>CM021714.1:1922588-2031639 GCA_011074415.1 Stictonetta naevosa | reverse complement strand
CGTGCGGGGCGGGTCCCGCCGCCGGCCCCTCCCGCCCGCCTGCCCGGTGCCGCCGGTGCCGCCCGCGGGGAGCGCAGCGCAGCGGAGCCCGGCGGGGAGCCCGGCGGGGCGCGCCGAGGATGGGCAGGGAGCGCCGGCGGCAGCCGCCCTCCAGGTGGGGATCCCCGGGGCCGGGAGCGGGGGCGCTGCGGCCCCCCGGGGGCGAGGGGGTGTCGGTGTAACCGGGGGCTCTGTCCGCCTGGGGGCTCGCGGGGGGGTCTTTGTAACGGGGGTGTCCGTGTAACCGAGGGGCTGGTGGGCACTGGGGCAGGGACGGGCGTGTGATATGGGGGGCTGAGGGGGCTTCTAAGTGGGGTGCCCAAATAACCGCGTGGGGGCAATGATCCCTCGTGGAACTGGAGATCCCCCTTCAGCTGGGAGCGGTGTGTGTGCCCTGGGGCAGCCCTTGTGGCTGACCCCTCAGGGGGGCCCCTGCAACCCCAGGGAGGACCCCGCACACGTTGGTAGGGGTCACCCTATGGCCCCAGGGTGAAGGGTCCCTTTGCAGCCTGGGAAGGGCGCACCCCCCACCCTGTCTCCACCTGGCTCCCTTGGCAGCCTGGGGGGGCTCCGTGGCCAGGAGCAGCTTGTTGTGCCCGCTGGTGGGGATGGGGCCCCAATGCTGTGACTCATTTCTGGACTGCGTGCTCTTGTTTTTTTCCTGCTGCCCCACAGAGCTGCTGCCTGGGGCCCAGGTGTGGAGCTCGGCCCCCAGGGACCACCCCACAGCGCATGGGTCCCCGGGAAATCCCGGGGGCTCTCCGGCACCCGGCTGGAGTTTTGGCAGAGTCTCTGGCGGGGGTGGCAGTGAGTCACCCGGTGTCACCGGGAGCTCCCCCCGTCAGGCTGGAGGGACCCAGGGCCCTTGGATCACTTGCTGTTCCTCCCACCCTCGGGACCCCAGCGTCCCCACAGCCTAGCAGGGCAAAGATGTGGCCCTGGCAGGGCTTTGCTGTGGCAACAGGATGTGGTTTGGGATGTGACAAGCCCAGCAGCATGTCATCCCTCCGGCACTGGTGTCCGGACACGCGCCAGCCCTGAGATGTCCTCGTGCTGCTTTGTGCACCAGCCTGTGCCGATGCTCGTGCCCAGGAAGGAGCATTTTGGTTGGGTGTTTCCGGGGCCTTGCGGTGCCACTAGCGGCCCCCTTTTAGTGGCTGGCACTGACCAGGGGGCGCACGGATCCAGCCTGGCCTCCTGCTCTGCTCACTTCTGCAGCAACCTCCACAAAACGATGTTTAGCTGCTTTGGATGGTGCAAGCCCTAGGGGAGGAAAAGGCCAGGCTGACTCAAATCACTAACGAAAGCGGGAGAAAAGAGATTTCAGACCTTTGTTTTCATGTTTATTAAAATCTCACTGTTACCCCAGCACCCGTTAGCTTTGCTAGTAGCTTGTTTTCGGTGCTGATGTTGCTACACTGAATGCAGCGAAAACATGCTCAGGCAGCTGCAGGCTGGTGCTGCTTATCCTGTTGTTGAAGGGGCTGAGGCTAAGCAGCTGCAATTTATTTAGGTTTTCGATGTGTAGTAATTTTCTAAGTCTTGGTTAGATGCAGAGGCTGCAGACTCCAGAGATGTGCAGGATGTCAGTGCTTTGGTTTGTGTGTGCGTGTGTGCTGGGAATGGGTCTGTGTTTGGCTGTTTCATGCTCACAGCAAAAAAATTGGATGGAGTTGCAAATTGTTTCCACAACACAATTGCGAAGTGTTTTGGAACTGCGGGTGTTGCTCACCTAGAAAGATGAGAGGATGAAGGGTGAGAGCCTAGCAGCAGTGGTTGCAGCTGTTGCATCCCTCGGTTACAGCGACTGCAGGAGGCTGGAGGGCGACGGCCGGGGCGCATCCACTGGAGCTGGGCTGGAGGATGCCCTGCAGGTGTCCGGGCAGTGCAAAGCACTGTTTGCAGCGCTGCGAGCTGGAGGCGTGCGTGGTCCAAGGCCGGCTTAGCCTCGTGCAGTGGTCCTGCTGACAGGCAACGGGGATGCTCGCTGCTCCACCCCGCACCGCCAGCGCTCTCCTGCAGCTCCGCAGCCCGATAGGGGCAGGAGGAAAGGGGACAGCTGAAGTGCTGGAGGTGATTTGCAGAGGGAGAAGCTGTTGTGGCAGGGTGGGTGGGTTTGAGGTAGGGGCTCTTCAGTGCTGCAGGCTCTCATGCTGTAGGATGGTGCAGCTGGCCAGACCCTTCACCCCCCCTGCAGATCTGGGCACCCCAATCTGGGGAAAAGCAAACCAAAACTGTCACCTTGTGCCTTTTGCTGAACATGAAAATCAAGATGTGAGTTTTGTACCGAGAAAGAAGAACTGAATCCAGATAAAAGCATCAGAGAGAAGTACTGTACACTGCCCCAGCAGCGCATGCTGCCCATGCCGCAGTGGCCCTTGGGGCTGAGGGATGCAGCAGTGGCTTTGCCGACAGCACGATGCTCCAGCCGTGATGGGGACCAGGCAGTGACACCTGTGTAATGATGCAGGGACTGCTGCAGGCTTGTCATGCCATAGCTCACCTGGGGCAGTTTCAACTTCTCTTTTTGGGTGACCACTGAGCTGTTCCAAGTTCCGGGCTGCCTGTTTTTGCATTATTTTTTTGCAAGTGGAAAATGTGCATGAATTTGCTGGGTGAGAGCTGCTCAGGTGAGTGCCCCAAGGATGTTTTTGAGTGAGGAGAGTCTCCTGCTGCTTCTATACTCCTCTCTTGTCTCTGCTTTGAACTTGTACTGAGCAGTAAGTAAGGGCAAGTTCCCTATGGAAACTGTGTCCCCCATAGGCATGGCATCCCAGCACAACGCTTCTTCCCTTGCTGCAGCTTTGCAGCCATGCTCACCTGACGGGGAGGTGTTTGGGGCTGGACATGGCACTCCTGACTGCAGAGGAGGAAGATGTGACCTGTGAACGTGACCCAGGTTCTGCCGCTCATGCTCTTTCTCTCCTCTTCTGCTTCCCTAAGAGGCTCAGTATTGCGGGACTCCTGGCATGGCTGGAGGTGGTATGGGGTCACCTTTGTCCCCTCTCCATTGCCAGCCCTTTCATTGCAAGGTGCCCACCCACCCAAAGCCATCTCTGGAGGTCTCCAGATACCACCCAGGACTGTGTCCATCCCATGTTGTGTGCATCCAAACGGGGCTGTTTGCTCTCCTGAAGGCACAGCCAGTTGTGCAGCCAACATGCCACGGGCATGATGCACACGAGGGTGCGGGCAGGACCCTCCGCCAGCACCCACGCTGGCACCGAGCCCTCTCCACCCGCCTGGGTGGGAGCCTGGGGAGAAGCTCAGCGCCTTTCTCAGCACGGGGACTGAAACCCCCCGAAAACCAGTGTTCCCTTCCTTATGATTTCATCTTTGGCCGCCAATTAACACAACGTGAGAACTTGTCTCCCCAGTGACACGTCTGTATGACTCCTCAGATGCGTTAATTGCAGGGTTTTCAGCAGCCGGAGCGCGATGAAATGGTAATTGTTGTGATTGTGCGCCGTGTGGTAACGAAAAGACGCGGCTCTTTGGCGAAGCTTAATTAGGAAATAGGGACACTGTCAGGAATGGCTCTGAGATGCGATTTTCCTAATGAAAGCTACTGAATAGGCAGCCTTGTAATGAAGAACAGGCTCGCGAGGGGTACTGCCAATTGCTCTTCTCTAGTGTTAATTTTGTATTTCCTCCCCATTGTTTCTAATACCCTCTTGGAAAAGCTTGTAGATAAAATGCTTTATTTTCTTACGGCTCGTATCCTGTTTGGCAAGCCGTGATTATAGCGTGTGCATCTGGAATACATGAGTGGACAGGCGTGAGCTCCTTCAGACTCGTTCATCTCTGATTTCAAGCCCTGCCATTGAAGGAAAAGGAAAAAAAAAAAGCCACCTTGGCTTGTGGTCTGGTGATCTGCTCCTTTGCTGCGGCCCGGCCGTGCTGCAGGAGGCAGAGATGCTCGGCTGCCTTTGCAGAAGGCAGCAGGAGGAGAGCTGGCTCCGAGGGGCACGAAGGCAGTGCGGTGCTGCGGGCGCTTGGTGGGGTTTCGTGTCTGAGGCTTGCCTGTTTTCGGCTCAGATGTGCTCCCCTCTCAAGTGTGATTGCTGTATTTAACCTGCCCCGTCTGAGAGTTCACCCAGGTTCCAGTCTCCTGCTGGTAAGAAAGAGCCCAGCGGCCGGATCCTGCCCGGGACAGCTGCGTGGTTCAGCGCCCCCACCTGCGCTCTGCCCTTCCCGTAACGGGGTCGGGTGAGCCCCCGGGTGCTGGAGAAGGCTCCAACGCTGCCTCCCAGCTGTGCCGGGCAGTGAAAAGTGCTGCAGATGGTTTTGGCCGACAGATGCGAGCACAACCCCACTGCTGAGTTAAAAGCGGAATTAGAAAACGCTACCTGGCTGGGTGACGCTGTCCCGTGGGGCTGTGACAATTCTTAATGACTCCACGCTGCTGGGAACCGTGCCCTGCTCAATTGGAATGGGGCTTGGTTTTCCCTCAAATGCTTCGTTACTTTGCTTAAAATTCCCGTAGTGCTTGGGGTGAGAGCGGCTCCTGAAACGTTGCTGGTCCTCATTTTGGGTGGCTGTAGGCAGAAGTGAGCAGCTCATGTGACGAGGGCGCCTGGGAATGCAGGGCGTGCTGGAGCATTGTCCCCCTGCGGTCATGATGTCAGCTTTGAGCCTGATCTTGTGACTGTCCTTAGCAGTGCTGCGATAGGGAATTTCTCACTTTTTATCTTGTGTCGGAGGGTTTTAGGCTGTAACTTCAAGGCATTTAAAATATTCATCCTAAAGCCATGTTAATGTTCAAACGCAGCACATGGGTGTACGTCTGGTGTGTGCACGCTTAGGAAGAACGGTGTTAGGGTGTTGTCTTGAACTTGCAAAAGTATTTTTCATCCCTTCCACAAAGGTCTACTCTTTTTCTTTTTTTTTCTTTTTTTTCTTTTTTTTTTTTGTCTCAAATTAGGATGAAATGCTTCCCCTTTCAGCTGCTTCCCCCAGTGCTGTGTCTATTTAAACCCTCGGCTCAGAGGCTTCTCTGCAAACAAGCTCTCGTCCTTTCAGGTGGCATTTCCCTTTTCTCATTGTTTCTGGCAATCTGTACATGTGAAACTTCACAAATGTTTCTTCATTCTTGGTGTCTTTGTGTTGATAAACCTTGCAAATCGGTGCACGCACGTGGCTGTGTGTATGCACCGGTTACAGTAGCGCTTGGGTGCGAGTGCTTGGTGTGTGACCGAGTGGTCTCCAGCCCTGCAGACCCAGCCCTGGGTGACCTCGCTGCTGCTCCTTGGCCATGGCTGTAAGTCCTGCTCATCTTGGGGGGCTTCTGCTTGAGGTTTGCCTCCCTGGATCAATTAGCTGGATTGGATCCATCCTGAAGCCCCCAAAGGACTGCCCTTTAGATGCAAATTACTCTCGGGCTGATCTGGTTTGAATGCTGGGGGGTGTTTGATCCTTTAGGGAACTTGGGCAGAGTCAAGAAGTGGCTGCATGGGTCTAAGTCCATGTTTGCTGGGCATGTAGCACGCCTGGAGCCTGGGAACCTTGTTTGTGGTGGCCCCTGAGCTGCTGGCTCACAGCACTGGGCACTGGCGAGTGTTCGACAGCCTCCCACCGGGGTTGTCCAACCAGGACACTACCACCAGCTGTAGAACGATGCTGTGGGGTGAAGGGGGAAGCCTTTGGCTCTGTGGAAACTGTGATTAGGAGTCTCCATCAGGCCACTTCCCAGGAACTTGGCTCCTTGTGAAGAGCCGGCATGAGGGCCCTGTGATGCCACCACCCACGCTGGGAGGAACCAAGGGTTGGAAGGCATTCAGGATGCATTTGCTGCACGAGTTCGTGCACGCTTTGCTCCTGTGGAGTGTCACTGGGAGGATTTGGTGACTTGTCCTGCATGTGGGAGCTGGTCAGGGCTGTGCCTACCTGGCTGGAGGTGATTTGGGGATGGATGGGGTGCTCTGTGCCCTTTGTGGTGGCATGTCACCTTCAAATACAGTCAGTGAGCCAGGGAGAAGGGATACAGAGTGGTGGGTAAGACCTTCATGTGGAGAAGAGGATTCCTCTTGGCTTGTCTTCTCTGTGGCTTTTTGGGCTGGTGAAGATGTTGCTGTGGTGGCCATACTGGGCCAGACAAAAGGATGGTCCAGCTCGGGGTTCTGCTGTCAGCGAAGGAGAGCTTGGGGTCTTGGAGCTCACCCGCCACTGCGGGACTGCACCAATCACTCTGGTCCCAGCGCCTTCCCTTTGTGCAGCCCTCCCTTCTCCAGACCTTCAGGGTTTGGTACATCTGGGGTGCTGTGGTGCCTTCCAGCACAGCTTGGGCCTGCTTCTTCCCAGAGGTGAACACAAGGCTTAAGAAAGGCTTTGTGCCACGGGCTCGTCACTTCCCTCTACAATGGCAAACACCAAAGCTGCTTTGATATTTCAGTGCTCTGAGGTGCTTGAAGATGCTCGGGGCTGAACAGCATGGTGGGGCTGGCATCCTGCTGTCGGCTGGACACCCAGCCCTCCATGGTCTATCTCCTCATCTGGAGGTTCCCTTCCTTCTCATGACTGTTACGGTGCTGCAGTTGTACTGGTGGTTCCTCTGGTCAAAGTGGGGCTCAGACCTCTCCGTGAGCTTTGGAAGTGGGTGTCAGTCACTGCCTCACTGCCCCAGGGTGATGGGGAAGGGCCAAAGCCGTCCTCGCCATCATCTGTCTTTTGTGGAGCTGCAGCCAGCGGTGCTGGAAGCGAATCTGAAGTTTTTGGGCAACCAAGCCAGGGACTGAAAAGGCTCCCGAGTTCCCAGCAGGGCCTCCACAATGGCAGGAAGTAACTTCTAAAGCTTCCTTTGGATACACAGGGCCTTGGGGGAAAGATTTACTTGCTTGTTTATGCTGTAAGTTAATCTATTTAGTGGGCTTGGCTTTAAAGCTCACAAAAAGCCCTCTGAAATGGTCACGCTGCTTGTGTGTAGTGCTTTGTCTCTCACTTGCTTTGTTTCACAGCTGGAGTAGTTAAGCAGAGAGGGAGCCAATTGAAATCTCACATGTAAACTTGTTTTTCCAAATAGGCTGAAGAAATTAGCATCGGCCCTCGCTGTGGCACAGGGGGAAGGCAGCGTGGGGCAGAGGTTGGGGTCTCCACCGTGGGGGACTCCTGGTTGTGCGGGCTCCGTGCTGCCTTGTTCAGCTGGGGAATGGGGACGGTCCTGGGCCCGACTGGGGATAAAGATGCTTTTGGAATGTTAAAAAGTACGCAAAAGGAAACCCCCAGAAATACAGAGCCAGTGCAGCAGAGTAATGTGACGTTTTTTTGGGGGTGGACAAGAAGTCTTAGGAAGAGTTTGGAGAGGCAGAAGTGCCGAGTCAGTGGAACAATGAATGGTGATTTTTTGTGATAAGGTGGTATCACTGTTTCCACTTGTTTGATGCTATTCTAAATGTGATAGTGCACCCACATGTAACCTTCCACAGTAAAAGTGTTTGTTTTCACCAAGGGTCATGCCTGAAGAAGCCCCACATGCCCAGTGGTGGCCCAAGACAGCCCATGGGACACCTGGGGTTGAGGCTTATGCCCAGAGGTAGCTGGCACCAGGCTCCCTCCCAGGCTGGAGACGTGGTAGCATGTTTTTGGGAGGGTATCTTTGCTGTGCAGGGGAGCACCTGGAGTCTTGTCCCCTCTGCCCCATATGAGTGGCCACCAGAACCCTCCCAAAGGGACCTGTTGCATTGTCCCATCGGCTTGCAGCCACACCAGCGAGCGTCAGGAGGAACCACTTGATGCTCTCAGTCATGTCCTTCCCTTCCTTCTTGGCAGGGGCAGCTTGGGCCACCACCTTTTTTTTTTTTTTGTGAGAAGCACCTTTTTCCCCTAAATTCTGCATTTGCTGAATTTTTCCCTCCCCCAGTTGTCTCCTGTGACACAGACACAGCTCTCCCACCTTCCACGTCCCCACAGAGCAGCCCTGGTGCTCAGTGCCCGGCTGGGCTGTGCCAAAGACCATCACTGTCTCCAGGCTAAATCTTCCTGGGGCTTCGCTTGGCACCGAGCTTGTAAACGGCTGCGGTGTTGGGTGAAACTTCAGCCTTCGCTCTCGGGATAAGGGGTGATAGGAACTAAAATTAACTCTTGCATCATGTGGTGAGGGGTTTTCATAATCGATGCCAGGAACAAGCACATTTCCTCTCTGAGGAGTGAGGATGTCTAACTGGCCTTTTCTTACTCAGATCAGATGTGTCATTTCTGCTGATTTTTAATGAGAAGAAGAGGCTTCTCTTAACCCAGCTGAGTTTTTCCAGGCCCACGCAGTCCGCTGAGTGGTTGTGGATGGGGCTGAGGTTGCTGATGCCCTGGGCCAGCCATCTGTGCCCAGCAGAGGCTGGATGAGGGCAGTGTTCAGGTGCCAGGGAGGTGCAGGTGCCACGGGTGGCAGAGCTGCTCTTGCCAGCATGTGTGAGAGGAGAGGTCGGCTTGGCCTCTGAGAGAGAAGCTCGAGGTGCTGACACCCGCTGGCCTTGGTCTGGTGTTTTGGAAAGTGAGGAAATTGTTGACAGAAGAGATAAAAGGAAGCATAGGGTAAGGCTGGATTTTTTTATTATTTTTTAGGAAGTTATTTTTTAGTGTTGAGATGTAACACTATGGATTTCAATGGTGAAATCCAAGAAATTCCACAGACTTCTGGGTCCTCACCTGCCTAGAAGCAGAAGGATTGAAAAAGTGATGGGGATGGAAGGCTGCAGGACTGGCAGGGCCACTGGGGGTCTCTCCCTGGCCTCAGGCAGGGGCCACTCTGCTCATGTCACTTGATTCAAGTCTGTTGCTGCTTTTTCTGCCCTCAAGGGCATGGGCACAGATAATTCTCCTCCCCTTTACAGCAGCCTTTTTTTGTGATTGTATTTATCCCATTTTCCGCTCCCAGCAGGGTGTGTTTTCTCCCTGTCCTGCAATTTGAAGCTTGTCTTTCAGCATCTCCAGGAGCGGGACTTTTGCAGTTTCCTTCAGAAATCACTGCAAGAAGTAGTAGACCTAATTCAAAGAACAGCAGGGAGACACATTGCTCCCCATGCCTCTCACTTCCCAAAAGCTTAAGACTCAAGCAGTTCAAGAGCACACTCACAGGAGCTGAAAATAACGGAATATGGAGATGAAGGGTGCAGCCCATGGTTCGAGCTGGAGGTGAAGGCAGCGTCTTGCCAGTGGTAAGAACTCTGATTGAAAGGACCTGTGGTGAGTCACTGAAGTTGCATAAAGAGAAATGTCTTTTAGGAGAAAGGGGGAAGGCACCATCACAACTGTTCTTCTCAGTGATGGCTTGGTGGGACTAATTTAGAGATTCTTATTTTTCGGCATCAAAATACATCATGTCTTCAAAGGGGTAACAAGTGGAATTCCCCGTTATCTGTTTGTCAAGAATGCACGAGATCCTGCCTTGAAAAGTGGTAATTGCAAAAAAGAACATTTTAAAAATAAGCCAAGAGGAAGTCTCAATTTGCAGAATAGCTGGTAGGGAGATCTGCAGACAATTCTGCACTGGACACTGTCTCACTTTTGTGGTTTCAGTTTCCCGTCAGCATTACTGCTGGAGTCAGGGCCTGATGGGCCTCTGGTCTCCAAGCCCAGTTCGCATCGCTAACTTTGCAGCAAGGGAATCGCTTGCTTACAGAAAGTCCCAGGATAATTTGTGAGTGTCTTCAGTGTGTACGAGTCTGCCACACATCTCAGGCTATTTCTGTTTCTGAAGGAAATGCATAGTTGCTCTCAAGCGCAGGCCTGAACATGGAAGCAACAAACCTCCAGGTGACTGGTCTGAGCCCTGGTCAAGATGCAAAGTTGGTGCGAAATGCTGCAATCCCCTCTCGATTACTGTTGAATTCTGTCTCTGGGAGGTCCCTTGGCTTCCTAAAATCTACTGCTGGTCTGCTTGGTGCCCAGGGTTAAGGAGATTGGGTGCTGTGCCCCCACTACAAATTGAAGATGCCCAGAGGGCAGAAATCAGCACCCACATCTGTGGCTGCTGTTCTTTTGCCTCCCATCAGCTCCTCTGAGACCCCAGGGCTGGAAAAGGGCTCTCCTTTATTTCCACCCCATGTCTTCACTTGCTGCCAGCACTGCTGATGGGGAAGGTGGCAGTGATGCTGCGAAACCAGATTGTACTTGCTTCTGTGATCATCTTACTTCTCGTAACTAGCTGAGAATTGCCCAGAAGCTGCTGGCAATGCCTTCAGCCCTGCCACCTCTGAGGCTGTTAGTCTACGTTCAGGTTTTGGGTGTCTGCTGTGACTTTCTCACTACTAGCATGTTCCTCTGGGTGTGTCCTGGTGTAGCAGCTAGCTGAGCCTGCCTGTGAACTCAGCCCACATCCAGCTCTGGTAAGGCTTAGGAGGAGATGGCTTTTTCTGCTCCATGAAGTGGAAATAAACTCCTGGCACAGCTCCCTGGAGCTGGAGGCACTTACACTGTGATGAGAAGCTCATTACCAGGAGACACGGTGGTTTCACTCTGAAATCACTAAAATTTTGCTGTGGTTCCATTTTGTACACTTAAAGGGTAGCCCCAGCATTTCTTTTTTTAACTCAAAAAATGACTGAACTGCTCTCTTGAGAATAGGAGTGAGCCTTGTGTGGTGACAGCCCCACAGGGCAGTGCTCCCCCATGAGCCTCCTGTGGTGGCTGGGTGCTGGAGCCTTCCTCGCTCCTCTGCCGTGGGTTCAGACCCTGCTTGTGTCAGTCAGCCTGGGAGGTCGGGCAGCAGTCTGCATCCACCGCTCTGGGAGAGGTGGATGAAGGCTTGGCTGCCTTCCTCTCTTAAACAGCCCCAGGGAGGGCCCTGACTGGCCCTGCCACAGCTGATGGGCTTTCTGCTACTGATTTCAGCAGCGTCTCGTGGCTCTGTCTGAAAGCTAACGTGTCCTTGGGTGGAAACCACACCTTTGCTGCCTTGTGCCACGCATGCAGCCTCTTGGTGTCTGCGACTGTCTGTTGCTAACCTTCATGTGCTCCAAATAAGAACAAATAAGTGCATAATTATTTGTGTTTTCTGGATGATCAGTATTCTAATGCTGTTCATCGGTGAACTGGCTCCATTAAATGGACTGCAAGCAGCTTTAAATCACAAGGTCCGTCTTTCAAGGTGGAAATAAAAGTCTCTGCTGTAAAAGCAGAAAATTAAGTGGACAGAAAGTAATGTTTGTAAAGTTTTCTTGGGTCAGTAATTTATTGAGAGCTACTCCGTCTAGCCTCTGGCACTCTTCCTCAGAAGAGCTGTCTGCCCAGCAGTGGAAGTCCGGTGAGGAGGCCTGGAGGTCTCAAGTGGACAAAGT
The DNA here is from genome assembly GCA_011074415.1 of Stictonetta naevosa. Lineage (NCBI taxonomy): Eukaryota > Metazoa > Chordata > Aves > Anseriformes > Anatidae > Stictonetta > Stictonetta naevosa. The sequence goes on along the minus strand of CM021714.1, from coordinate 2,020,333 downwards.
CACTTGCAGAAGCGTTGGCTTCTGCTTTTATTTGTTATGAATCAAGTTTGGGGGTGAAAGAAGTGAAAGCTAAACTGAGTGACTCTACTGCAATTTCCATGTTCCCATTATTGCATTGTCTGAGGTTGTTACAGGCTCTGAAACATTTGGTCATGCAACTGCTGGGTGAGGAAGGAAGTGTGGTTATTCCTGCTTTGCATGTGGGAAACAGCTTTGGGGAACAAGGATGGGAGTCTTGCATAAGGATGCCTGCCTAAAAATGTGGGCCTCTAATGTACCTTAGTCTGCTGGCTGCCCGCGGAGGGGTTCAAGCTGGATGAGTTGAGCTGACGTCTACATCAGGTGCTCTTGCTGTCTCTAGATGTTGCTCTACTTAGAAATTCATCTTATTTTTGTATAGGTGAAGTTGGAGGAGATGAATACTACCCCTGGGGTGGACCCAGTGTCACTTCAGAGCTTTATGATAGAGCAAATAGTAGATGTGGATTCTCCAAAGTCACCAGATGTTTTTTTTCTTTTATTTTCCTCAGTTATCTTGCTTCGTGCCTTGGATTCCATTGTTTTTTGAGTGGATGGTAATCCTGAAGTCATCAGCCTTAAATACCTTGATGGAAGAAACAAGATACCGAGAGTTTTTGCTGGTCTTCCTCGCCTTGATATGTTGGGTGTGCAGCAGGTTCATAAAGGTATTATTCTTGGCTTTCTTCATTCACTGTGTGCTTTAGTGTGTTGGTAAGAGCCTTTATGGGGCTGCCAGCAGTGCTGCTGGTGTTCAGAGAAGAAGGTGGAAATCACTCTGGCAGAAAGGGAGTCTAACTGAGCATCTGTGCATAGGAATAAACCACTTCTGGACCTGACCTGGCCATCAGCCAGCTCTGGATGGCTTAATTTCATCTGAATCGTTGTCATGGTCAAGCATTTTATGAGGAAATAATGGCACAGTTGTCTGTTTTGATGGTGGTGAGTATTGACTCAGTCAGTCTTGCATCCCACAGCAGTTCTCTGTCTCTTGTAGCAGCTGTGCTATGGGGATTTTTTTGGAGGAGAACCAAGCTATCCTACTCAATCCACTCTTCTAGCAGGGTTGTCCTGCCCAGTGGTGGTGAAACCTGTGCGATACCTTTTCTTGGTCCAATGCTCTGAGGTTGCAGCTGGTTGTCGCTGCTGATGGTCTCAGTGCAGGCAGTGGGGAAGCGCAGGAGTTCCTGTCACGGCTTGAGTTACTCTAACACTACCTTGCCAGTAACTTTTACCTGGTGGAGGAAGCTTGGGAAGAAGAGAAGGTGGGGAGGGTGAAGTCAGGCTATGAACTTCTTGAGGAACAGTCAAAATAGCTGAGGAAAGTGAATCTGCCTGTCTGTATTACTGACCAAAGTAAAACTTTCTCTAGTCCTAACTAGCCATGAAGGAGATGGCTCCAGCTCTCAGATTTAAGGTACCTCAGGCATCCAAAAGGCTGAAGCTGTGTATGTCTGTTGGGGAGCGTGAGTGGCCACTGGTACTAAAACGAACATGTTTCCATCGTGGTTTATCCTGAGGAGAGCAAATATTGACCACCCATTATTTTTCTTTTTTTCCCTGAGCTATCAGACTGCTGCATTATGGTCTTGTAATCCCATGAATTTCTTTCTAGGGACTGACTCAACATGGCCAAGGAGCCCCCATTGAGTTTTGCAGTCCTCGAGGATTTGGGCCATCTGAGAAATTAAATTTGCTAATGTTTGTTTTGGGGAAATGTGAACCTCTATGCTCGGAACTATTCAAGACGTGAGATCTTGTGATGGCTCTTGTATGTCCTGTTTTCTCAGTAACTCCCAAGGAAGTGTAAATTATGGATGGTGCTTTGTGACCTTGTGACTGTCAGTATGTGCCTCTCTGCTAATTAATGCACTGTAATTCCTGTGCCAGCAGATATTACCTCTAAAAATATCTAGAGGTGCCTCTCTGGTGATAAGGTTACAGCAGTAAGTTTAAAGCAGGGAATATGTTAAGCCTTCTCTTTCTGTGCTGTTGGAAGCTTCTGATGCTGGGGCTTAGCAAGCTCCTTCAGAGAAAGGAGATGAGATTTTGTCCTCTAAAGATGATGATTCTGTTGTTGTCAGCAGACCCCCAGATTCTTATGACTGTAATGAGTCTTCTCCACATAACTGTTGGAGTGATCCTTGGATCTGCTGACCAGATTAAAGGAAAGACCTAAGCTTTGTGGGAGGTGTGCGTGTATCCTGGCCTTGGCACCTATGCTGAGCAAGTGGGTGGAAACCGTGGAGATAAGCGGAGGCAAGAGCCTTGCCTTCAGGTGTCTGTCAGTGGTGGTTGGTTTGTCTCTTTCCAGGGGATTGTGTGAGCCCAACCAAGCCATGCATGCTGCAGTTTTGGGGGAGTTTTGCAGTTTTGGACACACACTGAGTGTCAGTGCATGGACCTGGGCTGCGGCCTTCCTGTGTGGTTCTGGGTCCGGCCTATCCGCTGCCCAGCCACGCACCCGCCTTGGCATCCCCCAGCCTAGAGAGTGCCAAGGGGCAGCGCGGTTACTTCTGGCTGGGTCATTTGCCTGTGGTCTTTGTTTTCATATTTTGTTAAAAACCTCTGTTCGGCTTCCTGGAACTGCCAGGCCCAAACCAGAGGTCTTTGCATGTTAACAGCCGTGCAGCTCGCTGGCGCGGTGTGGCGGGTGCCACGTGTGGCTCTCGGATGTGGCAGGAGAGTGAAATCATCGTCCAGAGTAGGAAATGGTGGCACAACTTCCCCCGGCGCCAGGGCACTTCTCCTTTTGGCACCAGAGCGCGCAGGAAGGTGAAGTAAGAAGATCTCCATAGAAAATGCAGAAGTGTGGGTTGCTCTTGGAAACCATCTCGATGGGTGAGCCCTGAGCTTCAGCCAGCGGGGAGGGGACTGTTTTTGTGCCGAGGGGTTCAGCCGCATGCCTTGCGGCTTCCTCTTCAGACGGGAAGTCTGCTCGGTGCATAATGAGAGGTGGGGGCCGGGTGGGCTGCAGCTGCGACAGCCTTTGCTCTGGAGAGCTGCTCCCAGCAGTTCTTCTGCCCTTGGGGACTGGAAGTCTGTGTCCTTGTTTGTGCTGGGCTGGCTTAGATGTCAGCCCCGCTCACAGCCCGTCGCTTGGTCCCATGGGGTTACTCCCTCTGCCTGTGCTGCTGGAGGAGGGACAGGGAACATCCGCACCCGGACTATGCTCATTTGGATGTCAGCGGCTGCTGCTGGGGAAGGACTGAGGCTGCTGGGGTTTTGGCTGGAATTTTCTTTGACCTCATTTGATTACCAGGTCCTACGTGCTCAGTGGTAGGGAGAAAACACCACAGGGAAAGTAGCTTATGCAAAAAATACGTAAAGCTAATACATTTCCAGATACACAAATGACTTCCCAAAGCCACAGGGCAGATCCTGCAGTAGTCCCCGAGCATCATCCACAAAATCCTTGAGAACGACTCAGCTGTGGCATAAGGCAGCTGGTGGGGTGTGTGAGGCGATCGGGAGAAAGCTGATGTGAACACATGGGGGAAATCAGACGTGTTTAGAGGTGTGCTATGGCTGAAGATGACAGGGTAAGTTACTGTGCTGCTGTGGGTTCCTGGTCCATGTAGAGCCACAGAGGACCTGTTGTCCTCCATGCTGGGCATGAGTGCCACCACCATGGAAGCACCAGGGGCTTTGTGGGGCTGGGTGGAGGAAGAGCATGTGTCCGTGCAGAGGAGAGAATGGGCTTTGCATCCTTTACCCCAGCTCTGCTACTGGAGCATTATGATGTTCTTGGGCTATTTGGGGTTAGGTGGGGCTGGAAGGAAAGCTGTGCACTGGGAGTGCTGTCTGTAGATCAGGTGCCATCCCTAGGGATGTGTCTGTGCCTGCTGGCCAGGAGGGCAGGCAGAGGGGCTGGCTGTGAGTCCAGCACCATGGCTGGTACAGGACCTTGGTGGTCTCTTCCAGGTCTACCAGGTGCCTGCCCTAACACCTTGGGTGAGTCACTTTTTCTTTTCTCAGCTCTTCTCAACCCTTTTTCTTACCAAGAGCACGCTGGACCAGCAAGTCAGGGCCATGTCATGGTCTTCCACCACCATTTCTGCTGAGGGATGTGAAGGGGGACAATCTACTGCTGACAGTGCCAGGCTGCAGGTTGTCCTAGTGTGGATTCCCGTAACTTGTGCTTTTCCTACTTGAGCTTCTCTTTAAGAGAAGGACTGGACTAGATATAAGATTATGGACCATGTATATACACATACACTGGATGTGTTTGTAATCGCAGTTAGAAGTGTCTGGACAGTCCTGCCAGTATCATCGACACCATCCAACATGCAAAAAGCCCTGATCTTGATCAGCTGCTGCTGGAGGACTGAGCTACCCGTAGGGCTGGTCTGCTTGGCTCCAAGCTGAAATGGTCAAGCCCAGGCTATGGGCTGGAATGTTAGATTAGGGCAGATCATAGAGTACTTGCAGTTTTTGCCTCTTTCAGGGTTGCTAATTTGAGAAGGCATGGTTCGGCTCCTATCATTTGCTTGGTTGGGTTGTGAATCTCAAGCCAAGACCTGACTACAGCTTTGTCTGAGAGGTAAGGGTCAGCTCAAGCATGTGGAGCACCTCCCTGGTGATGTTTGAACTTGAACTGGCGCTTTTGTCCTTGAAAATCAAAGCACAGCCAGCAGAGCCACCTCCAACCCATCGTGTCAGAGAAGTCCATGTGAGTGCTGCTGCAGGAGTCTCTGCAGAGCCAGGTTTCCCAGCTCTTGGTGTAGACACAGCACTGTTTATGCTGAGCTGCTGTTATGGATTTTGGTTTGCAAATAGGCAGAGCAGTCCAAATAAACACATTTTTTTGGATTATTTAGCCATTCCTTCTCAGTGTGCAGATTACTGCTGAAACTGTTGACCCTCTAAGAGGATGTCTTTGTTTATGACAATATGGAGGGTAAAGGTCTTAGGAGTAAGTGTTGGCCAATCATTGGGTCACTTTGATAGCAGCAGATAGATTTAAACCCAAATCTCTGGTATCCCCATAGGCAGCTTAATCTGCAAGATATTCTGTCCTTGCTGGGGATGCTGCAATGGAGAGGTCCTACGAGTTGAGAGCACCATGGAGATGGAGCAAAGGCTTCTTTTGACACCAAAGCTTTCAATGGTGGTGTGGGGAAAGGTTTCTTGCATACAGGGCTGAGCTTTCTTCCTAAAGGCAGGAGGCAGATGCGTGAAAGTGTCTGCAGGGGTGGTGCAGCCTGGAGCCAGTCCTGCCTGCATCCACCTCGGGTGAGCTCCTGCCTGCCAGGGGATGGCTGTTATGGAGTGAGAAGCACTCCCAGCCTGGGGCTGTTTGAAAGCTCAAGGTTTCAAAGGTATTTTCTTCCCCGGCTCTAATTTTAACAGCCGCACTTGGGATAAGCGCTTTGAAGCCTTAATTGCAATTATGAATCTTCCTCTGTTCCCAGGTTTCCCCTAATTGGCTTCCTGTGAGAATTTACAAAGCTGGTAAAAACAAAACCGCTGTTTTTGTGAGGGAGTTGGTGGCGTGAGATTCCTGAGCCCAAATAAAATGCGGCTCAGCCGGGACTTCTGTGCTGCAACGCGGTGCCGTAAGCAGACCGCAGCCAGACGCTCACAACGGTGGCATTATACAAAGTGTAAGCTGATTTACATGCTTGCATTTGGAAAGTGCTAATCTATTTTGATTTTTTTTTTTCCTCCTCTTTTTTCCTTTCACCCTTCTCTAATCTTCTGCGATCCCTGCCAGGTTCCCAGCTCCTTTGGCTGGAATAGGGCCCCAGCTAAATCCTTTATCTGTCTATTTGGCAACCCTGGGTGAAGTAGTTAGCAAACGAATGACACTTTTTTTTTTTTTTCCTGGCTCATTAATTAGATTTACAGAGCTGAGTGGCTGCTGCAATAGTCTGGGCATGGCAGTTCTCTATTTTGTTTCTTAGGAATTTGGATTTTAAAAAACAGCTTTGAGGCAGTTCTGGTGCTAGCAGTCAGACCTGCAGCTCCCCTGCGTGTGCTGCTGTTGAGAATGTATCCCTCTCACGTGCAGCGTAATTTCTCTGATTTGCTGCTGCCCAAGCTGCTGATTGTGCATCGTCGATTTTACTGCTGGAGAGGTTTGAGGATGGGTATCTGGGTGCTGTGCTTCTGAGGTGCCCATGGCAGGATATCTTGGTTAAGGCAAGTGATTCTTGTGTGTTAGAAATAACATCTGTGAAATTATATTTATACATATAATTTAATATGCTTTTTGATATGGACTGTTTTGCCAGTCTTACCTGCCAGGGTCCGAAATGGGATTGGGAAGGCTACGTCAGGAAATAAAAATCAGGGGATGGAAGGAGAATAATGCTGCCACCTCCATCTGCCGGTGCTTCATACACGGGCTATCGGGGCGTGATGCAGCGGGGGCCTTGCCTCTGTATTCAGAGGAGGAGACTGAGGCACGGAGAGGTCACTCGCCATGCCATGGCACCGGGGCTCTTGGTTTCTATTGCGGGCTTTCAGTTCCTTTTGTAACCACCAGACACTGTCTTTTTCTCGGCTTGAGGGCTGAGCAGTCTGGCAGGGAGGCAAGCGCTGGGGTCTTGGCTGCTGATGCCGAGAGCTGGGGCACCCCACAGGTGCTGCTGGATGCTTATGATGCTGCTGTTGCTCTCATCCCATTTACAAATGGACATTTGGGATATGCAGAGGCTGGTGCAGCCACTCAGCTTGTGTTGGGGACCAGGAGGAGGGTGTCTCTGGTGGAGGGTTATCCTGTGCATCGCCCACAGTGATGGAGGCTCAGCACAGCCCCGGGGCTGTTCCACATTGGGGTCTGCCCCATCAGCTGGTTTCACCTTTCTGGTCCTTTAGGGGACATTGCATCCCCTGTCGCTGGCTGGGAGCAGCGGGGTGAAGTGCTGCAAAGCTCCTGCTCATGGAGAGCAGGTCAGTGCTTTTAGCACAGGCTTCCTAATGTGACCACAGTGTTAACTTTTATTGCGTGGTGCCCAACAGGAGACAAATATTCAAAGGCTGTGAAGGGAGGAGGATGCTCGGCAGTTTTTAAAGTCATGGTGGACGCCAGCTTCAATGGACACAAGCAGCCTATCGGGGCTGTCAGCATCGCTGCCTGGAAGGAAGCGCTGGCTTTGCTGCATCCCTCAGCTGCTGGATCCATGTCGCTGCTGTGGGGACCAGGGATGGCTGCAGGCAAACCCACCCACGGACACTACGTGTGCTCTGCTTTCCTTGCGCCCGTCTGATAACTTGGCCCAAAGTGGGATGGATTTTGCCTCGGTCGATGCAAAAATCAAAGCCCTAGGGTGATGTGGGCCAAGCACTGCTTGTGCTTGTGAAAATGATGGCAGCATTTAGAAGCAGAGAAGTGCAGTTACAGGAAGGAGTTCTATAGGCAAACAGTTGAGGGGGAGGGCAGAAATAGCTGCAAAATGTTAAAAAAAAGCTGTGACCAAAAGCAATTTGCGCTCAACCCACTTAAGAGTTGCCCTCCCAGAAAAGTAGATGCTTATCTGCCCAGCCCAAGGGACCCACCGCTGCTGGGGCAAATTGCCTGCTAATTTCTGCTAAAGGAAGAGTGATCAGGCTAACTAATTAGGCAGCTATTTACACTTTCCCAATTAAATGTGGGGAGTGGAGCCTATTCCCAAGGGGACACAGACTTCCCAGGGAGGTGCCCGGATCAGTGTGCTGGGTCTTTTGATCCCTCCCAGGAGCTGGCAGATGTGAGACATGACTCTGTGTAAACCAGAGACTAATTTTGAGACAACATTTGGAAGCTAAAAGCAAAGAAACCACTAAGGGTTTCCCTGGAGGTAAGATGGAAAGGGAATAAGTTGCTGCTGGCCGGGGAGCACTGATGGGGAAAACCAAAGGTCTGCTCTGAGCCATGTGCCAGCAGAGCAGAGTGGCCTTGCTTTGCTGAACTTGTGCTGTTTCATTATTAGTATTGATTTTCAACGTTATTATTTCGTATATTGAAACAATACATTATTCATATTCATCATTGCAATATATTATTATTACTTTTAAAAAAGACCATCTAGGCACTTCTTGTAAACAAGAAACTATCTCCAAGTGACCACCTCAATGTGTCCTGAGCAGCAAGTGCTGTAGATAAAACAGGGCGGAAAAGCTGAGAAAAGCCCAGGATGAATGCAGCGGCCTCATTTTGTAGCAGCTTTCAGAGGGTGAAATGTGCTGGGTTAAGTTGGTGCCAGGACACCAGTGTGGTTTTTGTCCTGCCACCGCCTTCCTGTGTCACTTGGGCAAAGTCACTTTGCCTTCCCCATTGACTTCTGTTCCCATCACTACGTGGCTAGCAGCACGTTTTTCATTCCTCGAAGTAGTGGTTTGAGAATAAGGGTGTTAAATAATGTCCAAATCTGGTGCTGAGGGAATTGTGGGGGATGAATAATTCCCAAAGGTTTTGGTTCTGGGGGAGCTGGGGCCAGGGTCCTGTTGGAGGTTCTGCCCAGACCTGTGCCCATGGCTCTGATGCAGCATCCCAATTTTGGCTGCTCCAGTGGGTGGCTGTGGCAAAAGGGCACGGAGGTAGGAATGGAGCAAACGACGATGGGAAGGGGCAGGTCTGAGGCTGAGAGGGAGCTGAAGGCAGGCTCAGGGTGCAGGATGGAGCTGGGAGACTTGCAGGTTGAAGCCAAGGTCAGAGTTGTTGGAGACAGGCAGGGACTGCATGGAAAGGAGTGCAAACGGGCCATTTTGGGGGCTCAGTCCTGATTTGCTAAAAATACAGCTTCTGGTAGCCTGGCCCAGCAGGACGTGTGCTCGTGAGCTGCAGCTGGAGCATAGCTCGCTCCCATCTGTGCTTGTGGCTTGGGGCTGGCGAGGGCTCGTTCTTTCAGTGACCCATTGGTGCTGCTGCGCGGGGTGCAGTTGGCCTCGTCCCACACCAGGCTGCCCCGAATGGGCTCTGAGCTCTCCTCTGGACCACCCTGGGGTTGGGGCTGGCCTTACTCAAGGGCATCAGTGCTTTGATGGGAGCGAGGGGGAAGCAAGGGTGTCCCCCTTGTGTCGGTGCCTCATGTCCATCAGGAGTGCTGCTGTCTCTGAGGGCTGATGGGCTTTTTTGGCCTGCTGGGACCCCAAACCAAGGAGCATCAAATCCCCAAGCTGCCTGTGGGTTGCCTCTTGGACTGATGTCTGTTTGTCTCGGTGAGAGAAGGACCCTGGCGATGAGCCCACCAACTACACGAACGAGAAGTCTTGGCTAGCACCCACCTCCTGGTGAAGCCATCGTTCCTGTCCACCTCGTGCTTGGGACTGGGGAAAGCTCTGCCAAGTGGGTGCAGGTGCCCAGCAGCAGCAGGCCCTGTGCCAGCTCCAGTGATGTCCTCAGAAAAACCTGCAATGAAAATTTGGATCTCAGTTTGCAGATTGGCTCCTCAGCCCCTGAATAGGTGCTGGTGACATCGCTTGGACTGGTGTCCCAGAATGCAGAGCTGGTGGCTTCATCCTGGGAAAGGTGTCCCTGCTGACAGCCCCGGATCTGGGAGGGCTGTGCCTTCACACAGTTAACTGCAGAGTTAATCTCTGCTCCTGTTCAGTTTAAAAGCAAACGTGGGAGTCAGTGTGCTCGTAGCTTGCTTTGGGGCTGGGGTCTCTGTCCTTTTATTAGCTAAGAAAATGAACCAGTTCCTACTTCAAAGCAAGCCTGTGTCATTCAGACCAGGTATCGCCATTGCACCACAATTTTAGAACAAAGAAAGAAAACAGAGACAAAACTAAAAACAGGAACCAGCAGATAAACAATCCGCCCGTGCCGCTGGCGCTGAGCTGAGCCGAGCTCCTTCCTGCTCTCAGCCATCTGGCAGGTCAGCCGTGGGGCTCAGGGCTTTGCTGGGCTTGTGGAGCCTGGCTCTCCCGGTCGGCCCTTCCCAGCAAGGCAACCAGCTGGGAAATGACTGAAAGCCTTTTCCATTCATAAAACAAAATAAAAATCTCCAGCGTGTGAGCGGAGCACCTGGCTCTCCTCGTCTGAGAGCGCCCAGGTGGGATGCTGCAAGTTCACGCCCTGCCCTGGGGGAGATGTTTCTCCTGCCGGTGTCGTGGGGCTGACACCAGGGTTTCCATACAGGGGGTGGTTGGTGAGCCCCTGAGCTGCAGGAGCAGGGCCAGGGCTTGGGGCTGCCGCTGGGCAGGGGGAGCTGGTACAGGAGCATCCTTGGTGGAGGGCACCTGCCGGGTGCCAGTGACCCCACCCGGCGTCATTGGAAATCGGTGTGGGGCTGGTCCCCGGGAGAGCTGGCTTGGTGCGGGCGTGTTCACGGCAATGAGAACCCAAATACTGGTGTGTGGAGGAAAATGACAGAAATTAGAAGTTTCGTTAATTTCTGGCTTGATTTTTACTTTCTGAATCACAGTCAGATGAGTGCAAACACTGTTTCGAAATGATGGCTTGAAAGGTTTTGTTCTGAGTCCTTGAGACCCCCTCCACTCCTTGCCTTTCGCACCCTCAAGCAGATGTGTTTTGCTGAAATTCAGACCAATTCACTGAGGAATTTGCTCACCTTGAAACAGTTTATCTGATTACTTTGTTCTTTTTGCCAAGTTTCTTGCAGCCCTGTTGTTGCTTCCATGGTGATTTAATTTGTTTTTGTTAAACTCAACCCTAAGCAGCATCCCTGTGATCATCAGGGCTGGTCCTAAGGCTGCCTGTCGTGGTGACCCGCAGTCAGTACCCAACTCCTGGAGCACATACGGGGTCGCTTCTATAATGTGATCCCTGCTCCTGGTGCTGCAAAACACGTCTGAGACTCCTCCAGCTCCTGGATAGCAGATCCCAGGGCAAAAGATAGCAAAGGCGTGCGGTATCAGGACTGATTTCTCCTGTGTTTTCCCATGGAATCTTCCTCTCCAGGTCTGAAATGAAAAGTGGTGGTGGTTCGGAGGTTATGGTTGCACCTCTAGATTTTATTTTCCTGGAGCTCACAGCCTCTGCGCCCCGTAAGCCTTAGCCTCAAGCTCTGGCTGCTAATACACCTAATCCTGGGGATGGAATTTGGGAAATCCCATTGAATAATTCCCATTGCAGCAACGTGAAAGGCTCAGATGGAGATATTTGTGCAGAGCCGACATGTCTTAAGCATTTCTCAGCTTCCTGTTGGCTTTCTCTTCTACTGGGCGTACTTAGTGGCAGCTGAGCAGCGCAAAGCTGTACCGAAGGGAGCCAGGATAACAAACCACTTGTGATAACCACCGAAAAGCTCCGGTACTGCGGGATCCACAGCCCAAAACCCAGTTGCCCTACTTCACTGGAGGCTCAAAAGACTTCTCCCCCGCCACCCAGGCAGCCTCTCCTCCTCCCCCAGCTCTGCAGGAGGCCACGCGTGCGCAGCGGAGCTGTGGCAGCCGTGCAGACCTGCACCCGCGGGTAACCTGCTTTCCACGACCGCGCCGCCTGTGCTTTCTATGCACGGGGGCCTGCCGGGCGGTGTATTTCTTTTTTTGGAGTTGCTGCTCGGGGCTACGTGATGCTGAGCGCCGCCGGCTCCGACGTCACACACCACACACGTGTGTGTGGAGGTTCGTGGTTGAGATGTTCCTCCCTTTCTCCCCCTCCCTTAGGTCTTGCTCTCGCTGCGTTTACCTCCCCGGTGCGGTCAGTCACTCTTCCCTGAGAGCAAAGTGGGGCTGGACAAGTTGCACTGAGTAGCAAATGTCAGTCCTGCCCTGTGTTACGGAGAGTCCCAGGAGGACCTGTAATTCCTCCCTGCCCTTGGTTCCTCTGCCCCGCTCTTGGCACGTGGTGCTCCCTATCTTCAAATTTTAGCTGCTGTATGGTGTCCCAGATGCTTTTTACGGTGGGTTTGCTGTTGCAGGCAAAATACTAGACATGAAATTGATGAACACAGGGTGCTTATTACAGGTAAGAGGCAGTTTTCCTGGTTTCTCTCTCCTGGACGCTTTTTTCTCACCACCAGCGGGGATGATGCTCCATCCCTTGGTTGCGCTGGTGTTTCTCATCTCCTTTCTAAGCTGGGGACCTTCCCCCTCTGATCAGAGACATTTCCTTTTGCTGTGCACTGGAGTGCTGTGTCTGTGGGCCAGGTCAGCAGCCTGGCAGAAGGAGTGGCTGCAGAAGTGGCCAACGTGCAGCTGTGGGGTGGTGCTTGGCTCTCGAGCCATCTCACGGTCTGTTCCTTGGGGATGCTCTCTGTGCCCTGGCTGTGGACTGTCAGATGAGCACCACTGCCTTCCCTTGGAGCCCTTTTCTTTTGCAGGTGTGTATGGTGAATTAATTTGGGCTTCTTTCTGCAAAGAAGCTGCCTGTGGTCTGAATCCATGGCTGGGCTCATCCAGCCCAGCTCTGCCTAGCTGCTAGGGGTGATGCTTTGGAGCACCCAGTGGAGAGGAGCTGTGGGACCAAGAGACCACCTCCGATGCCCCTCGGCTGGGCCAAGCAGCCCCCGGGCAGCCAGGTAAACAGCTCACAGAGGTGTCTGAACTGAGCAGTCTGCACTTTGCCAAGATGAATCACATCTCACGTTTTGCTTTCTCGTGCTGGGCTGAGCCCCCCCTCCCCGCACTGCTGCAAGGCGCTGCCCTGGCCCCCAGCCCTGCAGGACCCGTGGTGCCCACTGCGGGGCTGCCCATGTCAGTGTGGACGTAAGCTGCTTCGTCCCCTTTGTGTTACCTTCTGGAGGTGCTCTTTGATATTAAAAGGACTCCGAAACCGCTTTTGCACGTTAGGTGCTTTCCCTGCTCTGTGGTGGGAGTCTCTCGTTCAGCCCAGTTCTCAGGCACGGTGAGAACAAGGAGTGAGCTCTACGTCTTAGTAAGCTTTCCAGTTCTCACGAGTGCTGGTGTAAACGAGCCCCTGCAGTTCAACAAGACAACGTTACCCTTGTGTTTGAGGAGGACTCAAGTCCCAAGGTGCCCCATGCTGCTGTATGCTGAACAGGGTGCTGCTAGGCTGGTAATAACTCAAATCTTAATTTCTTACTGCTAGAAAGCATTTCTTGCTGCTTCATCTGCTCCGTTCCTGTTGTGAAGTGTCCCTCAGCATGGCGATCCTTCGTGACAGATGCTGTTTTCATTCTAGAAGCAGATTTTCTGGTACCACAAGTTTTATCTTCTGCTTTAAGATGAAATCACCCAAATCCTCTCTCCCGTTTCACTTCCAAATACCACAGTTTTCTCAGAATCCTGTGTGATGTGAAAATGCCACAGCAATTTTAAAGTCACCAGTTCGTATAATGTCTTGTTGCTCATCTCTTGCATTCAGACTCAAGGTGTGCTGCTCCGAGTGTCCCAGAGCAGGGGCAAACTGCTGTGAAAATCTTCTTCCAGAGCAGTTCAAGGCACAGATTGCTTCAGATGCTTCTGGGACCTCCCATCCTTTCAGCAGAGATGCATCTCCAGAGTTGGACACCTCGGAGGTGGAGTTTGCCAGTGACAGATGGGGCCACTTGTTCCTGGCTGTAATTTTTCACAGTGAGGTGGTCACCCAGACACCCCGTGTCTTCAGGAGGCCATGCGTTGCTTGTTAAACCCAATATTCAATTCACCTTTTGGTGGTTTTGCTCCTCTGAAAAACCACCCTGGTCTCGATGTCTCTGCCACCAGCACTCAGTCAGAACTCTGAATTTCTCTCCTTGGCATGTTGCTCCCTGCATGCATCCTCACCACCAGACCCCTGAGTCTGCCTTGATCCTTGGAGCTGCTCTGCTGTGTTCGCTCACTGGTGCCCTGAAGGCAGCAAGTCTTCCCAGATCAGCCCCCGTTGTGTTGGGTCCCCCCTCAGCCTGCTTTCCAGCCCCGTACTGGATGATCCTGTCCCGTGCCTCTTCCTGACAGCCAGATCAGGAAGCCCTAAATCTTGCTCTGGATGTGCCTTGCTCACCCATTGCTAAGGTTTTCAAGTCCCACTTTGGAGCAGGGCATGTGTGAGCTGGCCACGTGCCCGTACCCCCCTCCTGTGCTCCCCGTCAAACCAGATGGAGAAAGGTGACAGAGCTGGGCTTGTGCAGACAGCATTAAATTACTGATCTTTGCTTCGGATTCTCCTTCCTGTCCTTGGAGAAGTTCCTTAATTTCTGGTGTCCTCTTCCATTGCTCCCTCCCCGCCCCAAGAAAAGGGTGGGGGGATAATTTCCCTGTTGTTTTACAGTTGCCTGATGGTTGCCTTTTGCTATGTGTAAGTACGGCAGGCAGCATCATGGGGGCTTGGTGTGTTTCATGTTTGTAGTGTGCCCTAAGTAACTGAGCTCCTTGCTCCATGGAGAAGGAGAGAGGGGAGAGTCCTGCAGGGTGCAGGACTGGATTGGTGCTACTACCGACTTCTCAAAAACTCAAAGCTAAGGGATTTTTTTCAGCAGTGTACTTCATTCTCGAGCCCGTACCTTTACTTGGCAGCAGGAGAGGTGGTGATCTTGGCAAGCTGACGTGGTGTGGGTGAGTGAGGATGTTCACGGGTGAGATGATGGGCAGAGATGTGGGTGCTGACACCCAAGCAGATCTCGCTTGTGTTTGCCCTCTGTGGCTTCATCAGTTTTGGGTTGGTTCTCCTATGCCAAGGTTCAGGAAGGGCTCGCACTGGGTTTTTGTCAGCCAGTTGTCAGAATAGCTTCTACATTTCATAGAAACACAGGGTGCTTTGGGTTGGACGGGACCTTAAAGGTCATCTAATTCCAACCATCTGCCATGGGCAGGGACACCTCCCACTAGACCAGGCTGCCCCCAGCCCCATCCAGCCTGGCCTTGGGCACTGCCAGGGATGGGGCACCCACAGCTCCTGGGGCAGCCTGTGCCAGTGCCCCACTGCCCTTATTTCACTTCCCTGGTACCTGCATCTGTTGATATGAGGAGTGGAGGCTCTCCCTGAAGTTGGAGTTTTGCAGTGCACATAGTGAAGGTCAGTCGTGGTCCCTGCCATGGCTCGGGGTGCTCTTACTCCTTGGGGTAAGAGCAGCGCTCGTCCTCGCTCAGCGGGACAGGAACCCGTGGGCCTGTAAGGAAATAACGCGGTGCCGGGTTGTTTGTGCGGTACGTTCTCCTTTGCGAGCACCCTGAAAGGATGTTTGTCAAACCAGTTGCCTCCTGGATCTTTTGATACGCTGCCTTTGTGTGGTTTGAACGAGCACCTTATCGCCTTCATCTCCTTGCTCTTTGATGCACAGCACTCACTTCAGCAGTAAACAGATGATGGTTGAATTTGAATCTTAAAAATTGCAGGTTCCTCACCTCTTTGCCTTATTTTCTACAAAGACTTCCTCCAGCTGCTCCCGTTCTCAGCTCTGAGTTTCTATCTTTGGCTCCTGTACGGGGGTAGAGGAGACAATAAAATCTTGCAAGCTAAGGATAGTTAAAACCAAGATTTCAATGTAATCTAAGAAAACCAGACACTTTCACTGGAGGAGCAGGTGCCACGCGTGCTCTTGTTCCGCTGCGCAGCACAGCGGTGGCTCCTCCACTGCCTTGGGGATGCATCTCCTGGGGTCCTGTGCCATTCTGCTCCCCACTGCCCACTTTGATGGTGCCATGGAGGAGGTGGGAAGTTGAGGTGTTGCTTGAGGGAAGTGACAACCTTGTCTGAGGTCCCTGCTGATGTGCTGGCATGAGGACCTTGACCTGAGAAATAGCTCTGGTTCGAATCCAACTGCTTTAATTCCCAGTTAAGTGGCTTTCCTTCTATTGCGGCATCAGCCCAAGCTCTGTTTTTTCTTTATCCTCATCAGAATTATTGCCCTTTTGTCCCTGGTGCCCTAAGCCCTACTGTAGCAGCGAGCTGAGATGTTAACGAATGTGTTAGCGTCTCCACAAAACAAATCATGTCTGTCCTTCCACCCGCTGCCATTGCCAGCGGAGCTGGGCAGCGTGTTTTCGGGCTGGTCCCATGGGTGAAGGGACTTGTTTTTCCTCTCCCGTTTCCTGCCTGGGATGCTCAGCCAACGGCCTCAAAACAATCAGGGCAGGAAAGGGCGTTCTCCTGCCGTGAAGGTACCCAGGGGCTTTCTCTGGTGCAGGCGGAGCGGGGCCGTGCTTCCCTGCTGCAGGTTTCCCTCCGGGAAGGTAAAGGATTCTCAGCCAGGTCCTTTCCTGTCCATGGGCGTCTTGAGGAGAGGCTGCTGGGATTTGCTGTCATGGAAGGGGAAATCTCAACTTATTTCCCATTTGCCTGTGTTTCCTCTCTTCGGGGCGGTGGATTAGGGCCAGCAGGATGCTGTCTGGGGTGGTGCCTCCCCAGGGCATCGAGCTGGAGCTGGGCAGGGGTCTGCCCTGCTGGTGGGGTGGCTGCGGCCAGTGTCCCCAGAGGGGTGGTCTAATTTCCTTCACTGCTTGGCTTGGGAGCACCAATACAGACTTTATAGTTGAATTTTCTCCCTCTGTTCCCATCTTATGGTAGTGTTCTGGGCTTGACCACAATAGGAGGAGATCAGAGAAGTCCTTTGGATGCTGGAATTAGGACTCATGCGGACTTAACACAGAACAGCAGATGAGTGGCTCCCAGTTCATGTTCTCACCTGCCCTGTCCAGACCACGTGGACCAAGGCTGGTGGCCTTGGTGGTCATCTCGACTTGTCTGCTGTGCGCAGAGGGGCCCTGTGCGCCTGGGGCAGCATCATCCTGGGCGTGAGGGGTCTTAGGGGCTTTCATTTGCTATGACACTGAGCAAGAGGAAAGTTGAGAAAGGAAAAGGTCTGAGAGCAGTGAAGGTGAGCAGGGTGACCAGAAAAATATATAGATTGACTGATTTTTCCTATGCTTTGAAAAATTCAGGATTTTGGCACATCTCCTGCCTCAAAGCAGGACAACAATTGAAAATCAAAAACCAATGATCAGCAAAGTCCCTCTTTCTGCCAAGGGATGAATGTCTACCTATTCAATGTTAGTTAACAGGAAAAATGTAATTTATTTGTGCACCTTTTAACTGTGACAAACAGAGGAAAATATCTCAGTTGGAAACCTTCCAAAGATCTCGCATCCATACAATGTGCTGGGACAATTTCACAAATTCTCCAAGATGCTTTGTCCTGTGCCTATGGCATTGCTAAAACTGTTGGCCAAAAGAAGACAAAACCTCGAAGCAAGTTGTTTTAAGAATCCCACGTTCCATCGGAAGCCAGAGGACTTAAATGTTGTCACGGCTGTGGCTGGACACACGTAATGTTGCCGGCGGGATGTGAGGCTAGCTAGAGCGAGCCTTGCTCTCCGCCTGCCTCGTCCCATAGAGGTCACCTCCTGCACTGGATCCACGCCACTGTGGTCACTGGTTCCGCTCTCGGTCTCTGTCAGTTCCTCCTGCCAGCTCTGTCGGGGCAGCCCACGGATGCTCCCCGCTGACGCTGCCATTCCTGCGTGGCAGCGATGGAGAGGAAGGTGCTTGCTGGGAGGTGCCATGGCAGGGGTTTGTCTTGGCTAACCAGCCACGTGTATGGACAGGGGTGATGTGAGGCAGGGGACTCTGTCCAGGTGAGGTCTGGCTATCTTCTTTGAAGGAGTCTAGCCCTTTCTGACTGTGCTTTTGTGGCAGGAGGATGCTGTGGAGGATCAAGAACGTGCCTGGAGGGCTGAAATTTCGTTTTCTCCGATAGCCGTGCCACAAATCACAGTGGAACAGCGGAAAAACTGCTTAGCTTTTCCAAACACTGGCTTTGCTGCCTCTTAAATGAGGACCGTATGGCTTGCACAGTGCTTGGAGGCTGCTTTTAAGGTGTAAAGTTACGGAAGAAGGGAAAGCAATCTCATCTTAGAGGACATCCGGGGCTTGAAGCCCCACAGCTGATTTTGTAGGGCAGGGTCCAACACGAGCAATGTGTGGTGGGACAAAGCCCTTGTGCCTGCTTCGCCCAGCTCCTGCCAAGGCTGTGCAGAGCGGGAGCAGCAACCTGACCATGCTTTTCCACATGCAGGAGCAGGACTTAATGTCCAAGGGCAATGCTCAGTGTTTGCCTGGGGCTGTTCCTCACAGCTGCAGTGGTGTCCCCTCCGTCCCTGCCTCCTCAGAGCAGCACCTCTGGGTGCTTCACGTGGGGGCTGTGTTGTGCTGCCTGCAGAGCTGCTGTCAGCAGGCTTGTGACAGTCCAGTGTCAGAAGGCTTCTCATCATCTGCTGTTTGGCTTCAATCTGTCCCCAGACCTCTTCTCTCTCCCTGGGTGGTTCTTAGGCTCTCTCTTGAGTGTGCTGGGCACCTGGTGAGAAGGCAAGGGAACCCACATCCTTTGCAATGTGCTGCTCTGCCTGGAAATATGCAGCCAGACGTGGTCCTGTCCCCTCCACCTGCATCGAGTCATCGAGTCCCTCACATCAGCTGGCCAGCCTGTGGTTTTGACAAAGGTTTAACAGCTCTGCTGCTGGGAGTCTGGCTGGAGGGCAATGGAGAGAGGACAGGGTTTTTTTTTTTTTTTTTTTTTTTTTTTTTTTTTTTTCCCCAGAGTTGGTCATCACTTAAACAGCCTCACAAAACATTGATCTAAAAACGTTGACCTCAGCCCATGTTTTTACCTAGTGCTTGTGCAATTTTTGCCAGAGGTCTGTGGAAAGTCTGATTACGCCCAGAGCTGTCCCCTGCCTTGTCATTTTGCTCAGTGTGGGCAGAAAGGAAGGGACGGTTTGGGGAATAAACAGCAGAGGTTGAAAAGTTCCTGCTTGGTTGCGGTGGGCGCAGAATCCTCTCCCATGAAAGATGCTTCCATAAGCACCGCCTGGGGAGAGGAGGTTTAGATCCGTGTGTGGTCCATAGCACACCAAGGAAAAGAAAACAAAGGCTCGGTGTGCTCTCTGGTGTGAAAGTTACGATGATATCTTTGTCATATTTTGTCCTTAAATTCCCTGTCTGCTCTGCGCAGCGATACCAGAGGCACCGTGAAGGGGCAGCAGGGCTGGTGCAGGGCTCGCTCCTAGTGCACGTCGAGGAGCGCGCTCCCCTCCGAGGACCGAGCTGTGCTCTAAGGCAAGCTGACGTGCAGGGAGGTGTATTTTTGTGAGCTGGGTGTTGTAAAGGGTGCGTATGAGTCATTGCTGTGCTCTTAGTCACTGCTTTCCTCTTGCCACAAGTCATGACTAAGATGCTGATGTGCAGGTTTGCCACTCATTCAGTCCTCGGCACGGGGCAGAGCATCTCGCAGGCGCTCCTCGTACTCACGCTGTGGATGTACAAAACTTTTGAGGACCGTAATAACAGGCTGTGGCAGCAGCAAGCAAGGCAGGAGCCCATGGGCCTCTTCAGGGCAAAGGAGAGAGCTTGCATTTAGCAGGTCAGAGGTTCCTTGGGGGGTTGCTTTTGCCTGTTTGGAGCTGCTGGTGGCTTCTCTCTGGTGTAGGAAGGGATGAGTGGTGGGGCTGGGCCTGCTTTGGCTCTTGGGGAGCCCCAGCAGCTGGGCATGGCTTTACAGAGCCCTTTTGGGGGAATTGCTGGGAACTGGGAATGGGTGGAGGTGGCTGTGGAGGTGCGTCCTCCAGCAGGGGACCAGCTGGGGGCCGGGTGGAGCCTCTGCCGGGATCGCAGCGGCTGCCGCTCCTGCCAGGGAGGAGCTGGGAGCTGTGATGGGCACAGCCACCGCTGGCTGCTGGGCATCATGCATTGGCCAAATAAGCAGAAAATGAAGCGTCTTGGGGTAGGTTTGCGAAATGCACGAGCATGTGGCAGAAGCCAGGGAATGTGCTGGTCGGGGTGAAAGTAAAGGTTTCCTTGGCAGGTGTTTTTTGTAGTATTGGTAGGTTTTATTTCTTCTTCCTGGATTATTTTCATGCACTTGTGTTGCCTCTAACCAAGAGGCAAAGTATCTGTGGGATGAGCCCGTCTCTGTGCACTGGGAGAGGTGAGGTGCCTGTCCTGGGGTCTCTGAGGATATCGGGGCTGGCATTTCAGGGGACAAGGGACTCTCCCCTGGGCACCAATTTGCTTGCGGTTGGGGCAGAGCTATGAAGTACATGTTCTGGGCAAGGGGCCCTTCTTTTCCTGGTGGTTTCAGACAGATGCGTTTGAACTGGGTGGGGCGGATAAAATCTTCTTGCCCCCAACACAGCCTCTCCAGGCTGCGGTTTGGGCTGGCACCCTGAGCCATGGAGGAGAGGTGGGACAGCACCGTGTTGTGAAAGGGGCGCAGCTGGGCATGCAATCCGTGCTTTCACAATGTCCTCGGATGCTGGGGCTGAGGTGCCCTCGGTGTTTTCCTGCATTGCCCCACGGCCATGGGGACATTTTCTTGATGTTGGCTGCCCAGCAGCAAGGTCACAGTGCTGGGGACTTTCCTCGCTATTCTGGCAGGTACGAGGCTGGCACCTGGGGGTGCCTTTGTGGTCCCCCACCAGTGGCCAGCAGAGCCACCAAGGGTGATCCATGCATGATGCAAGCAGGGGAACCTCGGGGTCTGCCATCACTTTTTCCACCCAAGCTCATTGCAAGGTGCTGCAGCTGTAAACTCTTGCGGTGTTATCTCTGATGAAGGCTAACCCGAGATTACCTCCTTGCCACAGCCACGTAAGTGAGACTTGATCTGCCCCGCAGATGGAAGTTGTGAGACAGCAGATATGCCTGCACTGGGTCAGGATGGGTGCCGTGGTCCTAGAGCCTCTTGTGATCGGGCCGTGGATGTACGCACCCCCTTTTCTTTGCCAAGGCTGAGAGGGGTTGGGAGAGAAGATGACAGCTAGCAAAGGGAGCTCTGGGGTTGGAAAAGTTGACAGGAGGCAGTAACAGATGTTTGACCAGGAGCATCTTGTCTGTGCTACAGCAGTGTGACATTGCTGTCTTTGCACTTAGCTAAGGGCCTGGTATGCTAACTTTCTTCCTTCTCTTTCCTTAGGAGATGAATTAAAATGCAGCACACCACGTGCACAGAGGACAGGATCTACCACGCACTGGAAAGATGTCTACACGGGCTTAGCAGAGACGCTGTCTCCAGCAGATGGGCTGGTAGGTGACCTGTTGGCCATGAGCCTGACCCCCTGACAGCCTTGCCGGGGTCAGACTTTTCTGTCTGTGCCTGATTTGCCCTCTCATTGCCAAGCTACCTGGGTAGAAGAGTCCTGCAGGTGCTGCTGGAGGCCTGGGGGTCCTTTCTCCCTTCCAACATACAAAGTTAGAGGTGGGATCCAACCCATTCCATTTCCTGAGCCTCTTACTGCAGAGGAAAATGTACCGAGATGCTGAGCAAGTCAAGTTAGGTCTTACGTAGGTAAAGACTGAGCAGAGGAGTCATGTGTCTTGCCAGTTGTCCGTGTGTGAGCTGGAAAGAGGAGTTGTCTTTGCTCACCATGAAGAAAGAGTCCTTTGTGTGATCAGCCAGACGTGCCTTGCTTTGATGTATAAAGACCTCACAACCTCTGGGTGTATCTCTGCTGCATTGTCAGAAGCAAGTGTCAAGATATTGTTATCAGCTTTGTTTGAATCTGGCTTAGATACTGTGGTGGCCGTAAAGACATGAGCCGTGTAAGGGCTGTGGAAGGCTTCGAGATGGCAGTGGTGAGAGCAGAGCAGCAACGAGCAGAAGTCATTCCTACACCTGACATTTTGACTTCTCATATGCGCGCTTTTAGACTTCAGTTATATCACTCTCTTATCCTTTTGTGGCTGAAAGAAATGAATTTGAGGGGCTGTCAAACCCAAATTTCTTTTCTCTGTGTAGTTCCTCTGTTCTGGACTTCTCCCCCTCTGCTTTTCCATTGACAGACAAGAAAGAGGTAACAACCATCTCCCATCTGCTGCTGAATCCTGGAGCGATGCCTCTGGCCGTGCCCATTTCCTCGCACCCTCCAGAGCAGTGCCGGCTCCCCGTGCTGTAGCGTCGCCCCAAGGCTTGGTTCATGCAGTTATCACCAGCCTTCCTGGGTCCTTCTGGTCTCCCCACATAATGGGATCCAGTCCCCAGAGCATGTCCTACATTCCTGGCTCCTGGAAGAGCGACTGTGCCTTTGGCACCATTAGCATGTGCCCGAAGGAGTCCCTCTGGCCAAGCGGCTCATTGTGCTGCGCAAAGCTCACCTCTTCCTGTAATTATAATTAATCAGCTTCTGTGTCACTCACAAGCTCTGCCCTTCAGTAATCCCAGCCCCTTGGCATTGCTTTAGGTAGCCTCTAAAAAACGACTTTGTAATTTTTCCAGCCCATCAGCAGAGATGGTGCCGTACGGGGCTGAGGTGGATGGCAGTGGGCTCTGCTGGACGCAGCCGTGCTGCCCGGGCGTTCCCCATCGCTACTGCTTTCCCCCACCTTTCCGCCCACTGGCTTTTGTGCCCCCTTGTGTGGGTTTTGTGGAGTTTAGCGGGGTGATCTAGCATTCCTGGGTTAATCTCAGGTGCTTTGCACATCAGAAAGTTCCCTTTCATCAGCTGTGCTTGTGCTTGTGCCAGAAATCTTGAGTGTGACCGGCGAGCCCAGTTTCCGCAGTCGTCGGATTCAGTGCTTCCAGCTCTGCTGCGTCCTAGCCTGGGCACTTTTGCTGGGCACCCCCTGGGGCAGCGTTTTGTGGCTGATGCTTTCAGTGCTCTTCCATGTGGGCTGGCTTTTAAAGCTTTTGCTTTGAAGAGCTGCTGCTCCACATCCTACCCCCTTGCAATCGGAGTAGGAAGCATTTTCTAATAATCGCAGTAGCAGGCGATGTAGGGAAAGCAGAGCATAATGCACAGATATCACCACACCCATTAACAGCATACCCTATTCCTTTTCATAAACAGAGTGGAAATGTGTTTATGTTCATGTCTTAGCTGTTTTACAAGCATTACATTTTTATTACTGCGGTCCTCTGTCAGACGCAGGCTGCTATTTATGGCAGGGCTCTGTTCCTCGTATGGTTGGTGAATCTCTCTATCTTGTTCTTAGCCATGCAGAAGCCTTCTCCTTTCTCATTTTCAACTTCTTATATCACTTCTATTTCCCAATTTATTTGCTTTCCCCTCCTTTTCCCCATTTCCATGCACCAAAATAATGCATTCCAGATTGCAGCTCTTTGGGCTGGAACCCAGCTGGAATTTTGTTCATTTTTCAATTATTTGAGGCTTTGTTTTTATACGATAACTTTATAGAGGGTTGCTCTGGAGTGGGTGAGTAATCACTTCCGATGTGGCATTTTCCCCCTGCATGAGTGACTGAATTGCGGAGGTTTGTGAAGTCAGTGAAGGGGAGAAGTGAGAGTGCCTCGGCCATCACAGGTTTATTTCCCGGAGCCCACGGTGAGCTCTGGGGTCTAATTGACCATTTTTCCTCAGCTGCAGCCGTTATGAGAGGAACAAAGTAGAAAAGGGCTTGGAAAGGTGATGTGCTTTTCCTCATGGAGATCTGCTTTGGGAGGTCTGGTTGCCTTCCTCCACGTTGCTGGAGATGATAGTAAAATCCAAGCATGTTTTCCTGTTCAGTAGAGAGCAATGAAACAGTGGTTTTGGTGGAGGAGAGTGCTGGGGCTGGCTGCCCTAGGGGATCAGTGGGGTGAGAAGGGCTGCAGGAGCTGGGGAGGTGCGGAGGAGGCTGTAGGGCAGCCCGGTGTCCCAAAGGTCCTGGGGACAGGAGGATGCTGTTGTGTCTCTATTGTGGGGTTGCATGGAGCCAGGAAGGAGGAAGGATGCTGGTGAGGAAGGTTGGAGAAAGGATGAAGGTCACTGGTGTGCTGGAGAGCCAGAGAAATGTTCAGTGATAAGTTTGTGGGCTTGGGGAGTTTGGTCTGCTCAGCTCTAATGAAAGGAGGCTTAAGACACTGCTTGACTGCAGTCATCCAAATATCTGCACGGGGAATGCAGTCTGGTGTGGGGATGCTCTGGGTTAGCAGCCGAGTAGCGACCTTGCAAGTTTCAGCCACGGAATTGCTTTCAGCAGCCTTGTGGTGGGCTGTCGGGCTGGGATCGCTGCCTTCCCCTCCTCTGCCCTGTCCGGGTAGAAGCACCATGCGTGGATCCTGCCCGGGGAGGTGCCGCGGTGCCCTGCTCGTGTGGCTCTAAGCAGCTGCCAGGGAATGGGGGCTGCAAACTGCGCCCTGGTGCAGCCTGGGGAGCTTCATCAGACGCCCCCCTCTTCCCCAGGGGGATGCTGTGGGGATGTGCTCTCTGCACCTCGAACCCACCCACATCCTCCAGCTGCTGCTGGAATTTTTCCATCCCTCGTGGCTGTCCATTGCAGAAAATCAGCTTAATCTGGTGGAAAGGATGGGAGTGGGTCTGAGGGAGGGAAGAAATGGAGATTTCTGCTTTTCACCCCTCCAAGTGCGTCACTTCTGATGGCATCAGGAGCTGCTCACTGGGATGCTCGCCCCTCGCACCGTGGGCGAAGGCAGCTCGGGCACGCACTATTTCTCCTGTTCTTCTTTTTTTTTTTTTTTTCCGATTTGACAGTCACCCCCTCTAAAAAGTGGCAGAGGGGAAACGGCGGCTGCTGAGGTCAGGAAGGAGCCGCTGCGGGAGGCGGGCGGCTCGCGGCAATTCTCAGAAGAGAAATCGCGAAGCCTCATCCTTCCGAGGCCGCCCACGGGGACACTGCTCCCGACCTCCGGCACGCTGCCGGCCGTGCTGATAGCGATCGAAGCCCCAGCTCGCCCGCGGTGCCGCCTCTGCTCCCCTCGGGTCGCTGCTCCCAGCATTTCCTTTGGGTTTTCCTCTCCCAAAGGGAGATTTTTCTCGGGGTCTGCGTAGGGTTAAGCGCGGTTCAGTGCTGCGGGTCTGCGTGTCGGAGCCCCAGCACAGCTCCAGGCTGCACCGTGCTCCGGGATGCCTGCGGAGCTGGTGCATAAATCCAGCTCTTTCTCCATATACAATGGGAAACCAACAGTGCTGGTTCGCTGTTGTGCAGCAAAACTTGGCAGGCTGAGCGTGAGGGCGGGTGGATGTAAGCAGTGTTTAACCGAGGGGCTGCTGCCCTGCTGGGGGTCCTTGGTGCCTCGTGGCCCAAATTCATTTAGGGTCTGGAAGGTGAAGTCCTAGGTTGTGCCCCCTGCACAAGGTGCATTGATAAAAGCTGACCTGGCCACCGCTAGAGCTCGCCCCACCAGTGCTTGGCCAACCTGTCTGAGTGGAGGTCATGGGGAGCAGTGCTCCAAGGACGCTCCCAAGCTGCACTTTCCCCACAGACCCAGGGCCTCCCTTGCATCTCACAGTGAGAAATGTGCTTTTGGGGAATTCAAGAGCAAGTGCCATGTCCAGGAAAGTCTGGTTCAAGCTTTCTGCGTGCCCTCAGTGCGCATTCTCACCTTTTCTGCAGCGAGCCGTCTGCTGGGCTGCGCCGAGATGGGTGAGCAGCTGCAAATAAAACCTTCTGGACGTGCTTTCCACCTGGCCACAGCCTTCCCTGGCCTGGGAATAAACCCAGTGCTGCCCTGCAGTTCGTAGAAGTCCCCAGCACCCAGCTGTGTCCTGGCTGGTCACCGGGCACCTGTAGGGAGATGGAGATGGCACTTGCAGAGCAATGGCTTGTGTGCCGTTAATGTCACCGGGGACTTTTGTTCCTGAGCCATGAACATGAGAAGCATCACCCTCAATGCCTGAATAACCTTTTTGGTCTGGATACAGGCTGCATGGTCTTTGTTTATTGTGTCCAGGATTTCCGAGCTGCATTTTGTGCTGGAGAATATTTTTAGCAAGGATGCAGCTGTTTTGGTGTGTCTTCGGTTAATGCTGCATCGCCCAGTATAGGAGCTGGGCTCCTGGCAGCCTGCTGCCTCCCAGCACTGGTTGCTTTGCCGTGGGTAATCCCAGTGCCTTTCCAGGACCGTGAGTCAAACAGAAATTCCTCTGCTCATAGCGGTGTTATTTAAATAAACCTTGCTGCAACTTCATGCTTTAGCTCAGATTTCCTGTAGAACACAAAGAAATGGGTCAGAGGCCTGAGTTATATTCATAAGCTGCTTCCCTGCAGCCCTCCTCTTGCCCCTGCTGCCTTCCCATCCCTCCCAGCCCATCCCCTGTGCATTTGTCCCAGCACCTCTGTGGGGAAGGAGCCCAGCACCTCTCCCTCCACCCCGCTGGGTGCCGAGCAGCAGCGAGCCGCCACCACTGCTTCCTCCTGCCTCGCTAGAAGCGAGAGGAAGGAAGGAGCCCGCGCCTTGCTCGGGCTATTTGTGCTCGTGGTCGGGCTTGCTCAGGAAGTGGCATGCTCCTCAGCTGGTGATGCACCGAGATGCGCTTTGGCTCTGCTGGGCTGGGGCTGGGCTCTTCTGGGTGCACAGCAGCTTGAAATAACTCCCCAAACCTCCCTGCTGAAGCAGGAGCGGGTGTTTGAAGGTGTTGTGTGAGCCCGGCCGCTGCTTGCTGAGGTCAGCAAAGCTCCCAATGGCTCTAACCATTTCTGTTGGGACAGTTGCTTTCAAGAGCATCTCACAGATGCTGGGGCTTTTCCGGGAGGATGCTGCACTCTAGGACAACGTTGATTTATTTGAACCGCTGGAGTCCTCCAGAGCAGAGCCACAGCCACTTCTGTAAGTCGCTGCAATGGCACCGAGGGAGACTTGGAGCTGAATTACCTGGTTGCTGTGGCTATGCCCTCACTGCTCAGGTGTCACTACGTAAGGTTGCACCAAAGAACTTTGGTTCATTGAAAATAAAATGTTGTGTGGCAGAGGGAGGATTCCGAATGGGGAGCAGCTCCTGCCATGTTCTTCTGCGGCAGGCAAGGCATGAAGCCACAGGACTCACGGGTGTCCTGATGCCTGGAGGACAAGCAATAGCTGTTTTTGCAACCTTAGCGCATGTGTTGCTTGTCTTACCATCAGCCTTCTTCCGTCTGCGCTACGGCAGACCTCTCTCCTGCTTTAAATTCCCCATTTCACATCTAGTTAAGTGTATAAAGGTAATTTTATGGCATGAATTTGTAGCTTCTGCAGCTTGGGAATAACAGGACAACATGGCCTGTATGTTTGTGAGGAACACCCTGTCCCCTTGCCAGCTAATGAGGTGCTCTCTTCCTTGTTAGCTCCAAAGCTACGGTCAACGCACGTGTGTTGGTGTTTATGTTTCTGTGCCACTGCATAGGCCATGCAAGTGAAAAACGGCTGCATTTATATTAGTTTTCCCTCCTTGATCACTAACCTGGCTTCCCTGCAGTGAGGGATACTTGGTTTTTCTTGGTTTTGCTTTCTGTTGACTGCGTTTGGAAAAATCCTGATGGTGGCACCCCAAATGTGCCATGGCCGCTGCTGAGCTGAGCGATGTCTGCACGGCGTCTGCTCCTGCAGCTAACATCCACGGAGATGTGGGCCAGGAGAGATGCAGACAAGGACCCTTCCAGATGTTGATATGTCAGGTGTTTGAGATTTCTCCGTAACTTCCCTCCTTGGGACTGTGTGCGGTGCCCGGGTCAACAAGGAGGATGGGGAGGATGCTGTTCCCTCCTCTGTCTGCAGACCCCGATCCCCTCCAAACCAGTGAGCACCCCTCCTGCGGGACATGTGGCCGGGATGATTGGAGGTGCCCGGTGCCTTCACGCAGATCGTTTCCTCTAAACCATCTGGGAGGGCTGGAGGTGGCCCCGACCACCAGGAAAAGCCACAGCTTTGGGGAGTACCTTGGGCCGCTGTCACCAGCGGGGTCCCCGCACATGTCTGAGGAGGGAGGCTGGGGGGGTTCAGTCAGCTGGGGTGAAGGACCCTCCATCCCTTTGCGGTTCTCCTCTTTCAATATCTGGCTAACCCGGAGGGATTTTGATGTATTTTATGACAGTTTGGAGGCATTGAGGAGGTGGAATAAATGCTGGGCAGGCTTAGCAATGACGCTGATGTGTTCAGATGCTGCTGTGAGCTCTGACTGTGCCTCTCCAGGGCCTGGCGGAGCCAGTCGGTGGGATGGACATCATTCCTTGGCTGCGATGCAGCTGGAGGGGCTGGTGTGTGCGTGGTGGGGACCTGAATTTTGCTTTTGGTGCACTGGGCTGCAAGAACACTGAGAAGCTTGTTAAAAAGTGATGCTGCTGTGATAAGCACCATTTGGAGAGCTTAAATCCATCCAGATCAAGGGCACAAGGTTAATCTTCCTGCGTAGCAATATGACCCAGGCATCAAACACCACCTCCCTGACCCCTTCCCACTGCTCATCCCTCCTGCCGGGCTGTGGGTCACCGTGCTCTGCTTCCCTTGCAGCGGGGCTGTGCCTGAACTGCTGGAGCCTACAGGAGCTGGTGAGCCGGGATGCTGGCAACTACCTCATCCTGGTGGAGAAAATCCTCTGCAAGGCCAAGGAGGTGAGTCGGGGGCTGCTGGCTTTGGAGCGGAGTTTTGCAGAGCTTGGTGGGTGATTTGGGGTTGGGTCAAGGCATCGTTAGAGCTCAAGATGTGCTCCAAAGTGATGGTGACAGCCACCTCATGTGTCCCACCAGCTTTTGGCACATAGGAATGGACAGGAAAGCATCCAGCTCCCATATCTGCTCTTCAGGTAGCACTGCAGGTCCCTGGGTTTGGGTTTCTGCAAGCTCTGTTCAGCGCCGTGCCTTCTTCAGAGCTTCCCAGCAAACCCAGAGCTGCTGGTCCAGATCGGAGCAAGCCGAAGGCTTCCCCTTGTTTTTGATGGAACCTTTGCCACGGCTCTGCCTGCAGTGAAGGAGCCAGGGTGCTGGGGACAGCATGCAGGGTCTGCACCTATCAGCATGGCGTGGGCAAGAAAAATGAGGAGGAGAAGCATCAGCGGGGCCGATTGTATCGGTTGCTGTGCCCCATCACGAGCGGGAGAAGCTCGGGGCTGCCGCTGGGATGACCTGGGAGGAATCCCTTGATGT
Organism: Stictonetta naevosa; assembly: GCA_011074415.1. Lineage (NCBI taxonomy): Eukaryota > Metazoa > Chordata > Aves > Anseriformes > Anatidae > Stictonetta > Stictonetta naevosa. The sequence goes on along the minus strand of CM021714.1, from coordinate 1,991,700 downwards.
GGGAGGAAGCGGCGGAGTTTGCTGCAGCCTGGGATTCATGTGACGGGGTAAATGCTGCCTTTCATTTTGGGGGAAAGAAAGGCTGCCTGGCTAAAACATTAATATGATTACTGTAATACATTAATATGATTACTGCTATTCTGTTTAATCTGTTATTTGTTTTTTTTTGTTTGTTTTTTTTTTGTTTTTAATGGCTTGGATTGATCTCGTTGCGGATGACGTTTAATTGCGTTAGGGTTTATGTATGTAAGGGGTTATTGCACTTTGTGCTGTGCTCGTAAACAAGGGGAGACAGTGTCCACAAGCCTGCTCTTGAGCCATCACCACGTTCCCTGGTGAAATAATCCTGCTGGCTATTTACTGGTAGGGGCTGGGACAAAAACGCATGCTTGGCATCGTGCTTTGCCATGCCCTTGCAGGGGCTGGGCTGCCTGGCCACCACCCCAAACTGCCTCCTTTGAGCTGCTTCCATGAATTTTCATGCAACTCTGCGAGGATGGAGAGCATGGGAGGACTGGGAGCTCGGCTGAAAGCTGCTTCTGGAGGCTAAAGGCAGCGTGTGCCGATCTGCCTGTCATATCTGTGAGGGTTACTGGTGCCTTAAGGGTTATTTTCTCATGGAGACAAGTGGTCCCCATCTGCTGGGGATGGTGACGTGATGGTGTGGATCGGGGTGCTGAGATCCACACTGTTGGGGAGTCTTCTGACACTATTCCAAGGATGCTTTTGGGTAATGCTCATGGTGAGCAGCCCGGCTCATCCTTCCCCCTTGTGCTGTTTCCTACAGGTGCAGGAGAAGTGTGACTACGACCTTGTGATGCCCCTGGCTCTGCTTTTCTACTACGCGGTCCTCTGTGTAAGTCCGCTACACATAGTGTCACCCCGGCCCCGTGGGACAGCCACGGGTGCCTTCTGTCTGAAAGGTCCCGGCCTGCTTTGATCAGGTCATCCCCAAAAAGGTCCTGTGCGAAGCTGCAGGGAGCAGGAGCAGGCAACCGCTGCACAAGCTGAGAGAGATGAAAAGATGTGCTTCAGTGTTTTTAATCATTGCATTTAAAGAAGGGTCAATGAAAAAGGGAGACAATATCTCTCTGCAGAGAAGCAAATTCTTTTTGTTACCCTTTATACTTGGGCAAAATGTGTGGACAATGCTAATGAAAAGGAGTAGAGCATTCACAGGAAATTGTTTTTTATTATTATTATTATTAGCACAATGCATCATTATCCCGAGGAAACCACTGCTGCCAGATCTTGCAAAAGCACAGGCTTTAACACGAGTCATCTGTATGGATCTGTGGCTGTTAAAAATAAATGGATGTACAGGCTGTGGCACGTGAGCCTGAGCCCGGAGCCTGGGGAGGTGCAGAGAGGAAGAAGCTGTTTCAGGGCTGCACCCGGCGGGATGCTTTGGCTTTTCCTTGGAAGAGGATGGGATGTCATGGGGTGAACCCCTGGTCCCATCTGCTTCTCCTCCCCCCATTCCAGCCTAGCCCCCCCCGGTTTTTATGCAGGGCTCCAGCCCCGGGTCCGTGCTCCCTTCCTCACCAGCTCTCCTCATCCCCACAGTGTCCCTACATCCCACCGGGCTCTGAGCTGCTCCTGAAAGCCGCCAGCATCTACCACAGCTTCCTCACCTGGCCCGTGCCCTACTGCGACATCTTCCGTGAGCTGCTCTCCTTCATCAGTGACGAGCTCAAGGCCCCGGGTAAGCGTTCCTGCCCCGCCAAAGGGCTCCTGCGTGCTGCTGGTCCTGTGTCCCAAAAATGCCTGGTCTCACGCGGGGTGCAGCCAGGTTTCTCTGGAGGAGCGCAGCAGGATGCTGGGGATGTGTTTTTTGGGGGCTGCCTTGTGTGCGAGGCAGCAGGAACATCCCAAGGACTCTCAGCTCGGGACTGATGTGCATTAGCAAAGATCTTGGCTGTCTGCTGGCTGCCTTTCAGTCTGGCGGGTCTTCTGCGCGGCCAAGCACGTGCCGCCTGCTTCCGCCGAGCCCTGGCCTTTGCTGGAGATGCTCAGCGGTGCAGCTGGGGTGGTAACAGTGGGGCCATTCATCAGCATCAAGGTGGCAGGAGCCTCTCAGCCTCCCGTGGCGTGGAGGTTTCCATAGGGCTGCTGACTCCCCGGCTGTGTCCTTGCAGCCGAGACACTGCCTTGTGATGCGGCTTTGGGCACATCTGTCGGCAGCAGCAGCGCTCCTCTTAATTAAGCGCCCCTTGTAGATGTCCTGTTGTTCCCAATGGAGCAGCTCTTCCAATTATTTCTCAAAAGCCTTTTCTCCTAATCTGCCCATCTTTCCATGGCTCGTGGAGAGCTGTTGTTGCACAGAGCAGATTTCAGCCCCGTTTAATCCTGCACGGGGCCGTGATCTGCTCTGAGCAGGGCTGGGGAAGGCGCAGATGGGCACAGGGGCTGCGGCTGAGCCCGGTGATACTTCCGCACGCCCTTGAACCAGGCAGCTGGTTTGGAGAGCCCCGATGGGCACAAATGCAAGGTCCCTGTCCATGCAAAGCTGCAAGGGGCATGTTGTCTTCATGGGTTAATCTTTTAATGAGCCAAGGGGAGATAGGGATGGGCACCCTCCATTAAACCTCTAAGCAGACCCCAGCCACCACGGGAGGTCTGCCTGGGTCACCGTGCTATGCCCAGCCTCCAGCTCGGAGCTGCAGGGCTGGTGTGGGCGTGGGGATGCTTGTCCCATGCTGCTGCAGCCACGGACTTCCCCAGCTCCTTCCTGGTCACTTATTTCTGTGACATCGGTTCGGGCCCTGTTTGAAAGGTCTGGGAAAGCCCCAGCACTGGGGATGTTGCTACATCCTGCTCTTGTGCTGTCACCGGTGCCCAGGGCTGCAGAGCTGGGGACTTTGGTCTGAAGGCTTTTCCCCTCCTACAGACAAATGGGATTCCCCCGCCTCTGCCAAAAGATGCTGTGTGGGAGGTGTTGGTGTGCGGGGCTAGGGAGCCCACAGCCACCCCTCACCGTGGCCTCTGGCCCCGCTGGAGCCAAGAACAGTGAAAACAGGTCCTGTGCTGGAAGGCCGGGACCTCATGCACAGGCTCTGTGGCCTGCCGTGAGGTTGAAGCAACAGCCTTTTATTGAGATGGGAGTAAATATTAACTGAGAACGAGCTGCTGTCAATATTTGCCAAGAATGCAATAGCTTTTATCTGCAAACGGGGCTGATGTCTCACAAGAGTAGTGAACGCAGCAGTGTTCGGAGGGGCCAGCGGGGATCCCCGTGGGGGCTGCCCCCGCCCAGTGGGTGCTGCTCTGGGGCTGCTGTCTGTAAGTGACATCCAGGACGTGGAGGGGCTAAAGCCAGTGGCAGAAGCTGCTAAATATCACTGGCGTGATCCAAACCAGATCCCACATCAGCAGTGGGGCAGAAGGGGCTGGGGACGGAGCAGCTCTGCCATCCTGTCCTCTGGTTCCTCTCCTGTCGCTCCCTTGCTCCTGGGCTCATCCCCCTCGCACGCTGGCCGTGCCTTGTCCCCACCGGGGCTTTTGGTGCTGCCGTTCCTGCTCCAGGCTACGGCTCAGCTGGGTCAGGACAGCTTCAGGAGACAACACCGACGTGCTCATGAGGCAGGGCAGCCTGTGCTGCCCCCATCGCTCACGTCTTCTGCTCTCTTCCCCCAGGGATTTCCTTCCAGAGGTTGGTGAGGACGGAGCAGGGGCTGCCCGTGAAGAACTACCAGAGCTCCACTGTGTAAGTCAGGCACTGCTGGCCTCACTCTGCCATATCTCCGCTGTTCTGTGCTACTTTTGCTGCAGCACTTGAGCAGCAGCAGCAGGGCTGCAGCGAGCAGCATCCCCAAAATAGTGGTGGGCACTGGGCAGAACAGCTGGAGAGCAGAGCTGAACTGCAGGAAGGGCCGGGGAGAGCGACTGTGGCATTTCCACAGCTGTGAGGGTCTGTGGGCATCAAATGTTGGTTATCACCGAGCGGGGATGCAGATCTGGGTGCAAACAGGTAGGGAAGGCAGAGGCCGGAGCCACCAGCCTGAGGTGCGACAGGAGCAAGCCCATCCCAGTGCAGTGCAGGGCTTGTGGGTTCAGACACACTTTGCACCTTACTCGAGGGCTGAACCTTTCTTCCTGCCAGGGCACCTCATTTGTAAATAGGAAAATGAGCCCTGGCAGCGCGTGCTCATCCTGGCTGCAGGGCCACTGCTTGCATGGCCACCTCTGCTCGGGGCAGGACGGCTCTCCTGCTGCTCTGGCTTCTCCACGCACGCTGCACAGCTCTGGGTCTGTGCCAGCATCCTGCCCAGCCGTGCTGGTGCTGCTGTGCTGCTTTCCCAGTCCAGCTGCCCCGCTCTGTACCAGCGTGAGTGCAGGCACCCGTGGCTTGCAGTGAGATGGCTGTATTTGCATAAAACCCTGAAAACCTGGCACAAAGCTGCACACAAGCTGAACCTTGGGTTTTTTTTTGAAAGCTTGGGCCCTCTGCCTGAGCTTTCTAGAACCAAACACAACTGAGCCCATCCTTAGTTCAGAGCTGTGTTCACTGAGTTAGGAGCGCTGTTCATGTCTATAAACCTAAGCGTGTCTGTGTGCTGTCCAGCCTACAGGCTTGGGAATTTTAAGCCTGCTGGTGTTCGTTTGGCCATCCAGAGCAAAATTCCCTTTGCAGCTGAAGGCTGTGGCTCTGGTCTCCAGCAAGGGCAGAGCAGGCAGCCTTGGGGGCAGCAGAGCAGGAGGAGGTGAGCTCTGGGAGCTTCCCCTGAAGCCTCCCAGCCTCACGAGTTTTCCTCCAGAAGCTCTTACCAAGGACATCATGGCTGGTACCTGCACCATCTCACTGCTGCAGTCCTTCAGATAGCTTAAAGCTTTGAAGCACCTTAAAGCTCAGCAGGGATGCTCCGAGGTTCACCCTGAAAGGGAAGATATTCTGGGGGCCCCTTGCATTTTCTGCTCCCACCTCCTCCATCACACGTGCTGGATGTCTGCTTAGGTTGACCAGCAGCTGGGCTGGAGCCCTTCCAGGGCTGACTGAGCAACCGTCGGGCTGGCGATATTGCAGATAACGGCAGGAGAGGTGGTGCCAGGGGTGCATGCAGCAGCAGGACGGAGGATGCCCACCCTTCCCTGCGCCCAGCCGCGGGGCTCTGGCACCCCTGCGCCGCCCCTGGTGCAGCCGATCCGAGGGGACGCTGCCATCTAGCGTGAACCTCTGCAGGGCGCTGTGCCGCCAGCAGGCTGGCTGCCCACCTAACCGCCGTCCCCGTGTCCCCAGGACTGTGCTGCTGCTGAACCGCTCCGAGGTGCAGAGCGAGTTCCTCTCCATCGCCGAGAAGCTGAGCGGCACGGAGCCCCCGCGGCACGCCACGCTCGTCCTGCTGCTGGAGCACCTCTACCAGGCCACCTTCGGCACCCGCTGTGACCTGGACAGCCTGCACCGCCTCCTGAAGGTGGGCACGGCCTTTCCCTTCTCTTCTCGGGGTAGACCTCGGGTCTAGGCTCCAGTTTTGTTTTCCTGGCCCTAACTGGGGAGAGAAAGAACCTCCCACCTTGGTTGAAATGCAGCAAAAACCTGCTTCGACCAGAGAAACACTTGGCTTTGGTGTCTGTGGGAGGTGAACGCTTGTGGTAAAACCTTTAGGTGTGTTCCAGTGCGTGTGAAGCGAAGAGGGAGGTGCTCGTTCTTTCCCCCTGGTTTTTAGTGACGGGAGGCATGGGAAGGGCTCAAAGCTGCATCAGGGGAGGTTTCAAGACAACAGGAAAAACTGCTTTACTGAGAGGGTCAGACACTGCAGCAGGCTTCCTAGAGATTGATGCCTCGTGCCTGGCTGTGTGTAAGAGGTATTTGGACGATGCTCTTAATGGCAGGTGTTAACTCTGGGTCTGCCCCAAAGCAGTCTGTAGCTTTGACAATCTTTGTAGGTCCCTTCCCACTGGAACTTCCTGTTCTATTTTTTTTTTTTTTTCATCTGCATAAGATTTGGAGGAATTTGAGTGGGTAGCAGAGGGAGAGAGACTTAGTGATTTAGACTCGGTGACTTTCCCCAAAGACCCGTGCTCCCCTCCCTGGAGGCGCCCCCTCCATCTCTGCCTCTGCTCTGCCTGCCCCAGGCCAAGCCGCTGGAGGAGCTCTCCGAGGTCTACGCCAGTGCCGCCGAAGCCCAGGAGATCGCGGCCGCCGGCAGCGACCCCGCGCTGGCCCAGGAGCGGCTGCAGTGTGTGCTGCGGGACCTCGCCGGGGCGGCCGCCCTTCCTGCCATCGCGGGTGAGAAGCCCCCGCGCCCCCCTTGCCGCTGGGTTTGGTGCCGGCTCGGCACCAGCCGTGGGCTCCCCTGCGCTGGGAGCTGCGCTTTGAAGTGCGAAATCCTGTCTGGTGCAAAGCTGAGACCTAGCACAGCAGTAAGAGGAAAAAAAAAAAAAAAAGCCCTATTTCATAACCACGTGATGAGCCAGATTTTTTTTCTCATCTTTCATTAAAACAACAACAAAAGCCATCTCCAGCCTTTGTGGGTGAGATGAGAACATTCAATCAGAAACTGGCTGTAGCAGTATTGTCTGCCGGTGGCTCTTAGAGGTGTGAAACATCCCCGTGTCCCCGCTGCGTGACTGCATGGGACAGCGACAGCGTGCTGCTCGGCATGACCTGGGCTGCCCAGATCAGCTGCTGGGGTGGGCAGCATCTCCCCCGGGACTGCCGCAGGGCTCCTGTGCTGTGCTCGCAGCACGGGGAGCGTCCCCACAGGCTGACTCCTCTCCTCTCTCCCCAGGGGATGCTCAGCCCCGCAGGCTCCAGCCCATCCCCATCCCCGCTGCCCGCTGCTACACTTACAGCTGGGACCAGGATAACTTTGGTAAGCGGAGGGGGGCCCCATCCCCCCATAGGAAGCTCCCCTGCGAGGAGTAAAACATGACAAAAAGTCTTCCTGCGGAGGGGCTTTGCGTCCCGAGACCCCTTGGATGTTGCAGCTCTCTGGGGCGCCCAAGGAGGGGGTTCTGGCCGAGCAGGAGGTTTTGCCGTGCTCTCAGCCCAACCACAGCAGTTTTGCAGGGGAAGTGTGGCTTCCCCTTCTGCTGAGCTGCTCTCTCTGGCTTCCCCATTCCTGGAAGACCTCTTCTGGTCCCAGGAAAGTTGAGCATCTGTTGCCCACTGGCCCCAGCAAGCTGAACCTGCTGTCTGGCTTGGGCTCTGCTGCATTCATTTGGGCTTTGACTATCAAAGCAGCTAAGCCCCTTGCCTCTCTTCTGCTCTCGGGTTAAACCCAGGTTGGATTTGGGGTGCACTGGGAAATCTGCATGGGAAGGAAGCAAAGCCCCAACCACTGTTTGCATTTTAAGAACGCAAACAGAACCTGACCTCAGACAAGTTTTGCTTTGTCAGCAAATATAAGCACGTTATGAAAATCTAAAAATGCTCAGGGGTAGGTTTTTGGCCCTTGGTTTGAATCCATGTGGGATTAAAGAGTGTTGGCCATGCTGCAGGAGGGTCATTGTCTGGGGTCTCCAGTTTCCAACAGAGTCCGTGCCAGACCTGATCTCCCTCCTGTGCCTTTCAGACGTCCTCAATGATGTCCTCAGCAAGGAGTGCAACGTGGTTGAGCCTGTGGCCTCAGAGAACGAGGAGGATGAGGAGGAGGAGGAGGAAGAAGAGGACGTGGAAACAGACGGCTGTTCCCCAGAGCGGGACTCGCTGCTTTCCCCCATTTCCACCATTTCCAAAGACTCCATGTACTCGGCGCTGGCAGAAGAGGGACCTAAGCACTCACGCATGTCCCTCTTCACCGCTTCCAAGGACTCCATCTCAGAGCTGACGGTGGTCTCCAGAAAGTCCTTGCGGTCTTTTGTCTCCAGCCTGAAGGACTGCATGGACAGCGGGTACGCGGAGGACAGTGACGAGAGCTCTCTGGACATGGTTGGGCGCCCGGAGCTGAAGGTGGAGAAGCCCCACCACAAATACAGACACACGCTGACCAACAAGATCTACAAACTGTTCAAAAGCAAAAGCCAGCTGGTCCTGAGGAGGGACCTGAAGGGCTGCCCTGACACGGGCTCGCTCCCGCTGCGCCGTGCCGAGAGCCTGTGCCACCCCCAGGCCAAGCACCGCGTGCCGGCGCGCTCCCGGCGCGCTCACTCGCTGCCGCAGCACGTCCTGAGCCAGCGGCTGCAGGCGCTGCACTCCCCGCGGCTCCTCAGCCTGCCCCGACGGCCCTTCCTCAGCTACGACGAGGATGCCAAGGTGTCCACCCTGCGCGTGGTGGTCTTCGGCTCCGACCGCATCTCAGGGAAAGTGGCACGAGCCTACAGCAACCTCAGGTGAGCTGGGTGGCACGGGGACCTGGCTGCAGCTGTTCAGCCCTTGGTGTCCCACTGGTGGGGTCACCAGAGTCCCGGCTTTGGGGTGGCTGCTGCCTTTGAGCAGGGCTCCCCGGTGCTGAGATGTGGCAGGGAACAACCGGCTGCCCTTGTCTGGAGGTGGAAGCGATGGGGACACTTACTGCCGGGTGGCACTACCGTTAAGTCAGATAGGCACAGGGGTGTGCTTGTCCACGTGCCATGCGCTTTCGTGTTCCTTCCATCGCTGCCTTGCTCCGCGAGGGGACAGGATCCTCCAGGTGCCACTGGGGTCTAATTCTGCACATCACCTCCTGCCTTGCCAGGATGTGCCAGAGGACTTTGCTCACCCAGCCCTCTCCCATGTTCTCCTAGGCTGAAGGAGAGCGCCTGCCCCACACTGACAAGGTACTTCAAGCTGCAATTCTTCTACATCCCGGTGAAGAGGAGCTGCCTGGCTCCAGCAGCGCCGCTGACACATCCTCCCCCGTCCCCAGGGGACCTGCAGCTCCGGGCTTCGGCACAGGCAGTAGGTGTCCTGCCTGCCGCTGGGCTTGTGGTGCCACCAGCGCTCTGCTCGTCCCACCAGCAGGCCAGGCAGGGGGAGCACTGGCAGCTCCTCCACCAGCCCGAAGCGATGGGAGAGGAGCATGGGGGGCCCAGAGTGACCCCGCTGTGTCTGGTTTCAGGAGTCCACCTTGGCTGGGGTGGAGAGCAGCACCAACGACATCTCCCACTACATCGGCATGTTGGACCCATGGTACGAGCGGAACGTTCTTGGGCTGATGAACCTGCCCATGGACGTCCTGTGTCAGGTACGTGTGTACCGGGTGGTACGGCCTGGTGTCCCCCTTCCTGGTGTCCCCCTTCCCCGAGGAACAGCCCCATCTGCTTAGTGCTGGGCCACCACACGGTGGCCTGAACACGTACAGCAGGCTGCGCTCCGTGGGCATGGGATGGAGATGGAGATGGGTGCCTCTGGTGGCCAGGAGGAGGGCTTCCATCCCCAGGGGAGTGGGATGGGCAGTTGGTGGTGCTGGGCTGTGGGTGCCATGAACCCCATCAGGGTTGTGACTCGCCCCTCGCTGCAGTCTGCCAAGCTGGAGGCTGAGCCCCAGGGGAACTCGCAGGAGCAGATGCCCATCCTGGCCGACATGATCCTCTACTACTGCCGCTTCGCCACGCGCCCCGTCCTGCTGCAGCTCTACCAGACGGAGGTAGGCAAAGGGGCTCAGCACCATCTCAGCACTGGGAAAGGGGTCTTCTGCCTGTGCCACCAACGCGCGGCCTGCCTGGGGAGAGGATATGGGTATGGCACAGCCACCTTGTGCTGGTGAGGTCAAGCTTGGTCTCCTCGTATTCTCCCGGGGACCTTTGCACGTGAGCTCACAGCCCTTTGGCTGGTGCTTCTGGCTCACGGGTTGAGGGTGCAGGTCCTGCCCAGACAGTTTTTAACTCACACAAGCAGTTTTCCATCCAAACACCTTTCCCCACGATGCAAGAGGGCCTCCTGGCAGTGCCGGCAGGCCATTCACGTTGCTGGAAGTCCCTCTGGTGCCTGCTTTCCAGCCAACCCCTCCACAAAGCCCATTCTCCATACCTGCTCTGTGCCCAGAGGGAAAGGTTTCACTTGCACCGCTTCTGCAGTGGTGGCTTTGGTGGCCCAATTGCTGGTGGTCTGTTAAAACAGCCTGAAGTGTAGTTAGAGGCGAGTGCCACCCAACGCAGTGGTTGAAAAGTGTATTTTGAATGCTCAGAGGATTTGCCCAAACTGACCTGTTTTCTGCAGAAAGGAGCAAGAGGGGCAGGTTGCATTCCCCAGCTCCATGGCCCTGTGAGGTCTCCTCACCACCGCATCTCCTCCATCTCTCCTCTTTTCCCCCTGGCAGCTCACCTTCATAGGGGGGGAAAAGATGACCGAAGTCTTCATCCACTCTCTCGAGCTGGGCCACTCGGCAGCCACACGGGCCATCAAGGCTTCAGGTCTGTAATCGTGTCCTGCACGCCGCTGCAGCCTCGGGGTGGGAGTCTGCAAACCGCCGGGGTGGGCAAGGACTGCTGGGGGGCTGGAGGGAGCGTGTCCAGGGGCTTTGGCACCACAGATGGGCTGCAAGAGGGGTCTGAACCCAGGCTGCAACATGAGCAAAGATGCAGATGTGTTTTCACAGATTTGTAGTTGAACCATCAAGGTTCTTGTGTTCTTCTTCAGGAGCGAAGCTGTCGCAGTGCCTTGCTCTTTTACTTCTGCTAACACTCCAGGTGTAATAGCTGTAAAGCAATTTCAAGCCTTTTTTTTTTTTTTTTTTTTTTTCTGCTCATCAGCACCTGGCCAAGTGCAGCTCTTCATCTTTTTCATGCTTTGTTGTTTACGCTTTGTCCAAGAGCATCATTTATCCCTCATTCCATTTCCTTAGCTTACCGGGCAAAGCAAGGTTTGTGAGTGTGCTTGGAGCCTTCCTGCAAGGAAGATCATGCACTTTTAAACTAGAAATTTATAAAATTATTAGAGATGGAAGTGATGACAGAAGCATCTTCTTGCAGTGTGGTCTTCAGCTCTCTTGTGGGTACCAAGGACCGCCCGCTGCCTGGTGCAGCTCGCAGAGACATCTCATGGCCGAGCAACGTACTGCATGCAAACACACTGCTCGATATTGTTAACCAACTGCTTTTCTGCGAGCTCGCCTTGTCTTTCTGAACAGAGCTCATAAAATATCCTCCACATAAAGTGTCACCACCCTACAGTTCCAAAATACAGACTTGGCCAGGACCTCTTCCCAATAACTCATGGAACCACCAATCTTTTCTGACTTGGAGTTTTCCTTTGGTTGTCTGGCAGCACGCTACTTAACATCTGCAAAAGATTATCCAGAAAAAAAAAAGTTAGTAAGTGTCGGGCACAGTATTTCAAGGCTAATTTAATGTGGGCACAAATATGCCCTGAAAAACAGGAGCTGGGTTAGCAACGCAGCCTTTTATTGCTTTGTGTTTTCCCTGGAGCACTGACCCTGCTGCACTGGCTTAGCCAGCACCGCTTTCAGTTTGCAGAGCCGCTTGTTGTGCCTTGTGCTGTAACTTCTGCACTAGAATAATTGCTTTCTGGCGGCTTTTAAGCCACCTTTTTCTTCTTTGCTCTGCAGCTGTGTTCAGCAAACCAAGATTTTTCCCTTCCTGTAGGTACCGAGTGTGCTGCTGTATCAGTTGCCCTCTGAAAACTGGGGACAAAAGTCCACCAAGTGACATTTGCTCCTTGCTTTGTGCAGGTCCGGGCAGCAAAAGGCTGGGCATAGATGGAGACAGAGAAGCAATCCCACTAACACTACAGATCGCCTACAGCAAGGTGAGTGCCTGGGACTTGTGCAAGGACAAATGTGACAGAAAACCAGTTAAGTGCTGCCCAAACGTGTCTTGGCTGGGGCTGGCAAAGACGGACACTGAGAGTGTGCTGAAGGAGACCTAATCCAAGCCTGGGGGAACCAAAATCAAGCTAATTGTCTACTTACTGGCTAATTGAGGGTGGCTTTACAATCCTGAGAAGCCCAGTAAAACAGGGAATGTGCAGCCAGCTCCCATAGACCGGACCTGTACTGGCTGCCAGTTTACACTGGTAGACTTGGCTTCCAGGGAGAAATCTCTTGCTGATCACAGCAGTCCTTTTTTTTTTTTTTTTTTTTTTTTTTTTTTTGTTCCCTCTGCAATTATTTAGTGTTGACTCTGGACAATTTTTTGTAATGCTAAGGTTAAAAGAGTTTTAATGCCTGCTCGAACTTTGTCTGTGCAGCTCCAGATCAGGGCTAGCCCAGCCCAGGTCGGGTTGGGAGGTAGGGTGGCAGCCTGGAGCGCGGCATCTCACGGGCTTCTGTTGGTCCCTGCAGACAGCTGTCAGTGGAAGAAGTCACTGGAACGATGTTGAGAAGGTCTGCACGTCCGTCAACCTCAGCAAAGCCTGCAAGAAGTACGAAGAGCTAGGTGGGTAGAGCTGGTCTTTGTGGCTTTGTGTAGGAAGCAATGGGAGGGACAGACAGAGCCAGAGGATGGACGAGAGCCACGCTGGATCTTCCAGCCAGAGCACAGCGGGAATGTGTGCATGCAGAAAATATGTGGGAGATGCCCGGTGTTTCCTGGGGCGTAAGATGCTGTTGTCCTTGGCTCTCCTTAGCGCCACGCCAGGGTTGAAGGAGGTTTGGTTTCTCACTATCGTGAAGCTTCCAGCTGGGAAATCTTTTGTTGTGTTGGGTTGTGCATCAGAGTGGAGTCTATTGCTAAATCAAGTGAGACCGAGGGAGAGGGTGCTTGTCCTACCACTGCGGCTGTGCCCTGCAGCCAGCTGTCAGCAGGCACTCGCAGGGCTGCTGCTGCAGCTTGGTCTCCTTCCTGCACTCGGAGATAGCTGCCTGCCACGTGGGTTTGTTTCATCATTTCTTTTTTTTTGTTCTGGTTCCCAATGGGCTATGAATAAAGCTTTGAGCCTTTTAAAGGCAACAAGGCTTTAGTCTCTTAGTGTGCTGATTTAGAAGCAATATCTGTTTATTCTTGTTTGAGCTCTGCTGTTCTAGCAATCAGACACCCACTTCTGAATAAACTGAGGATTTTTTAAAATTCCTCTTTCTTCGTGCACTTTGTGTGCAGCAGATGTATGTCTGTGAGCAGAGCAGTCAGGGCAAATGGGTGATCTACCAAATAGGCTACCAAACAGCTCCTGCATGCCCCGTGGAGCTCAACCCAAACTTGCATCCCTCCTCTTGGTGCCCCATCCATGAAGCCATGCAGACAACCTTGGAAAAACTCCAGCAGGATTTAATTGCTCATCATCTCTGTGTATTTTGAGTTGGGTGTTTCTGTGCTAGTTCAGGAGCTTCACTTGCACTGCCAGTGTGGTGGGTTTGTTTCAGGGCATGGGGAGAAGCTCCCACGCTAGGGAGAAGCTTCCCCTTCGTGAACCTCCTTCCTTACAGGAGAAACCCGGTCTCCTGCTCGTCTCTGTCAGTTTTTACACTCAGCAGTTTGACCACAGGATGTCACTGTAATTCCAGGCATGAAAAGCATCTCCAAGGGGCCTGTAGGAAGGGCCACAGTGGGAGAGCTAGAATTTCCTCATCATGATGGAGCAATGGCTTTTCTCATGTTTAGTTACCGAGATAGCTAAATGTTCTTTGCTGCTGTGTTTGGAAGATTACCTCTGTCTGATTGCTTTCTTACCATGTGGGTTCTCGTGGGTGAGGGAAAGCTACAGGCATGCTGTATTTCCCTGGAAGGGGGGTCCTGCTGGGAGCCACTGGCTCTGGGATGCTTTGGGCAGAGGGACTGCCTGAGTTCCCCCCAGAAGCCTTAAGTGATAACAGTTTGCTTTTTGTTACAGCCTCAAAGACAGAGTGTCTCAACTTGACCATGACAGAGGTGGTTAAAAGGCAAAACTCCAAATCCAAAAAAAGTTTCAATCAGGTAACTCAAGTCATAGTGCTTTTACATTTGGTAACAAGAGGTCAGCCTGGCTCAGCTGGGAGGGAGACAGGGCAGGAGATGGAGTCTGAGACCTCGGGAACAGTCAGTAACTCCTTGGCGGATCCAGTTGGCCACCAGTTTTGGGGTGCCCTGCACAGGGGTAATGTGCAGAGCCTGGCAGCTCCTTCACTTGGACTCTCTTTCTATCAGCAGCTCAGCGTGTCCCAGATAAAAGTAGACAAGGTCCAGATTATTGGTGTCCAGTCCTCCTTTGCCGTGTGCCTGGACCAGGATGAACAGAAGATCCTGCAGAGTGTGACCAGGTAAGATCTGCAATGTGGCAGGCTGCCTGATGCAGTCAGCACTCCCAGAATGGTGCACCCTCTGCGTAAGGACTTATCCTCAACGTACGGGTGGCCAAGGGGGGGACAAGGTCCTGAGCACCGTGGTGTGTTTATGCCAGATGCCCAAGCTGGCGTGTCGTAGCTTCAAGCTCTGTAGTGCAGCTGAGCTCAGGTGGGATGGCTGGTCCTGCTCACATCCCAGCAGCATTTCACCTTTTATGACTGCCACTGTTTAAATGGTGGTCCCCAATCAGCTGTTCAACTCCATGAAGACAGATCGTTCAAAAAGACAGAGGAAAGTCATGTAAAGTAAATGAGGTACCTGGGGAGCACTGAGTGTATGAGCAGAGCCTTCAGCTTCTAAACCTCATTGGGATCCTCCATCACCTTTAACATAGCCATTGCGAAAGGACCCCATGATCTTCATGGGTGAGACTGGGGTAGATGGAGCAAGAATTGTTCATTTGATTGTTCATCCATCAGTTGTGTCCCCAGGGCACCAAGCTGGCTCGCTGAGGATGGGATTTGGAAACTCACTGGAGGCAACATGTTTCTGTGGGCACAAAGAGATCCAACCAGCAGATCCACTGGTCTTAAAAACGTGCAAGCGCTCCAATTTCTCCCTCAGGGGGAGCAGAGCTCTGCAAAGTTATGCTGCCTAACATGGAAAGAGATTTCAGATGTTACTTCTTAAATTTCTTTAATAGGAACTTTTCTTTAGGAGCTTAACTTGTTTGCTGTGCAACCCAAGGGAGCAATGTGATAGTTTAGTGCAAGAAATGCAACAGGAGCTATTGCCACTTCTCCAGAACAGGGGGGATGCAAGAGTTCTCATTTTCCCTAATGAGTTTCAGGAAATGCCCTGTGTGGTTACTTCTCCTCTAGATCCGAATCAGAGCTAGCATATAGCACCTGAACTCTGGGCACTCCAACTCCAGTCCTGCACTGATTAAAGGTTGCACTGATTCACGTTTGTTTGCAAAGTTTCTGCAGCACCCCAAGACCCTGGTTCTCAGCCACACACCTTGTTTACATCTTGGTTTCTTTTCGTCCCCTTGCAGGTGTGAGATCTCTGTGTGCTACAAACCCCGGGACAGCGATCCCCTTGCACTGAGCAGGTCCTCTTCGACTCCCCAGGACCCCTCCGAGTTCCATTCTCTCCTGTGTTTACCCATTTCCACCTTCAGCGGAGCACTGCCGTAGAAGAACCGTGCCCTCTCAAGACCAGACTCGCATCCAACACTGAAATAGCTGCAGGAAAGGGAAGCTGACTGTCCCCTTTAGGGCTGGACACCCAGCCGTTCTTGCCCAAGACATCCTGCAGTCTGAAGTGTTTGTGTGGTGGCTGAGCTGCTCCTGGTCTGGGCTTGGCCCATCCTTTGGAAATGGGAGTGTTGGTGTCAGGCTCTGGTACTTCTCAGGATTCCTTGGGAGGAAAGTGGCTTCCTTGAGATCTCCAGCTGGTTCAGCAGACTGCCAACATCGGGACTGAGAGGGAGAGGCAAGGACAGTGACATTTTCCTGCCAGCAAATGGTGCTGTGGCTGTACTTGACAGTGACTGCAAGGCCACTGTGATCTTGGGCAAGCTGGTATGGGGCGCGGGGGACGCGTTCTGGAACGTGGATGTCCGTGGGGGTAGCTGGCCTTCTGTGCATGTGGATTTGACCACCCAAACTATGTCCTGATGACTTTTCACCTGTAACAAGCCAGAGATGCTTGGGATAGTTCTTTGGGGATAGGGACAGGTTTTCTCAGGGTTTGCTTTAAATTACAAGCGATGGGTGTCTTGAAGAGAAACAGCACAAAGCAGAACAACCCAGCTGGGGCCAAAAAGAGCCCAGAAGGGTAGTAGACTGATGCTTGTGTCCCAGTGAATCCAGTGCAATAGGCCATTCTGGGGCATGGGTGGCTTGTCGTGCATATGTGTGTTTACTGTAAATCCAGGACCTGCAGGAGATGAACTTCCAATTTCTGCAGATTTTCAGAGTTCATCTGAGAAGGAGAAGGACTCCCTGTTCAGGCTGTGTTCTTGCATCCTCCTCATCAGCACTGAATGCAAGAGACATCTCAGAGGCTGAACGCTCAATAGTCGCTTGAGATAGAGCAGGAATCATGCTCACACTCAGGAGAGAGGGAGGTACTGGGAAAGCCACTAGGATTGCCTTAAGCTCACCTGACTGGGTAGCTTTGGTGGAGAAGGACCCAGCACCAAAAACACTAGTGACACTTGCAAGCAATGATAGTATTTGAGATCCCTTCTTCCCTGTAAAGAGAGGTTTTCCCCCCCTCTTCCTTCTCTCTGCAAGGCTGTAGGTACAGAAAGGTGCAATAGTTGGATGTATTTAGAGGTATTCTGACCCCAGGAGCAAAAAATGAGGCTGGAAAAGCCTTGCCTGGTTTCATAGCCCTCAGGGTTTCTCATTTAGTTGTTGGTCATTGCACTAATGATGGCTGGCAGAAAAGCATGGTGCCTGCTGCAGGGTACAAGGATCCTAATGCCGAGGATGTGCTCCCTGGGATGCATCTGGAAGGGACCCTCCGTGCTGCTGGGGCTGCAGGGCTCGGCCATGGTGAGATCAGCTCCATGTGGGTCCCTTGCTCCTCCAGAAAATGGGGGTTGGCCAGCTCTTAGCACTAGTTAGAGCGAGGCTGGGCTTTGCCCCCAAGGGCTGTTGGCACAGCAGCAGGGTCCCCTTGGTGGTGACCACGTTGAAGGTTGAATCTGCCAGGGAAAGAGCCAGAGCTTCCGGGCACTTCAGTTGCCTTGGAGGAGCATGGGCCAGGCTTGTTTGCTGCATTCCTCTACTTCCCTGCTGGAAAGGTTTTGGGGATCCCTCTGATGGGACTGCTGATCCTGGCCCTGCTGTTTGCTGGACCCGATTCCTGCCCCCCTGCCTCTGCTGTTGCCCGGGTACAGCTGGCAAACATCTGGGGTTGGGAAGGTGCCAGCTGGCTCTGCCTGTCCTCAGCAGCTTGGGATGCAACTTCTGCTGCTGGCCAGAGAGTGAGACAGGAATACACTCCCGAGGCCTCTGTGCTTCATCCTCCTACCTGAATAGGCCATCCCAAGGATGGTGTTGCCTTGTGGACTCCCAGGAAAGACCTCATGCAAGGCCAGGAATCACTGGACAGTGCAGTGCAGGTGCTCTGGCCCCACTGTGTGGTGCAAATCCAGCTTGGACTCCAGGCCAGGACCCCCCTTCCCTGGCCCTGCAGCGACTCTGGGAGCACCCCTCCTCTCCTACGTGGAGCTGTGACCTTGCTCTCAGTAGGGACACCAAGCCACTGCTGGGTGATGTGGAAAAGCATGCTGAGGTCGCTGCTGGGCATCTCTCCTGCACATCACTAAGTCCAGTAGGCTCAAGGGATCAGAAACAGATTTGAATAGCTCTTTCCACCCACTTGGAAAAAGTTTTCCCACTGACTTAATTCCCAGACAGGTCTGTGTGCGTCGTTTCAAATGGGGCTGAAATTTGACAGCTGTTTTATTTTGTGTTGTTGTTGTTCAATACATTAAAATAGCACCTTATCCTGTCAAAACATTTCTATTTGTGATCTTGATATCCGTGGCTAAATATATCCCTGCCGCTGTTAATGATATAAACCTCTTTGGTTTCAGCTGGCCCTACAGAAATACTAGAGAAGAGAGTTTCTACACACTGGGGAGGAAAAACAAGCACAGGCTCTAGGGACTCGTAATCCTGGCTCATTTTTTGACCTCTGATGCTTTCTGGAAATGAAAAGAAGGAAGTCGGAGGTTCCTTCAGGCCATCCTCATACATACGTGCAGCCTCACCAAAACCGTGTCATGTCTGTGCTGATCTGTAAAATACTGTTCAAAGAACTTTTAACGTAATTGTAAGATATTAAATGTTGATTTATTTCGAGTACAAGTACGGTGTTTGTGTTGAGTAATTCCCAGTGCAGAAGGCATGGCTCCCATCTCCGCGCGGAGGGCAGGGTGCACCCGGTCCTTTGCAGAGCAGTTGACCTGAGAGCAGGAAAAAGCTCATAAAGCCACCGGGTTCGTGAGCCTGGTCCCAGAGGGCGTGACACGGAGACCTGCAGCGGCTAATTGAGCTCCTGTTGTGCCAGTAAAAAGCAGTTTTTGATGCTGTAAATCCAAAACTAGCTTCATGTTGAATTAAGGAGGACAGCTGGCAGAGCCTGTGCGCACAAGGCGAGGTCAGTGCATAGCCGTCCCCCCTAGGAGGCTCCCTGGCCTCTCCTGAGTCACTCTACAGAGGCACATGAGCTGTGCTGTGGCCAGGCTCCGTGGGCAATGTTCCAGTGGGCAGGGTTTGCCCAGCAGTGGGATATTGGGTTTATTGCAGAGCTCTTCTGCATCTTCGGGGATGCAGGCTTTGCAGATGAATCCGCTGCTGCTGGCAGTGCTCTGAAAGACAACGTGGCACTTGCAAATGTCTCAGAAGTCACCCTTCCCTTCCTGGGATATTCAAGGAGAGAGGCTTAGTTGGTAGGGGTGAGGGTCAGTGTGTTGTATTTGCATAAACAACCAGGGAGAAGTCATTTTGGAACAGACAAGAATAACTTCTGCTAATCAGCACTTTGCTATGAATTACCTTTTTTTTTTTTTTTTTTTTTTTTTTCACTGATTAGAGAACAGCAAAAGGTGGTGGTTGTTTTTTTTAATTATTATTATTAAAAAGTAAAAAGTAAAAAGGGTCACTTGAAAAGGCAAATAAAATTCAAACAGGAAATAGTTTATTTTCCAAGCTGGAGTGATAATCTGGTTTTGTTTGTTCTCAACAACAGCAACACAAAACCCAAACCCTAAACCACAAATTCCCTTCTCTGTTCCTTTCTTTTTAAGTAAGAAAAAGTGGAAAGAGGAACATGCATGTTTAAACCCACAGCAAAAAGTTCTTTGTTCTAAGCAAGTTCATTATGAAAAGTTTAGGATCAGGGTCCAAGTCTGATCCTTGCAGTGTCACGCAGCTGGGAGGTTTGGTTTTGTACGTACAAAAGATTTGGCAAACGGCTGCTGATGAATTAACCAAAGCTGGATTTTCCAGACTATTTAACAAACCTGGTTTTGCCTTTTGCGGACAAGTTCAAATCAGTCCAAAGGTGTTTTTTGTGGCTCTTGCAGCATCACACCTGAGCTGGCCTGTGGTCCGATGGGATGACGGTGGGTAAGGTGCGTTTGGTGTTACAGCCTGAGAACACTAACTTATGCTCAATCCCTAAATGAGATAGATTATACCAAAAACATGCCTCGGGGTTTTGGTTTGTGTTAGTTTATCAAGGTGCAGTGGCAGCTTGAGCTGAGGTCCCTGCTCTGTCAGAGGTCGTCATCTCATGGTCACCTCAGCCAAAGCTGCTGTGCAGGATGTGCTCCACTGGCGGTGAGCTGGGACGTGGCGAAGGGGTCTGGGAATGCACGGTGAGTTAACTTCTCATCACCCATCACAGGCGGTCACCCTCCATCCTCTGGTCCTTCTCCAATGGCACCTTGTACACGGGTGCTCCTTATCTTTACCCGTGTGACCCCCCCAGGTTTTCCCCCCAGCACCACAAGCGCCAGCGCTCCGTGGGTGCCCACATCAGGCACCCACACGTCACAGCAGCTGGTTGAGAGCCTCGTCTGCTGCCCCAGGGCCACCGTGGCTCAGCGCTGGCTGGAAGCAGAGCAGAACGGATGCTGGCAATGTCAACCATGCTGCTCTGCATCCAGCCAACATTTGGATAGCTTCAGGGATGGAGATGTTATCTAGAGCACGAAGCAGAGAGCAGCAATAGCCGACACTCAGCTGAGAAGGGGTTCTTGAGTGGGTGTTTCTCAGCTGGTGGCTGATAAGCAACACAGAGTGAATTAGCATCAGTAGGCAGGAGTGAGCCTGCCTGTGTTGGAGCCACTATTACACAGATTAAGGTATGCCCCTGAACAGTGGGAAACACAGGTGCCATCCTCTTGGCAGATGTGGGCAATCAAACCACCTCCTGTGCTCTAAGCAGACCATCAGCAGGTTTTCTGAATGGACACGTTGGTGTAGGACATCAGGAATGCTCCCATGCTGTGACAGTTGTATCCTGAAGCATGCTGGGTGAAGGAAAAATACATTTGTTCCAAAATACTGTGTTGGTTCAGGCTGACTTTCCTTCGTTCTACGGGCACGCTGGGCAACAAGTCTTCAAAGCTCCTGTGGTCTATTGGAGGTGAGCAGAGGTCTGCTCAGGATCCGGGCTGCCTGCAGAACCCAGAGCCTGCGCCTGGGCTTGGTGTGCTAGGACAGAAGTGGCCCAGGCACCAGGGTGGCCACAGGTCATGGTGCCGGGTGTGGGGACTCGCCCATAGGCATGTGCAGCTCAGCACCTCTAATCCCTTCCTCATGCTCATTGGGTTGTTTGTTGGAAGTGCCCGGGCAAACCTTCCTCTTGTACTTTTGCTTCCTGGTAGACAAATATGCAATGCCAGGGGTGGCATCTGCAGCGTCCCCGGCACGAGGACAGCAGCTGGGAGATGATGCGGGGTGAAGAAACCCACAGAGACCTCAGCACTTGGGTGGTGGGGCCTGAACTGGGATGCTTCCACGGGCTCTTTTACAAGCAGGTATTTCAGAGGTGCTCGCCTGCTCTCAGCTGTAAGGAGAAATAGCAGAGAGCAGAGTCAGGCTTCCTGGCAGCTCTGCCCTTGCATACCATTACGGGGGGGGGGAAGATAAATGTGCCCAGGCTGTCTCCTCAGCTGGAGGTCACAGCCCCAGCAGCGCTGTCCCCTCCTGCATCTCGAGTTACCCTCAGCCCTGCGCCCCGAGCTGGGCTCGCTGCCACCTGAGCCTCTCGTGACGGCCGGCTTCGTCCTCATCGGGGACAGAGCTGGGCAGTGGGAGGGTCTGCCTGACCCAGAGGGGTTTCTCAAGATAATTCAGCAACTTTTAGGAGGAAAAAGGAGAAGCAGAAGAAAATCCAGGGCATGTCTTCTGCCAAGCTCCCCGCCCTGTTTCCCTTCTGTGGCTGCGAGCTCCTGGGCTGGCAGAGCAGGTGGTTTCTAGTGCTCATGATTCGGCTTTGTGCTTTCAGGCAGTTCTGAAGTAGAACAGATTGGAAGTTTTCTGAAAGTTTCACTCGTTTCTGAAGGACTTTGGCCATTGCCAGTGACTGACTCTCTGTTTGCCTCTGGACATACCTTTGCTCAGGACTAGCAAGAGTAAAGGTAGGCAAGCGAAGCGCTGGTGGCTGCAGGAGGCTGTTTCTCTCTCCTGGCAATGCCTGCTGCTCCAGTGTCCTTATCTTATTGTCCTAATTAATGATCAATTAAAAGTTAACAAGGCTCCCTGTGCCTGTACAAGGAACAGTTTTCCTGGCAGGGAAAATTTACTTGAGAAGAGTAATGGTGTGCTGGCAATGGAAAGCTGCACAATGAGCCGTATGTTCAGGTGTATCATGTCCTACATGGGCCTATGGGCCTGTGCCGGTCAGTGCTGACAGTGTGAGGAATGGGGTGGGCTTTTCTGTGCCAGTCCCACACCTTTCTTCCACCAGTGTTCACCTCTGTGCCCCCGTAGTCTCCTCTCCTCTCTGCAGACACGTCTGCCACAGACGTCTGCCACAGCCCTTGCAGAAAGCCCTGTGAAGGCTGAGGGGCTGCAGCCAGAGCAAACACGTCTCAAAACCAAAATCCAAATCAAAACAAGCATGAAGAATATTTTGTGGTGTTTACCCAGCCCTTGGCTAACCCAAGCCGGGTCTAACAGCACAAAACCTTCTGGGCAGCAATGGGCCAGTGCAATGCAGTGTGCTTATCTGGCGTTTCCACCCGCAGAGAGGGGCGCGGGCAGGGCCGCTCCAACCCCCTCCGTGCTCACCAGGACGGGTCCTGCTTCTGGACGCGTCCCCTCTTCTGCACCAGTGCTTGTGTCTGCTCACCCCACGGCCAAAGGAATTCACTTCTTGCTGAATCAGTCTCCTGCTGGCTTAGGAAGCTGAATGGCTCACGGAAAGGTCCAGACCTGGCGTGGCTGGGGAGTGTGCACCCTGGGAGGCTGTACAAACATTGTCATTGCTGCTGAGACGTGAGTTGGCTCAGCGCTCCTTGCCCATGCTCTGATGGTTGCAGCATCTTTCTAGGAGGGATCTGTGGCCTGCGGGCTGAGACATTGCTCCTGTAATCAGAAACCAGCAGACAGGTCTGTCAGGAGTCCCAGGGCTCTGGGTCCTCTGCTCTCAGGTCCGCTGGGAGACCTCTGCTGACTGCGGGCTCTGCCCCATCTCCCAGGAGTGGGCCATGGGGCGCTGCTCCTCTGCACCCGTGGGCACCGGCTGGGCGCTGACTCATGGGAAAGAACAAGACCCTGAATCACTGGGGCTTTTCCTGTATAATGGCGTGTTTTTTCCTGTTGTTGGTTTCTGTGTTGACTTACTGTCAACTGTGGGCCAGGTTAAGCCACCTGAGAACAGGATGCTCTTGTGAGAGGCTCCTAGAAGAAACTGTAAAAATTCACCCCATCAAGAGTATTCCTGCCCAGGAACCCATCTGAAATGTCATCCTAAAGGTGTTTATTTTTTTTGCTGCTCTTTTATGGGTAGTTTTAATGGTGCACTGGGCACTTCCATCAGCAGGAAGCAATGGGGTAGCTCCAGCTTTGCCCAGTCTCCAGCAGCCAGTCCCCAGGAGATTGGGCAAGGGACAAAGGAAGGGACATGTCCTGTCTCTGCATGCTACAAGAGCACCATGCAGCCCGGGTGGCCAAGAGGCGTGCGGCTCCTCTGAGATGGGGCACCATGCAAGGGGCACAAACAATCTGGGTACGGGAGAGATTGAGCCATGGCAGAGATTCCCCCTCTGTTTAACTTCACAGCCATCACAAAAGGACGGCTGTGTTAATCTTTGGTGGGAAGCCAACTTCTGCCCATCGTAAGAAGCCATCTGTGCTTTATCACATGGCTCGAGCCTGTGTGCAACTGAGACTCTTCCAGTAGTTGTGCCAGTCCCTCAGGCCAAAGACTGCCCGGACGGGGTGGGGTGAAGCCTTCAGAAACTGGAGGGACACTGGTGTTTATGCTGCTGTCTCTGCTTCCTCACTGAAAGAAGAGCAGGAGAAGCACTTGTCCTGAGCAGAACTGCTCAAGGAAAGATGCTTTGGTGAGGAACAGTGCCCAGGTGGAGATGTCTGGCTTTTACCTCAACTCTACTCTTTCCTGGTAGCCATCAGTAAAGGCATGACAGCTTTTGTGGGACCAAGCTGAGGCCCTCCCGCAGCCTTCTCATGCTGTCCTCTGCTCCTGGGGAGCTCAGGATCAATGACCTCCATCGCAGTGAGTGAGCAGCCTGGTGGGCTGCATGCTGGGGACTGGAGCGCCCAGTCCCCTTCCAGCTTGGCTGAGGTGGCCGGGCTGAGCAGTGGTGTCCCCCTTCCCACAGTCATTGGGGTTTGAGGATCAGGGAGGGCCAACACTGCCCTCCGTCCCCACGTCCTCCAACATGGAGCTCGGTGGTTGTGCAGACGTGTAGCTGGAGCCGTCGGAGGCGGGTGGCCGCAGGGTGCCTGCAGCCCGTAACTGATGCTCCGCGCTGACGGGCAGAGTGGGCGTGGGTAACGGCTGCTGGTCGGTGACCATAAACCATGGCGAAAAGCAGGCTGTGACACCTTTGTCTTTCTCGCTTTCTGTTAGGATGTGTTTAAAAATATTTCAAGACAGTGGGAGAGATGCTTTCTGAACGCTCTCAATATGACTGGCGTGTCTGAATGTGCAAGCGGTGGGGCTCCGGTTAGCATGCGCTGAGCCGTGTTAGTCACCCCAACGCCTTCGAATACCCCTGGTGCATGCAACCATGCCAGGAAACCCTCATAGCTGTACTGCTCCCTCTGCCTCCTTATCTCTGCCTATCGATGCATCGCTGCTGTAACACACACACGTTTGACCTGGGTGTACGTATATACGGGTATGATGTATCTGCTGTGATATAAATGACACATCCAGCACAGATGTGGGCAGGTGGGCGGGAGTTCACCCACCCACCACAGATTTGTAAAATGTCTACGTGCTTTGTATGGTTAAAAAAAAAAAAAAAGTTTAGATGTGTGTGGGTCTGTGTGTAGCGTGAAACTTTCTTACTTTAAGAGATCCGCCCTGCCCGAGCGTGTTATTAAGTACAGCAAGCAGGGCGATACGGGCACGGTTTGGGTGTTGACTTATGGCCGTGCAGAGCAGGGAGGTGCACGTGCACACGCATGCTCTCACTTCAGAGTTTCTCTTTCAGTAGGCACGTGAAAAACAAAGCAACACAAAACTTCCGCAGCCCGTTGCTGTGCCCGCAGCCAGGCCGTGCCAACACGTGCAGCCCCTGACCATGAACGTTTCACTCCGGTGTGCTCAGGTCCCCCTGCAGCGGGGTGAGGATGGGGGCTGCGTTCACCCTGCAGCACCCACTGCCCCCGGGGCTGCCCCGCAGGAGCTGCCGCATCCCGAGGGTGCTGGGTTGTTCCCATGGCCAAGGGGAAGGTGAGTTTGGGCTGTTGGCAGCTCTGGAGGGGATTGAGGAGCTGGGACATGACCTCCAAATAGAGTCTGCATCATTGCACTGTGGGGTGCTAGAAAGAGGAGCTTCAGCTATTCCTCCCAAATTCTTTTTTTTTTTTTTATTGTTATTTTTGTTTTGTCATTTCCTCTAGAGTATTTCAAAGCTTCTTTTATCATGGTTTTTCATTTCTCCTCTGTGGTTTTCAGCCATCTTTCTTCTTTCCAGAGCTCTTCATTCCTGACTTAAAATAGCTCCAATATATAAAATCCCAAAGGTGATGGGCAACAGGAAGAAGATGCCTGACAGTGAGGAGATGGGAAGAGAAAAAGGAAATAGTAAATCAACAAAGTGTTTTGTCTTGTTGTAATGCACATCAAACAAATCTGGCATTGCTCGTTGTGATGTCCCTGTATAGGAAATGCCGGGCTGGGCTGCGAAGCAGAGGCTGACCCAACAGAAATGTGTTGGTGCCAGCAAGGGGACTCCAGTGGGGGAATTCTTCAGGACCACAAAATTAGGAGAGAGCAAGTGCTATCAGCATGCACTTTTACTTCTGCAGGCAACACCTTTCTGTATCCGATGGTGTCAGCGATCCCTCTCTCCCATCGGGTGACACCGGCAGGTCTCCCCATGTCTCACCCACGAGGACGATGCCCCTTGCCCCACCCTACACGTGCAGACGATCCCGCTGTGGAGGACAGGGGACGCGCGGTGCCAGACCCACCCGTTGAGCTCCTTGCTGACCTGCCATGAGGAGGAAGGACACGGCCAAGGCATGCAGGTGACGAACAGCAGACGTGGGAACATCTCAGCCTTAGGAGAGGCAAAGGGGGGCTGGGGCTGGGGCTGGGAGCAGGACAGCAGCCTGCACCCACCCTGTGAGTGTGTTAGGGGTGAGAGGTAGACAGGGAAAAGCTGGTCCCATCCGTGCTGGGAGGGGAGGCCCCCGGGATGCTGAAAGGTGTTGGAAGGGTGATGCTGGGAGTGTTAAAGCTGTTTTTGTACAAACTGTGAGGAGCCCAGCTGGGAGCTGCAGGCTTCTGTATGAATGTCAGCTGCAGGGCTAAGTGCACCCAGGTGGGCTGAGTGCTGTAAATCACCCGAGATGAAGAAATTCCTGCTCAGGTATTTTGGGAATGAGCCACGGGATCCCTCTTGTGGGGACTTTTGGGAATGGGCGGGGAATAAATGAGGCTGAGATTGGAGGACGAGTGAAGGACCAACTTCACGGGGGGGAAAGGAGCTGGAGAACTCTCACCTTAATTCACCTGCTGGGAAAATGCCAGCGCAAACAAACCAACCTTTTGCAAAGACCTGGGAACAAGGGGAAATGAGGGATTGGTGGTGCTGGGGAAACACGGACCTGGTGCAGCCACCGCAGGCTGGGTGGGAGAGCAGTGCCCACGGCCTGAGCGAGGCACCATTGCCAAGCTGGGGGGTGGAGGGTGGAGGCACAGGGCTCGTGCCACCTCTGTGGCTTTCCGGTGTGATCGTTGATGAGATGGAGCAGAGAACATCTGAGTTATCCTCCCAGGTGAGGCTGAGCAGAGGAAGGTGGTGACTGTGCTGGAGAATTGTGATTTAAACTGAACTGAGCTGAGACCAGTTTATTTTATTTTTATTTTTTACCTGCCCATAGCATGCTGTTCAATGGAGACAAGCACCAAGTTTCACCTGGCACCTACGCTGGTGTGGCCGGGGAGGTGGTGGTTCTGCTGGGAAGGCAGTGGGGACGCTGGGGTGACAGGCTGGCTCCGAGCTGCTGGGTCCCCCCAGGGAGTGAAAGGCCACCAGGCTTGGCCAGAGGAGCACCACGGGCATGAAGCAGCTGTGCCCACCCTCTTTCCTCCAAGAGCTGCCAACCGATGGATGCAGTGGTCTCCGAGGGGAGGTGTGATGTTCAGACCCAGCTGGAGAAGGCCGGCCGGGGATGTTGCCAGGAGCGCTCAGGCCAGGCAGGGTGAGCGGGCAGAGCTGCTCGTCGTGCTCGCGTGGGCATTGGCGTGGGATGGCTTCTGGGGCCTGGCCTGGGGTGAAGCAATAACCTGCCCCCTTCTCTGCCTCACCCAGTGCGCTGGGAGATGCAGCGGTGTTTCGAAAGCCCTGCTCGTGCTGCCTGAAAAACCGCCGTAAGAGCAGCGCTGCTGCCCGGCTTATCAGCTTGCCGAGTGAATTGGAACAGAGTGGCTGTGATTAAAAAACGCTATTTCCTGCTGTGTGCTATCACTGGCAGGCCTGATAAGCTCGAGGATTTGATCTCGTTCCAGAACTGTCACCTTGGCACCCCCAGGAGAGCTGTGATTTCTGGGAAGAATCTGCTGGGAGGTGTGGGCAGCGGAAACGTACAGCCCTTGGCTCGTGGGCACGCAGCACTTAAGATCTGGACAAAAAGCCATCCCCTGTGGTTTCAAGCAGCTGATCTCTTCCGCGAAACAGGCAGTCACTGGCTGTGTACCCAGCCCTTTGGCACAAGGCGGCTGCAGCACCCAAACCCACCTCCTCCTCAAAATGTCCTGCTCACAAGCAGTGGCCTTGACCACAGGTGGCTTCTCCGTCGCTGGCACCGCTGGGTGCGTGCCCAGCACATTGGATGGTGGGAGCCGGTCTCTACGTGGGATGGAAAGGAAAGCTTGCTGATTTCTTATCAGCTGCCTGCTCAAGCTTATCACAATCATTTTGCTTGGATTTTCAAACCCATAATTAACCTGTAGGTGAGCAGTTGTCTTGCCTGTTGCTATTATCTTTATCAGATAAGGCAGTTTCTACCCTTGCAGGACATGCCATGAGGCTGCTCAGGTGTGAAAAGTCCATGGTTCATTATTATTGTCTTGTGCTTGCTTCTATTTTCTTACCATGGACTTTTTCAAGACAAAAAAAAAAAAAAAAAAAAGTTTTGAAGATGACTTAGTTTGGACAAATCAAAAAGGCAAGGTAAGGACCACAAAACTGGCAGTTTGCTCGGCTTCCTCAGTCCCCCAAATACCCCCATCTTTCTTATTTGTTTAAGAAAGAGGAAAATCAGAATCAGGCTGGAAAATAGAGACGTGACATGAACGTGTCAGTTGGTCTGTGACCTGCTTATAAACTGGAAGAAAAGCATCCCTTGACTAGAACGCTGGTGATTCGGACATCTGCCAATGGAGCTTTCCCTGCAGGCTGGGTGGTTTGGGAGGAGCAGTGCTCAGACAGCGTCCTTTTCTTTGTGCAAATACCTTTGCTTCCCTCAGAAACCCAGTTGGCTCACTAGGTCTGTTATTATAGCAGCCACGTAATGATAGAAAATTAAAGTGGGGAAAACTAAGCTGTCCCTGAATAGAAAGCAGGGCAGGAGGAGAGGTGCACAGAGCTCCCATTTGACAGGGGAAGCTGCTTTGTGCTTTCATTGGGTGTGAAGCAGGAACCAAGATGGGAACCAGGCAGCAACGGGGAGGAGAAGCGGCTCCATCCCCAGCAGCCCCAGCACCACTGCTGGAGGTGGGCGCGGGGCCCCCTGCAGCTGCGAGCACTGGAGCACGACAGCCGGCACGGAGCGGGTCCCACCAGCACGTCACGGCCCGCCGGCTGTGCAGCACCGTGCCCCCAGGCTGTGCAGCACCGTGCCCCCAGGCTGTGCAGCACCGTGCCCCCAGGCTGTGCAGCACCGTGCCCATGAGCTGTGCAGCACCGTGCCCATGAGCTGTGCAGCACCGTGCCCATGAGCTGTGCAGCTCTGTGCCCCCAGGCTGTGCAGCACCGTGCCCCCAGGCTGTGCAGCACCGTGCCCTCTGGCAGCAAGTTGCCGCTGCTAGCGTGGTTTCATGTGCTGGCAGCTGTCCCAGCTCAAGAGAAGCAGGCTGTGTGCTGTTCCCCCAGCAGGAAAGCTCCAGGCTGGGCAGCAAGTTCCTCTCCAGGCTGGAAAACCCCTTTTGAATTAGTGCTTCAGGTGAGCTCTTTGTATTTGTTTTAGCTGGAAAGATTTCTTCCACAGAAGGAGGATTCAGGGATTCAGAAGGCACTTTGTATCCCAAGCATGCACAGAACTGTATAGGCACGGCCCTTTATGGTGCTCCTACAGTACCTGTAAATCCCCGAGGACGGTGTTGTGGGACAAACAGCTGTTTTGTAGTGAGTCTATGCTGTTTGCCACACAAGTTCTCTCTTCTCCCTCTCTTTCTTCTGGTTGTTTGTCTTTTTGTTTGGTTGGTTTGGTTTGGTTTGGTTTGGTTTGGTTGTTTTTTTGAGCTAAATGAATTTTGGGTTGGGATCCCAGTGGTGACGGCACTGAGGAGGCTGCTTGGTGTGCACGGCAGAAATGGGCCAAGGGGAATGCCAGGCTCATGGCATCCTTCTGCTGTAGCTGTGTGGTGAGAGAGGGTCTGACCGCAATGAAAATATATCAGGGGTGAAGGTTTGGGTCCTTCAGAGGCTGACTGAGAGGGAAGGAGTGAAAATGTCCAGCAGCAACGGGAGATCCTGGCCTTGAAAGGTGCCAGTGCAGCATCACCAAAGCAGGAGCACGTCCAATGAAGGGGTGCAAGGAACCCGGTGCCAGCCTTTGCCCCTCCTATGCTACTGCATGGGGATAATCTCGTCCTGGTGTCAGTGTGTGGGCTTCACCCCTCTCTTACCTTTGCAGTTTGCATGAAAACATGGACACTTCTGCCTACAGCAGGGGTTCCTGCACGCTGGGTACCTCCTGCTGTAGGACAGATGCAATGTGGTGTCAGGACACAGAGACAGGCACGGGAAAGCAAGCTATTGAACAGCACTGCCCAAACCTCAGCCACGGCATGCTGAAGAAGCTCATCCTGATCCTAGTAGGGAAAACCCTTTGCAAACAGGACCCCACATGCACATGCCCCTGCCGTGTTGCCCATGGGGCCGCTGGCACCTCTCCTGCCACCGCCACCAGGACACGTCCGTGGGTCCTTCATCAATGGGAGCGAGTGTGAATGAAGCCAAAAGAGGGGAAACGTGGGCGTTATCATCCAGTGCTGCGTGTGGCTGCGGCTTCCCCGGAGCCTTCCTGCCTGTGGGGCTGTGCGGGGCGGCGAGCCCGTGCTGGGGATGCCTTGGCACCAGCGTGACCAGTGGGGACTGGAAGCAAATCACGCCGACAGCCAGCCGAACGGCCGCCTCCTGCCTTTCTCTCCTGGCCAGGAAGGAAGTAGGTTATTTTTAAATCAGGGGCCCAGGTATGTAACTGTACCTAATGCTTTTTCTCATGTAAAAGAAGATGGGAAGTGATATGGTGTCGGCTGCCGTTCCCACGCTCCCTCTCGGAGCACGTTCCCCCACCCAAAGCCCTTACCCCAAAGACACTCAGAGCCTCAAGCATCGCTGCAGGTGACACTTGGGGGCTGAACTCATGAGCTGGGCCCCAGACATGAGCGGGGGCAGCCCTGGTTGAGGCATTCCCCAGCTGGTCTGATGCAGACGTGCAAATGGGCCGCAGTCCTAGCGGAACGTGGGGCCCCGCAGCAGCCCCGAGCAGCCTCACCTGGGGCCTGCCCCCCTGCATGGCCCCATTTCGGCTCAGCCCGGCCGCTGCAGCCCCGCCACCGAGTCACGAGTGGTGACAACGTGACGCCCCGCTGAGCACAACCAGACCTGCTCTGGCCGAGGTCGCTGCCAACGGGGTGACGAATTTCCCCGTGACCCCTTCCCCGGAGGGGCTGGGTGTCCCCTGCCCCGTCCGTGTCCCCGCGCTGGCACCGGGCAGCCAGGGGCTGCTGGGGGCACCCGTCCCCACGGCGGGGGTTTTGTGCAAAAAGCAGATGTGCACGGCGTGCTCCGGGCTGGAAGAGCTGGCAGGGGCACAAAACTTCGTGCTGGAGCTGGAAAAGCCTCCCGCTTGGACAGACTCCTCCTTGTCTCTGTAGCAACCCTGTTTATTTCCCGGCACGGGGAGTGCAGCGTCAGGCGCTCTCGCTGCCCGGGCTGGGAGGCGGCAGCCTCCACGCCAGGAGGCCCGAGCCCTGGCAAGGCTGTGCCCCAGCAGCCCAACCTGCACGGCTGGTTTTGGGGGATTAGGGCAGGGCAGGGCTGGAGCCCTCTTCCACCCGCTCCTGCACGTCCAGAGAGCGCCGGGTGAGCGCGACCCACGCGGTGACAGCTTTCTCCTTAAGGGGCTTCTGTCTGAAAGAGGAAGTTGTCTTGAAATAACTCCAGCGCTTCCCTTTTCACTTTGCAGACTTTGAAGCGTGCAGCCGCCCCGGCTCTGCCCCTGCACCCGCTGGGCAGAGCGGAGCCCCCGATGGCTGCCCCCGGACCCCGCTGTGCCCCTCCGTGCTGGATGCGACCCCGGGTGCACGCCTGATGCTCCCGCTGCCTGCCCCACCAAGCAGGTAGGGTCCGGACAGAGAGCATCGGGTGGCTGTGTGTGCATGAAAGGCTGCACTCACCCTCCTGCCCTGTCCCTCTGTTGCTCCTCTGGGAGACCCCTGCTGCTCTGCTGCTCCCTGAGGAGCTCTGCTGTGCTGTGCCTTTACCGGGCAGCTCTGTATAGATCAGAGGTTGGAAGTGTGCATGAATGTGTGTGTGTGTGAACGCTACATCCCATCCCCCCCCCCCCAGCATCTTCTCTGGAAGACCCTGGGAAGCACTTGAAGGGGGTTGGTGTGGGTTTCTTGCCTGGGGTAAGCAAGGGGAGGGGGGCACTGATGGTGCTGGTGAAGGGGAACGTGCTGCTTATCTGCAGGAAAGGAAGATTTGTGCGAGCTCACCCTGCCAGCCAGCATGATCCTGGCGGGGAACAGCGTTTGCCCTGGAGCCTGTCCCCATCAGGCTGCCCGCACCCCCGGGGTGGTCCCGGGTGGGCTTGGTGTTGGTGGTGCTCTCGCTCCGGCACTCATCCGAGCCCCCCCCATACACCCTCCTGGCAGCCGCTCAGCCCAGATGGAGCAAGCAGCTTACATCACCGATCTGGGGCCGTTTCAGCGCTAGCTCATGCTTATTCATTTTGCTCTGTGCAAAACGGCTCCCTCCCAGTTGCGAGGACCGGAGCCGCTCCCGGCTGTCACCCGCTGGCGGCCGCGCTCCGGCTGCTGCTTGCGGGTGGCTCGTGCCCGCGCTGGCCGCTCGTGCAGTCGTGTGGCCGCCCGCCTGCCCCTGCCCTTGGCCCGCCGCCTCAGCCCTCCCTTGGGGCCCCGAGCGCTGCGGCGGTGACATGGCAATCAACGGCGATGGCAGCGGCGATAACGCGGAGAGCGCAGCAGCCCCGGCTGGAAAGGAAACTAAAAAGTGAAGTGCTGGGGACTTGGGTTTCAAAAACAAAGCCGGCAAGTGAGCGGCGTACATGAGGCAGGTTTTAGCTCTTCCTTTGCATCCTCTGGCAGCATCCTTTGGCTGCCTCTGAGGCATCAAGCCCGAGTGGCTGCACTGTGACCACTCGCCTCCCGGAGATGCTGTTGCCCTCCCAGGGGAGCTCGCTGGGTGTCCATCCAGCCCAGTGGCCACGTTTTCTTTTTTGGCTACGCCTGAAGGAAACAATTTCCTCTGGGCATCAAGGGCTGATTGATCAGCTCTGAGACGTGCACAAGCTTTTCCATGGGTGCGTCTGGTGTTCTGGTCCTGCAATAAGTGTGTGGGTTCCAAGACTCTCAACGAGTATCCAAGTTCCTCTGTGGATGGCCCAAATCCACGGGACATTATTCAGCTTTTACAGCTGAGCATCCAGAGGCATGTCCTACATCCGCAATGGTAGAAAATACCTGTCAGTCTGGGGAAACATACGGCATGAATCTCTTCTAACTATGCAGCTTTCTCCCAGGTTTGATCGGAGGAAAGAGCTTGGTGCCACAACGCCTCTGGGCTGTCCCGGTGAGACCTGGGCTCACCGCTTCATAGGGCTCTGCCCTGCAGCCGCTGCCTCCAGCCCTGAGGTGCTGGGGCTCCAGCAGCTGGCACGGGGCTGTCCTGACATCAGGTGGTTTGGGGCTGCTATAAACTTCACCTGGGATTGTGCTTCCACCCCAGCACATCCAACAGGCCGTTGGGATGGGGGCAGCAGCAGCATCCCTCCCCAGCAGTCCTGTGTGCCCAGCCTCAGGCGGATTTGACGCAGAGGAGCTCTGATTGTCACAAGAGCTGACAGCTGCTCTTCTCTTTCGGAGAGAGCTGGCCCAAGGAGCCTCTTGGCTTGGTTGTGCTCAGCCTTACCAATGCTGACCACATCACCTACCCAGAAGCGGGGGCTCTCGGGACTTTCTTCCAGTTGCTTTCTTGGTTTTTGAGTTTTGCTGGTGCTAATGGCTGTGCTGAAGGCAGATGCCGTGTTGGCTGAGTCACATTGTTCTATTTTGAGGTGTGACATGCCTTGAAGACAGCACGGTCCATCAAACATGGTTTGGGCAGGAGCTCTCTGCTGTGAGCGAGCTGTGCCCCATGGGCTTGGGTTGTTCAGTCCGGAGTGGCCTTACTGGGGGATGTTCATGGTCCTGCCAAAAGCAGGGGGTTCTGCTGTTGGATGTACCATGTAATTAAACCTCGTTGCTGGGCTTGCCCTCATGGTTCCTCATTATACGCTGGCCCCTTCCTTGCTCTCCATGTCAGCCCTGTGGCAGGAGGCTGTTTCCCACTGCCAGGGCAATGCCAAAAGCACCCCATAGCCCTGCCCTCCACTGACACGGGGGAAGGGTGCCATCCCCAGTGTGCCGTTGTCACTCTGGCTCTGGTCACCCTGCCCTGGTGGCCCCCCAAAGCCCCACGCAACTATTCCACCCCCCCTGCAGCCCCAGCAGCTGCTTGTGCTGCACCACAAGATGCTGAATGCGCCCTGAAACTGCTGCTAAAGCCCCAGATGTCTTAGTAAGGGGTCTTAGCAAATCTTAGCAAGGATTTGCTGTCAACACAAAACTGCTTTATCCCAGCTGGTGATACAGAGCATGTCTGTAGGGTGAAGGGACTGTGCCGTGTATTTTATATCCCCCTCAGGCTGACAGCACTTGCCTGGGCTGTTTGTGTGAGCAAACCTGGCAGCAGTTTTCAGAAAGCATTTATTTTTTCCCTCCGATTGTTTTTCCAAAGCCGACTCCGGGAATGGAAAGAGAGATGCTAAATCTAAAAAGCTGATGCTTCCGGAAAACTCGTTTCTTCCCTTAGAAAGAATGAAACGTGACGTTGGCGAGGAAGTCTCCAAAGAGCCGTTAGTGTCCAGGAAGCCGCTCCACTTCCACGCCAGCTTTAGCAAAGGGGTTTGGGGCTCGTTTCATCCTGACGGGCAGATGAATATCCGCAGTGGTGCGGGCTGTGAAAGCATTTCGTTACTGAAGTGCGTCCCTCTCGCCCCCTCGCTCCCGCGGGCGTGAGCCTCCTGGCAGGGACGCGCCTGCCGGAGCAGCCGGCAAGGAACCGGTGCAGCACAGTGTTGCTGGAAAGCAGAGGCTGAGCTCGAGACGCCTTTCCTTGGCAGGGAGGAGAGCCTGAGGGAGAGCATCTGGTTTCGTATCAGAGCTGCCTGAAACCACAAGCCCTGCCAGGTTTTGGAGCTGAAACTGAAAATGGGTCCAGAAGGGATCGTGCATGGTTCCCCTGCTTCTTCTGCAGGTCTCCTCCGCCCCGGCAGCCTGTCTGAGTGCGGACAGAAATAAGGCTCCTCAACAGACTCTCCCAGGTGATTTTTATGTGTTTTTTGAGTTTCATCATGAGAGTTTGGCTTAGTTTTCATTTTAAATGTGGCACATTGCGCTCAGGTGGTTGGTGTAAGGTGAAATGGAGCTTGCCCTCAGCATTCATCCTTGGCCATGGGTCGGGTCCTTGGTGGGGCCTGGAGCTGTTGTTACGTGGGTAGTAAGGGGGGTGCAGGCTGGATTTGTCCCACGTTCCTACCCAGGCTGTGCAGTGGGGCTGGAGGTCAGGATCTGGCCCTAAAAGCAGCCACTCCCCTGGCAGGTGGACATGGTCTAAGAGGAGGGCACAACCAGGAGGGCAGAGCTGCTCTGGCAGACAGCGCTGGATGCTCTTGCCGTGGCATCGGGTTGTCCCGGTGTAGGTGGTGACCATGGGTCCCAGAGGAGCAATCGCACGGCATTTTGGGGCTGTTGGTCACGCTCTGAGCAGCCCAGGGGATGTGATGTCAAAAGGGCAGGTCGCTTTGGGGGAAACGTCCCCCCGCAGGAGAAAACCGCCTTTGGCTCACTTTTGATCCTCCTGCTCCAGCCGCTCTCGCCGGAGCTGGAAGGCAACGTGGGCTGGGAGCCGCCCCAGCGCGAGCGCTGTGTAACGTTAGACTTTCGGAGGTGCTGCTTCCATAAGCAAGCTGGCCTGGGGCCACCTGCGGGGAGCAGGGGGAGGGCAGTGTGAGGGGTGGCGGGTGCTGCTCTGCCCCGCAGGACGTCTGCCGCCGCACGGCACTGCGCCGCGAGTGCTCCCGTGCCTCCCCTCCAGCTCCGCGCCTGCTGTCTCTCCCTTCGGGACGCCCCGGTGCAGCACAGCTCGCTCGCTGCTGCCGATGGTATTGGCATGATCCTTCCTTGCCCTGGCTCCTTTGGGGTGTCTGCTGTAGGATCGGGAAGGGCTGGTGTCTGGTTGGTGGCTGGCGGTGGGATGGG
The DNA here is from genome assembly GCA_011074415.1 of Stictonetta naevosa. NCBI lineage: Eukaryota > Metazoa > Chordata > Aves > Anseriformes > Anatidae > Stictonetta > Stictonetta naevosa. Next base: position 1,956,612 of record CM021714.1, on the reverse strand, counting down.
GAGAAGGGAGAGGAGGAGCGTGTCCAGGGAACGGCCTTCCATAACCTGCTCCTGGGCAATGCACGGGTTTTTCTTTGCAAGCGCCTGTCATTGAGCTGATAAACTGGCACAGGAAACCTCAGACATACCCGTGTAGTGAGTTTGTAACCAAATACAGGGCTTCAGAAGGCGTGGAGAGACAGTCTTTGGAGCGGGACTAAATATATCTCGGAGAGAGCATGCGTGTGTGCATGAGCTGTGCTTACCTTGCTTCGTCACTGGTGTCCTTGGGCAAGCTGGGAGAGGGGACATGCCCCAGGACTGGGCATGGTCAGCAGGTGTCCAGGCAGTGATGCTCAGGACCCCAGCCAAGGTGTGCTGGGCAGTGGAGGATGCTCGTGTGTGAGGGCAGGATGGAGGGACCGAGCTTCCCACCTGGCTTTGGGTTTTCTTCCACGGCTTTAGGTATTTCTGCGTCACTCCTTCTCTGTCTTGTGTTTCACATAGTCTGGGGGTTGCGTTTTTAGCAATTTCTGCCAGCTTTTGACAGTCTGAGCAGCAGGTCCTTGGGGAGCTCGTGCATCCCCGTGTGGAAGGCTACCAGGGGACGGTCTCTTCCCTGAGTGTGGTGGGGGCTGAGACGACTCAATGGATGGACACTTTTCCATCCGTCCGCTGTGGCATTTCCAACCCCACCTCAGGCAGTGCTCTCCAAAAGCTGCCTAGCTGGGCTGCGGCCAGCAGAGGCTCTCTGGTGCCAGGGCACTGCTTACGGCGGCTGGAGGGGACCACGGCATGTCGGGGCTTTGCTGCTGAATGGGCTGGGGGAGCTGGGCTGCTGCACGGTGGGACGTGGCCTCCTGGGGCCGAGCTCTGGTCCTGGTTGGGCCGGATTCCTCTGTCACTCGTGGAGGCACTTGGGTGCATGCTGGCAGTATGTTGGCAGCAATTCCAAAACCCCTGGCAGCCTTGGTGGTGGCACCATGACTGTGCCGTGCCATGCTCCAAGGGTCCCTGCTCAGGGCTGCGAGGAGCCTGGTGGGCAGGGGGTGCTCCAGCCACAGGGAGCACGGTGCTGAGCCCGGACCCAGACCTTTGGGACCATAGGTGACATGTCCTGACACTCACAGGGACACTAACCCTTGCTATAACTGAAACAATCCATCCCGGGCTATCTCAGTGGTGCGTGGAGGGTGGGCTGATGGATGCTGAGGAACAGGCTCTGCTCACACTTTCTCTGCCACCCTGGTAGCTTAGAAAAGGAAGACGTAAAGACCTTTAACCTGTGATCTTATCTGTGTGTTTCTGGGGTGAATTGTGCTTCCACCGCCAAGTTCTTCATTTTCATGAATACAGCCAGATGCTGCCCATAACTACCCCAGCTCCTGGAAGAGGTGGCTTTGGAGTCACACGGGTTTTATCACTAAAAGCCTCATGGCTATTGAGAACTGAAAGGAGGAATGTGGCTTCCCTTCTTCGTTCCCTTTCTTTTTTTTTTTTCTTTTTTTTTTTCCTGTAAATGAAATAAAATACAGCTGATGCCTTGGGTATTTTAAGAATTGCAGGGAGGAATCAGGGAACTGCAGCTCTGCAAAGAAGTGGGATGAGCGCGGAGAAGCCTCTGGTCTTGCTGAGCTGGCAGACAGCAAAATAACCAGTTACGGGATGAAATGTGTCTCGTGTCTGCTGCAGGGAAGAGAAGAGATGCATGGGGAGGAGGGGGACAGAAAGCGGAGGAGTGGTGTGGTTCAGGGAACTGAGCAGCTTCTGCCTCTCGCCAACACTTTTGCAGGGCCAGCGTTTACGCCCCGCGCTGCCGTATTTCCCCTTGGCTCCGCTCTCATCTCCCCACCGTCGTGTGTGCTGGCTGGGGCCTCTGAGCCCTTCCTGTTTCGAGGTAGAAAGCTTGTGGTCACCAGTGAGCAGCGGGCTCCGACACATGCACGCAGAGCAGAAGCGAGCCCCGGCAGGGTTCAACGTGGGCTGCCGGTGCCGGAGCTCAGGATTGCTGCTTCGCTGCTAGCTCCTGCCTGCATTGCCTCCTCCTCCTCCTCGCCATGAGCCTACCGGGACCATCCCGTGCCCTGCGGTGACGCTGGGAGCTGGAAGGACACAAGGGAAGGTGAGTGCAGCCCGGAGCGAGGTTGGGGATGCTCCTTCCTCGCGCGGTGCCCCCGCTCCCAGCGCAGTGGGGAAGACGTGGGGCTGGCATGAGGTGGGAGGTATGTCCCCAACCTTCTGGGCATGGCTCCTGGAAAGCATGTGGCCCTCTCTCTTGCAGGCTTGAGGTAGTCCACCAGGCGTTTTTTTTTTTCCCCAGAAATGGGAAAAATATCCACCTGTATTGACACGGGGCCAGCAGCAGCCCCCCACTGCTGGGTCTTGGGATGTGGCGCTGTTGTTGCTGAGGGTCCCCTGAGGTGCCCTTGGCCACCCTGGCTGAGAATATCCCTGTGTGAGACGCTGGGCCAGCCTGGGAGAGGGGACCTGGGTCAGAGAGGGGCCGCAGCACATTTCAGACACATCTCTGTGCCAGCTCTCCCCACTCAGCACCAGGGCTCACAGCACGTGTGGATCAGGGCTTGATGGGCACAGAGGTGGCTGTCACCAGGGCCTTCAGCCCCACAGTCTGCGACCAGAAGGGGTGGAGATGGAAAAGGGGCCTTGGCCCTGTGTCCCTGCATGCAGGGACATCCCTCTTCATCCTTTCCAGGTGAGGAGTGGTCCCGGCGTTGCAGTGTGTCACACCTGGTCCCTGTTTGTGGCTGCCACGTCCTGGGAAGAGCCTGGCAGGCAGAGGGGTGTTGGGGGCAGATCCTGTTGCAGCCTCGCACAGCTCTGGGGATCCCATTACTGGACACCATCTCCCACTACCCTGCACCAGCACTGGCATCTCCATGTCTGCAGTTGTACACACTGCTAAAATGCTTTTTCAGCCAAATCAGTGGCTCTCAGTGTGGCACTGGTGCTCAGGAACGAGGCACTGGCACAGGAACGAGGTGGTTCCTGTGTCCCCCATGGACACTTTAGCTTCTAGTGGTGGCCAGCGACCCCCCTCCTACCCACATGGCCTTCCCCAGGACAGGGGCTGGCATCTCCTCCCCAGGGGTCCAAAGGTCTTTGCTCCCTGCCATGCTGAGCTCAGCTGGCGGTGCATGGCCATCCGGCACAGACCAGCCTGGCTTCATTAATGTCACCTGGGCAGCAGCCTCCAGCTGCATGGCTGAGGGACCAGGGACATGGCTTTGGCAGCCAAAAGCTCTTCTGAAGGACGGCCGAGCCAGTGCACTGTGCCTACGGAGGCTGGTGTCTCCGGCATTCCCCGTCAGCTGTGTTTGCTTTGTGAAGACGAACGGAGGTGTCTCCCTGCTGCTGCTCCAAGCAACAGCCCGAGCTCTGGTGTGAGAGTGCTCTGCACAAGGCTGAATTAGCCCTGGTTGCAGCACAGCCTCCTGCAGCTTCAAAGCCCTCCTCACCGTGTCACCGGGCTCGGGTTTGTGCTTGTTGCTGCCAGGGAAGCCCTGGTGAAGCCCGGGAGGGGAGGTGGGCAACGTTCCCACCTGAGGCTGATGCCATCCATCTCCTGCCATCTTCAGCCCCACCTCCCCTCCCTGGGGGGAACCGGGCTGACCCCGACCTTTCTCACCAGCCTGCTTCTACCCATCTCCTTTTGCGCCTTGTACAAAATTTGTCCTCCTGATGGACTCTGAATATGCCGGGGAGCAGTTTGGGGAATTTTATGTTGAATTTTCTTGGGAGACTCGAGTCCTTGGAGCAGACAGCCGGGGTGCTTGCCTCGTCTCAGGTCTTTGCAGACAGCGAGGGGCACCAGCACTTCTTAAGCAAGCAGGTGACTGAGAAGCAAAGTTTCTAGGGCCCAGAGCAGCTCACACCACCCCGAGTCCTTTTCTAAATCTGGAAAGTGAGCACCGGTGCGCCAGTTCCCTCCCACGCGTGGGTAGATAGGATGCGGATGTGGAAAACCACCGACACAATTAGCAGCCGCCTGCCTTTCGCTTTGGCAGACACCTCTGCTGGCCCCGAAGAGCCCGGCATGCACCCAGCCCCATGAGGGGGCTTTTTCCCCGCAGGAAATATCACGTTGAGAGCCACGGTGCTGAACAGCCCGCCAGTGATGTAACGCAGCTGTGTGGTGCTGGGCAAGGAAGGGGTTAGGGCATCGCTCGCTCCTGTAGCCAGTGGCTGGGGATGGTACCGCCATCGAGGAGATAAACACAGCCAAGAGGAAGCTCTGAGCACGATGACACCCCTGAAATAGAGCAGCACTAAGGCAGCCCTGCGGTGTTAGATCCTCCTTGGCAGCCTCCTCGTCCCCTTGCCGCCGCCCCAGCAGGATCTGGCCGTGCTGTCCCAGGAAGTGGCAGGGGATGGAGATGCTGGGCTGGCACCAGGCCGGGTGCTAAGGGTGTGCCACAGGAAGGAAAACCCAGTGGGCATTCCTGCCACTCATCCACAGGAAAGAAATGGTCTTGGAGGAAACCACACATCCATCCCCACAGCAATGTCCACGTGCTGCAGGGACGCGACTCCCAGGTCAGCATCAGCTGAGCTGGGGGGGCTGGAATCGCCCCCTGCTCCCCGCCCTGCACCGATCCATGCAAGGAGAGGCAAGGGTCTCCTCTCATCAGTTCCTGTCCTTGCCTCCCTTGTCCTCATCGCCTTCAGTTGCTCGAGGCTGGGAGCTGCCCATCGGGTGGTGGAAATCTGCAGCAATGGCTTGGAGCCAGCCCCAGCCCGCGAAATAAAGTCCTGGCGGCTCTGGGGTGGGTGCTGAAAGCTTCACTTTCTTCAGGAAGCTTTTAGTGAGCGTCTGGGAGCAGCTGAGGGCAGGATGCTCTTGGGCACGAGTTGCGTGTGGCTGGGAGAGTTCCTGCAAGTGTTTGTCCATCTCCTGCTACACTTGCTGGGTTGGGTGGGGGATATGATTTAGGAGCTAAATGGGCAGATTTAGGACCTAAATGGGCAGAGATAGATCTTAAATCTATAAATTAAATGGAGAGATTCCTAAATAGAGCAAAGACATGAGCAGGAGTGTGGGCTGATGGTCTGACTGTGCTTGGAGGGGCACAGAGGACTGACGGGGTCCCATGGGTGAGGAGAGGGCAGCTGCAGGGATGCTGCCTCGCTGTGGGCACTGGGTGGCCGTGTCACAGGCAGATCTCCCTTCCTTCCTCTTCTGGTTTCTTTTTCCTCTTTCTTTGGAGAGAACAATGCTCGATGGCAAGGGAAGCTGTCTGGCTCCGGGCTGGCTTCTCTCTGGAGCGTAACTGGCTCCTGGGCTTTCCTCAGGTTTTGTTTCTCTGGGTGCAGGATAGGGATGAGATAGGGAGGGCAGATCAAGGCAACAAATTAGAAACCTCATGGAAGTTCAGCTTCTCTTCTTTATTTATTTTTATTCCTTCTGGACTTCACATTTTGGGCTCAGTTTGATTTAACCTGAACATTTTTTCATGAATCCTGGGGAGGAGAGGGCTCCCGGTGCTGCCCTGCATGGCGATGTCCATCCGCGGGGGCTTCTTGCTGCGGGTCCTGAGCACTCGGGTGGGTTCAGCTCTGAGCTGAACCTTTCTGCCCCAGAAATCCCAGCCTGGGGCATGCCCTCGGGACTCTGCCTCACAGTGTGCTCCAGCCATCCCCGCCGCCAGCCCCAGTTGACCATGCCCCATGGTTTCTGCAGGCAAGACACCGGACCCGAGGCCATGCCCAAGCAGAGTGAGCAGCAGCCGCGCACTCGCCCATCGTTGCAGCCGTGCCCGTGCCCTGCTGCAGCCCCGGCCCGGCCATGGAGAGCACAGGTGGGTGATGCTGCTGCAGGAACCCTTCCCCACCCCATCCACACCTCTGTCCCCACTGCCCCCAGTAAATACCTGGCTATCTAACGAGGATTGATTGTCGCTGGGCAGAGCGATACCATGGGACCCTGCATTTTGCGAGGCATTGGTAAACCGTGATGGGTGGTGGCAACTGAGACATGAAACACCCAAGGAATGGCCAAAAGGTTTGCTGTAGGGTGCCACCAGGTCTGGTAACCAGTCACAGTCAGATTTTAAAGCAACCTCACATTTTGTTGTCAGTATACCAATGCTGAAATGTTTTATTCCACTTACAAGCCACTGCTGGCTGTTGCTGGTGGGCTGAGAGCATTTTTAGATCAAAGTGCCCCGTGTTTGTGTTGGAAGGGGTGTTCTGATGCTTCGCTCCCCACCAAGAGACCTCAGCGTATCACGACTGCAGTTGCTTTGATTTACAAAAAGAGGACACAGTATTTATACCAACGCTCAGGAAAAACTTCCCGTAGTCATTAAAATATACACAAATAAAAAGAATGGGAAGTTCCATGTGGTCCCTTACAGTGTGTAACCCTTAGTGCAAACACAATGAACATAGTAGTGAAGAGGAGGAGCTTTACCAAATCACTGCAGGGAAAACAAAAAGGAGAGAAAATACAGATTTCTAAAGTAAAGCTTTGACGTTTCCTCAAGTAACACTTCCAAAATGAGAAAGATCCCATTTCAAAGGACACTTCTGCACCGTAGCCGTACTGTGTGGGTACGATGGCACGAGATATGCCGGCCAAGATGGGATTTTCCACATGCACACACACAGTTTCAGCAGCACACGATGAATAATTCTGAACCCAAACGTGTGGTTGTCTTCTAACACAGCCTAGACTGCAGTCACAGCAGTGAGTGCTCCTCTGCAGAAGTTTGGATTCCATGGATCCCCTGCCCGAACATCCCTAATGGGGTGTGCTTCCCTGGGTAAACAGAGTATTTTGGATGTTGGGCTGTGTGCTCAGGAATGGGTCATTCCCAGTGCTTTGAAGTTTGCCTTTCCCAGTCCGGTTTCATCCAGGGCTTGTGCCTGGTGCCCCTGGTCACTGTCTTGTTGGAACCTTGTCATTGCAGCCCTGGGCTCGGGGAGTGCACGAGTGGCTTGTCATGGGTCTGGCCATGCTGCCCACATGGGAGCTGGGGCTGAGGGGGTGGCAAGGATGCGGGGGCGGGCTAAAGGCTCCTGCTCCCTGCTCTGCATCGCTGGCGGGGATGCTGGCGGCCCTGGGGTGCCACTCGATGCTGCTGACAGATGCAGCAGGAAGAGCCAAAAAACATCTCTGGTTCTTGCATCAGATCTGTCCTGAGATGGGGCATGGGTGTGCATGGGACAAGGGGGCAGATGCTCAGAGCTGCCCCGTCTGCCACACCATCCCTGCCCGCAGGAGCCTCAGGCTTTGGCTCGCTGGAGATGCCTCTTGCAGCCCCTGTGTGGCTGAGTCTCCGGCTGAGTTGTGAAATGCCCCCAGGGTTTTTTCCTTGTAGCTCCCAACCCATCTCCCACAGGAGAGGTGTTACTGTGAATACTGAGGTCCTGCCCTGGATCAGGCCATGTTCTGGCTGCTCCAGCCTACAGAAGGAGTGCATCACCTGATAACAGCTGACTTTATATAACGAGTTTCTTACTACAAAGGAGCAAAAGTCCTTTTGTTATGGGGGAACAGAACCCAGAGCAAGGAGGGCCACAAAGCCAGGTCACGGTGGAGTAAAGGGATCTTGCATCTCCCGGCAGATCCCCAGCGTGCCTGCAGGGCTGGCTTTTATTTCACAGCTGCAATGTGCCAGCGCTGACACGTGAGCTCCCTCCTGATCGCACGTCCCCACCCCACAGACGAGTCATGCCCCAGATCGGCTCTGAGGTTTTCAGATTTATTTTTGGCTGAGAGCAGGATGCTGCTCGGCTCTGACGTGCACCAAGAGCTGGTGGCAGCCACCGGGCTCGGTCCCTGCCTCGGGGTGCTCAGGGCCCATGGGTGGCAGCTGTGGGCTGGGAGAAGCTGCAAGAGCTGGGTGGTGGGTGAGGGTGAGGCCGAGTCCACGTGGTGCCAAAAAGCAGAGGTGTTTCTGCTCTTGCACAGTGCCAAGCTGTGGTTTTCTTCCTTTAGCTTGTATATTTAATGTGCGATTTTGTAATTCAGCAAAGGGAGAGGGATTCTGCAGAACCGATGCAAAACAGTCCTCTGCAGAGTGTCTGTGCCACCACGTTCCTCCAGGAGGTCTTTGCTCCCCGGTATGGCTCCATGGGCCACCAGACCATGGGGTGGCACTTGTCCCCCTGGTTCCAGTGCCCCTGGGGAGGGCTCTGACCTGTTGCCATCGGGGCTCAGCCGGGTCTGAAGCTTGCTGTGACACCCCTCCCAAGGGACGCGCACCCACACCAGTACATAATTCCCCCTGGGTGCCAGCGTCCCAGGGGTGCCACCCAGGCCACTCACGTCCTCTTTGTCCCCGCAGAGGTGGAGTCGGACATCCTGCGCCGTGTCCGCACGCTGCTGCGAGAGCTGGACGGCCACCACCCCGCCTGCCAGCGCGACCGAGGTGAGGTCCTGGGGACAGCTCCGCTGCCACCGCTGCCACCCGCACTGCGCACCGGGCGCTGCGTGGCCCCAGACCCACACTGGTCCCCTCTCAGATGACACCAGGGGGACACGAGGTGACCTCACGTTCCTCTGCCCCTTCCAACCTGCTCTTAGAGGTGCCAAATGTCTGCTGACTTGCAGGTGCCTCCATGCACCAACCGCGGTGTTTTCCATCCCTCCTCCACATGGTTCCTCACCCTAACCTCAGGCAGGGGTCCAGCACTGGGGCAGGACACAAATGTCAGAGCCTGGGGCTCTGTTCCCAGCTCAGACACCAACTCACCCCGCAGCCCCTTCCAGCTCACTGATACCTGAGTTTCCCCGTCCCTCCACGCGGGGCTATTGCTTTGCCACACACGGCTCAGCTCCGTGCTAGGGAGCCAGCTGAGATCCCTGCATCACCGTAGGGGCGAATAAAACTCTACTCGACCCAGCGATTGGACTGCTACAGCCCTGAAGAACTTAACTGATTTTGAAAAATTGATTTTACTTGGAGCACACAGGATATTTTACAGTTAATTAAATCTGATTTTTGTCTGGAATGAGCCTTGACAAGTCTGCAGGGCTGAAAACCTTTTGTGGTCCTTACTCCAGTCGGCAGCCACACCGTGGCTCAGGTACTGCGTGCTGGGACCAGCAGGAACCCCAGATCCCGGGGGCAGGCAGTGAAAGCAAGCAGGGAGGGAACAGAAAAGAGACTTGATGTCATTTAGTCCATTTCCATGCCTTGCTTTTCTCCAGCTCCCCAGTCCCAGTTTTTCTGGGATGCTTTCCCAAGCGTTTGCCGGTGCTTGACACCAATGCTGCATCCAGAGTGAGGGCAGCGGTGTGACTTGTCCCTGCAGAGGGTCACTGACTGGTGCAGAGGGTGGAGAAGCCTGGCTTAGCTGTGAGAGGTTTCTGCAGCAGCAGTGCCCAGGTCGCCCCATTCCTCCACCACACGCGGCTCCCTCCCATGGCTCTGCGGGGCAGCCTCACCTCTTGTTTTTCCTTCTCAGGGATGCTGCGATGGACGCTGCACAAAAAAATTGACCAGAATCCTAGTAACAGCTCCATCCTGGTCAGGATCTTGGTGAAAGAGCTGGAAAGGGTGAGTGCCACCTCATGCTGAATGTCCCTCGGGAGGGGGTCTCACCTCCCCTGCGGGGCTGTCTCCATCCTGGGGCATCCCCGGCCTGATGATCCTTCGGTAAGGGTTTTTTAGCGAGTTTAGGGTTTTTGGAGTCTGGCTGGGGGCTGTGGCTCACAGCCACAGGCAGACAGTGTTTGCAGCTTGCAGATTGCACGGTGCAAAACACTTCCGACTGCCCCCAGGTCCCCCGCAACCCTCTGGGCTAGCTGCGGCCCCAGGTACAGTGGAAATTTCTCCTCCCTGCCACTCATTTCCTTCCGAGCGGTGTCAGATCAGAGCCATCCAGCCCTGTATCCTGTCCCGAGAGCATCTGACGGAAACTGGGCGATGCATTTTTTGATTCATTGACTCGTCTCACTTTCTGAACTTGGATGAACCTTCCGTACCCACAGCAAGCTGCGGCGACCAGCTTTGTGGTTTGATGCGATGCGACGTGACGAGCTCGCACCTTTTCTTTACGAGCACACCTCAGTTCTTCCGGTGCCGAGAGGAACAGCCCACTTCCCCCAGTCCTCCCCAAGTGTGGGGACACAGCCCCTGCCCTCCCCGGGCAAGGAGCCCTCTGCACCCCTACTGTCAAGTGGCTTTTGCACATCCAGGTAGACAGGAATGCCCACGTCACCCTTGGCTAGGGATGCAGGAATTCCCCTGGTGGGGCTGAGGTCTGCTTTCCCCTGCCAAAGCCATCTCAGCTCCTCCCTGCTATGCTTTTATCCCTCTGCAGCTCTTATTTTTGTGTGCCCAGGAGGGATGTCAGGCCTCCTGGTCCGTAATTCCCTTTGTCTCCCTGAAGCTCCTGGAAATCAGTGCCACGTTATTTTTTTTTCAGCCTGCTGGTACTGCAGCAGCTCTGAGCAGGCAGTAGCAACCACCGATAACAATTCAGCAATTTCATGCTTGAGCTCCTCTGGGGCTCTGCCCAGAGATCAGCTGGGCTCAGCAATTCAGTATTACTCATTTCATTGATCGTTTCAAAAGCTTTGCTGCCATCAGTTCAATTTAACTCGGATCCATCAGCACACCCTCCCTGAAAAGAGGTGCAGGGGGAGGCTCCCCAGGCACCAGCAGCAGCACGGTGAGGAGCTGCAAGCTCTGCAGTGCCTTTCTGTCTGTCCAGCAGGGCTACAGGAGTGAGGGAGCGCATCCAGCCCGAGGCACCTTCATGCTGAAGTAGCCCCATTTCCATTAGGGCAAAACAAAACTTGATAAGGCATTGCCCCCTCCCCGGCAATGAGGATCCGTGAGGTTTTTGGGGTGGAAATCCCTCTGTGAGGTTTATCTGGGGCTGTTCCTGCTGTTGGAGCACTGCTAAAGCCGGGCCAGGCTGTGGGCACGTCCTGCTGGCTTCCCACAGCCTGGGACGGGGATGCAGGAGCAGCTCTCTTCCTGCTCTCGTTCCACACCCTCCAAACTCAACAGGGGCTTTTCCCAGAGGTTTTGTATTTCCACATGAATTTTGACATCAGAAAGGCACTCCCCAGTGAGCTCAGTTAGAAACTTTTGTTCTCCGTCTCCCACCACGGCTGCTGCTCCTGCTCTTGGTGGCCCATCACACACCCACAGCAGCCCATGGCCAACTCAGGCAGCCTGCCGGGCAGGACCTGTCCACCCCAGGGACACCCTGCCCACCCTGGTGGCCCATGGAGAGACCCCAGACCTCACCCTGGTGCTGGGAGCATCCCCCTGCACCCAGCACTTCCCAGGGCCCATGGTGGATGCCCCAGCACTGACCGTGCCTTTCGGTCCCGCAGGCGGAGCGAGGCGACTACCGACATTATATCATCCCCCTGCTGCACACGCTGATGTACACCCTGATAAAGGTAACTGCTCATCGGCTTCCCTGGGGCAGAATCCCGGGGAATCAGAAAAACGCATGTCCTCAGCCCTACGGTGGGTATTGCTGGGGGCTTCCAGACCGTCGCAGTGCCTGGTCCTGCTTCACAGATTGCATTTCAACCCAGGCTGAATGTGGTGTAGCTCTCCTCCCCCTGTCCTGGGGTCTGCTGGGGGCAGAGAACCCTTCGGGGTCTTTGCCCATGGCATCTCCTCACCTGCCCGTCTTGCCGCAGGCTCCCTATATCTCCGACGAGCTCTGCAGCAGGGTGTATGACTTCTGCAAGAAGCTGCTCACCCTGCCCAAGCCTTTCTGCACCATCGGTTTGGACTACGCTGTCAGGCTGAAGATGGAAAGGACAGCACCGGGTACGATGGCTTCCCTGCTCTGCCCCTGGGTTTGGGGGTTTTCCTTTGCCCAATGCAATGAGCCATGGCAGGGATTTCTGCATGGGGCTGGCCAAACACCTGGGGTCTTCAGGATATGCTTGGGTGGGAGGGTTCCCCTCTCCTGATTCCCGGTGGTTATTGGCAGAAAACCTCCTGCTGTTGGTGGAAGCACCACTGAAATCAAGTGGGGTTCCTGGGAGTCTGAGCCCAAATGCATCACCCTCGTCACTGCTCCCTGCTGCCTCCGGAGCTCCAAGGTCCCCCCCAGCAGAGGTTTAACCCAGCTAAGAAAAGAACTTCTCTGGGGAGCACCAGTGGGCTATGAGAAGGTTGCACACTGTATTGGGTGCCTGAGCACAGTGGGGTGGGAGTGGACCCTTGGGTTGTCCCCACCCCAGGGCCAGGTGAGGGTGAAGCACATTGCTCCCCACTCTGAAATGTGTCGTGCCCTTTGTATCCTTCTTGTCCTCCGTATCCAGCACTATCCCCCGATGTGGCCCCATGGCTGGAGCCAGGCTCTTCCTCCCCCTCCCGGCCCCCTCCTGAGCTCATAATCCACTAAACAAAGGAAGGGAAATACAGGAAATTATCCCTGAATAGAAGGGCTTTTCTTTTTCTGTAGCACAGCCTATCTTCGTCCTTGACTATTTTTAACCAGGGGCCTGGCTCTCGGCTCTCACCTCGGCTCTCACCTCGGCTCTCGGCTCTCACCCCCGGGTGCTGGCCGCCTTGGCAGACCCTCCATGGCCCAGACCCTGGCTGCATTGTTCTGACTCCTGCCTCTTGTCTTCTCACCCTCACTAGGAATGCTCTACCAAAGAATGGTGATTTCCGAACAAAGTCTAAAAAGCAACCCGTACCCTTACCAGGAAAAGTGAGTGGCATCTCTTCAAAGGTGTTGTGACTTCTATCTCTTTTATCGCCTCATCATTCTGTATGAGTCCGTCCCTTTCCTGCACCCTGGGTCACTGTTGGATGCAGACACTTTGCATACAGACTGCATGGCAGGAGGCGGTGCTGGGGGATGCAATTCGGAGGCATCCAAACAAGCTTTGTGCCGGGAGGAGCACGTTCCTCCCACCTGCCCACGTTTCTTTCCATGGCCCTGGGAGGCGCGCAGGGAGGGCGGATCTGCCGTGACCCTTCTCCGCATGGGCAGAGGTGTGAGCTGCATGCACCAGCCCCAGTGTCAGTAACGGGGAGTTCTCATCTCACCTCATCTCACCTCCTCGTCCCCCTCTGTTCCCACCCACCCACCCCACGCAGGATTTTCATCTTCGCCGACCCGGAGCTGCTCTCCGAAGCCATCTGCAACGCGCTGGTCACCGACACGCAGGCGGCTCGGCTCTCCCAGAGCCCGCGGGCATGCATGTGCTACGTGATCATCCACGCCATGCAGGCAGCCCTGGGCGAGGGCTGCGACCTCAGCGGCTTGAGGATGAGGCTCCGGGTAAGCAGCAGCACCAGCACAGCACCGCATATGGGTTTCTAACGGTCCCACTCTTGCTGGGCACTTTGGAGCAGGGAACTGCTTTTGGCAAGTGGGGAAACTGCCCCTGTCACCTGGGTGCTGGTCTCCATCCCGAGTACCCCCAGTGTTACTCGCTGGGCTGGGCAGAGCTAGAGCTAAACTAAAAACCCTTTGAAATATGAAATTGTTGCAGCAAGAGCCAGAGGTCTTGAATCTTCAGGTTTGCACAGCAAAGCTGGGCTCTGGGGCTGAAACATGGGCTCATCTGTGAGCCCATCTTCACAGGCTGCATTTGCCCCCTCCTGACATCCTGCCTGTGGAGCTTCTCTTTTCATGCCTCTGGGCTTTAACAGCATCTCTGTGGCAGGCCATGTCCATGAGTGAGGTTGAGCACTGGTTCCAGCAAGTGGTGGCGGCTGTCGAGTGTGGGGGAAGCGAAGCGAGTGTGGACCGCGGACAGCACGTGGAGAGGCTGGAGAAGATTTACGGTGCCCTCCTCGGCTCCTTGCCACAAGGTGAGGCCCCTGCCCTGCTGCCTGGCCCTGCCATTGTCCTGTGTTCCATCCCCAGCCCCCTCTGCCCCATCTTCAGCAGCATCCATCACTGGGAACCGGTCCTTGCAGCCCGGCTCTGCGCTGCAGCCCCATGTCGGGGATGGGATTCAGCAGTCATGGCTCTGTCATTTGCAAAGGGAGCTGTGGGAAGTCCCTGTCAGCCAGGGCTGCTTGGTCTGCAGAGCTCTGCTGGTGTAAGGCGCCTCCTGGCACGATCCCGACTGGGGACACACCGCACCCCAAAACCTCGCACCAATGCAGAGGGCCGTGGCGCTGCCTCCTGCCCCCACAACAGCAGCGCTCTGTCCCAGCGTGGTGACACTGGGGCCACACGGATTGTGACAAACCTCCCCATGTGCCCTGGCTGTTCCTGGTGCAAGGTCCCTGTGTCCTCCTCATCTCCCCAGAAAAACCCAGAGGCTGTCCCACAGCTCGGAGATAGGAGCAGCAGCCAGTGGTGCAGGGAGAGGAGCAGGACCATCTCCTTTCAGTCTCACCGCTTCTCGCGGAGCCCTAATGGGGTAGAAACAGCCAGCGGTGGTGGGGTCAGAGGGTCCCTTCATCTCAGCTGAGATCACCAGTGAAGCTCCTGCCACCTGGGTTGGAGGCTCAGTGCTAGAAAAGGTGTTCTTTATTCTGCAATCCCTCTGCTGTCTGCAGCAAAGCAAGGTCCTTCAATTGCCTGTGCCTCAGTTTCCCCATCTTCACTTCTCCCTTCCCCCAGATGTGCAGGTGCTTTCTCCTGGCACTCAGAGGGCTGGGAAGGCATCCTCAGGTCTGCCCAGGGGGTGACCAGGGTGGGAGAACCCCCAGGGCTATGGCAGCCAGTGGCTGAAGCAGAGCACCGGTGGGGGTTCGTGCATGGCCTGCTCCCATGTGTTACGAGCACCCTTTTTTCCCCCAGGTGATGCTCCCCTGGGGAAGCTGCAGGGCATCCCTCTGCCCAACCCCAACATCAGCTTCCACCTCTGGAAGGAAGACGACCAGATCTGTGAGTGGGGCATCAGGGCTGGATCGGGGGAGCTGGGGGGGAAAGGGGTGAAGGAGACGAGTGGGGCACCCCTGTGAGATACCCTCAGAGCACCTAACGTGAGTGATGCTGAGCTGTTCATGGTGGAGTGGGAAATGGGGCTGAAGGGGGGATTTGGACCAGCTGTGGTTGGCATGAGAAGAGGGCAGGACGAGGGCTCAGCCTGGGTCTGGCTGCGTTTCCCTCCCTGAGCTCCCTTCTTCCCACAGGGAAGGAGCTGGTGCTGTTCATCCGCCCGCTGTCGCAGAGCTGCGAGCCTGACCGCTTGAGCCAGGACCTGGACAACTTTGAGATCCAGGACATCATTTCGGAGTGCGAGTGCTGTGAGCAGACCCGCTTCTCCGTGCTCTCCACCGACAGCGGCATCGAGCGGGACCTGCCTCCGGCGGCCGAGGAGCCCTTCGCCCCTTGCAGCGCCGACTCGGAGCACTCCCGGCTCCAGAGGAAGGGCGGCATTAAAAAGAAGCCATCCCCACTGGAGAGCATGGCATTCCTGCAGACCGGCTGCAACAGCCCCGGGGCGAAGCCCACGGCCAAGGCGCAGAAGAGGACGGGCGTCCCCGCCAAGCCCCCGGCCCCGCTCCAGAGGCTGCACACTGCGCGCGTCGTGCTGCTGGGGGACGACCGGGTCCTGGGGCGCCTGGCCCAAGCCTACCACTCCTTGAGGTGCCCGGCTGGTGGCCACAGCACTGTTGCGTGGGGGAATGGGGTGGGGGCTCCACTCTGTTGCAGCAGTCAGGATGGCTGGGGATGGGGTTGGGCTCCAGCGCTGCCTGGGACAGGATGGGACCTGGGCGTTTTGCACCCAAGTGCATCCATCGTGGAGTGAGTCACAAAATGGGTTGGGTTGGAAGGGACCTTCAAAGGTCATCCATCCAACCCCCGCCATAGGCAGGGGAATCTCACAAGGTTGCTCAAAGCCCCATCCAACCCAGCTTCCAATACCTCCAGGGATGGGGCACCCACAGCTTCTCTGGGCAGCCTGTGCCAGTGCCTCAGTGCCCTTATGGTGAAAAGCCACTGTCACTGGCTGCACGGCCCAAATGATGACATGGGGAGTTTTTCCCTTCTGTGAATGAAATGGGTTAAAAAAAAAAGACCAGAACAAAACAATAAAACAAGACAAGACGTTTTCCAATGCACAAGAGGAGAATCCTAAATGAAAGCTCCTGGCCCAGGCTGGGACTGGGCTGCGGTGCAGAGCTGGACACGAAGGAGTGGCTGGTCCCAGCCCAGAGCCCACCCATAGGACACCCCTTATCCCATCATCTCCCCTGGGAGGATTTGGGAGCTGGGGGCTTTCCTGCCACCTGTTGCATTGGGCACAGGAGGCGAGCGAGGAGGGTGCGTGCTTGTGTTGCAGAGCTGCTGTCGGGAGCTGTTTTCCTCCCCCTTCACCTCTGAGACACAGCTATTTCTTCTTTCCATGTCAAGGAAGCGAGAAACACGGCGTGTGTTCCTGACTCCGAGGCTGAACCTGCAGTTCTACTACATCCCGGTCGTGACAGGGCAGCCGAGTGTGCCGACAGCCGCGGTGAGTCTGGTCCTCTGGCTGCCGGGAGCTGCCGTGTTTTCTACAGGAGGAACAGGGGGCTCCCAGGATTCACACCGGTGAACACCTGATTCCTAAAACAAGGAGGGTGGGAACCAAGGTGGGGCGGCTGGGCTGGGTTTGCAGGCTGCCTTTGGGGATCCATCAGCCCGGGAGATGTTTGGGTCACTCCAGCCACCCGCAGGGGTGATAACTCACAGCCCAGGCAGGGTACTGAGCTCCAGCTGTGCCCAGCTTTAGGGGAATAAAGGGAGCTTTGGCAAAGGACTGGTGCTCATCTCACCCCCCAGGCTCTTAGAGGAAGTGGTCACCTCTTTCTGAGGGCTTTGCCTGCTTGGTGGGGCCCCAGCTTTGGTTTTGCAAGTCACCACATTGCAGTTTATCTTGGGCAAACTTTGAGCTTTGAGACAGTCATGCTTATTACGATATTTGAAGGTGGCCGAGAGCTGGCTGTGGGTCCTAATGGATTTGCCATTATAAAAATGAGTATTTCTTCTTTTAATTCTTCACTGATTTTCTGTTCTTGAGCACCTGCTGAGTGAGTGCTGCAGGAAATGCTTTGCCATCTTTGGATCAAGCAGTAAAGAGGGTCACAAGTGGAGGGCTGCCCACAGGCAATTTGCTTCCCCTCTGCCTCCTAGCATGGTTTCCCCAGGAAAAGCCCCCGTTTCTGTGGCTTCAGGTATTTTGAGCTGTGGTTGTGCCCTGAGCTGTGCATTTCTCCCGCAGACCCACGCTGCTGCCAGCCCCGAGGAGCTCTGCGAGGTGGCCGGGTACCTGGGCAGAGCCGACCCCTGGTACGAGAGCAACATCAACACGCTGTGCCACATGATCCCCAAGCTGGCCACCATGGTATGAGGAAACCTCCCCACTTCCCTGGTGCTGTCCGAGCCTGGCTCCTTCCCCAAGCCCCTGTGGCACCCAGGGACGAGCTTCTGCCTGCAGAGCCCTTATGAGCCCTGGATGGAGGCTTTCGTCCTGCCAACAGCTGGGGATGGTGCAAGTGGCTGACTGCCCCAGCCCACAGGCCCTATTTGCTGCGATGCTTTTTTTTTGGTCAAGGGACAGGAAATGGCAGATTTCAAGAAAGCAAATGTAAATGAGGCATTTGCTGAAATACCCCAGCTATCATTTCCTGGCAGTTTGAGCCACCACCAATAGCCTGCAGAAAAGGCTGGCAGTCGGGTGCAAGCCTTTGCCTTTTCCATTGGCTTTGGCTAAGTTGTGGCAGAGCAGCTGAGCTCATTGCTCAGTAATCAGTATGAAAGCGTGCGGGTTTGTGGCAGTGTTTTTGCAAAGTGAACGTGGCTTATCCACAACATGATTTTCCCCCAGCCTTCCTCTCCGAGCAAACATCTTGTGACTGATCTCTTCATCACCGATGTGATCGCCTACTACGTCCGCATGGGCGCCCAGCCTGTCTGCTTCCAGGTCTACGCGGTGAAGGTGGGTGCCCCACCTCTGGTGCTGCCCCGTGGCCCTGCGAGGCTTGTTCCCCATTGCTGGAAGTGCTCTGCAAAGCCCCTGGGGTCTTTGGGCAGCTCTGAGCCCAGATCTCTGTGCCACCCAGCCCTTCACCTCCTTGCCAGGCTCCCAGGTCTGGTGGCTCCACTTAGCACAGCTCAGCTGGAGTCAGTGATCCTGGGAAGGCTATTTCAGGATCGTGAAGGTCAGCAAAGCAAACCTTAAAATCACCCCACACACCCATAGGTTTCCTGCTCTGCTGGACGTGGGTTTACTCAGGAGCTCTGCACCTCCTGATGCTTTGGGTGCTGTGGTCAAACAGGAGTTTTCTGGGTGGCTTTGCTAAAACCTTACTATACCTTGTAGGGGCTTTGCAGGGTTTCCTGAAATGCTGTTTGTCTTTGTTTCCTGCCAGCTTTTCTCTGAAATGGTATCAGAGTGAGACCTGGCACTTGATACGAGAGCAAAGAACTACTCTATTTGGTCATGAAATACCAACCCCCCATCTCTGGCAGTTTTCCCCTTTCAAAGCTTAAGGTGACACCGATGCACATATCTCCTTTTAATCTAACTGTGGCCAACCAGGGGATCTATTGCACCAGAGGAGCAGCCATCGCACAGGCAAACTGGCACGTGGCTTGCAAAGTGTTGGAAGAGCTTTGGGAATTACTGGTAGAGCATCACCCAGGCTTGATCTAATAACATGTAGCTTGTAAACAACTGGAGTACCCAGTCCTCAGCTTGTGTGGTGGGGAATTTTGTTCTCTCTCTGAGTTTTTTCTACTCATTTCTCCTCCAAGACAGAAATCAAGAGCAAGTGAGAGAGTGGGTGACTCAAGCAGGGGAAGAGGAACTGACTCCAGATGTGGTTTTCAGATAGAGGCACTTAAACTACCCTGCTGTCATACAGGGTATGATTCCACCTCATCTGGAAGCACTGAGCCTGTTTTACCTTTTTGGTTAAGACCACGCTGTTCCTCTTCAGCTGCAGAGAACTTTCCTGGAAGTGAGGGTCAAGCCCCACAAGAGCTGGATGTAAGCGGAAGCTCTCCAGGACATAATCTCTATATTTTCTCAAAACAAGCCCATGAAAAGAAAAATAACACATAGGTTTAAGTGACCAGTTGATTTAGGTATATTGGAGAGAAATTACGTGCCTTGAAGCTAAGCCAGAGTCTGGGGTCAGGCTCCCCTTGACCTGGGTTGCCTCGGTGCATGACTGGGGACAGACTCATCTGTAAGCATGCAGTGACACCCAGTGGCAAGGGACACTGCCCATGGCTCTGCCCACTGCCTTGTACCCTGGCAAGGTCTGCCGTGCTCCTGGGCTTCAGAAATCAAAAATCAAATCTCTCCATCCCTTATTCCCCTGGCCGCCATAGGTAGGTCATAGATTCCCTTCCACGCCTGGGTGCTCTGGAGAACCTTCTGATGTCACGACCCCAGTGTAGTGTCACAGGGTGACTGAGGACAAGGCATTCTTTCCTCTCTTTTAGGTTTTCTTCAATGACCCAGCGCTGGAGCCAGCTGAGGACGTCTTCCTCACTGAGCTGTGTGCCCAAGTGCAGGAGAGCATCTCCCACAGAGGTGCATGTTTCCTCCTCGCGGAGCCCCACCAATGGGGCTGCCACCCTGGGGGGGTCCCACCTGCCCCAGCTCCCTTCCACCCAGTCCTCAGCCTGCAGAAACCAAGGCCATGCCATGGGGCCATGGGGCTGCAGCCCTTGTTCCTCAATGAGCAGAAGGTTCCCTCAACTCCTCCGTCTCCCTCCTGGGCAGGTGATGCCAGCCTAAATGAGACATCTTGTGGTTACTGGCTCCTGGTCAACCAGGTTTTGTAGGGGAGGTTTGGTTGGATCCAGGACCCTCTGAGGTTGGACCAACATTTTATTCTGTCTGAAGGAACAAGCTGATAGCTTTAAAAACATCCCATTTTCCAGATATTTTCCTTGTTAGAAATTCTGCTTCCTTGAGTTGCCAGTGATGGGACAAGGGCGCTTGAAGGCTGGTCACATCCAGCACCCCAATGTCTGATCCAATGGATGCTGGCCACTGTGGCTGGGCACAGACCCTCTAGTGAGTCCGTGGATCTCACTCACTGGTCCTTTTGAGGGCACGGAGCCCAGCTGCCGTAGGCAAGGACTGGGGCTGGTATGCCCACCCGCAGCTGCTGTGTGACGGAGGGGTGGCTTGTCCCACGGGAAGACCACTCCTCTGGTTGCAGACGGGTGAGATGAGGGAAACCTCAGTCCTTCCTGGTTCCTCCCTTGCAGAGTTAAACCTGACTAAGAAGAAAACGACCCTGGAGGGCCCTGGCATAGATCTTGCAGTAACGTACAAGAAGGTAAGTGGGGCTCTGGGCAGCCCAACATGCCCCTGCCCACACACCTGGCACAGATCTCCCCAGAGCAGTGATCAGGCCCTCCTCCTGTCCCCTGGAACTGCACTCCAGGAGAGGACAGAGAGGTCCCGATGAACTTTAAAAGTCTGTTAGCTAACCCTACATTTGTGAAAAACTGTCCCAGCGCTCCCCAGGTGCAACCCCTCTGCACGGCTGAATTAACAGAGCCTTTTACGCAGGTTGTGGTGAGTGACCGGGCAAAGGAGGTGTCAGTGTCCCTGCGCTCCACAGGCCTCGTGATGAAGGCCATCCCTGCCGATGAGGCCGAAGGTGGGTTCCTCCGGCTTGGGAGCAGGTGAAGGAGGTTTGCTGAGATTTCTGGTGCTCCACAGAATAAATCCGACCACAGTACTTGGTGCCAATCGTGCCTAGGCTGTGGGGTTGAATCCGTGACGTACACATACTGGTGTCACCAAGGCCTGTGGTCGTGTCTTCTTGTGAATGCCGTGTGTGGGGCTCCCTTTAACCCAGGGTTCTGCTTAACCATAATCTGGTCTTGGCAGCACCTTCCTCTTGCTGCAGCCTTCCTCTTTCACCTTGCCCTGAGCACAGCCTTTGAGGTTTCACCCTGAGCATGACCCCATGCAAGCCCCTGCCCGTAGAGCTTGCTGGAGTCCTCTTCTGCCAGCCAGCACATCCCATGGCCCTCTCCCAGGGGACCTGGTATGGGATGAGGCACTGTCCCCACTTGAAGCTAAGCTGAGATCATGCCACCGTTCAAGGCTAACACACTGCTTCTGTTGCAGATCTGTTGTGTCTGAATGTGAATGTCACTGAAATCATTAAGATCAACAATTTGTCGGGACGATCCTTCTCAGTAAGTGGCTGTGGATGCTCCTGGCCCTGGAGGGGTCGGCCTTAAGGAAAGTCCTTATTGCAACGGGAAAGGGGTAACTCTCCATGGGAGGGGAAGGTTCTGGGGCCATCCTGTGCTGAGAGGGTTTTCCATGGAAAAGTCCAGTTTTTCAAGTCAAAGCCCCAAGCACTGTCCCTGCTGCTTGATACCACATCAAATCCTGTGGACACCCTGAAGGACTGAACTGTCACCGAGATTCTGTGACCCTAGGGACAAAGTGGAGAAAAAAGGCTTAGCCCCAGACATCATGGCCCTGCTTGGGTAGGGGAGGGGATCTGTAGTTCTGAGATCAACCCCTTTAGCCCCACAGCTCCAGCAGCAGAGTCCTCTCCAGACCACTTTGGGGCCCACCGTAACTGAGGCTGTTGAGGAAATGCTGTACCAAAGCATAAAAGGGAAGCAGGAACTTCAATGAATCTAATCAGAACCTCAGAGAGATAGATATGCAAGAGACAGGACTGAAAAACAGGGCTCCCGTCCCTCTCATTTTACATGAGATGAGACGCTGTCCTGTGGGGATGTGTCCCTGCAGTTTGGGTTGCAATATTATTGTATTATTGTGCCTTGGATATCTGGGGTTGCCCTGGAGCTTTTAGTTTCTCAGCTGGTGTTTCCAGATAGCCAGTACTCTTTTGCTTATTTTCACCTGGCTTTTGGAAACACCATGGTGCTGTGGCCCACACTGCCCATCAAGGTGCACCAAGGCCCAGGAGAACTTGCCACACGTCCTGTGAGACACCCCAAGCCTTGCAACCTGTTCAGTTTTGCCAGTTTGCAAAGTCTGCCTTTGCAAGCTTTGGCCAGATTGTGATGTCAGAAAGTGGAAGAGAGAGACACTTCTATCTTTAGTCAGCTACCTTAAGTCACCTCTGAGGTTAAAACTGAAAGAGAAAGACATCATTTGTCCCTTTCATACTCAGCATGCACACACCACCAGACACCGCGCGGCACAGGGCAGGGAAGCAAAGCACTCACTGGGCTCTTCCTCCTTTCTCAACCCAGGCTGTGGCAAACAGGTTGAAAACACGCGATATCAAAATCAGGAGCACAGAGCAGAGGCCCTTCACGGTGTGCCTGGACAAGGACAGCAGAAGAACCTACAGGAATGTGATTAGGTGAGGATGCCCTGTGTGCCAGGCTCTGCACACCTCACCCGTTAACTTGCATCCCTCCCAGGAAGAAGGGCTTCCAACGTGGAAGAGCTCTTCCCCATAGATTCCTAGTCCTAATGTGGTTATATTTGATAAAAGACCCATGGGTAAATCCATTGATTTTCCAGGGAAAGCAGTGCAGAGTGGTGCTCTCCTACCTTTGCATTTTGGGGTGGTAGTGTGAAAAAAAAAGTATGTTTCTTCCATTTTAAGTAAGGCTCTGTCATTAAGATGGTAGAAGGAAAGGTAGATCCGAGATCTTAGATCTTCTAAATTGTTTTTTGGAGCTGATGCTCTCTACACTGACTGCAGTCCTCACTGGGATATCTCAAGCATATGAAGGTGTGGGGAGAGTTCAGCCCTGCTAAAAGGGCAGGGATTGCTGTGGCTATGGTGGTGGCAGTGACATATGACATGCTGGAAGTGAACAGTCAGGGTTTGTGGTTCATGTTCCATAAGCCATGTGGAGCATAGGTAAAATGTGAGTTTCTGAGAACTGAAATGAGCCAGGCTAAGGCCACTGGTTTTGTGGTTAAATGCTCATATACAGCAGCTCATCTTCCCAGTCAAAACCAGTCTGAATGCACAAAAGCAGCTGTGTCTCAGCACGTCAGCCCTCCTCTGCAGTCAGCAGAGAGACTTGAGGTTTAGTCTGAGTTCAGACTCTGGCCCTCAAGGGCAGGTTTGCATGAGCAGTAAATGTGATCTTGTACTCTTGCAGTGTGGAAGTGTCGCCCTGCCTAGAGCCCAGCTACTGCTTGCAAAAGACAAGGACAATGAAATCCAGCTTGCATGAAGCCGAGGATGTGGGCCTTGTGAAATACATGCCCAAGTCTCTGCTGTTGCCCATCAACACGTTTGCAGGCGTCATCCAATGAAGCAAATGAGAAAAAGCTGATGTGAAAGATGTGACATCTGGGTCCTCAAAGAAGAGGTGGAAAAAGAAAACATACTAAGAAGCCACCAACAGTGATTTTACAACCATAATGGTGTTTCTAGAGCTGCAAAGGCAGAGGTGGAGAGGGCTCAAGGAGGACAGCTGCATGCTGGTGAATGGCAGTGGTGACCACAGCCAAGGAGCCCTGCCAAGGGGCAGAGCTTTCCTGAAGAGCTGAGACTTTCAACCTTTCAGGAAAAACCTTTGAGCTTTTTCATTTCAGGAAAAGGACTGAGGAAAATACAGCTCAGGTGATGGTGT
The DNA here is from genome assembly GCA_011074415.1 of Stictonetta naevosa. Taxonomy (NCBI): domain Eukaryota; kingdom Metazoa; phylum Chordata; class Aves; order Anseriformes; family Anatidae; genus Stictonetta; species Stictonetta naevosa. Next base: position 1,933,167 of record CM021714.1, on the reverse strand, counting down.
GTGCTGTGTTGTGGATCAAAGAGCAGTTGCTATTAGTAATATTTATTATGGTGGTGTCTCCTGTCCTGGCAGAGGATCAGGGCTTGTTTTGCTGGGTTCTGCACAGCAAACTCAATTCTGGCATAGGATGATGTATTTGGGCAAACTGATAATTGCTCCCCTGACTCAACCAGGAAACCTCACTGCAAGCCTGACCACAACCGGGAGCATCTGTGCGTGTGTGAGACCTCCAATGCAGGCAGCCAGTGGGAAACCCGCTGTTGTTTCAGAGGGGCTATAGAAGATAACGACTGATGGTGTGACACAGGGATGTGGGAAATCTAGTGCAATATTTGGTGGTGCTGAACTGGACTAGAACTGCTCAGGGTGCTGAGGCTTTGCTCTGTGGAGCAACCTCCTGCAATCGATGGAGAAGCAGAACACCTGGAAGACTTCTCTGTTCCTTTCCTCTGCTGCTATCATGGTGTAGAAACCCTCCCCTCATTGCAGATGGGCTCCAACTAACCCACTTTTATGAATGGTCATGTCAGAAGCCTTGTCTTCACTCCAGCTTGTGGCTGACTGAAATAATGGAAGAAACGAGGTGTGTATTTATTGACTCTCTGAATGTGGTCTGAGATATCTGGGGCTTCTCCAGGGAGTCTTCCAGAAAATCGTGGTGGAAGGGATTTGGGATCAGTCCTTCTATGACACTATCATTTCTTACTCTCTTGGCTCCCAGATAAATCCTTACCTGGGTTGCCTTCACTCAGAGGTGCTTGCTTGGATCTCCTGCCCAAAGGAAGTGTCCTTCAGCTTTGTCTGTGTGTGTAGCAGCTCCTCCAGCTCTGTCTGTCACCCATGGGGAGTCCCTGGGGCCAGCTCTGCAATATGAGGTGATGCTGACTCAGCTGCTGCGGCACTGGCAAACCCCTCTGTTAGCCCTGATGGCTTGTGCCAGCTGGAGAAATGCTGGTGTGGGCTCAGTTTTTGTAGCCAACCAGAAGTCAAAGCTACAGTTTAAGGCTGTGGTCACCAAGGGCAGACAGGAACCTCCTGAGGACAGCTCAGTTCTTCCTTGGGAAAGATACTGAAGGTGAGAGAAGAGCCAACTTTGGCAGGGTGAGTCCCAGCCAGCAACGACTTGGGGGATACTGGGAAATGCTCCCCCTGAGCCATTTCACCCACACCTGGAGCAAGGCGCCCACCTCTATCCAGGTGTCCAGGTCTGGAGGTCCTTCCCCTGACCTGCCCCATGCCCGTGGGTTGTCCTCCTGGCTATATCTCATGGAATCCCCCCACTGCTGTCCCTCAGGGTCACCTTGGCACAGGAGGCATTTTGCCTCCTGTTCCAAGCTCAGGGTTTATTCACCCTCATTTTGAATGCCCCATGCAGACCCAGATTAGCACTGACATACATCACCAGGGGTAAAGCAACACCAGAGCTGTGGGTGGGTGATGCGTTATTTAGCAGTGTAAAGAGCCTCCAGGACCCGAAAGTATTAAATCGCCAAACCAGCACAAACACGTGAAAGATCATGTTAGGCAACAGCAACATGACCATTTCCCCAGCCCCCCAGCCTCAGAATCCCCCCACAGGAGTCACAAACCTGCAAGAAGACCTCAGCAACCGCGTTTGGCTCTTCGGTACTGTTTTTCACCTCCACTCACTCACAAATCAAGAATTGTCGGTGTCCACCAATGCCAGGCTTAGTCAGCAAGCATTTTGGCCCTGAAGAGAGCTGAATTTGGAAAGGAGGCTCAGGAACGAGTCAAGAAACACACGTTTGCACCAACCGTCTTCCTCTGTGAGCTGCTGCATATGCAGTCTTTGGGTTTAAGGGGGTGGCAGTGGCTCTTCACACCCTCCGCTCCCTTGGGGCTTCGTTGCAGGGGGTCACACACCCCTGGCATGCCCGGATACTACTTACAAAGCCATGAGACCATGCTTTGGGTTGGAGCTTGGTCTGCGGCGTCCAGAGTTGACTCTGTACCGTTGTACATGATGTAGATGGATTATAAGTTATTTGTACAGGTGTCAGAGATGATCTGTATCAGAAGGTGCGATCCTTTTAATGCCAATTGAATATATATATATATATATAAAAGCACAGCAGAACTGGACAGAATTGTTGGTGTTTATTTTTTATATTTGCATGCAGCTGGGGTGAGTGAGGAAAAAGTTGGTAAAAACTACCAAAAAATAATAAAAGGACCTTTTCCCCTCTATGGCTGATGTCTTCTCCTCCCCACCCTGGGGTTACCTGGTGTGTAGGTAAACGCTTCATTTCCATAGTGCTCTTTTGTGAAGGGACAGGCAGAAATGGGAAAAATGCAGAGATTTGGAAGCAGGAGTCTGTATCCCCCATGCTGGCTGTCCCTCGACTCCCTGCTGTGCTGCTGTAGTGTGTCCCCACAGCCCGGCGCCCTCCAGCTCTGTTTCCCCCCAGTCTGGAATACCACCCTTCTCCAAGCATCCTCCAAAGCCCTTGTACTGATCACTCTGCTTGTTGATAAAGCAGAAAACAACTCATAAACTTGTGTTAATGAATTAGCTCTGTGGTGAAAAAATCTTTCACGGGTTGTTTTATTCATCCCTGGAAATTGTGGGCAGCTAATGCAGCTCTCAGAGCTCCTTAGCACAGGGGCAGTGTTCGGGTCTCCCCTTGCCCTGGGAGCTGCCAGCTTTGGGGCAGCTCCATCTTCTGCACAGGGGCTGGGCAAAATGCCTGGAGGAGCATGGCAGTTTCTCCAGGGCATAAGGGGGGACATAACTTCCTGGGGGCTTTTGGGGCTGTGGCAGCTCAATCTTCATCTCTTTGCACGCCCAGCGTGATGCTGAGAAGATGCAAAGCTGTCTCCAGTGGGACGATGGGTGACACTGAGCTCGCTTGCCTGGAGCCTGTGTGTCCTGGCGTGGTGGCCTGCTGTGTCACCACCCCACGGTCCCAGCTGTGTCATGCTGAGGCTGGCTCCCAGAGTCAGTCACTGCCTCCTCATCCTCCTGCATAAACCCAGAGGTGCCAGCTGCCTGAGCTCTGCATCCTGACCAACCTTCTCCTTCCATCACTGCCTTGGACAACCCCAAAACACCTGCTGGCTATAAACTATTCAACGCTTTGTGAAAAGGATAAAAATCATCTCTTTTTAAAGTGCATTCTGCACCAAAATGAAAAACTTTGGAGGCAGAATGAACCCAGCAACAAGAAATCCCAGTATAGATCACTTCATATATGGAAAGGAACCCCACAGCTGACTGAGGGGGAGGAGGATGCTGTGCAGGCACCATTAATGGTGAATGGATGTGTCTTCATCGCATGGCCTCCCTGCAGCACTGCTGCAAGGTGCCAGGAGTAAATCAGCCCTAACAGCAGTTTTCACAGCCCCATCCATCCATAATTCATATCCCACTGGGGTGATTTCCGAAGCTCTCTGCTCAGGCAGCTCTTCCCCTTTTTGGCCACGCTGTGACCCCCCTACCCCTGCCTCCCTGGGGGTGCCGTCTGCTCCCCTTGCCTGTGTAGGACTAAATCTGTGTCCTAAACTGAACCTGCTGAGTCCAGGAATGTCCTCAAGCTGCCTTACTTGTCCCCTTAAACTCAACAGCACACAGGTTTCATCACCTTGGCAAGATTGCTTACAAAGGAAAATTTGCTGTACTGCACTCATGAAGAGATCTGTGTCAGAACTTGAATGGGGTTGGGGACAAACCCCAATCCTTAGGGGCCTTTCAGCTGTCATCAAAAGCTGTTGCTAGTTTAGTAGGTGCTTCCTGGGACACAGGGCTACGTCACCCCATTGCAGAGGGATCCATTTTAGTGACATTTCCCTGAAGTTTTACAAACCGGCTGCAAAACCCAGAATATTTATCTAAATACATATTTAATGTGTAACATGCAAGTGGCGTCGTGATCTCTCACCCTGCTGTGTCCTGGATTTGGTAGAAAATAGTGGATAATCTCTTTCTGTGCATACATTGATTACAGATTATCTGTACATCAAATGCTTTCAGTGTAATTAGCTCCCCTTTTTCTGGCACAAATCCACTAGGCCATGCAGAATAACCTACCAGAGTGACTATAGATAGACTTGTCCTCGAGCCAAGAATAGCTGGAACTCTTCATTAAGTAGTGCTTTCTCCCAGGAATTCAAACTCAAGTTGGGAACGATTTTAGTGTCAAGAATTTATTCCAGCCTTATTACCATACAATACCTCAGGACCTCTAATTACGTGTTAGTAGAGTACGTGGCTGCAGTGCTGTGCGAGCAGCACACCCCGGAGCCCTGCGCACAACCGCGAGACGGGTGCTGCAAAAATAGCTGCGCTGGTTTAAAATGCTGCGGCTCCTTCGGCTGGAAGTGGCAGCCTTCGTTTGGGGCCAATTAAGGGGATTGCATGTGCTCTATTGCATTCCATGAAAAATCAGGCGGTGTGGTTCAAGCACCAGAGGAGAGGCCTTGCAAGGAGAAGCCTTGCAAGGAGGGGTGGTGCCAGCTGTGTGGCACCCATGGGGGTGTCCCCAGAGCCCCGACCTCCTTGGTCCCCCTGGCTGGAGGTGTTCCGAGCTGTTCAGCCACCACAGACACTAGCAGTGAGCATTTAAGGTATAGCCCAAGGTATAGCCAGTGTAATAATAACAATTAGTGATTTATTATTATTATTATTAAACCAAACCGTACATTTTGTCCTGATTCAGGGAAGGATCGTATTTTTACAGCACGAAATACGTTCTGAATTGCCAACCATTATGGAGGTGAGGCACAGGGCTCATTTGCTGAAGAAATTGCACCAGTTTGGTTAAATTAGTCTCCACTCTACTTTATGCCATTTGTGCATGAGGACTGTACAACACGGGTGACTCAGTTTCTTCTGTGGTGGTCACAGACTCTGCAAGCCCCAAGGGTAAGGAGGGAGATGGACTTGAACTGGTCCGTGTGAGACAGCTTCACCCTGAGCTGGTCTTGCTAAAGTAAGAAGGTCTCAGGGCATTTGATGTCACTGGGAATATGATGCAGCCCAGGAGAACCAAACTGCCTTTGGGGAAAAGATGATGTGTTTTCAGCCACATCAGTTGTTATTTTTGCATTACTTTGTAACAATTGGCAAAAAAAATGGTGTTGAAATTTCTGTTTCTGTAAGTTTTATTCTTAAACAACAAATTGTAAGGCAAAAAATGATTATAAAATAACGTTACATTTTACTGCTTGCCTACTTGACAGTGAACATTAGCACATTTCAGATTTTTGTATAGAAATCCTTTTTCTTTTTTACCCCCCTGGCGTCAGTCCAAGGTCTAGGCTGGGCTGTGCACTTCTCTGAATTCAGATTTAATTGTGCTCAGGTGGAAAACCATCATCAGTGCTGGGGAACGTGTTGTGCACAATGCCAGTCTTTGTAGCTCGTGCAGTTCAAATTCCACATGGATCAATGCGCACATACTCTGTGAGACATTTCAATGGGTCCAAGTAAAGCTGTTGTAGAAGGTGAGGCATCATTTGCCAACAAACGCCAAAGGTCTCTTTGCTTTTAGTGACACAATGTGCAGGAGCAGCAGGTAGTTCTGTTGTACGGCTGCTGCAGATGGATGGGAACCCAAGCAACTCACTGAACCAAACATTTTATCTTGCATTCTTTTTTTTTTGTTCCCAAGTTACAAGGAAGCTACTAAAGTCACAGATTCTATCTTTCTGGCAGTTATTTTATGCCAGGATATTGCAAATCTTTCCTTCAGCTCCCATCCATGTGCATCTCACGTCTACAATTGATTTAAGTAGCGTGGCTCTCTCAGAATGTGGAATCAGGTGAAGCTCAGTGGGCATCAATCTCTAAATGTTCATTTTTCTCGTGGATCTGATTAGAATAGTAAGATCCTCGCCAGCATTCTTCAAAGGCATCTGTAATTCAACAGCAACCACAGAGTATTGCTTCATGGACTGCACTGAAACCTGTTCAGATGAATTTACACCTATTTTTTGTAATGAGTCTTTTCCCTAAATTGCAGCTAGATATTGTCCATTTACAGTAAGCCCATTTAGGTGTAATTTAACAAAATCAGGAGAGCGATGTTTTTGAGAGCTGTGGAGTTATTCTGCATGTTCTGCATCTTAAAAGTGAGAGCTCCTGAGTGGTCTTTTCTTCCACAATGGAGCTTAATGCCTCTAGGGCATGGTTTCTGCTGTCTTAGGTGCCCCTAGTAAAAGTGCTCCTCATTTTGGCCACCTCTGAAGTACAGGCAAGACATTACCAGTCTGATTTGAACTCTTGGGTGAATTACGATTGCAGCACGATACTGAAATTCCGTGCCTGTAAAATATGGGTCCCATTTACACACCTCAAAGTATCAGGCAGCTCCCGACCATTGCTGGGGTGAACACCAGTTAGTGCTAATGTAGGGGAAAAAAAGGATTCTCTCATGAAATATCTTGGCACTCTCAGCTTGACATCTGTATTGCTGCATTTATCAATAGGGGGCCAAAGCAGAGGAATCTCTGCTCCGTCTCTGCTAACTTAGATTGTACATTTCTCTGTGAACAGATACATTTTTTGTGCATGGTTTCCCCCTGGGGCCACTGGTTTTGCTGTGATATAAATTACTTTTCCGGCCAAAGGCAATTTTTTTTTACTTGAAATTGGGTGTGTTGACACCATAAAATTGTGAACCCAGATGTACGGCTGAGTATGAGGCAACTTTAAAATTAAGCTTTGCTTCACCTTTAATATTTAGAAACCCTGCCTGAAGAAATCAAGCAACAGAAAAAGTAGTTATCTCATACTGATCTTATCAGTACAACAGACTGGGAAGTTGTTGGTACCAGGGCTTTGGTTTTGAAACTTTGAAAACATTTCTAGCTCTCATCAGGTTGAAAGGTCAGAATTAGGGAGGTAATTATAACACTGAGAATAGTAGGTTTGTTCTAACACGGGTTTTTATCAGCAGCAAAAGAATTTTGAGCCAGGAAACACAATCACGTGCTGAAATTATTTTAATAGTCAAAGCATGAACTGAGAAATGTGGACATGAATTTTTGACAAATCCTACAGAAAATAAGCTCATCAAAAAACTCCAGACCAGTTATTCTGACAAGACACGGATGCTGCCCTGAAGCATTAGGCATTCACGTCCTCGGGACCAACCTGAGGAAGTGCTTCCTCGAGAGGTGACAAATTGAAAGTCTAAGCTTCCTTTTACCACAAGATGTGCCTAATTAAGCTGGCAGTGAAGGGCCCTGCTCACATCAGTCGGAAGCGTTTTTGAATACTCTGACTGTTGCATGCGCCTTAGAGGTGCCTGCTGTTTGCTGCTACCTGCTCAGGTTGTTTGAGGGGCTTCAAGAGACCTGGTCCAGCCCAGCTTTCTCCAAGCTGCAGTTTCATGCTCTTTGTACTTGCCTGCACCTGCCCAGGGCCTGGGAGGTTGTATTACTGTTTCCTGATACTGGATAATGTTCTACTCCAAAAATTACAATGAATGTGCACTTTCTGTTATGTAGGCATTTGTTTTCCACAGAAGTAACTGTGTATAGGGAAATATTTTGTGTTTTAAGAAATAGTCTGCTAGTGCTGTGAAAACATTGCTGTCAGCAATGCTCCCCTTATGTAGACCAACGAGAAAATCGGTTCAGGATCCATTAAAACTCCTTTGCTGTGGATTTGAGGATGTAAAGTCTCTTCTGTATTTTCTCTGCAAAATGGATTTATATGTAATAATTGCATTCAATACAGCAGACCAAGTAGTGTGCATTAATTGGATCACAACTCTGTGCATGACTCTGGACTGCTAAATGTAATCCCATGCTTTTAGGGAGAATAAAGCAAGCACATAGAGTGCTTTAAATTTAAAGTGCAGACCACAGCAGATCTGGCTACTCATGGCAAAGGTAATCCTGTAGAGAATTTGACTGAAGAACCGGTTAAAATATTTACACGTTCATTTTCACTACATTGTGGAGCAATCAAAACAAGGTGAGTCACTTCAGATCTGAGTTCGTAATTGCAGCAACAGTGGATGCTCATCATTTAATGAGCTGAAGAACAATCAGCTGGTGGGCTATTCTTACCTTTGACATGAAATAACAAAACCACAAAATTCAGTGGCTATATATGTGCAGGAAAAAAAAATATCTCTGAGCTCAGCTTTGCCTGTTTGAGTGGGAACCTAAGTTAAAAATGACAGCTGTACATAGATCAGAAAATTCAGGGTGTTCCTAGACAATTCATTTGAATCACAAAACTCAGTCTGTTTCAAAAAACACTGTTTCATCTCCTGCCAGGGTTACACACAGGTTTACGGCCTTGTGGCTTGGTGCTGCTCCTGCCCGAGAGCTGCTTCTGCATTTTCAAACAGTGGCTGGAGCAAGATGCTGCTGCTCTGAGGCACTGCTGCTGCCTTCCTCACCCAGAGCAGCAGCTCCCACGTCCTTGGCTCATGCATAGACTCTGGATTTTTGTCTCCTTGCTTTGCTGCTGGGTTTATACGCCACAGTTCGCCTCAGTGAATGAGGCACTGCCTCCCCTGCAAGTGTTCTGTGTTAAAGTACTGGAGTGGAACAAAGCTAAACAGCTCTGCGTGCATGGAGCAGAACGCCGTCCTCTGGTTTTTGCACTTGGGAATACCAAGATTTGACTCCGTTTATAACAGTGGCAGCAAGGACTAGCTCAGCAGCCTGTTTCACTTGGGGGGAGCAGTTCGACAGGATGATGCTTCAAGGTGCCGAGAGCAGGTACCGCAGTACAGGCTTTTCTCTGCAGGGCGTGATATTTCGGACCCATCCCTTATGTTGCCACGCTTCTATTTTGCTCACTGGCAGCTCATTTTACTGCAGCCTGGGCTGCTCCCTGAACCAGCGACTTCATGTGTTTTTCTGGGGTGAAAGAATCCCCTCTGTGAGCCCAGTCTAACCTCTTGCCTTGGACCCTGCTTCTGGGGTCATCAGTGCCAGCTGCAGGCACGTCCTGGCAGAGCAATGTGTCCTAGCAGAGGGCCTGGGCCCCCTCTGTGTGCTTTGGGCAAGGTGGTGCTTAGCTGGGTGCCATCGCGGAGGACTGCAGGTTGTGGATCCCAAATAGAGCGGTTGCTTCTGCCGTCAGAGTCCCAGTGAATGGCATTCAATCCAGCTGGAGGCTGGCACCACCAAACACGAACACAAAACAGTTTTCTTTCACATTTTTATTGGTGATTTGGACGAGGGGGTGGAGGACACCCTCAGTAAGTTGGCAGACGACACCAACTTGGGTGCAAGTGTTGATCTACGTGAGGGTAGGAGGGCTCTGCAGAGGGATCTGGATAGGCTGGACTGGTGGGCTGAGGCTAGCTGTATGGCCTGCACCAAGGGTAAGTGTGGGGTGCTGCATCTGGGTCACAACCACCCCGTGCAGCGACACTGGCTTGGGGAGATGGTTGGAAAGGTGCCCAGCAGAAAGGTGCCCTGGGGGTGCTGGTCCGCAGCCGGCTGCCCACGGGCCAGCGGCGTGCCCAGGTGGCCAAGAAGGCCAGCGCGACCCCAGCTGGCCTCAGGACCAGCATAGGCAGCGGGGCAGGGAAGGGCTTGTGCCCTCGTGCACAGCACCAGTGAGCCCGCAAATTGAGTGCCGCATTCAGATTTGGGCCCCTCAGCACCAGAAAGGCACTGAGCTGCTCAGGCCTGGGCAGAGGAGAGCGGCAAAGCCACAAAGGGGCTGGCCAACAGGACCTGGGGGGGAGCCACTGGGGGAACTGGGGCGGCTCAGGCTGGAGAGAAGGCTGAGGGCAGGCCTCACTGCCCAATGCAGCTGCCCGAGAGGAGGCTGCAGGTGTGTGCCGGTCTCTTTTCTCAGGCGGCAAGTGATGGAAAGCAAGGCCATGGCCTCAAGCTGTGCCAGGGGTGGGTTACACTGGATATCAGGAAGGATTTCTTCATGGACAGCATGGGCAAGCACTGGAAGGGGCTGCCCAGGGAGGCGGTGAGGTCCCCATCCCTGGAGGTATTTACAAGACATTGTGTAGTGCTGGGACGAGGTAGGTCAGGCGGTATAACCTTGAGGGCCTTTTCCAACCTAGGTGGTTCCATGACAGTATGACCAGTGCAAAGCCCTGCAAGTGGGAGGGTTTTAAGTCCATGCCCATTCCCCACCGTCCCAGTACTTCCAGGCTGGGACAAGGCACTGGGGCAGTGACACTTGTCCTTGCGGCACCCCACAGAAGAGCTCGGGGGCGGGAGGAGAGGAGCAGATCTCACAGCCATGATCCCCATTCCAGTGGGTGCTGCCAACAAACCTTTGACTTCCAGACCACCACGTATTTTTGAACGTTACTTAAACACTTTACTATTCTATTTTTCCCCGGGGGGAAATTACTCTTGATGGAAAGTGCAACCGCCTATGCCCACCTGCTCGCCCTGCTTTTAGGGGCCCCGCTGAACCCCACATCCCCCCGCAGCACGCCTCACACCGGCTCTGCACCCCCACATCCCCATTCCTGGCAGGAGCCCCAAGCCCGGTGGCTCCACCAGGCAGCACCTTCCAGGCCCACTGCTGTGACGGGGGGTGTGGGGGGGTACTTTTATTATTCTAGTCTTTATTTATTTATTTTACGTGCTGTTTCCGAGGCGGGAAGGGGAGAGG
>CM021714.1:1840177-1922188 GCA_011074415.1 Stictonetta naevosa | reverse complement strand
GGCGGCGGCCGGCAGGGGGCGCGGCGGCCCCGGCGGAGCGGAGCCGGGGGGAGCGGCGGGAGCCCCCCCGTCCCCGCCCGGCGGAGCGGAGCGGAGCGGGCAGGGCAGGGCCGGGCAGGGCCGCGCCGTGCTGCGGCATGGAGGGGACCCGGACCCCCCCCCGGTACGGATCGCTGGAGTCCACCCGCTGGCCGGAGCCAGGTGAGCTCCAAACTTTCCCCCGGGTGGCTCCGGTGCTGCCCCCGGCACCCCTCCGGTTTCTCCCCCCGGACTCGGGTACCGGAGCCCCGCGGGGCGCCCCGCAGCGGTACCGGCCCTAAGGGGAGCCGGGCACGGGCTGGGGGAGCCCCCAGGGAGCCACCGGGCATGGGGCGGGGGAGGAGCGGGGCAGGGACGGGGCGACGGGGGGCATGGGGAGGGAGGGGAGCGGGGGGGGTGTAAGGAGGCTGCAGGGCGGGAAGGGGCGGCTGGGGTGAGGGGATGGAAGGCAGGGGATGGAGGGACGGGAGGGTGGAGAGGAGGGAGGATGGAGGAACGGGGGGCTGGCTGGAGGGGAGGAAGGATGGAGGGAGGAATGAGCCCCCCACCCGGCTGATGCTGCCCAGAGAGGTGCAGAGCCGCCCTGCTGTCATGCCCAGCTGTGGGCATGGCTGGGTGCCCACGCTGCCCTTCCCTGCCTTTTCCCATTCTGACCAGTTCCTCCAGAATGAAGTGGGGTGGGGCTGGGGGGATCTGACCAGGGGGATCACCCGAATCATAGAACCTGGTCTTGGGGTGGGAGGTGATATCCCCCACATCTGGGCTGTGGGCACCTTGGGGAAAGGAGGCTTCTGCAGCCTTCCTGCCAGGGCGTCCTTCCAGCTGTAGTCCTAACCTATGGATAGCACAACCTCTGCCCTTCCCCATCCCTTTCTGCTCCCTGTTAGCCCCTTGCACCCAGCAGGACAGGGGCAAGCAGCCAAAAAGTCATGGAGGGAGGCATGGAGCAAACTCCAGCACCTTGCTTGATGCTGCTGTGGGGTTGTTGCCTGTGAAGCTGCTCGGCTCCATGGGGAGCTACCTGAAGTGTCCATCATTCTCCTTTGTGCCTTCCAGAGCAGCAATAATTATCCCTGCCATCTCTCCCTGCCTGAGAAGAGTGCGTGGGCGAGGGCGTGCAGGGGTCTGAGCTTGTCCTGCAGGACTGGTGTGCTTGGCTGTGCACCACAGGTTCTTGAGGTTCATGTCCCTCTGCCAGGCACCCCAGGGGACAAGCACTGTGCCACCTCTGTAAATGCTGCCCCAGAGCCGGGCAGCACGTTGTGGTTGCTCTTGTTATCAAACTTGTGGAGCAAGGGCTGGTGGTGGTGAGCTGAATGCCTCCTGCCCATGCTGCTTACTATGGCAGGGAAAAACCCACAGCTGACTTAAAGGCTTCTTGGGATGTGGCCCAGGTAAAGGCCCCTGACCCCCCTCCTTGGGGCACTGTCGATCAGTCACCCAACTTTAATCATGAAATAAATCGCTCACAACTCAACCCTGAACTGGCTGCTGCTGTGACTCATCCCAGACTGCTGGCTGTCTAAATGTTTTCACCAAAGCCATACAGAGTGAAAGTCTCCAGCTATTATACTCCTCATTAATGATACTCTCTTCCCCTGGGCCATGCGTGATGATCAGAGCATCCCCAAGTTGAGATCAAAGCTTTCTCCCCTTACTTGGTTTCCCAGCTGGAAACGCTGCCTGTCGGGATGCTTTGCTTGGGCAGCGTGGGGCAGATTTCTGTGCGTGGGGCAGATTTCTGTGCGTGGGGCAGATTTCCATGCCTGGTGCTGCTGCCACCCGCGCAGCTGTGGGAGCAAAGGGGCCCTGGGCAGCGTGGCTGCACACGTGGTCATCCCGCTGCATCCCTGAAGGGACACTCAGACTGTGAGCTTGGACACAGGTTTAATGAACACCCCTGCCATAGCTCCTCGCTGTTGCCAGGCATTCAGAAATGGGTGCTAGAAACCCATTCTCAGCTTGGCAAAACCACCTCTGGGGACATCTTTGGCCCAGCTGTCTGCAGGACGTGCTGGTTTTCAGTCCCTCGTGAGCTCCGAGTGTCCACGCTTCCATCTGCGGTGGCTTTATGGAGCCGCTGCCATCACACAGGCTGCACAGTGCCCAGGCTGCGCGGGGAGCTGTGGTGTGGCCTGTGCCTATAGCTGGGGGGATCAGGGACTTGGGATCCCCCATGTCTGCCTGGGGAAAGCATCTCCTGCGCTAGCAGAGGAGATCCATGCAAATCCCATTTGTTCATCACAGACTTACCTCATCACATGGAATCACGGAGAAATTTGGATCAGGAGGGAGCTCTGGAGATCTCAAGCCCAACTCCCAGCTCAAAGCAGGCTTAGTTAGATCAGGTCACTCACAGCCTTGTCCAGAAGGAATCTTGGACCAAGGATCAGATCCCTTGACCTCTCCAGTCCCAGTTCTTACGGGGAAACATTTTCCTGCAGTCTAACTGGAACCTCCCATGAGGTTATGTTCATGAGCTTATGTTCATCATCTCTTGCCTGATCTTTGCACACCTCCTAAAGGAGTCTGTGTCCCTCTTCTGCTTCCTCCCATTAGGTAGCTGAGGACAGCCATGAGGTCCCCCTTAACCTTTTCTCCTTAGGGTTGAGCAAACCTGCTTCTGCCAGCCTCTCCTTGCCCATCCTGTGCTCCTGCCCCTGCCCTTGCTCAGATGTTCAGCTCTTGGCAAGACCGCCTGTGGTCCTGGGCAGACGCTGGTGCATGGAAGGGGTCTCCACCAGCAAGTTAATCCTGTCAGCATCCTGTAGGGTAGGGCATCCTATCAGTAGCCCTTGGGTTGCAGCCTGTATGGATTCACTGGTTTCTCATGAGGGTTGATGGATGTTTTTCGTGCAGAGGTTTAACTCTGTTTCCCATTGCCCAGGTGTTCCTGCACCCCACAGTGTCTCCAGTCCTGCTTCCCAAGCCCCTGGGTTTTCTTGGTGCCAATCAATGTGAAGGATTGGCTGATGCTGGGCAGGGACTCACCCTTATGAAAAACCCCAGCAGCAGTAGCCTGGGGTTTCTGATCCCGAGGACTTTCTCCATTCCTCACTGAAAATAGAACAGGTGGGGAGAAGGTGCTTGGGGCAGATTTTAAGGAAGCAGAGGGAAGAGCTGGGGGCTGGTGGAGGACCGAATGGCAGAGGCAGAAGGGTGCTCTTGCCAGGGGGTTGTGGGCTTCATTTTGCAGGAGCTCTCACCTGGGGCTGCCCTTGCTCCTGAATTAAGCAGCTCCAGGCACATGACTCCCTGCTTAGAGCTCTTTTCCAGGACTTAGTGCTCCGGTGAGATCTTCCCTGCCGTGCTGATGACACAACTTGCCTTAGGGACACAGAGTGCCCCATCCCAACCACACCACCAACCACACCACCAAGGGGAGCTTCCAGCTCGAATCCTGCAACCATCGCTGTGCTGCATGGCATAGACCTGTCCCTTGTCCCCACCCCATGGGTCACTCCTGACCTGCAGCCTCCGCTGTCCTACAGAAAGGTGACCGCGGGGTGCATGAGGGCAGCTCCTCCTGTGCACCATGTCCCCAGCCATGCTGAATTCCCTTGTTGCTGATTTGAACCGAGCCCAAGCTGAGCCTGGAGCTGTCTCACCCCTGTGGGCAGCTGCCTGTGGGCTGACATCGCCCAGCACTGCCTCCTCCTCCCTTCGTGTGCACAGGCTAGGATTTGTTCCCGCAGCTGGGATGGCTGCAGCTAATGAGGTTCTGGGATGAGAAGGGAGAAAGAGCGATGCTGACACCTGTTTCAAGCCATTGTGCTCACTGTTGTGGGTGGGAAGCAGCTGGCTGATGACCTGAGCCACACACTTCTGCCACCAGTGATCAGAGCTGTGCTGGGTGATTCCCCACCCACCCAGGCCAGCAGTGGCAGTACCGCTCCCCCGGGCCCACCACTGTGCTCCAAGCAGGGCTCAGATCTGTCCTTGGCTGCAGTCAGCTCGTGTCTTTGTTTACTGGAGCATCTGTAAAACAATCAGCCTTGTCATTTCAGCCTGGTCACTGAAGGGACACTTGGAGCAATGCAGCTTTTCCCTGACAGGTCTAGAGCTGCACTGAAGTGTAGGCAGCTGCCCCAGGGAGCGCCTACAAGTGCACGGCAGCCGTTCGTTCTGCACCGTGGGGTGTGCTACCTGCTTGTCTGCTGCCTTCTGCAGGGAGGTGTGAGCAGGGCACATCAGCAGGGAGCTGTGAGCACTGCCACCACCCACCTGCCCATGCCCGGGTGCAGCCGCGAGGAGCTGCGGGCCAGCAGTGCCGCAGGATGCTCGGGACGGGAGCTCAGCATCCCGCTCCCCTAGCAACCGAGGTCCTGTCCCCTAGCAACAGCAGCCCGGTCCTGTAGCAACCGCATCCCTGGTCCCGTAGCAACCCCAGTCCGGTCCCCTAGCAACCCCTTCAGGCCGATGGAAACCAGGCTGGGGGCTTAGGGGGGGGTCCTGGGCTTGTTTGCAGCAGAGGCAAGAGCTGCGCATCCAGCCCACGTATCCTTTGGTCCATCCTGAGCAGGCGCTGTCTCCTAGAAGCATCCCAAGAGTTTAGGATGGGGAATAACCGAGGATTTGGCATGCTGGTGTTGGCTGAAAGTGGCCTGGATGGCTGCTGGCGAGGGAGGCATTCTCCAAGTAATCCTCATTAGTTTCTAAGCCGGAAAGGGAAGAGAACTATTCCCCAAACCAGTTATGCTAACCTAAGCTATTCATATTTCCACTATTAAACCTTTTCCACCAGCAGCTTTGGAAACATGCCTCACTCTGGGAACAATTCCTCCAGCAGTTTTTAGTGATGGGCAGAGGACCAGTGAGTGCAGGGTGCTCTGCCTTGTGCCTTTGTACTGATCTCTTCCTGCCCTGCATGGGCGAAATCACAGGGCTGCAGAAAAGCAAAGTCTTGCAGCAGAGATGTGTACTGTGGAGATCCAAAGGAAGCACAATTTTCCCCTGATTTATGTGATTGTTAACGTTTTCTCATAGCCTGGCCTTGCCATAGCTGTTGAGCCCCCCCTCCCCGACCTGTGCTGCATCCTGCACACATCTCCTGTGTGTACATCACAGGAGAGCCAGATTAGCCTGCGTGTGATGAATGCGCTGCTGCACGTCACTGATAACAAGCTCGGTGACATGATGCTGAGAGCCAGACTGGCAGGGAGATGGGAGCTGACCTCATCTATCTCGTAAAACAGGCTGGGGGCTGCTGCGGGCTGTGCAGGCTTGCAGGCACTGCGTGAATCAGTGGGACATCAGTGAGGCATCAGTGGGACATCAGTGGAGGCAGAGCTGGTGGTCAGAGCAGGATGATGCCTGCTGGACTCTCATCCCAGCTTGCCACCACACTCTTCTGAAACATGAGAGCCTCTTCTTCCCACATTTTGCTGTGACATTTTTGCCTCTTGTCCTGAGTCAATGACACCCCCTTTTCCTGACTGTTTCCCCAAGTGGGTTTCCCGAAGTGCTCTTTCCATGAATGTGTCGGGCTGTTTCCTCTTGCAACAGCAACTTGGAAAAGAGCCTAAAACTACACATGCTTACTGATGATGCTGTCTGGTGTTTGCAGGGGGTCTGGGAAACCCCATCGACCTCAGCACCTTAGATGTCAGCTGCTGGCTGATGTGGCTCTGTTTTCCTTTACAGAGGATGAAATTGTTTCCATGGCTGACTCCACCACCACCATCGATGACATCGAAGGGGAGCTCTTCAAAATCGAGAGGATTAGGGAGATCCTGGTGAGGAGGGAGTCAGAGCTGCGATACATGTGAGTGCTGAGACCCAACCTATTTCTATGCAAGCAGAGTTGATGGCATAGGTTTAACCAAGCTAAAACATGCCCATGTTCCACCATAAGCACCCCATCTTAGCAGGTTCATGCTCAGCTCTTGGGCTGGGATTGGGAAGGGCCCTGAGGTGTGGTGGCTCACCACTGCTCTCTGGAGACACTGCTTTGCCCCAGCATGCAGATCTCTGGCTGTTGAAGAGCCATGTGGCTGCAGTTTTCTGTCCCCACGCTGCAGTGTTACGCATCCTCCCAGCACCGATGTGTCTGAACCAGCCTCGGTCCCTCATTCCCAGCACAGCCTTTGCAGCCAGACGTGGAGGGTTTTCTCCAGGGCTCAGGGCTATAGTCAAAACAGTTTTGGAGTAAAATTCTGGGCGCCTTTCATATTGAAGGCGATCAATAGTCACTGTGCTGCAGTGACTGAGGGTGATGAAGAACATTTTCTCAGGATATATATCGGGATCTGCTATGGTGTGGGAGGAGAAGGACTGACTTACCCACGCTCCAGGTTATCGGCACAATGGTCTCCACTGAGCGCTTCCCTTTTGGAGTATCAGTACAGAGAATTTGGGTGCACAGAGTGCCAAGATCAAAGTGGCCCTGACAAAAAGAATCACAGAATCATAGAATATCCTGAGTTGGAAGAGACCCACAAGGATCACCGAGTCCAACTCCTGGCCCCACACAGGTCTGCCCAAAAATTCAGACCACATGTCTGAGAGTACAGTCCAAACACTTCTTGAACTCCAACAGGCTTGGTGCCGTGACTGCGTCCCTGGGGAGCCTGTTCCAGTGTGTGACCACTCTCTCAGTGAAGAACCTCTTCTTGATGTCTAGCCTAAACCTCCCCTGCCTCAGCTTGACACCATTCCCGCGGGTCCTATCACTAGTGATTAAGGAGAATAGATCGGCACCTGCCCCTCCACTCCTCCTCGTGAGGAAGCTGCAGGCCGCGATGAGGTCTCCCCTCAGCCTCCTCTTTTCCAGGCTGAACAGGCCAAGTGACCTCAGCCACTCCTCATACGTCTTCTCCTCTAGGCCCTTCACCATCTTTGTAGCCCTCCTCTGGACACTCTCCAACAGTTTCATGTCCTTTTTGCGCTATGGTGCCCACAACTGCACACACTACTCGAGGTGAGGCCGCACCAACGCAGAGTAGAGCGGGACAATCACTTCCCTCGACCGACTAGCAATGCCGTGCTCGTTGTACCCCAGGATACGGTTGGCCCTCCTGGCTGCCAGGGCACACTGCTGGCTCATATTCAACTTGCTGTCAACCACGACCCCCAGATCTCTCTCTGCGGCGCTGCTCTCCAGCGTCTCATCGCCCAGTCTGTAGGTATAGCCAGGGCTGCCCCGTCCCAGGTGCAGGACCCAGCACTTGCTTTTGTTAAACTTCATGCAGTTGCTGACTGCCCAGCTCTCCAACCTGTCCAGGTCTCTCTGCAAGGCCTTTCCACCATCAACAGAGTCAACAACTCCAAGTTTAGTGTCATCGGCAAATTTGCTCAAAACACCTTCTATTCCTCCATCCAAATTGTTTATAAAAACATTGAAGGGAGCTGGTCCTAAAATGGAGCCCTGGGGGACCCCACTGGTGACAGGCTGCCCATTTACCACAACCCTTCGAGCCCTGCCTGTCAGCCAATTTTTCACCCACTGGATGATGTTTTTGTCTAGCTGTATGCTGGACATTTTGTCCAGTAGGATCTTACGAGAAACTGTGTCGAGAGCTTTACTGAAAAGGCAGAAATAAAGCCAGTTTGACACAGAGGGATGGCCACAAGAGAAAAGCTCATGGAGCAAAGCTGCAACAAAGCTGCACAGCCCCTCTGTGGCCACTGGGGTCTGCAGTCCTGACTCCGGCTTAACGGGCAGAGGTGACTGGGAGGCAGCCGAGAAAAAAAGCAAAGATCCAAGGGGCTGGAAGGCTCACTGCAGCATGAGATAAATAGACAGCTCTGCATATCATGCATGTGGTCTCCAGCTTGAAAAGACCTGCATGCCATCAGTGAGAGGCAAAGCAGGGTACTTGGCCAAGATGCCTCTGAGCCGGGAATATGATGAGGGCCATGCTCTGGGTCAGCTCAGAGCTGCAGAAAGCCGAGTCGGACCCACGGAAATGGGGCTCCCAGCTTCCTGCACTGCCCTAGGGCAACCCTCAAAGTCCTGGTGTGGGCAAAGAGGGAACATGCCACACACATGGAAGTGAGATGTTATTTGTTGGCCTCATTAAAATCTCAATGACCCAAATCAAAATTCACCAAGCAGTTATGATTTGAATTGCAATGATACATTCATGGTCTGAATTGATCACATGGATGCATTGATTGCATTGACCATGATGCATTCATGGTCTGAATTGATTATGCTTTTTAATATCACTAACTTGCTATAGTCAGCCCAGTCCTGAGCTCCCATGCTGTCAGGTCAGCCCCAAACCTGTGATTTTTAGATGGTAATAAAAAAAAAAAAAAAAAAAAAAAAAAGTATTTACAGGGCTGCAGCACTTAACATGCTGCTGCACCACAGGGATGACAGGAGCCTGGCAGTGCCCACGTAAACCCGCTGCCTGCGGTAGCCGTGAGCTGGGCTGTGGTCTCATGGCTCAGATTTGGAGTGATGACCTCTGTGAGGGATCAGCACAGTTCGTCCCAAATCTATTGCTGAAAAGGATTTTTGGAAGTAAAAAGTGAAATACTTAAATGCTTTCCATGGCAACCAGTACCTAAATCTCACAGGTGCTGTCAAAACTCACAGCTCTTGGTTTTCCGTATCCCATTTTTTTTTGTTTTCTAAGTCCTCGGGTGAGTACAACTGCAAAATTCATCACTGGGAAGTTTTTGGAGGCACCACAATTGTATGTCTGAGCAGCTGGGGGTCACTGCTGGGGACAAGGGAACTCCCAGCTCTGGCTTCTGCATGACAGGTTTAGACAGGATGGGGATGTGGGGCTGCAGCAGGGCTTTTTTCCCAATGGGGGGAAAAAATAGGACCAGTTGGACTGTAGGGCTCAGGGAGACGGACATCTCCGTTGATGTGCCACCAAGCAGAGATGTGACTCGTCTAGTCAGTCCATAGGGATCAGCGTTTTCTTCTTGCTGGAGATGTCAACCTAAAACGTTCCAACATTTCTGAGATGTCTGTGCTGTGGAAAACAACGACATTTCTCCCTTTATAGGGCAAAAGAAAGGTCTGAATTTCCTACGAGAGGTGCACCTTCACGCCTCACCTGCTCTGTGCAGGAGTGACCTGCTCTGATCCCAGGGCCAGGCGGGGCAGCGCGGCCGTGGCTGATGCTGCAACGTTATCTCAGGTGGCAGAAATAATCCCAGCTCCAGCAGCAGCCTCCTGGGTGCTTGCCTTTGCAATCTCTCCCAAGTTTTATTGAAATGACAATTTTTATTACCGCCCATTCATTACTTTTATTATCAGTTTTCAAATGATTTAATTCAATTCTAGTTTTAATATTTCAGTTATCATTTGACTCTTTATTTTAATTTTAATGTCTATCACCGTTGATCAGCCAGTTGCCCATGTGTCCTGTGCAGCCCTCCTGCTCATGCTCTTTGCAGAAGCTCAGGGCTCAGCCACCAAGGCACGAGGAGCAGGCGATACGAGGACAGACAGACCTGCCTCTTCTTCCCGCACAGCTGCCAGCCCTTGGCATTGGTGGACCTGCTCAGTGCAGTCTGCAAACAAATGTCAGATGGAGCAAGGGAATAACAGAGCCAAGAGGAAAGACTTCCTCCGCCTGGGATATTCTTCTCCTACAGCAATATCACACGGGGTCCCTCTTCATCAGTCTGTTCGTTTTCCTTTCTCTAATTAATATTTCTGGTGTCCTCAGCACAGCTGACAAAGCTGCAGCTTTGAGTAGCTCCAGCGTGACTCATTCCAGACGGGTGGACGGCGTGACTCAGTGGAAGGGCCAGCAGGATTACTTACTGAAGGTGCAGGCAGGGCTTTTAATAATGAAGGCACATCTGCTCAAGTGGCACCAGCTCGTGAGTCGATTGTATATTATCTGTAGACGCGGATCGTGTTTTAGGGTTTCTCATCACTCACAGGTGTGGAACTTGCTAAAAATCTCAGCTGAGCTCTTCAAGGTTGGATGCTTTGCCATGCACCCTGCACAGCATCCAAGGAGTGAGTTCTCCTGCCTTCAGGTCTTGGATAACCTTGGGAAGCTCATGCTAAGATGCTGGGGTGCTTGGTAGGGTTCAGGAGGACATATAGAGTTTCTCTGTCAAGGTAAAAAAAAAAAAAAAAAAAAAAGGGGGGGGGACGACTCTGATTCCTTGATTTCAAATGAGCCAGTGGCCCCACTCCCCTGACTAGGGATCTTTGTTTCCTGGGTGCCTCAGTGCCGAGGAGAAGCTGCTTTAGCAGCTGCTGGCTGGGTGGACAGTGCTGAGGCTCAGGATGCAACTTTGGCTTTTCCCAGTCCTCCCAGTGAGGCATAATGTGAGAGGTGTTCAGGGAGGGCTCAGGGCAGGAACAGAAGTGTCAGATGGGTCAGTCTCGTCATGCTTTGGTTGGAGATGTGGCTGGCCTTGGCCAGCCCCCGGCTAATGCAGTGCTGGAGGCTGGAGGGAGGCAGATGGGGCTCGGTGGCCCTTGGACTACTGCTCTCTCTGCGTACAAGCTGCTGGCAGAAGGCAGGAGGACTTTGAGGAAAGGACCTTGAACAAAGCAAGGAGGGCTCTAATGCTAGAGGCTGCTGGCAGGAGAGTGGTGGGGAACACAGCGACGAACCAGGGGCAGCACTTGGTTATTGGAGTTGTGACTTCTCTCACCTTCTGGTGTCACCTACCTGGGGGAGATGCTCGAGGGTGGCTTGGTTCACGGTAGAGAGAGGTCTCAGCCATGAGCACTGTCAGCTGTTGGGGTTTCCCTCACTGTTGGAGAGTGCACAAAACCCTTCAAACCGAGGCATTAAAGTTCACTGTGACCAGACATCATAATTCTTCGGTCTTGTCCAAGTGAGGGCACAAGCATGTGATACTTTTTGTGATAAATCAATGAGTAAATTGGGTTAAGCCTTCTCCACTAGCTGCACTCGCACTGGTGCACCTTTGGGGGTGGCTGAGCATCCATGGTGCTTCCTCTTCCTCCCCAGGCATCACGACACTGCCCCAGCACGGTGTGTCCCACCCTGCCACTGACACCTGAGCTAAGCTTGGCGCCTCTTCGGGCTTGTCCTTCTTGTTGTCTTGCTGCTGGTGTGAGATGATTTCATTGCCCACGGCTTCAGCAGGCACCTTTTCTCTTGTTGAAATGACCTTGCTCCTCAGCGGGCACCTGCAAAGTTTGCACACTTTTCCCCTGTGTTGTATTTCATTTTTCTGACTCTTTTTTTCATTTCTGCAGAAAGCCAGTATTAAAGTGTCAGACTTTTCTCAGTGGTGGCAGTTTCCCTTTGCTTTTGGATTTTGCTATTTAAGGAATGTTTTTTTTTTTTTTTTTTGGAGAAGAGACACAGCTGCTATTGCATGTGCCAGGTTTTAATAAGGTATCATTGTCATCAGAGTGACAAAACTTTTGCTTTGCCAACAGCTGGTGACACAACCCTTTTAGCTGCAAAAGCAGCTCTGAGATGAAGTGGCTGCCGATTCCCATGGGAAGGCAGGTAGATCTGCAGATCTGCACTCCCCTCTGTGGGCACTGAGGGCATGTGTTGGGTTTTGCTCTGGACGTTTTACACCTTTCCTCTCCCAGCGTTTCCCTCAGTGGTTTCTTTTGTGTCTCTGCAGGATGGATGACATTCAGCTTTGCAAAGAAATCAGCCGGCTGAAAAAGGAGCTTCAAAAACTGATAGCCCTTCCAGGTAAGGCTTTGTAGAACTTAAAAGAGCTGCACCCTGCCTCTGCACTCAGCAGAAAGATTGCCATGAAATCCAAGAAGCTCTTCACCAGGTCCCCCCTTGGGATGCTCCCAGAGATGCTGCGGCTGAAGGCAGTGCATGAGCAGCAGGAACGTGGCTCCTTGGGTCTGACCTGAGATCTTTCTCGGGGCAGGGAGACCGTGTGCAAGCCTGGGCAGACAGCAGAGGAAACAGAAGGGGAAGAAATACGAGTTCTCTGAGGAGCAGTGTGGGTCTGGTAGAGGGGGAAGACAGGGAAGGGTTGAGTTAGGTTGCAGTGAATGGTGGGACCTGCCACGTCCACCGAGAACATGGCTTGGGTGAGTTGAGGGGAGAAGCAGGGGACATTGTGAGACCGCACCTTGGAGGCAGTGGGATGAGAGAGGCCTTCAGAGGCCTCAAGAGCATGGAAAGCAATGAATTGGTGCTGTGACCATGTCAGAGATGTCTGTCAGCGGCAGAGCAGGGCTCCTGGTTGCAGCCAGGGTAAGGTGGGTGCTGGGTGTCCCTGTCACAGCCAGACCTGCCCTTCTGTGGCCAAATCTCAGCTCTCTAAAGGATCCCCTTCAGCCAAAATACTTTAATGAAAACCCACACCAAACAACTCCAGGTTCGAATAAGAAAGAACAAGAAGGGCTTCCCCACACACTGTTGCCATCACTGTTCATAAAGCTGTGCCTCCTCTTAGGACATCCCCATTCAGCCCCAGGAAGGACTCTGGCTGTGTTTTCAGGACCAGGTGGGAGTCAGGTCCCTGCTTATTTGTACTCATGCGAGCCTTAAGATCCGGACCTTGGTTACTTCCGCCACAGGTACCTCGCTGAAGATGCTGTGCTCACTGAGACCACAGAGTGGGTAGCAGGGGGTGATGCCTGGGTCCAGCTGTGCACATCTGCTTCCCAGAGCAGCTCCGCTCAGCGGGTCTGTGCCAGAGATTATCCCCAAGCCAAGGGTGGCAGAGACTTTTTCTGCTGCTGTAGTGTCGCTGTGCTGTGTGTGCTTGTGAAACACCAGCGCGCAGACTGAGGCAGGTTAGAGCCCAACTGCTGCTTAATATGCAGGTCTTGGTCAGATTAATATAACCTGGCCGCATCAGAGGGAGGTTCAGGCTGGTGTGGGGGGAAGATTCTGCCATGAAGACGGGAGCTGCATGAGAAACGTAGACCCACATCTCATAGGGATTTTTAATTCAACCAGCTTCTAGTTTGTAAATTAAGGCTTGACTTAAATGGTGGCTTAGGAACAGAATTAAACTTGTTGTTTTCTGAAGATTGAGGAATGTGGCTGGCTTTCCTTCATCTGTTTTGGTCTTTAATTTCAAGTCTTTTCAGTGTTCCCAGGTTCAGCTGAAGCAGGAATGCTGCTTGCATGAGGGATGCTCTTTTTGCCTTCTTTATAACTTGGCTCAAATCAGGCTGTGCTGGAAAAATCCTGCAAATTGCTGGCTTTGTGAGACTGTAGCAGCAGATCATTCATAAAAATGGGTGTTGAGGTTTGGTTCAGAGAAGCATTCAAAGACGTCAGTGCTTACTGAGAGCTCAGCCAGACCTGTGGCATGAAATCTCACTAGACCAAAGTACCTTTAATAATTCAGAGAGATACCGTGGTCATGATGGACTCTGACATCAGCAGGTTGGAAAAAAAAGGTGCAGTGTTTGTACAGTGGGTTAACTCTGACATGCTCTAACTCAGGAATGGAGACTGCTAACTAACTCCAACTAAGCCGGTATGTTTGTGGCCAGGCTGGTGTTTCTGATTTTCATGGCATCCTAATGACACTGTAAAGTGCTTCAGTTCCCACCAGACAGGTGGGAGCTGCTGCAGGAGGCTGTGGCCATGGCCCTGTGACTTTCCATTAACTCTTCATGGTGAAAGACCAGTGGCTGTGTCTCAGATCAGCTTTTTATGCCAGGAAGGAGCTCAAAATCACTCCCGGTACAAGAGCACAATTGGAGGAGAAGCCTTTGTTTTCTGGGGGTGTTCCTAACAACATGATGATAATGAATTCCTTCTACTCAGCCCCCCCCAGCAGCACCTCCCATCAATACATAGCAGACTTTAAACTACAGATCAGTACACAGTTTACGTAACTGCTGAGACCCTGCTGACAGGATTCACCCCATACTGTGAATTTTGCTGTATTTTTATTTAGCTGAAGGAAAACTGGAGATTGATCCGTCGTGTGCTGGATTGATTTTGGAGCTGGCTGCTGAATTCAGAAATGGTGTTAAATAGCTGCAGCACAGACAGGCACTATTTCCTCCCAAGGTAGCTCTCCATTTAGATTTAACACTCCTCTATCATCTTATAGAGTCATAGAGTGGTTTGGGTTGGAAGGAACCTTTAAAGGTCATCTAGCCCAATCCCCAAGGATCTCCATGTATCCTGCTTACCAGTGTGTACCAATTTATAAAGAACATGACATCACAGTGATGTGAGAGTTTCCTGGGTCTTCACTAACTCACTGCCCAAAGATATGTGGCACAAATGGGCCCCATACTGCTTAAGGGAGGTCAGTCTGGGGGTGCAGGTGACAACCAGGGCTAGTACATTCAAAATACCCTGGCAGACACTTGTGGTCATCCTTGTCATTGGGGGTGGATGGAGCCCATGTAGGCTGAAAATGTTTTGAAAGGTCAGATGCACTGGGTAAGATCACAGGGACGGTGCTCAGCAGGGATTAAGGCTATGAAAAGCAGTGGATCGTGTTTGTTTTCATGTCTTTCTCTGTATGGGATAGTGGTGCAACGTGTTCCCAGAGCACATGGGCATTGTTAATAATTCCCCCCTTCTGTTTTTGAGTCACTTGGATCCCTGGCTGGTTTCTCAAGGACCTGGCTGAGTGGCAGCCAGGTGGGGTCTCTGGAGACTAAGACCATGATTGGGTGCGCTGGCAAGGGAAATGTGAGTTAGGCACATCCTGGCAGAAGGATGACATCTGAATCTGACATTTCTGAGCACCTTGGGACCAGGTGCCCACCTTCTTCAGCAGTGACCCCTAGAGAGCCATGGTGTCCGACCACTTTGCTTAGCGACCCTTGCTCTGCTTTATGAAGCTCCCAGTTGCATCTAGCAATGCTCATCCCCGTGGAATTTTGGTGAGAAACTCAAAATTCAAAGTTTGATCACACCAGACCCAGGTGGTTTGAGATGAGGTTCTCGCTTATTTAGCAGCCTGTATCTGGGTCCAGGCACTTTGGGTTGGATTTTTCCCCTGCTGTCATATCTGCTTCCAAGTGGAGCAGAGCAAGCTTGGCCTTGGCACGGGAGTGTTGACCCCTGCTGTTCTGTGAAATATGCTCCTTGTGCTGCAGAGACCGAGAAGTCCAACGAGGAGAAGCAGAGGGAGGAGGAGCTGGTGCAGCAGATACACAAGCTGGTGGAAACTCGGGATTTTCTGGTGGACGATGTGGAGTTTGAGAGGCTCAGGTAGCTGGGTACAATTTATTCCTTGCAATGAGGACAGTGCAATCTGTCCTTAGATCGGCGTTATGCCTTGCCAGATGCCTCGCTGCTCCTTTCCCAGGTGCTAACCAATCTCTTTATCACAGGGAGAGAGAAGAAGACAAGGAAATGGCAGAATTCCTGCAAAGTAAGCTCTCCAAAAGCTACCTCCAGAAAGCAAGTAGGTGGCTGATGAGTTTTAATCCTCCCATTGAACCTCCCTGCCAGTTTCTCCCTTCGCTAAGCACTTTGTTCACAAGATTTCATTGGTCTTTGTGGGGCGAGCTTACCTGGAGGCTGTCTGTTGCTGGAGGAAGGTGTGGGGAAATGGCAACTTTGGGCTGCTGGTGCTTGAGATCATATTGTGGAAACATCACAAATCAGTAGAGATGCTGTGCTTCCATTTACCCTCCTGGCACTCCTCAGCCAGCATGTCCTATGAGAACTGGGACAAGCGGGTGTCCTTTCATGGTTCATGTACTTCATCTGACCTTTTCTAACCATCCCCTTCCGTTTCATCACACAGTTAAGCTGAGGTCACAAGTCATGGTATCCATCCAGCTGTCCTCTCTTCATGGCCTCTGGTGGCAGGCCACCCTTCACCGTGCCTCCATCACTGCTGGAGGAACACCTCCCCAGCAGGGTGGTTATCTCCTGCCCAGGGTCCCAGTGCCTCTGTGTGAGGAAGGGCAGCACCATAACCCTTAGAGGAGCTCTCAGAAGAAGCAATGGGCCTGTGCCCTTGTCAGCAAGCAGACACCAACCCTAAAGGTAACAATGCCTCTCTCCATAGCTCCTGTCAAAGAGAAGAAAATGACTTCCAGGGGGCAGCAAACCTCCGCCCCGTATATGACCAAGACAGGCCTCACGCTGCTCAAGGAGTGCTGTGGCTTCACCTGCTCCATCATGTAGCCAGTCCCCAGCTCCTCTGCACAGGACATGACTGTGGTAGTGTACGCCTCCTGTACTGGGTGACAGGGGTTCCTTGGGGTACTGGGGCTGCCCGTGCGGGGTGGGTGAGCACTGATATGTGGGACACAGAGCTCCTGGCACAGCAGGAACGGGGTGTGAGGGACCACCAGGCTGCAGCCCTGCTTTATGGGGCAGTCACTGGGGAAAGATACCAGAGCCCCACTGCATCCTGAGAGGGGCTGGAAGGGAGGCAGCAGTGGTGATGGCTGGGAGGAGGCCGAGGAGATGGAGAGAAGCATGAAGGGAATAATGTGGTTGCAACCCGTAGTTTCCTATTTCTTTCCTTTTCTCCCCAGGTCTCCAGCCAGAGTCCACTATCTGCTGTCCTCTGAGAGTTTCAACCTCCCGTCATTATTCATGCTTCCCACTGCAGCACCGCCACTGACTTTCCAAGTAGGCTGGTGCAAGCTTGAATGATGGCATGTCTCCGTGGTGCCATGTTAATGGTCGTCTCCTCCATGACATCACAAACACTGAATCCCACCTGAGCTCAGCTTGGCAGAGGTGTGTGCAGCAGTGAGCCCACGACAAAGAGGTTCTGCACCTGCTGGCGTAATAAAACAAGCACTCGGAGCTAACATTTGGAGAACATTGTGCTCCACCATCCAAGACAAGCTGTTGCCACAGATCTCATCCTTGGCCTTGTACCAACTTGTGAGTCTCTGTGGGATGGTTCCTAAGGACTCTTTGTGGGGAATGTCTCTGGTCTGGGTTTTGTTGTGTTTGCCTTGATGTTATTGCCAAGTCCCCTATGGTAGATCTGTAGGAAGTGGGAAGGGCAGTCCCCTGAGCCAGCTGAACGAAGGGCTAATTCTTGTGATGTTTCCACCTGAGCGCAGCTGTAGTGTATTGAACTACAGGCAGATGATCTGCTTTCCCCACCTCGCTATTACTGGGTTCAGTTTCAGCTCCAAGGAAAAAGAGGAAAATAGAGAAAAAGAGGAAAGGAGACAAAATCAGAAGAACAGAGCAACATGCAAAGGAAGATGAATCCAAACGGGAGACTAGAAATATGGCAGGGAAGGTGGAGAGAGCAGGTGAGAGGCACCCTCACTGCCAAGAGGGCACTCAGCCCTGCCCTGCAGCACCCATCCAGTGCCCCTGGGCTTGGCACCATGACCTAAGTCCTGTGTGAAGGGCTCACAGCACCCTGAGGTCACCCAGTGTCTCGGTCCTGCTGTCCCTTCTGAGCATCCCCATGTGGAGATGGCACAGCCAGAGCTGCTACACCCACTGTAGCAGGACAGGGGCTCTCCTCAGGGGGTGTGAAGGCCTCTCACATCTCCAGCCCTGCCTGCCCTGTAGGGTGGTGTGGTTTCACTGGGTGGCCTGGGGTGGCTTCCCCTTTGGGTGGCTGCCCAGGAGCTTGGGCTGCCCTCTGGCCAAAGTGCTGAGGCCTTCAGCTCAGCCCTGCTGCAGCTTGCCGGTGGGCCTGGAGGTGGTGGGTGCCTCTGCCTGGCCCAGGGGCTGGTGTGTCTGTGCCAGAGAGGTCACAGCCCACCTGTCTCTTCTCATTGCACCTGAAAGCACATTTATCCCTACAAAACCATGTAGGTGGGACCCTTCCTGGTGCAATGTCACAAGCAGGTCCAAGTTCCTCCTGCATTTCTCTGTCAGCACTGCCAGAAATCCCAGTTCTCTAACCTTTGAAAGGGGGTTTCCACTCACTTGTCCTTCCTGAACAATCTCCTTTCCACGTGGTTCTTACCAGCAGCAATGAAAGTCCACGAGCTCTTAAGCAACCCCTCTGCACACTCACAGGCTGGGGTGCAGGGCCCCAACGGGCTGTCACCGTACCTGGCCATGTCTAGCAAACTTGACCCCGCTTTGTTTGGTTCAGGTCTCCTCTGAGCTGACCTCAATGGTCTCAGTCTGAAGCCTGCTTACATTTTGTGCTGCATATTGTTAACGACCTACTGCATCCTACAGCCACCTCTCGCTGGTTCCTGGTGTCCCCCTTGCTTTGGGGAGGCTCCGCTGCAGGCTGGAGGGAGCACCCTGTGGATCACAGAGGTGAGTGGGTCGCAGGGAGCTTCCCTCCGCTTTATCAGCCTGGTGTAACAGCACGAGGTGCCTCTGCACCGCAATACATGGCCGGGGCTGTTGCTCAAGCAGCAGTGACAGGCCCGCATCAGTAGCATCTAGCCTGGAGCTGGGGGGACAGATCGGGCCTCTCTTGCTCCCTGCTCTTCCAGACACTGTCCCACGGCTGCTGTGCCTGGCGGTGCTGCAGCCAGACGTGGAGCAATGTGGGTGCTCGCTGTGACCCACGCAGACCCGTGGCTCAGGGCCTACAAGACCCCTCTCACTGTGCTTGCCTTCCCCAGGCCTTGGGAAGGGTGAATTCCTGAGCCAGGATGTTTTGTTGGGCCAAGAGGGAGCCAAAGGCCAGGAAGGGCCCTTGATCCACTGCTTGGTCCCCAAATTCATTCCTACCTCCACCCTCCAGGCCCCAGGAGCCAGACTTCAGCTGCTGTGCAGTGCTTGGGCAGGCAGGGAGGATGGCCAGGAAGGAGACAGGGAGGATCCTGACCTGTTTTGCTCTGTGTTTGCCGGCTGTGTTTGTGTGGCTGGTTGTGGAAAAGAAGACAGGCTGCTGTCCTGGTCATACGATCCTATTTGGCCTGTGTTTTACCTGATGGAAAAGGTGCGCAGCACACGGGAGCGACACTCGTTCATGTGCATTGATTTCAACCCAAACAAATAAATGTCTGTTGGAAGCTTGGTTTGTAAATATCTTCTCCTGCTTGGGGGCTTTGCAGAGATACTTTAGGCAGTGTCGTAGCAGGGCATTTGCAACAGGGCAGTCCTGAAAAATCAGGCTGGGTTTTGGAGCTCCCTGGTATTGCACAAGGACAGAGCAGCTCGTGCTGCAGCAGTAAGATGTCTGACCCTTCCCTTTCTGGCTGGTGACCTACCATTTCACTTTTGGGTCAGGCTGAAAAGTCTTTGGAAAGGCAGGAGACTTCCTTTCTGGATGAATATCCTTACACCTCTGTGAGCACTCAGAGCTCTGCACTGGGTTAATATCCTTTGGCATGCAGAGCTCATTTATTCACTGACACAGGTCTTCTGTCCTCGCCAAGCCTCAGTGGTACCGTTTGCGGATGGGTTGTGGCACATCAAGTGTCTTCTACACATGATGCTTGGCTCAACGGATCTCTGAAGGGATGTGGCTGCACCAGCTCTCCTCCTGGCCCCCAGCTTGTTCCCTCCTGCCTACCTGCCAGGGTGCTCTCTGGAAGAGGAGAGGGCCTGCAAACTGTAGGTTCTCATGGATTTTGGTGTTGCCTGTCCTCAGTGAGTCAAGAATAGGAGAAGCACCTCTTGGTGGCCGTGCTGGGGAGGTGGGAGAGCGACTGGGTGGGAGCAGAGAGCAGGACAGCCTCTGTGCATCCCTGCAGATGCATAGCACCAGGGAAGCTGAGGGTCACCCACGGACACGACGTGTGCTTTGGTGCCAGCGACTGCTGAGAGGGGGCCAGGCAGCTCCGGCACCCACACCCTCTCTTGGATCAGGCAGCTAAAAACTATGTGCAGAAACAATGCTCTAATTTGTGTTTAATGACTTTCATGTCTGCCACCTGGCACCCACTGGTGCTTGGTGTGCCAAGTCCTGGGTGAGTGCTAATTAGGGGGTTAACAAGCCAGTAATGTCTTCTGAAGTCGCGGCTGAAGAGAGCAGTAGGTGCTAGCACAGGGCTGTGTCCCTGCCTCCTTGCAGAGTGCCTAAGGGGAGGCAGCAGTCTGCAGGTGAGAGCACCAGGAGGGGGCTGCAGATGACAGTGCCCCTCCATACGGCCGTGTCGGAGCACATCCCATCCCTCGGGCTCACGGTGGCAGCAGGCGTTTCTGCTGCTGGGGGGCACAAGCCCCTCCAGTGGAGATCCCACCATCAGCGGTGGGACGGGAGCAGTGGGGACCAGCATCTCCAGCTGCTGCCCACGCTGATGGAATAGCAGGCTGCTCCAGGGGAAATGTTGACAGAGTCCAGATTAAACCAGTAACAACATTGCAATGTGCTGGGGATTTTCCATCAACAAGAGGCAAAACAGACTGTGAATTTAGCCAATACTTTAATCATCTCTTCTCTGTGCCAAGAGAAAGTAATCTTACAAAAAAACAAAACAACAAAAAAACCTACCCAAACTCAAAAAAATACAACGCAAACAAACCCAAACCCTGCAATTCCCCAAGAAAAGGCAGGCTATTAATACAAAAAATCTGTTTATTATACACAGCATCACAGAACTTAAACCCTGATACCTGATTAGGTAATTTTAGTCTCTGCTTCGATTTCCCACGGCATCGTGAGTCACGTTGCTTTTGCTTCACCCCCCACAAGAACACGGTTGGGGCTGGTAGGAGTGCATCTTTGTGATGTTCAGCATGCTGTGCTCAGGGAGCAGGTCCTGTCATCTCCTTCACTGGTGCTGAGGTCCCCAAGCCAGCAGGATGGCTCCAGCGGGAAGGAGAAGGGGAGCACAGGGGATGGTGCAGGGAACCCTGCCAGCTCCGATGGTCCCCTCTGTGGAGACGGACTTAAGACTAGTGCAGCTCCAGCCTGGCATCTTCTGAAATCTCACAAATACTGAGAGCAGAGCTTGTCTTTTTGCTAGGCTGGGAATGCCTTGGCTGGCTTTGCCTTGGTGTAGCTGAAAGGATTTCCTTCCCTTCCAGATCCTCAGGGAAAGAGCAGAGGAAGGATGAAACGAGTTTCACAGGCTGGAGCAGCCAGTGCCCGTCCCCCCACCCATGTGTTTCCTGGTTCCCCTTCCAGGCAAGCTCATCCAAGGATCCCTTCATTCCAGCCGTGGCAGCATCAGTGCACACCTGAGGTACCACCTCATGCCCCTAGCCCCGGGGGCACCATCTCTTGCCAGGGCTTCTTGAGGAAGTGTCTTTGGGGGGTCCTAGTCATGAGAGGAGAGGTGAGGATCTCAGGTTATTTGACCCTCTGGCAGTCATCCAGGGCCTAATCACCTGGCCGGAGCCCCTCCAGCAGACCCATCTGTACAAAGAGACCGAGTCATTTGGGGCTGGAAAGTAAAAAGGTGCTGTTGTGGGGGGTCACACATCTCTGAGTGCTGCTGGCTAGGAAGACCATCAACCGTGGCTCAAGCAGGCATCAAACCTCTTCTGGAGTGCTCAGGGAAATACCCTCCCGTCATGCCTCAGCTTTGTCCCACCATCCTGCTCATGCCAAAAACATCCAGCAGGTCTCTGGGGTAACTCCTTTCCCCTGCTGTGCCCACTGTGGGGATCCTTGGGCAGGTTCCTCTCTGCCCTAGCTTGTCTGCAGCCCCTGTAGTGCACAGCCTGACCTTGTCTCTTTCAGCCTTTCAGATCACAGTCTGTCCAAGGAGCAACACTATCTCTCTGGCTCCATGGAGGAAGGAGAGGAGGAGGGATCTGGTCAGATTGGTGCCTCTTCTTTTTCTTTCCCCATGCCGAAGGTTCCTCCAACGAGCTCAACTCAGGCATGCAGACACGGGACAAGTCACTGAACAGGCCAGCACTCAGTGTCAAAAGGACTTTAGGAGACCAGGTCCATCCGCCTTTGCTCTCCAGAAGCCCAGCCTGGAACCAGCCATACCTGCAGGCCACCACGTGCAGAGTGGCAGGCTCAGAGCTTCAGCCCATTTTTCTGGGCACAACCACTCCTCTTCCATTAGCTCCCAACCAGTGCCACCAGTGAGATGCATTAAAGTGGGCTAGGTGGTGGCCATGGTTGGAAGGAGAGGAGACAGCTGAGTCACCTCTCAGGGTGGGTATAAATGCTCCTGGTCCCTTTGGCTGTATCACTGCCAAGAGATGCAAGGACACAAGCACACAACTTCATCTCTGCTGGGATGAGTCATGAGCTGACTTTTCCAGTGCAGGCAGCAGCTTTTTACATTGTCACCAGTGCCTTTACGAGACATTTGCCAACGTTTAGGCCCCTTGAGGGCATCAGCGAGATGTGCTCTCCTGCTTGTTTTTATGTCTCCCTTTGGCTGCTGGGTGCTTGGCCTCGCAGAAGAGCAAGAAAGGCCAGGATGCGAGACAGTGCAAGGTGGGGAGATGCTGCTGACTGTGGGCTGAAGGCTCTCAGATCCAGCCCTGGCAAGGAGAGCTGCTATCCAAGGGAGTTTCCAGCAGAGCAGATTGCCGTGGTCCCCACAAGACCCAACCCGAAGCGAGCACTGGATCTCCTCATGCAAACAAAAAGGCAAATGTTTGCTTCCCACTGAAAAATCGATGTTCACTGGCCTCAAGTGCTCTGCACCTCTGGCTTCCCAAGGCAAGCCCTGCAGTCCCGCCCAGGGTAAGGTTTCTGCTTGCTGGAGAGAGAGGCCTGGGCATGGCAGCAGGCAGGGGCTGCCCTGTTATGGGTTTGCAGGACTCGCAGGTTCCTTGCACTGCAGACCCACAGCCCCATTTACCAAAGCGAAGGCCTCCCATTGTGCTTACCCCACCTC
This sequence comes from Stictonetta naevosa, assembly GCA_011074415.1. Taxonomy (NCBI): domain Eukaryota; kingdom Metazoa; phylum Chordata; class Aves; order Anseriformes; family Anatidae; genus Stictonetta; species Stictonetta naevosa. The sequence goes on along the minus strand of CM021714.1, from coordinate 1,899,621 downwards.
TGCTCAATCCCTTCCCGAGCATCCCCTTGGGACACTCCAGCCCCTAAGTTGTGCTCCACTCTGCTGAGGTGACAAGTAACTGCCCCCTCCCTCTGGCTGGCCTATGGGTGGGAAACCGACCTCTTCCTCCTCCGTCCTTCACCCTCTGGGGGGGACACAGTCCCCTGCTTCTGCTCCCAAGCTGGGCTTCTCTTTCCTCCTTGCACCCTGGGGTCAAAGACTGGGTACACATACACCAAGCAAGAAGAGAGCCCAGCCCACAGTGCTGGTTTCATGGTGACTTTGGTAGGCCATTGATCTGGGCTCCTGCCACAGGAAGGACTCCGCAGACTTCAGCACAGTGGGGCTGTGGTAACAGCAGGGCTCTCAGTGCACCCATGGGCTCTGCAGCCTCTTTCCCCATCCCAGGGCTCTGGTTGCCTGTGCTCAAGGCCAGCCCTGGTGTGGGACAGCCATGTAACCTGAGATCAGACTGCTGGAAAAACAAATAAGGTGTGAGGTGATGTGTAGAACCTTCACTGGAGATTCCCCCACCTTGCCTGGGAGCTGCCTTTACATTTATGCCCTTGCCCTTGGTCTTTGCCTTCCATGTGCCTGGATGATTCTCATCTCGATTTGCCAACTTGGCTTTCTGGCTTGATCTTTGACCTGCTTCATCTCAACAGAAAAGCCTGTTAATTGTTGGCCTTCAGCTGTGAATCTCTCCTGCTTTTGCTCACCTTCCATGGGACACCATCCTGCTGGTGAGATACTCTCCTGCCTGCCTTGCTATCACCTTCACTGCTTCCCTTGAGGAGCAGCCCACTCTCCCGCTCTTGCTCCTCCCTGACAGTTATTATCCCAATTTTACAGAATGAACATAATAAAATCATTAAAGTGTAGGCACATCGTGGCTGCATAAAGTTGTAACGTCTTTTACTTTTCCTTGCCAGCTGAAATGCAAACTGCCACTCACCTCCCACCGCTCCGGTGATCTGCTCAGAAGAACACAGGGCACGTCTTGGCCCACACTGCATTTACACGTCAAGGCTTCAGAAATAAATGAGCTCTCTTTTCACATATAGCAGCTGAGAAGCAATTACTACCCTTGCCTCTGCAATGGAGGCTTTTGCTGTTGTGTTTTCTTCTGCATGCTGCACAAGGGCATTTTCTGCAGCTGGATGGTAGCTCTCTAAGCTTCGCTTGGCCCAACATGGGGCTGAGCTCAAGAGGTTTGAGGGAAATTGGGTTCCTGTATTGATCCCGTTAGTGCACACAGTGAGCAGCCAAATGCTTCCTGCAATGTCTTTGGTTGGTTAGTCCTTCACCTGGAAGGATTCTCCACATTTTTCCTAACAGAAGTTTGGGGATGAGTTCTGGCACACTGTGCATGGCTGTGCAGGGAAATCTACATCCATGCACGTGCTGGGTGTGGTGGCTCTGAAGTTCTCCTGAAGCACAGTCCCACATGCCACTGCGATGTCCCTCTTGCATATCTCAGAGCTTAAAGTGGGTGGTAGGTCCAAATGTGAACACTAATCCCTAGCAGAGCCTGCATGCCGATATCCCAGCCTGCTCCTGCTATCTTGCATGTTTTGCTGGGATGCTGTATCCTGCAACCAGAATCCCATCTGCTGGACAAGGCATCGTATTGCCTCTGGGCTGAAGCTGTGTTGATCTGATGGTTCCAACCCTCCCAAGAAATGGAGGCATATTAAAACATATAACTATTTTTAATAGCATTAAAAGGTCTCAGTGACTGTGCAGGAAAGAAGAGCCAGAAAGGTATGAAGCTTCTTTGGCATAACCTATAGAAGAGTCTACAAGATCCGTGGGGCCCTCTGTCCTCTTGCCCTCCCACCCTGCTGGGCCTTTGCTGGCAGACCAGGGCAAGGTGGCACGTCCCTTATAGTTCTGCAGCCTTAGCTGCTTGTTGGTGTTTCTGCAGGTCCTTCCTTTTCACCTCCATAGAGATGTCTGTGAAGTCTTGGATAAACTGCTGAACCTAGGGTGAGGAGGAGAGATGGGAGAGCTCAGTGCTGGGGAGTCTCCCTGCAGGGATCGGAACAGCAGGCCCTTTGCTGGCACTTTAGGAAGGCAAATTTCGCTGACCAGGCTGAGCAGGAGGATAAGGCCTTTGCCTTGCTGGATCTGCACCACCAGAATGGGCTTTTGGGGGTGAGTCTGAGTTCAGGGCAGACGTGAATGGAGCCAAACCTTGGCCACGGGTAGATCTGCACCCCTTGCCCTGGCCTGCCTGGCTCTCCCTCCTTGTGCCCCACAGGGCCCACGCCCTTCTGTGCCTCCATGAACAAGACAGGCCTTCCTGAGGTCCTCTGCCCAAGAGGTGCAAAGGGAGGAACCTGCTGGGCACCTGGAATTCCCTGGGCTCTCCCCTCCCTCGGGCAGCTGAGGGTTGTTGCTGCTCCTCTTTCTGGGCAGGGAGAAAGGGTCTGGGCTGGCTCTACCATGTCCAGCTGCATGTGGTTGTCATCCACTGGCACGTTCAGGCTTCTTTTCATCTGCTTGCTAATGCACTGGAAGAGGTTGAGGATGGCCATCCTGATGGTCCCCAGCTCCAGGGTTCTCTGGGTAGCTATGTTCTGGATGTGGGCCCAGCGAGACTCCTGAGGGAAGAGGAGATGTGCAGCATGTGGATGTACCCCACAAAGACACTGCTTTTAGGGGACCCTGACTTGGATATCTCAACTTCCACACTCATCTGGTTAGGGAGACCATGAACTTGCTGGAGGTGGTCCAGCTTGGGGTGATATAAGCTGATCAAGGAACCACCACAGCTGCTCCTTGCCCCAGGAGCTTCTCCATCTCAGCCATCTCCTGCAGGCCTCGTCTGGTGGGTCTCACCCCGTTTTCAGTCCCCACAGTAGGACACCCTGAGAGCAGCACATCCCACTGCTGCCTTCCCAGCCAGGCTCTGCTCCGTGGGATGCAACTCCTGGAGCCTGGGATATCCAGTAGGGGTTTTGGGGAGGCCCCCTCAGAGCGATGCAGGTGGAGTTGAGGGCCTTTCTGTGCTCTGAGAGGGGACTACATGTCAATGTGCCTCATTACAGCCCAGTTTACCACAGGTCAGGTCATTTTTGGTCTGTGTGAGAAGGGAGGAGAAGGGATGATCCCTGGTGGGCAGATGCTGTGTGAAGCATGAAAACAAATAGTAATAAAAGCCAGAAAAACTTATTTCATTTCAAGTCCTGAGCCACAAGCATTGGAGACCACTAGATGTGCCACACTGAAGCCCCATCGTGAGGATGCTGCTGCAAGGAATGGTGAATGGAGGTATGGCAAAGTCAGATAAACCTGAGCAGCACGTGGCAGAGCATGCTTGGGTTTTGTGCCAAGCAGAGCTCCCCAAAGGCTGGCTCACTTTTCTCTGCTGGCTGAACTCAGTGTGAGTTCAAGCAAGGACTGAAAGATTGTGATGGTTTTGTGAGAGCTTTGTTATAACCCCTAATGTAACCTGCCCCAGACCTGACCTGGCTTTCTTCAGTCTACAACCCCCTGGAGGGATGAAGCCCCATTACAAGTGGCCTTGCCATGATCCTATGGCTTCGGGATGAGCCATCAGCTGGTCCTGACACAGCCAGGCCTTGGAGATCTTCCCCTGCCCACCCCACGTTTCCTCACCCAGGTGAGGACATCACTGTGAGCCTCGTCAAAGCGCAGTTTGAGCTGAGCCAGCTCGTTGTTGTACTGCAGGATGTCTTCTTCTTTCTCTTCAGTGTACTGGGCCAGGAGCTTCTTGGCTTGCTCAGATGCTTCCCTGCGCCCCCGTTCTGCCTGCAGCAGGTCTTTGTGCATCCTTACCAGCGTCTTGTAGCGCCAAATGACTGTCTGGATCTCCTCAAACTGCAGGACAGGGCTTAGTAAACTGCAGGGGTTAGTAATCCCCCTGCCCTCCCCTCATTGTGAGCAGCAACACATCCTTGGTATGAGAACTTCCCACCGTGCCAGTCCCAGAGCTGCCATTAGCAAGCTGTGCTATTGCACCTCTCCCCCAGGCGGGCAGTGCTCTGATAAATCACAAAGCACTCCTGAAACTGCCTGTGCTGAGCCACCTGGACAGTGCAGGGGCCAGCTGGGGTTTCCGGAGTATGGGTAGCGCACAGAGCAAAGCTCCCCTTTGCAGGCAACCTCCTCCCAGCCCATTTGAGGTCTCTGGGTTTGACCACTGCTATGATTTTCTTGGCTGTGTGTTATCTTTTAGGTCTGACACCCATGGAAGGCCACCTCACGCCCCCACCCCCCGTAGCCACGAGCTCTCTCCCTCATGGCCAAGCTCACGTGCGAGGCCTTCACCACATCCTCCAGGTACTTGCTGAAGATGGAGTACTTCTGCACTCTGTCGCTGAGTTTCTGGTGCTTATTTTTCAGGGCTTCCAGTTCATTCTTAGCTCTCAAAAGCTCACTCTGCTTTTGCATCTTCATCCCTCTTTCCTTGTTGCCTTTCTTTAGAGCTTGGATTCGCAGCTTATCATTTTCCTGTTGATGTATCCTCCACCAGCACACACACACATAGAAGGAGCTGGGTCACTCGACAGCATTGACAGCAGTGACCTTCCCAGAGGAGAGCCCAGCGGTGGGGCACCCCTGGGAGCATGCTCACTCCCTGTTTAACAGGGCCATCTCTCTAGCACTGACACTTTGGGCTCGGAGACAACCACCGGGGATGGCACTCCAATTTTCAGACCTACTGGTATGTGTCCCTGGGTGCCAACAGTGGGGACGGGATGACACCCTCCTGGGAGTTTCTTGGGGCCCTTAGGGCACCCCCGAGGTGCACGATGAGCTGCCTCCTGCACCGGCCCTGCCACGGCTTTCCATGTCTGTGGTGCAAAGCCCTGAGCTGCCCTGGTTCCCCTGCCTCCCCCAGACCTGTTCCTCACACCTCCAGCCTTAATGGAGATGTGGGCAGACAGGGGTGTCCCCAGGCTCCCTTCCCAAGGGAGGGCGGGAGCTGGTGGCGCAGCCCGGAGTGGTGCTGGCTGCACTGAGAAGGGGCAGCTGTACCTGTAGGACCCTCCCAGATTTCTTCATGTAAGCTTTCAGCTGAGCCTCCTTGGTCTGTAGGTCCCTCCACCGGCAGGAGATGGCTTCCATCCTCTCCCTGAAGGCCTGGCAGGGCCCAAGAGAGCATGGCATGGCTCCTGTGCCATGCCAGCTGCCTGTGCGCTGCCACCCTCCAGGAGGCCACCGGCCGGCCAGCCATCACCAGGACCCTGCCACCCTTCTCACCTCCTCCTTCTCCTCCAGAGTCTTTTGCATCTGTTGGGCTTGTTTCTTCTTCTCCTGGAGGCGGATAAATGGGCACAGAGAGTCCTCCTCCGTCAGTCTGAGTTTCCTGCAGCAGAAGTTTTTGTTGAGGCTCAGCACCTGGGAGGGGGTTGGCCTGCCCTGACCTGTCACCGCTCCCAGGACCCGTCTCAGGTCTGGCCCAGCAGCATGGGTCTCCAGGACCAGAGGGGATCCCACGGAGGGAGCAAGGAGGTGTTACAGGGAGAAACAGGGCTGGGAAGGGAGGCGCAAGGGAGAGCGAGGTGGTGGAGATGTGGAGATGAGTTCAGTGTGGGGGAGATAAGGGATGGGAGTTTGCCATGGGGGACAGGAGGGGTGGAGGAGACAGGGGAAGAGGATGGGGCAGGGTGGAGGAGATCCCTCACTTCAGCAGGGTCAGGAGATTCTCCTTGTACTGCACGCTGAAGTAGGCCGGCAGGTCCTCACTGCCCCTGGCAGCCATTGCGCCAGCCGCCAGCAGCTCCCAGGGAGCCCAGGGCCTCCTGGTGCAGCTCGGCCCCCAGGCACGCCAGGCACAGCCCTGCTGGCCCACGGGCTCAGCGGTGTGTAGGAGACACCCCCAGGTAGGGCATGGACCGGGGGGCTCCTGCCTCTGCTCCCCCAGGGGCTTTTCTTTCCCCGGCTGTGCTGGTGGCCACTGGCTGCTGGTGGCCGGTTGGCCCGGAACAGCTTCCAGGGGCAGTTGGAAGGTGCTCGGGCAGTTACATGGCAACCAAAGTGGGGCTTTTTGATACAAACCTGGCATTACTGTCAGGAAAACATCACCCTGTGCTCACTATGGACCAGTAAGCTGGGGAAGGGCTGCCAGACCTGTCCGCTTTAAACAGCAAGAAGAGGGATGGTGCAGGTGGGGACCTGTGGTGGTTTTACCGTGCTAGGCAGCTGAACACCACCACTGTTCTCTCACTTCCCCTCCTCAGATGAGGAGGGGAAGAAGTAAAGGAAAGAACAACTCACGGGTTGAGATAAGGATAATTAAAGAGAAATAATATTATTAAGGAAATATTATTATTAATTTAAAAATTCAACTAAAGGGAAAAAAGGGAAAGGGGAGGAGGGAGGGGGAAAGGGAATAACAAAACAAGTAAAGGCCATGTGGAAGTGCAGAGTAAAGAAATTACTCTCTACTTCCCACAAATGGGCGATGCTTGACCCCGTCCTTGAAGCAGGGCCTCAACGCACGTAGCCGGTGTTTGGGAGGAGGACAGACGTTTTCGCAATGAGAGCCCGCCCCTCCCCTCTTCTTCCCTCTTTCACCTTTTATTGCTGAGTCTGACATCATTTGGTATGGAATATCCCTTTGGTTGGTTTAGGTCAGCTGCCCTGGTGATGTTTCTTTCTCACTTTTTTGCCCACCCCTTAGGAGGGTCAGAGAAAGTCCCGATGCTGTGCCAGCACTGCTCAGCAGCAGACACAACACCGGTGTGACAGCACTGCTGTTCTAGCTACAAGTGCAGAGCGCAGCACTGTGTGGGCTGCTGCAGGGAAAGTTAACATCCCAGCCAGACCCAGTACAGGACCACTAGGGATTCTCCCTGGGAAGGTGCTCCCCACCTCCTGCCCCACAGACTGGAGGAGCTGGTGGTCCCCAGCAGAGCACAGGACCCTGCAGGGTGAGCAACCAGGAAGGGAGTCCCAGCACACCCAGCTTCATGCGCTTGCTGCAGAAGTGACGGTGATCTGCTCCATCACACAGACAGAGCTGCAGAGCCGTGCGTGTCCTCATCCTGCGGCTGAGCTGTGCTCTCTGAAATAAAAAATAAAATAAAATAAATAAAATAAAATAAAATAAAATAAAATAAAATAAAATAAAAACAATTTTGGGGAGAGCAGTCTGAGGCAGGTGCAGAACACTATGATCAGCAACTGAGGCAGTTAAAGTTCATTATCGTTATGTATAATTGGAGACAGACATTTCCAAGGGGAAGCACTGGCTGATTTCCCAGCCTCACTGAGAATCCCCCATATGTGACACTGCCACATGCATGACAGGCAGGCTCCGGGGAGCAGGCACTGCCACCAGCCACCCTCCTGCCTGAAGGCACATCTAGCACCAAGGGCTGCCCCGAGCCTTCGGATTCACGTATTTCATTATTCCCTTGGAGCTGCTGGTCTTCTACGGCAAGGGGAGAAAGTGCAGCCCATTATGAAATCTGCGGCGTTTTACTTTCCCCCATAGGTGGCTGTGGGATCCTTGAGCTTCACGCTGATGAGCAGTGCTACAGCTGCTTGTGGGTTTGTGAAGGAAGAAGTCCCACCGGGTTTTATTCTTGCTTGTCAGCAGAAGCTGTTGTGAGTCCAAGGGGGGGTCACTCAAATGGTAGATGGGCCAGGGGACTTCGGGGACCTTCCAGTGCTCCTGTGGCCAGGGAAAGCCCCTTTCCATGCATCCATTTCTCCACGTGTTGGCAGTGGCGAGCTGATGATTCCCTCTGCTCCTGCCTCCGCTGCCCCATTTTGCCAGGCAGCAGAGCTGCTGGGGCAGGAGGTCCGTGCCCCCATTTGTACAGCACCTGGTGACGGTCACTCCTTGTGGTGGGCTTCATCACCACAATACCATAACAATGGGCATAAAACACGTGCATTGTGGCAAACAGCTCTGACACCAATGCCTGGTGGCCCCAAAATGTTATTCGGGGGTCACCTGCAGGGTGAGACAGCTGGCTGAGGGCAGGACTGGTATGTCCAGAAGATGTGGGGGGAGATGCCCCGTGTTCCCCAGGTGATGTCTGCTGGGTGAGCCCACATTGCACACCCCCTCCTGAACACCCAGCTGTCCCAGGGGGTGTCAGAAGGGCCAGGGAAAGCCACCCCATGCTAGCTGTGGGGTGGGAGCTCACACGTTTCATCCAGAAGATGCCAGCCCCGTGCCTGTGTTGCAGGAGCTGTGATGGCCAATGCCTTGTCCTGTCCTGATGAGAAACCCTGAGCTGGGTTCTCTCCCCACCCACAGGGAAGGTGTTTCACCGCAGTGGCAGTGCCTGCAGACAGCTTTTTTTTTCCTTTTTTTTTCTTTTTTTTTTTTTTTTCTGTTTTAATGTTCCTAATCACCGTTTGCCGCTTTTATCCTCACACTGAGGTTTTATCTTCGACAAACGCTTTCCTCCTCAGTAGGCTATGCATTAAAAAAGAGTTTCTTCCTATTATGCTCTCCATAGCAACTGCATCAGCTTGCCATGAATAAATTACCCCTGACTTGACATCCCTCATTAGAATATAGAAAATGCCATTTCTGAGTCATAGCTACCCGGTAGGAACCTTCTCTCTTCATCCCTTAGGTACATCCCCCATTTTTTACTCTTTGAAGGAAAATTTTTATTTTTTTTCTTTTAAATCTCCTGTGCTCCTGAAGACCCTGGAGTTGAAGCCTGATGGAAAGCTGACACAGACTTTTCCTTCTGGCCATCAGAAGCTCCCCGTACAAAACACTCTTGGTGATTCCCCCAAATCACACCAAGCTCTGCATCAGCATGACTTTTAATGACCACATCTTTTCCCAGCACCTTTCCCCAGTTCTCAGGTCCCCAACGGATGTGCTGAAGGGAGGAGATAACCCTCCAGGAGGAGCGTCCCTATGCCTCGGGGACACAGACACCTTGGGGATGCTCGAACACGGCTCTTCATCAAGTGCTCCGCCCTGGACAACTCCGATTTGCCAAAAGCACTTGAATTTTCCCTGGGACTGTGTGGCCACAGCCCGGGAGAGGGAGCACTTACTAAACAAGTGCGCAGTCCCCGCCGCATCCCAGTCCTGCCCCGTTCCCCTGCCTCAGGACAGCTGCAGGCAGCCTTCCCGAGGGTGGCAGCGTGCGGCCCTCGGCCACAGCCCTTCCTCGGCCCCTGTCCCGGCCATGCGCATGCAGCCGGTGCTGGTGGCAAGGCAGGATGAATTTGCTGATCTATAAGGGAAGGGGTAGGGGAGCCTGACTCACCGCTCAGCGCCTCTCCCCACCACGCTGTGCTCCCCTGCTACCTTCTCTGAGTCATCTGGCACAGCAGGATTTCGGCTTAACCCTGCAAAGCCAGGGCTGCCGGAGGTGCCCATCTCCCCTGGGAACATCAGTGCCCCTTCCACCGGCTGGGCTTTGCTCTGCAGAGCAGAGGTTCTCCATCCCTAGGGTTCACGGGCACTGATTTGTCCCAACACCTGTATCTGCACCCCAACCCGGGGGCAGCTCGGGGTGCACCTCCCATGCCACAGTTTGGAAGGAGGCACAGACCTGGGGGCTGATGCAAGGAGCAGCAGGAGACAGAGCTAAGAAGTGGTTTCCAAACAGCAAGCTCTGCACCTGCTTGCAAGCCAGCACAACCTAAAACTGATGTAGTCACTTCCAGGCACCTGCGAGACAGCACAGGCTGATGGGAGAGCACAGGGCAGCTCTGATCTGCCGTCAGACAGACGTGTGGACATGGAAAACCCTTCCTGGCAGCTGTCTCTCCCACCTGGGGCAGGGTGACCTGACCCTTTCTGATGCAGTTTCAGCTTCCAGCATCCGCCCTGGCCCCAAACCGGCCTTTGTGGTGTCTGCAGGGCAGCCACTGCGGGTGGCCCTCTGAAGGTGATGGCAAGTCAGGAGCACCAGGCTTGCCAATGGGGCTGTGTCATTGCAGGATATGTCCCTGTTACATCAGGGTTTCACTGCTGGTCCCTGTGTATTTATTAGGGACTTCTAAGCCCTGAGCTCCTGGAGTCATGGGATTATACAAGACTATTCAATCTCCATGAAACAGAAGTTTCCAGTTAAAGAGACCCCCCTGGAAACTCACAACCCCAAGGGTTGCTGCATGCATCAGGCTCTGCTGTCAGGGCAGCAGTTTGTCCAGCTCCCCTCTTGCAATGTCATCTCTGTTCTCATTTAGCTGGGTTGCAAAACTTAAACGTACTGCTGAACCCACTAATGGAACTGCACCTGGGTGTGTAGGCTTCATCGGAGAGGGTTGTTCCGCACCTCCCTGCCGTGCCTGCTGCTTCAGCTGCCGGTCCCATCCTGGCCTGGTTTGGCCTGTTCAGAGGATGCAGAGGGCAGCAAAGCCAGGAGATGGAGAATATTTGCTGCGAGCTCTCAGCTCAAGAGAACAGCAGCCTGGATATTTAGGTGAAGAAGGGAGAAAGGGAACGCTGTTTCCTGCTGCAGAAGACCAATTCAAAACAGGCATCTGGGGATGTTTCCATTTTAAGACTTCATTTGCTGAACACATCTTTATCGCAAATGAGTGAGACCAAAAAGGACAGTTTGCTCGTTTGTGTACAGAGAGGTCCATGAATCTAAAGATAAGGACGATGCAGCAGGGATGAGAAGCAAACTATGACTCAGTGTCCAGACACCCCCGTGGCAGCAGCGATCGCTGGGCCATGTTAAGATGGGTTTATTCACTTGCTGTGTGATGGGGAGGGTGTGATGCCTGGCAGAGCGCGCTGGCTGTGCTTCCAGCCTCCAGATGTTGCCTCTTCTCCCAGGCAGGTGCCTCTGCCCCTTCCCGGGGGTTTCTGGGCAGCAAACTGCCCCTTACCCTCGTTCAATTCAAGCTGGAGTCTGGGTTGTGTCTGCAAATGGCAAGTTTTAAGGGTAATTACCCAAAGTCATGGTAGATGTCTTCAGTGGAGACATCCCCATGGGACAGGGCACACCAAGGTCCCTTTGTAGCTGGCAAGGGGTTAAGCGCTGCCAGGGAATAACCCTTCTGATGCCCAAATCACCTTCTGGAAGCTGCTGCTTCCTTGCATGGCCTATCCAGGGCACCTGCCATGACCAGTGACATAGCCAATTTGGCCACCTTGAGCACCCTGGCTGGGCCCTGCAGCCCCTCACTCGACCTGGCACCTGCTTTATCACTGGGTTCAGCCCCAAAGTGTCCCAGTTCATCTTTTGTGGTGCAAGTCATCTCCAGCGCAGAGGCACCAAGTGCACGGTTGTTTCCCAGGGAAGCTCTGACAAGCACAGCCAGCATTGTGGCAGCATCAGGAATGCAGAGGGAGCATCGCTGTGAAAATAAAGGGTCTCCTTTTTGTCTTAGAACAGTTTTGCCTGGGTGAGTCAAGTCCTGGCCACAGTACCAGCCTGAGGCAGTTCTCAGGCTGCCCATCATGGGGACAGGGATGGTGATCTGATCCTGAATGTTCATCTGGGCAGACACCCACCATGAATCAAGCCCCCAGCTCCCACACTGTGCTGTTCTCCAGCACATCGATTTGCTGCAGAGATAACGAGTTTCCTGCACTCTTGCATCAGTCAAAGCTGCCTCTCCTACCACTGCTGGGAAGGTCTTGCCCTTTTTTCTTCCCCATCAAAGGTTTGATCACAGTTCCACCTCAGGATAACTGCAAGGCCCCAGGTTCTCGGATCTCTCGGGCTGGGTTCAGCTCTCGGGTAACCAAGAGGAGCTCAAAGCCCTTTCCCAAGCACTCAGCCCTGGCTTAATTCTTTCTCTGGGGCTTTGAAAACCTTTCTGCCAGGTCTGGTGCCACCAGATCACACCTGACTCCACTGAGCCTCAGAGGAGGCCTGGGCACAGGTGGGACTGCAGAGGGACCTGTGAGCGCCCTTCAGAGCACAGAGGTGCTGGCAGGAGGAGGAATAGGGCCCTGGTGTGGGCAGAGCCCAGGGACAGCCACAGAGGGGTTCCTGGGTGGCTCAGCTGTACTGCAGCTCCCGAAGAGGCCCAGAGCTGAGATACTTGAAGTCCCTCTGGGGATGCTCAAAGCGTGGATGAAGGCTCAGGCTCCTCGCAGTGTTCAGAGCCACCTGGCCCTCGGTGCTGCAGCATGGCTCAGACCCAGAAGCAGACCAGCTCTGGCCTGAATCACGTCGCCTAAACCCAGATGTGCAGGGCAGGATGTTTCCCTGAGCACGAGGCTCTGCTGCTGCTCCCAGTTGCTGAGGAAGGCACATTTTTGTGTGCAGCTGGGGCTCTTCTGAGTGCTGGCAAAGCAAGCTACGTGGTCAGCCAGCAAAGCCCTATCTATGGTGTTGCCTCATCCTCCGTTGCAGCCCAGATAGGTCTGACTCTGTCCTACCATGCTGGACATAAACCCCGGGGGAGGATGCAGTGATATGGGAGCTGCTTGCAGGCTGCGGTCACCTCTGGGAAGGGGATGCTCAGGGCCTGATACCTGCCAGGAGACCAGGCCTTCCCCACAAATCCCTACAACGGTGCAGAAGCCTTCTCAGGTCCTTTCATGCTGCTCTGTAGCTGTGCACCAGATCCCTTCTCACTCCTCAACACAAATCCTGCTGAAATCAGCCCCCAGTGAACGACAGAAGGATTTCAGAATTAGACTCTGCAAATGCACAGTTTTGCCCAATTTTGTTTTTAGGCACTGCAGACTCCTCTTCAACCTGAGACCCCCCCAGCACCTCCCTGCACACACACAGGCACTGCAGCCGTCCCCAGGCTGTGTCCATGCAGTCCACATCACCTCCGGACCCGCATTTCTCACCCTGAGTGCTTGCAACCCCGTAAAACCCAAACGCACATATACTCGTGCATTACAGCTGCACCACCCAAAACCAGGAGGGAAAACATAGCCCAGAAACCCAGGGCCAGCCCCAGCAGCCTCGTCTGAGCTATCTCTGCAACCAAACCAGGTTTTGATGGATGTGTTAAGCTGCCATAATCCGTCCGTGATTCTCCTGCAGACACAGCCCGGGCCCTCGCCCTCAGCTGCTCATTCCCAGCCCTTCACACCCCCACGCTGGCGCAAGTGTCTGGGTAGCCCTGACCTGGAACCAACTGCCTGGAAAACAGCATGGCCAAAGTAAAAGAGCAGCTCTAGAGCCCATAGAGCACTTGCATGGATGAAGATTGTGCCCAGGAGTGGGGCAGTGCTTTCAGAAGGGCAGGAGATGGCTCGTGCCCCAGCAGCCATGCTTCAGGCTGCTGCCTCCAGCCTGGAGATCTGCCCCGAGCAGGGCTGATGCTGGGCTGGGCTTCCTGTGTGCTCTTTGGACATGCCGGGCAGCCCAACATGCTGATACAGCTCGTAGCATCACTTCTTGCTTTCTGCCGGGTCATCAGGCCTGAAAAATGAGGACACAAGATTCATTTGGAGTGAACTGATCCATTTAGAAACCGTTTAATAATCCCCCCTGACTTGGTCCAATGTCACTCTGATAATGGGCTTGTGGTCCCTCTCCTTTTTCTAGCCAGGTTTTCTGCTTTTTATCATGCCCACTTTGAAGCATCCCCCTGAGCTCCCCCAAGCCCCCAAAATGAGTCCATCCCATGTATCCACCTTTCTTTAATCCTACCTCTTCTCTTCTGCCTGTTTTCTCTCCTCCCCTTTCATTAACTCTCTGGTCACGTCTGGATTTCTATGAGGATTAAAGCTAAAAAAAGAAACCACCAAACTCTTCTGCATTCCCTGCATCCCCCTCTGTTAGTTCTCCTTCCCCACTGAGCAGCGAGCTGAAGCTCTTCTTCATCTTCCTCCCTGCAGGTGTTCTTCCTCCTGCCTGCTGTGCCCCTGCACGCAGCAGCCTCTGCTCTTCCATCACATCCCCCTCGCTTTGCTACCCCTCCACGTTCAGATTTGCTCTTGTGCAGTTCTTCCCCAGTGTCTGAGGGCTTGTGCAGCCCTCCGGCACCTCTCCCAACACATCCTTCCGTGCTGCGATCACTTCTCCTGGCGCTGAGCTGAAGTCCTGCTCAGCACTGCCACCTCTCCTGCCCTCCGTGCCCGCCAGGCCCCTTCCAGGAGGGTCCCTGCGAGCTGATGCCCACCCGTGTCTTTGCTGTCCATACCCCACAGCTCTTGTCCTTGGGTTTTGAATCCTCATGTTTCAGACAAAATTTGCCTGTGTACCTTTCCCCTGCTCAGCCTTTATTTAAGCTGAAAATGATGAGCGAAGAGCTCTGATTTGGATGTGGCGCCTTTTTGTTTTCTACGTGAACCGGCCCCATCCACGCCCTCTCCATCTCAGCAGGGCTCCGCAGGGCTGGCAGCGAGGACAGGGAAAGCTGTGTGCATCCAGCTCCTCACCACGCCGCCACAACAGTGAGGAGGTGATGCCATCCCCAGGCTCGGGGAAAAATAGCAGAGGCTTTGAGCAGCGAGGAGGAGACGGGAGCCGAGGCGCACACCAAGGGGCGGTGGGCACTGGGGGTGAGGAACCAGCTCTGGTTTCCACAGCTGTCTCCTCCAGCACACAGTCCTGGGGCTCAGCACCCCCCAGAATCTCACACGTGCTCTGCAGAGGGAGCAGTGCTGGTCTGCGGCAACACAGGGCTCCTCTTGCACCAGCTGGCCCAGGCTTGTGCCCTCCCAGCACGTACTGGTATGTCACCGGGAGCCCCGAATCTCCCAAATCTCTCTGCAGAGCCTCCGAGGACAGGTCCTGCCACGCTGCAGGTGGAGGTGTGACCTGCAGGGCTTTGTGCCGCCCTGGAGATGGAGAGGGCAGGTGGGCTGATGCGTTGTGGTCCACGGCGCTCAGGGAACAAGCGGCTGCCCAGGCTGAGCCAGCGGATGGGTTTTACACACAGATCTGGGCTCTCAGAGCCTGGCAGGGAAGAATGTGTCCCAGATTGGGCAATTTGGATATCTTCAACTTCTTCCATTGGGCTCTGAGCCATATGGATGAAGCTCAGCTGAGGGGGCCACTGGGCAAAGGCACCTACGTCCTTCCCTTGGTGGAGCTGAGGAAACTGGGGGCAGAGCAGGACACAGGTCTGATATAGGGCTGCAGCCCTCCCTGCCCTCCTGTCCCTTTCCTTCCCCTCCTCCACTTCTGCTGAGTCCCCAGACCTTGCTCTCCCCTCCCAGTGACCTTGGCAGTGAGGTGTCCAGGCTGTCCCTGGGATCTGGGAGGTCCCATGGAGGGATTGGGGCCAACCTGGGCTCCCCGGGTACTGGGGTCTCTTCTCCCCCTGGTTCCTCACCCCATACTGGAAGGTGATTTCTCCATCCTTTCCTCTCTTGCTCTTCATCCCCCCATCCTGTCCCAAAAGCAGTTGCCACCAAACCCCACAGCACCATGAAAATGAACTGGTAAGGGGGGAGCCAGGAGGATCCCATGGAGCTGGGAGCTCAGCGCATGGTCTGTGGGGAGAGCCTCCCTGGGAAGGGACGGAGACCTCTCATCTCAGAAAAGTTCACCCACCAAGTTCCTGCACTTGTGTAATTCCCTGTGTGAGGGCAGCACAGCGACACCCCTGCAGGGGCTGTCACAGGGAAGGACCCCCAGGGTGGGGTGATGGGGGTTTCCTCCCGTCTGGTCCTTTTGCCAAAGTGTACAGCTGGAAGTCTATTAAGGCGGTTTTATGGGAGCTCACGCTGACAGCTCAGATTAATCAGCTGGCAGCACTGCTAATGAACTCTGCTGTGACGAGATGTGCTGGGAAATGCACAACTTGGAGGCCTTTGGGAAGGGGGGTCTGGTGGTGGGCACAGTCCTTCTCCAGCCAGGCTGTGTCCTCGTGCACAGCTGTATCTGTTCCTCCATCTGGGCAGCCGCAGCCACATCCTCTGTTT
The DNA here is from genome assembly GCA_011074415.1 of Stictonetta naevosa. Taxonomy (NCBI): domain Eukaryota; kingdom Metazoa; phylum Chordata; class Aves; order Anseriformes; family Anatidae; genus Stictonetta; species Stictonetta naevosa. The sequence goes on along the minus strand of CM021714.1, from coordinate 1,883,858 downwards.
GTCTCTCCTCCATCCCGTCCATCTCCTGAGATCCTGCAGCAACCAGCTCAGACAGCCTGGGAGCATTTCCTTGCTTTCCAGCCCTGCGGTGCTGTAGCTTGGAGGCCAGGCTGAGGCTGGGGCTGCTCCCACCACTCCTTGGGTGGCAGGAAAAGGGGTCTGGGAGCAAGAAGGATTCCTCCAGGCTCCTGTCTTGTCCTCTGGGAACAGCTGGGAGCCACCAGGAACTTCACATGTCCCATTTGCTCCCATTTCCAGCCCAGGTCTCCATGGCGGGGACCAAGGACACCATCAGCTCCTGGGTAGACACTTGGCTGACTTGCATTTAAGAGCACCACTGGCCTGAGGTTTGCAGGTTGCTTTTTTCTCAGTCTAAATTTGCACCCCACTGGCATTATCGAAGCCGCACTCCCCTCAGGACCACGTTCTCTGTACAGATGCTTGGCAAAAGGCAAGTTTCATTTGCACCAACAGTTTTGTACTTCTGCCTCAGGACAGGAAAGATGCCAGAAGAGCCCCAGGAGCGGAGCGGCATACCTGGTGCTGGCAGGCACACGGCCGTCCCTCCTCTCCTTCCCCTTGTCCCCCAGGTTGTGGGTCAGGGACATACTCCATCAGCAGCCCAGGTCCGTGGGTTCCTGTCCCAGCTGAGCATCCGTGGGGCAGAGAGAGAGACTGCAGCTCTTGGACAAGTAACCCCCAGCCCGTCGAGCCTGGATGCTAGCTGATGGCACAGGGCTGGTCTGGGCTCTGCGATGTGTTCCCTACCCTTCTGAGCCCCAGCAGCCTCGGGACTGGGGCCCCACGGGGCTGTCAGGACGCCAAGCCTCCTCTGTTGGCCACCTCCACGTTTCAGATCCTCGCACTCGTAACCACAGGGCAGGCCCCCGGCCAGGGGGTCCCCACAGCTCCCCGGCTCCTCCCCTCCTCGGCTGCTCTCCGCTGGGAGGACGGACGTGTCTGGGAGATGTGAGCGCTTGAAATCCTGCCTGAAAACAAAACGTTTCCCATGCTAGGGAGCCAAAAGAGACAAAATGGCCAGTGCTGAGCGCTGGTCCTCAGCCTGACAGGAAGGGGAAGGCAGGGGAGCACCCAGCCTGGCCAGCATGCCAGAAGCCACGTGGATGCAGGCAAGCTGGGGGAGCTGGGAGGAGGAACTGGTGCCCAGTCCGTGCTCAGTGTCCCATCCCCAGGCACATCCTCCACATCCCAGCTGTTCCTTGCAGGAGCTGCTCTGGTCCAAGCTGGGGACAGCAGGATTTGAGGGTGCATGGAAAGCAAGGGATGAGGTGGCAACCCAACTGCTGCCTGTGCTGGGGAAGGGCGAATAGGTCGGGTGGCAGCCAGGCTGGGACGGGGGGTGGGCATGGACGTGCCTCAGAGCTGCTGCCACCACCCTGCAGGAGATGCTGAGCCCTGCCAGCAGGCCAGGATGTGCTCCAGAGCCCCAGGTCTCACCAGGGTGGCATCCCAAAGAGCTGGCCACCACCATGAGGAGCCCTGGGAAGCACCATGGGCACCCCTGGAGGGGTCTGTGCCCCCTGGGGGGGGGGGCTAAGGGAAGGCAAGGAGGTCCCGTCCCACAGAGTTCAGCATGTCCTCTGAATCACAGCAAGGAAATTCAAACTATGCGCAGGGCAGAAGAGTTCAGAACAAGCCCAAGTCCCCAGCCAGCCATAAAAGTCTGGCCAAGATGAGGCAATGCAAAAAACTCATCATCTGGGCAAGCAACAGACCCCGAAAGGAGCACAGCAGCTCGTGGGGATGGTGTCAGCTCATCTCTGCCTCCAGGGTGAGGCTGGGGTCTCCGACAGTGGGTCTGCATCAGGTCCCGGTGGGAACTTCAGCTCCTGGGGCAGCACAGACAGTGAGGATCTCTGGGCACTGCTCAGCACCACCAAGGTTAGGCTAAGGCCAAGGGAAGAGTGGGGGCCTGACCTGCTCTGCTGAGCTCTGGAAGACGCCGAGATGCAGCCAGCATCTCCCCTCCAACTTCTGCCGAGACCAGGAGGGATGTGGAGCCCTGAGCTGATGCTGTCCGCGTGCTGCTTTGACTTCCAATCCCCAGGTTTGCTGGAGGGTCTACAGGGAACATATCCCCAGGACACCCAGGACACTTGGCGAAGGCTCTCAGGAGGAGCAAGAGGCAGCAAAGAGCTTGGCAGACCCAAGCTGAGGAGCAGGGCTAGGCACCAAGGCAACCCAATGTTGAAATGAAATCCCCCAAGCCCTCTGAAGCCTTCAAGCAAGCCACAGAGCTGGCCAGGGAGGGACCTGCTTAAGAGCAAAGGGCAGAGGAGCACATTTCGTGTCTCCCTACCCTTAAATAGGGAAGCAAGAGCTGCCTGGTGCCCTTGCCCCTGGTAGAAGAGCGACCTTCGCCCCCCCAGGAGGCTGCGCATGGCGGGTGCGACCTTGCAAGAGAAGGCTGAAGGAAACCAAGCCAACCTTTCTCCAGGCATGCAGGCTGCCAGGGCCTGTCCGGGAGGTCAGAAGCAGAAGGAGGCCAGGAATTCAGGAGAAGAATGTGTTTGTTGTTTGCTTTTTGGGTAATGCGTTCTGGGTTGTGGCTAAATCCTGCTTCCAAAGTGCTGAGCCTGTTGTGAGAGCTGGGAGTGACCCACGGACGCAGGCAGGGGAAAACCCACAGCACATTCCTGTCTCTCCTGGGCAGGCAGCTCCGTGCCCCTTCTGCTCAGCTTTCCAAACCGGGAGGAAAATAGCTCCAGGGATGCTGGTTGTACCCAGCAGCCCCAGGACATGGGGTCCCAGCAGGTCCCAACATGCCCCCAGTACTGGGGAGCAGCCCCGCAGCTGGAGCGGAGCCCATTCCTTCCCAAGACATCACAGCCCCGAGCCCGAGCTCCTCAGATCCCACTTTCAGCAGACTCCCACTGATTTGGGGAGCCCACCTGGAGGCGCGGAGCCCACTCCCCAAGTCTCAGCAGATGCTGAGCCCCGGCACCTGCAAAGCCAGCGCTGCTGGGACTGGGAGCCTGCACCGAGGGTGAGCAGGGCCAGGATGCGCCAGACGGGTGTTTCTGAGTGGGAATGCTTTCTACAAGTGTGCACGAATGCTCTCGCTTCCCCAGGGACCCCAGCAGTGACATTTACTGCACTTCTTTGGAAGGGGCCCAGACAGGCAAGAGGATGGGATCCAGCGCAAGGTCCCCGCAGGCAGGCTGCGGGGCTGCAAAGCCCCGTGGAGGAGGAGAGCCGAGCCTACGTCCCACAGCCTCGCCTGGCGCCAGGTCACCCCCAGAGCAGGAGCCCAAAGAGATATGAAACCTCTGTTTTGGAAGGGGATCGTTCGAAGGCTCAGACCCAGCCATGAACCCAACGTGGCCATTGCAACCCGCCATGTCTGCAGGACACGGAGGGGGCCCTGTGTGGCTGTGGCTTCCCCACAGCACTTCTCGTCCTAACGGGGGGTCCGGGCAGAGAGGGGAGCAGATACCTGGGTTCAGGACCTGCTGCTGCGGTGCTGCTGCCCTGCTTCTGGCACGTGCCTCCACAAGCAACCAGGTTTGTGCTTGCAGCCAGCCTTTCCCCAGGGACACCCACCGCAGCGTGCAGCCCCGCATCGTCCCCGTGCCCCCCCCTGCAGGAGCAGGGCAGCCCCGCGGCTCCCACCCGCCTGTCCTGGGGAAGCACGGGGGGGAACCGGCCGGGGGAGCGGCTGCTTCCCGACCCTGCTCGGGGCCGTGCGCCCTGCTCGCCTCACCCTGCCAGGCCTCTCACTGTAAATCAGAGGATTTCCCCAGCGCAGCACTCCTGCTGCCAGACCGCAGCACTCGCCTTTTTCTCTCCTTCCCAACTTCCTCCCTCCCGTTCTCTTTGCCTTTGCTCCAGAGTTGAACCCTCTTTTTGTCAGGGTGCATTGGCAGAGCCCCGACCCATTGCTGTGTGTGTTTGCTTGGCCCCAGGTGGGACACGAAGGCAGGGGCCAAATCCATGCCCACCAGCACGGAGAGCTGGCTCTGAGCAAGCAGCTCCAGCAACAGTGGCTAAATTGTCCAGTTTTGGCTTCCATCCCCACAGATTTTTCACCTCCTGTGGTTTTGAGGCATTTGGGGCATCCTTGGTGTCCAGTCTGGTGTGTCTGCAGTGCCAGGGGAGGGAGCTGGTCTCTGCCCTGCTGCTGGGCAGGATGGACAGACAGACAGGGAGGGCTGGGAATCACAGAGCTGCCCACACCTTGGGTGGTAAAGGAGCGATGTAGGGCGCAATCCCGAAGTCATTTGGAGCAAAGTCAAGGGGTTTGCAGCCCCACAGCAGTGCTGGAGCCTGTGGTGCTCCCACAAAGTGGGAAGAGTCCCAGGGCAGGGATATCATCCAGGGCCTTGAGGGACGGGGCAGTGAGGGACAGGGCAGTCCTGTATCCCGGCCAGGGCCTGCAGAGACAGAGGGACAGGGAGATGAGGCACAAAATGGAGGGCAACAGAGGCAAGCTCCTCTGTGCCCAAACATGGCCTGAAGCTGTCCGCTGAATACCCAACGCGTCTCCCCTGGGACTGCTGGGGCTGTCCTGCTCGCGGTACCTGTCCTGTGTCCTCCTGGGGCCGGGGCACAGACAGGTGGCACTGGGTCCCTCGGTGACAAGCCAGCCTTCCTTCGGGCCTCAGGGGAAGTTAGCTGGGGCTGCGCAGGGCTGAACCCGAGTCACTACAGCCTGTGGGGAGTGAACTTCCCTCCGTGCCTCCACGCTGGGAGGAAGGGAGTTCATCATGAAACAGCTCGGGCAGCAATCCTCGCTGAGGAGCCTTACCCAGAACCTGCCCCGGCATGGCAGCACATGAGACATCAGAGCAAATACTCGCTCCTGGCACCGTGCGTTGCGCAAAGAGCCGTGGTCAGCCCCGGCAGGAACTGGCCGTGCCCGTACATCGCCCGCCCCAGAGGTCTGTCGCTGGGGACAGGAACCAGAGTCAGGAAGGCGATGGATGCTGCTCGAGGGATGTGAGGAGGAAATCAGGAGCTGAAAAGTCTCTATCAGCCCCGAGCCTACCACTTTGTTAGCAGTGAGGCATGCAGATAAGGACAGACACGGCTCCGGGAGCTCCTCTGCAGGACAGCAGCTCCATTGGGACGGGCTCTGCTGGCTGCACGGTGCCACGGCAGGGACCCAGTGCCACCACGTGCCCAGGTCGGTGCCGAAGGTGCCGTGACAGCAGCCAGCCAACCTGCTGACCGAGATCCCTCCCATGAGAAGGAACCTGGAGAGATGTCACCTGGTGCTGCATTTTGTTTTCATCCCTGGGGAAGGCTCTGACACAGTGTGACAGGAACCAGAAACCTGGCTCCTCGCTGCTCGGTCTGCCCAGCTCCAGGCCAGCAACAGGCACCGTGCTCAGCAGAGGGGTTCAGCTCATCCATCCACCCCTGCTCACCGACCGGTGATGTCCTGGCTGGGAGGTGGCTCGCAGGTGCCCTGGACTTCCATGCTTTGTCTTCTTGGGGTGGGTTGGCCCAGCCCTGGCACTCTGACCCATGTCACACTGTGCAGCATCCAACGTGTCCATGAGGGCATCTGCTGCCATCTTCCCATCCCCTGGGGCTGCAGGTGCCTGGTCCCCCTGCCCAGCTCACCGCTGTTCCTTGGGGGTTGACAAAATGGGCCTCTCCTTCACTGCAGCTCTGCAGTCTGCATAAAGCCCAGGTGGCAACAGCCCAAGGTGCTGAGGAGGGGCCCTGTGCAGTAAGTTGGGTGGTCGTGGTGGTGGGACCCTTCAGCAGACGGGAAAATCCACCACAGGCTCCAGAACTGCTTCAGACTGCTGGAAGGCTGACAAGATGGGAAAGGAAAAGGAGATGCAGGCAAAGAGGGAGTGCTGGGTTTTCACTATTCAATTGCAAAGCAAAGCAAAACAGTCAGTGTTTCCACTCCATTTGGTGCCCTGCTCATTTGGCATTGCAAACTGAGATGAAAAATAGGATTTTTTTGCTGCAAGACTTTTCACACAATCCCATTTAGAGAACACTGGTGATATTGCACTGGTTGAAAGATAGCCGGCCCAGATGCCCTTCCTCAGTAGGTGGCTGCTTAGTGGCCTGTGCCATGGTCCCTTCTTTGTGCTCCTGTGGTCCCCAGGAGGCTCCACACATGTAATTGAGGAAGACTACAGAGCATCTTCTTACCTCCCTGGTACTTGCTGTCCTCTGCTCGGCACTTGCGGTGCCACTTCCCAATTTGTGTGTGCAGTTTGGGAGCCCAGGAGCAGCCCTGACAAGCTGGAGAAGGCTGTGAGGTGGCTGGGGACCTGGAGCACAGGGCCCATGAGGACAGGCTGGGAGAACTGAATTTGTTCAGCTCAGAGAAGAGAAGGCGGAGGGGGATTTACAGCCAGCATCCATCTCCATCCATGCAGATATCCTGAACGCAGACTTCAGCCAACTGAACTGCGTTAACCCCACTCAGAACAGGGGTTGGACCAGAGGTCTTCTGGACATCAAGTCTTGTATTTAAAGAGGACTAGCCATGGGGCCTTGCTCAGGGCAGCACTAAAAGGACTTGGCTGCCTACCCACCTCCGTGGCCTGTGAGCCTCAGAGAGCCCAGCTCTGTGGGAGGTGCAGCAGGGTCCTCCCCGGGAGCTGCCACCAACAGCCCTGGGGTGGGAGAGCCGAGACTGCCTGGGGACCTGGGCCCAGCTCCCCCGGTCAGAGTCTGGCTCAGCAGAGCTGCAACTCCAGACAAGATTCTGGTCCTGAAACTGGAAAAATAGTTGAATCTCTTCACATAACTCGTCTTAGAGGAAAGGAATCAGCACCCAGGAAGCCCACTTGGCAGTTGCCTAGCTGCTGGGCTATGGGAAGGCTGTAGGAAGGCCTGTAGGAAGGCTGTAGGAGGGCCTATAGGAAGGGCTCTTCCTCAGTTTCCCAATGGCATCGCCTCGTGACTGTGCTACTGCCCTTTGGTGTCTGTGGCACACTGGCTTGCCCAGACAAAGAAGAGGAGAAGGTTGTCACCCAGCCTAGCATGGAGGTTGTCCTTAGACAGAAGAGGACTTGGACCTCGAGCCTTATCTGCTTCCCAAACAGCTTTTAACCAAATGAGGCCTCAACACCAGACTCCAGGGGTCCAGGCTGTCAGGCAGAGAAGGAAAAGGCAGAGACTCCACAAGGGGGACGGAGAGGAGGGTTGCACCCTCCCATCCTGCTCCCACCTGGGCTCTTCCTGCCTCCCCGCAGAGCACCACATCCTGCACAGCCTCATCCCTCACCGGGAGGCTCATTCCCATCACGGCCCGGGCATCCCAGCCTGTAGCAGCCTTTGGGTTCAGCTTTGCTCCCTGGCTCTGCCCATGGACGGGCACCAACCCCAAGGGGCTGGGACAGACCCTGCCCGTGCATGTCCCTTGTGCTGGAGGTCAGCCGCTGCCTCTGGTTGCAGGGTTGAAGCCCTGATGCTCAGCTTCGTGGTGGGAACCACTTTTAGCCAGCAAATGGCTCTTTGCAGATGCAGAGAGACAGGAAACATCTGGATTGTCATAGCTGGCAGGTTCTCCGTAAACACAGGATACGTTCATTAAACAGCCAATTTCCCTTCCCCGCCTGTGGTGGGTGCCAAGGAGGCCCTTGCCGACGTGGGGCGAGCCCCAGTGTGGTCTCCCCTTCAGCACCGCACACCTCCTCCAGGGGCGGGGGCAGGTTTGTGGGAGCCAGGGCTTGGGGTGCCCCCAGTGACCCAGCTCTCAGCCCCACCGCACCCAGAATATGGCACGGTTGGGCTCTGCAGATGTCTCCTGGGGGGACATGGTTGGAGACGTGCTGTGGGTGACCACCAGGGCAGATGGACACAGGTCCCCATTGCTCCTGTGTGGCCTCATCTCTCAGTGGCCCACACACCAAACCCCCAGCGCTGCCTGGTTAGTACAGACTTTCCAAAAAGGAGGGCAGATTCTGGTGCAACCACCCACAGCCCAGCCTGAAACACCACCGCAGGAGAAGGCACGGTGTTGGCTTCCTTCTCTGGTCTTGTTTTGGTCTTTGAGGGAGCAGAAAAGGATTCCAACACCGAGCACCATAATAGTTCCGGCAAGACCCTGCAGAGAGTTACTGCTATCTTTAATACCACCTGGGAATCTATCAGTGGAGAGAATTTTTTATGGAAACTTTATGGTTAGGGGGCGATGGGATAAGGGTGTTGAACCTGGAAGTTTTAGTGAACTCTTCACGTTTCAGCCCCTGCTTTCCCTAGTGTTCCTGTAAGTTGTGCAAATGGCTGAAAGGACTCTTAAAGGAATCATTCAGGACAAAGCGAGGCTGGTGCACGCATCAAGCATGCACTGTGGTACCACACCTTTGCCTTCCCTGGGTGGGGTTTCCCCCCACGGTCCCTCACAGCGGTCCCTGAGGATGCTCCGAATTGGATCTCCTGGCCCTGGAGGGTCTGCAGAGGGGAGATGCAGCAGAGGGGTGGCTGCCTGGCCGGTGTGGTTCGCCCTCTGTGGAGATAAATGGAGGACTCTTAGTGCTAAGCTAAATTAACCTTGAAAAATTCATCTCACAACTGACTGCAGCAATTAGTTGCTTTTAATGAGCTGCTTCACCGAGGCTGATGCGCAAAGGTCCTGGAGGAAATCAGCATTTTCTGCACATGCCCCGATGGCTGGTGGCTGATAGGAACTGGCAGCCCCCTCCCGCTTCCCGGTAAGGAATTCCCACGTTCCAGCTTTTGCACACAGGTTTGTAAGAACAAGCTCTGCGATGAAGGCTCCTGAGTTTTCGCTTTGCTGGCGAGCCCAGCTGAGGTGCTGAACCAAAGCAGTGGCCTTGGTTCTGGAGGCAGGAGAGGCACCAGGTGTTGTTGGCTCTGTCTGGGGGCCCTGCAGAAGACTTCTGCCTAACCCATTGCCCTTGCTTCCATTCCTGTGCTCTGCTCTCCCCCAGCAAGAGGAACACAATGCACAGGCATGCTTTAGGGCCATGCAATGGTTTGGGGTTCCCTGGGGAAGCCAAGCTGTCCTGCCACCCTCCCAGGGGGACATCACACGGGTGAGCTGCAAGCACCTCCAAACTTCCTCCCTCCTGCAGGGGTCGGTGCCCCAGCATTGCCTTTTCAGGGAAATCATGAGCCCACACAGCTCCTGGCAAGGCTCCATGGCTCGTCTAAACCCGCTTGCAGGATGAGGAGCCGCTCTGACAGCTGCTGGACCAGATGTCTGGCTCGTCTTCCCCCGCCTGGCTCTGCAGGTCGCTACTCCCACGTTGCATCTCCCTGCCTGCTCCCGGCACCCCGTTAGGGGCCCCGTGCTGCTCCTTGAAGGTCACCACTATCTCCCGCAGACTCCCTTGGAGGCACGGCTCCTCTGAACCAAACCCTCTGTCCGAACCTGCCTCGGCTCCAGTCCCTGCCCCGAGTCCTGGTGCTCGGCTTTGGGCTCAGACACACAGGAGCAGTGCTGCTAGGTGCCACATGTGCCTCGGAGCGGCGAGATTTGCTCTCACAAAAGCACTGCCTAACCCCCAATCTTGCATTTTGCTGTTCACAGGTCCAGGTTGGAATAAAATAATTTCTAGAGATTCCTCTGAATATGGTGTAAAGTAAATATGAATAAATCTAATGTGGAATCCTTTTAAGTGTAACCGTGCCTGGTACATGCCCTCTGTTTGGCTCACAGACTCCCAGTTTTCTGTTTTAAAAGTTATAACCCCATGAAATGTCTCCTGTACCAAAGATACAAAACAGATTAATATCTACCCATTAGCCACTGGAAGAACACCAATGTTTTCTTTTCTTTTTCCTGGTGCTGCTCAGAGAAACCCCTGCTCATGCCTGCACCTAGGACAGTGAGTCCGGTGCGAGCTGGAAACTCAGCTCAACACCCTGCAGCAGCAGATTTCTCTATCCCTACCAGACACTCCACGAGCAGAGGGGATGCGTGCGGGTAAGGTGTGTAGAAGAAAGCTTTTCACAAGCAGTGAGACTGCCCCCATCCCCAGGGTGTACATCCCCAGGGGTCAGGAGGCCACTGCAGCACAGCCCAAGGGTGAAAGCAGCACATTTTGGGGGGAGCTGCTTCCTAAAATCACCATCTAGCTGCTAATAACCTTGGAAGTAGTGGCACCAAACCCAGATTCCTCAAGCATGGGGCAAACCTGGATGTAATTGAGCCTTGGAATCTGCTGCGGTGTCAGATTTTAGTGCCAGAAGTGTCAGAGAAACAAGAAGAGCCGTGGCAGGATGTTGTATGTTTTTGCTGTGATTCAGCAAGCCGCATGCAAAAAAAAAAATCAAAAAAAAATATCTGTGCAACAACTTGAGATTCACCAAACTCCAACCCGCTTGTTTCTCAAAAGCTTTGTCGTTTCCTGGACAGTGTCATTAGAGGGGATTGAAGTGTTCAAGACTTGCTCCAAATGTGGCAGATGTTGCAACGCACCCTGGAGCTCTTTCCAAGTACGCACGTGCTTTGCAAGCAGAGCACTCCAAAAAAGGGCAAATCCTTCTAGGTTTGGCATTATTTGCTCTGATTTACTTTTTGGGAGTTGCTTACCACACCTGGGATGGAGCACCCAGGTCTGAATACCACCGATATCCCCCACCAAGCTCCGGAGACACCTCTGCCCCGGTGCCTTGACATCCCCAGACCTACATTTCTCCTGCTCCTGTCCCAAAGCGCTCCTGGACTGGGAACGAGCAGCTCTGGGTCAAGCCGAGGCTTGGTCCGGCACAGTCCCGGCAGGCCTGGCTTGCCTTAAGTCCAGGGAGGAGCCGGGACTGGCGGAGACCTGCTGGTGCCTTACACATGCACACACATGGGGAACGGCTCCAGCACAGAAATCTCTGCCCCGTATCCCCACAGTGTCAGAGCCTGCCCCAAGGTTCTGGGCTGCAAATCCCTTCTCCAGCCTCCCGGGGTGCAGCACGGTGGGGACCCCCCGTCCCATCCCCACCCCGGCTCCTCCAGCCCCACTGCTCAGACCCCATGGGCCCCCCATGAGACCAGGACAGGGCTCTGTCCCCAAATAGCCTGTGGGGTGCCGGTCCTCTTCTGTGGCTTTTCAGTGTCTGGCAAGGGGGCTGAGCACGCTGAAGGTTCTCTCTTGGTGGCAGACCAAGCGTGGGTTTCTCCCCCTTCACACGTTTTCTTGCAAGAATAAAACTTTTTTTTTTTTTTTTTTTTGGCATTTTAATGTCTCTGTTGAGACTAGTAGGAAGTGGTCAGCATATTCTAGCTGACTGGAGACAGCAAACAGGCGGGCAGAGAGACAGCAGGACAGTTTAAGCCTCTGTGATAGAAGTGTTTGCTGCAAACACTTTCAAAGCAATTCCCCCTTACTTAAGTTTTTTTTTCCTGGATTTTGCATTTACTGCAAGAAAATAATATCGATTCCGAGTTGTTGTCTTTTAAACCAAATTGGAAACATTTATTTTTGTATAAAATAATCCGGGCGAACTTCCCCCACTTTAACTCTTCTCTGAAGACACAATTAACAGCAAGTGACTGAAACAGTTTCTCCTGTAAAATTGGAATAAGCAAAACGTTGTCTTTAGAACTGTTTGCATTGTCAGAACTGGAATAATTAAACCCAAATGGAAGTGAAATGGATCTATGATGAGAAAAGTGTTTTGGGAATCAGATAAAAGATTTAGAGGCCAAGTTTGAAACCCCGCATTCATCTTGACGGATCTGTGACCGGAGCTGGTACGTGGCTGCCTGCCAGCAGGCTCGTGCAGCCCCCGAAATCCCCGGGCCCCATCTAAATCCAAGCCGTAAACATTTGGGGGAAATATCCGTTCTGTTTTCTGAAAAGCCCAGTGCACTGGTGAATGTTGAACAGACACTAATGACAATAAATATGGCTTTATATATGATTTAGACTTTAAGCTCCTGGAGGTAGAGTGCGTTTCCTATTCAGGGAGTTTAGGACCCGGAAAAGGCAGCAAACCCCTTTGTTTGACCTCCTGTATCATTTTGATCCATATTCAGCCTGCAGCTTCTCTCCTGGGTAAATCACACCCTCAGCAAGGTCTGCAGAGTGGGGGACACCCCGAGGTGGAGCATCTGCCCCTGGTCCAGCTGGCTGTGACCAAGCCCCATGTCCTGGGGTATGCACCAGGGCTTCAGCAACCAGCACAGCCTTCCCCTGGGCTGCCCCATGACCTGGAGACAAGACCCGCATCAAGGCTCGTTCCATGGACTCTTCATTAGCAAGGTGGAGCTCGTTATCAGTGGGTCCAGCCCAGCAGGAGGTATGAGGAGCATCCAGCTGGGATGGGTGCAACCCCACGGGGTGGGTGTCTACCTGGCGGCACCCTGTGACTCAGGGTCTTGCAGCGTCTCTCCTGATACAACAGAGAGGATGAAAGGTGAATCTTGGGTGAATTCCTCCCACAGCAAATTTGTACCGAGCTGGAGACCCACCTGCTCCATCCCTCCGGAGTGAGCCCCTCCTAAACAGCCTCCTCTTGCTTTGCCCCAGGCTCTCCCACCCACGTTTCTGGTTGGAGGGCCCTCACCCAGGCACCAAGACATAGCCCCAGCTATGAATACGTGTTTGCCCTGGGATTATCCAAAGATGTCTAGCCCAAGTCTCCTGGAAGCCTGAAGGACCATGAGGCTTCTCCTCTCCTTAGCGCACCCCAGGCTCTCCCAGGGCAAGCAGCTCCACGATGTGCTTCTTCGTCTCTGCTGCACATCCCTGGCTGCCTTCCTGAAGGTCGCCCATGCCTGATCCAGCAGGATCTCATCTGCCTGGTGTATCTGGCATGGGTCCCTGCTTTCTGGAGCAGGCTCCTGCTCTGACATCGCTCTGGAGGGACCAGGGCTGTGAAGGTCTTTGGCCACTTGCAGATGGGGGCAGGGAACAGGGAAAGCTTCTGCTCCTGGCACAGCACGAACCTTATGCAGGTTTAGTTCCCCACGTGGCTCTGGAGGCCATGAGCATTGCTAAGGCTCTGCTGAAGCTGATTTCTCTGCACACACAGAGGAATCTGTGACCTGGGGAGGTCACCCCCAAAACTGCAGAGATGGCTTCAGGGCCACCCTAGTGCATGCAGGAGGCTGGCTGCTGCTCCAGGTGGCTGTCCACATCTGTTCCTGCTGCCGCCGGGTGCAGAGCACAGCCTGTGACATCTCAGACACAGCAGGACTGGTCCCCACTGATGTGACAGCTCCAACAGCAACAGCTGAGTGGCACAGGGACGGTCACAGCAGAAAGCAGCACGGGGCTGCAGGCCCGCAGTGATCCATCGTCTGGCCCTGGGAGCCTGGAGTGGCATAGCAGGAAGAAAGGAAAGCTCACAAATGAGCTGCGGGGATGTCTGAGAGGCCCCAGGCAAAGAGAGTGGGATGGGATGGGGTAGGGTGAGATGGAATAGGGTGGGGTAGGACAGGGTGGGATGGGATCGTGTGTGATGTCCCAGGAGCACGCTGGGGACATCTGCAAGGGGCTCTCTGGCTGTGCCTGGGTTACGCAGCTGGAGATAAGCCCCCGCCGGTATGCTGACTCCAGATAACTCCCACCATGCGTGCTCGATCAGCATCTCCTCCTGCCTGCAGAGCCCCAAGCACATTCCTCGGGGTTTAATCAGCCGGGTGATGGGGGCAGGTTCCCAGGGCAGGAAAGAGAGGAGAGGAGAGGAGAGGGGAGGGGAGGAGAGGAGAGGAGAGGAGAGGAGAGGAGAGGAGAGGAGAGGAAGATGACTGCTCTGGGAGCAGAGGAGCCAGGCTGTTTTTGGTACTCTGCATGGCCCTGGTTGGGTTATTTATAAGGTCTGAGGTCAGGATCTCTGGATCAAAACTCACTCATTTCTACTGCATGTGCTAAGGGCTCCAGGGCTCCAGGGCCCTGAGATCAGCTTCCAAATACAGCCCTGTCCCCGCAGGCACCAAGACACCCTGCCGGCCCGGCTCACGTCCCTGCTGCTCCCTGGGCTCGTACACATGCTGCCCACTCCCCCTCGCCCAGGAGAAGGCAGGTGTGGGGTGAGACGAAGCAGAACACAAACATTGCGTTAATGCTGGCTGGTGCTAATCAAAAGCTGATGTTGCACAGCCCAGCCTGCAAACATTGCTGGGGATCTGTGGGAAAAATGGGAGCTGCACGGCAATTCGCACCCCAGCTGCTGCCTTATCTGCTGGAAATATTATCTCGTGCAAACTGGAGCTGGAGCTATTTTATTTTCAGCTGAGTAAAAATGTGTCAGTTTTATATTTATATATGAGGCCACAATCCCATGGGAAATTAATTTGCCCAACGGCAGAAATTCTGTCATCATGGGCATCAGTCAGTCTGGGAATGGGGATCTCCAAACCAGGGCTTGAAATTAGGGGAACAGCTTAAAATAATAACCATGGGAGGATGCAGAATAGTGAGCAATTTATGAGTTCCTTCCTAAATGTAAATGTATTTAAGGTGCATTTTGTCCCCACAGCCACCCCAGGCATCCATAGCAAACTGGGAACCTCCCTGGGGACACCCTTGGCTGCGCATCCCTGGGCACATCCTTGCAGAAAAGGATGCAAGGCACAGGCAAAGCCAAATCCTTGCCTCTGCACTGTGCTGGTGCCGGTCCCCAAACCCTGCCTCCCCCACCCCCAAGGTTCACAGGGTGCAGAACATCCCCTGCTCAACCCAGCCCACCAGCAGCCGTGGGGCCAGGAGCAGCCTCTGCAATTTGGCAACCTGGACAGAAGGACGGACGGACAGCGCGATGGCTGCCAAGTCACATGGGGGCATGTGCTGCCCAGGCTGGGTGGCCGATGAAAGAGCCGTGGGGATGAGCAGGGCATTTTAGGGGTTTTCTCCTTGTTCTTGTCCTTGAGACAGCAAAGAGCATGGGATGTCAAGGAGGGAAGGGAAGGGAAGGGAAGGGAAGGGAAGGGAAGGGAAGAGAAGGGAAGGGGAACACCAGTTCTGTGACAAAAATGGGAAAGACAACTTCTTGCCATACCCATGTCCCCATGCTGTGGCTTTGTACCTGTTCTCCCCAGCCTAAGCCCCATTTTTATATCTAAAAAGCCACCCCCAAGAACAAGACTTCCCTTCCTCAACAGCTGTGCAACCTCAATCATTCTCTCCAGCTACATCTTCCCTTTTCACCCATCCTTAAACCCAAACACTCCCTGGGGGGGTGGGGGGTGGGTAAACCATCCCACCCTTCACTGGGGCTCCCAGTCCCAGTCCAGCTGGGACTGCTGGGATCAGCTGGTGGATGGGAACAGGACCCATTCCCTTTGGACCCCATCACTGCCTTCCTCCACTTTCCTGCTTTGGCAGTTCTTCAAATCCACAAGCTTCCTTTAAGGCGCAAATGTTGCTGGGAGCTTTTATCCTTCCCTCTCTGCTCCATCCCTTATTGTGAGCCTGTATTTACAGACCTCACTGCGGCCGTGCAGAGTGCACAGGCTGGGCTCGGGCACTATTATCTAGCCAGTTAATAGTGCAGCTGAATCCCTGAGGTTTAATGAATAAATCCAGGCTGTTTTCTCATGGAGACACTCCCACCATTGAGAGTACCCAAAGTGAGTTGGCGGCAGCCTGATTTATAGCCAAAAACACCACGGCCACGCCAAATGCTTTTTCTTCCCTTGTTTTTTTTTAAGGGGGAAGCCATTCTCAGGGATTGGCATAGAGGGAGATGCTCCTGCAAACAGCAGGGTTTGGTCGGACCCAGAAGTTCGAGTTTCACACGGTAAATGGAGACCGGCAGCAGTGCAATCCCGAGCAGCTCCAAGGCTGACGTAAGAGCAGCCCCGGAGCTGGCTTGCTCACTACATACCTAATTTTCCCATATAAGGCCAAGGAGAGCAATAACTCTCCTGGCAAGCAGATCAATAAAAACAGATGGTGGGCTTACAATTAGAGATTAAGCACATACCAATCCAGAACAAACAGGCCATAAATCATACGTGAAGGAGGGTATTTATAGTTTAGATCACATTCCTTAATTAATTCAAAATGGCCCAGAAAAGAAAATAATACAAAACTGCTCTTTTCTGCTTTGTTCTTGCCTTGGTTTTGCAAAGCTGCATTATTTTCTTGGTGAGGGGGGAGAAGGAGACTGGGCAGCCCTGGGAGCTGCGGCTGCGGGAGGAACCTGGCTGACGGCAGGAGGGCTGCAGAGCAGCACAGAGTGTGCAGGGAGAGAGCTGGAGCCCCGCCAAGCCCTGAATTTACCTGCACACCCTGGGTTTGTGATGTACAACCCATACGTGCACCTCAGAGGCAGGTTGATCGCTGGTGGGACATGGTGATGGATCCATGGGAGGAGGCTGCAGCTCCAGGGACATTGCCATGACTGTCATGCTCTCAAGCCATAAGCAGGGATGTCCTGAAGGACAATACAAGAGATCATCCATTACTACAAGTCCTGCTAACAGGGCTTTTGATCTTTACAGCAATTAATGAGCCCATTTTGCATTTCAATTCAATAGTTTTATACAGAAATTAGTCCACTAAAATAACTTGCACTACAAAATGATAACAAACACCTCGCTCTGGAGGGGAGTGCTAAGCTGGAGGCAAACAAACAGGACAGAGAAGAAATGCCAGTCAAAAGGGTATCAGCTCTGAAAATATACCTGCAGATGAAGGGTCCCAGGCTTTCTGAAGCACGTCTGTGATCCAGTCCAGATTTCCGGGATAGGTTGTAATTATTAATTTTAATGCGAATGAGGTGCCCAAACCCCTCCAGCCGTCCAGGCTTCAGCAGCCATGTCCTGCGACTTGTGCTCTTAGCTCCAAAATTATGCAGCTATCTTAGAAGTCTCCTTTGCACCCTCCTCCAATGTGCAGGGGCTGCCGGGGGGGGACTGTGCCCATTCCACGATGCAAATGATGGCTTTGCAGATTGCACAGGCACCAAGATATTTGTGTTCTTGCCAAGGCTCTGCATTTCAAGGGTTTTGTGGGGGTTTTGTGGACTCAAAGACAAAAGATGTGATCCTAGCCATGACACCTTCTCGAGATAGCCATTGTGCAAGCAATGGCTGACAAGCAAGCCTAATCAGCATGCACAAGAACTCATTAGCTGCCCGCTATCAAAACCAATCTGATGACAGCCAAGGATGGCGTCATAAATCAGGAGTCCCGATCTGGAGGCTGTGGTGGGGCTCTGCACGCTGCCTGTGGGATGTGGGCGACAGCCCAGTGCATTGCCAGACAAATGGGACCTGGGTGGGGGTGGGTGGCAGGTGACATCAGGGGCCACTGGAGGTGACACTGTTGGTCACACAATTGTTGGTCTGTGTGGGCTGCACAGACAAGAGGTTCCATCACAGGGCAGGGGGTGGATCCCCAAAGCATCACTGGGGGCTGTTTCATGGGCAGCCCAGCTGCAAGGACCATGATCTTCACCAGGCAATAATTAATTTACCAGCATTATAGAACTGTAAAATGTCCTGAGTTTGGAGTGACCCACAAGGATTATTCAGTCTAACTCCTGGCTCCACACAGAACCACCCAGAAACCAACCCCTATGTCTGAGAGCGTTGTCCAAACATTTCTTGAACTCCATTGGGCTTGGTGTTGTGGCCTCTACCCAGTGCCCGACCACCTCTGGGTGCAGAACCTTTCCCTAACCCCAAGCCTGACCCTCCCCTGTCCCAGCTCCATGCCATTCCCTCGGGTCCTGTCGCTGTCCCCAGAGAGCAGAGCTCAGCGCCTGCCCCTCCGCTCCCTGTGAGGGAGCTGCAGGCCGCCATGAGGCCTCCCCTCAGCCTGCTCTGCTCTGGGCTGAACGGACCCAGCGACCCCAGCTGCTCCTCACACATCTTCCCCTCTAGACCCCTCATCATCTTTATAGCCCTCCTTTGGAAGCTCTCCAAGAGTTTTGTGTCCTTCTTACATTGGGGTGACCAGAACTGCACCCAGCACTTGAGGAGAGGCCACAGAAGGCCAAGCAGAGTGGGACGACCCCTTCACTCAGCCGGCTGCAGTGCCCTGAGGCACCCCAGGGCATGGTCGGCCCTTCAGGATGCCAGAGCCTGCTGATGGCTCAGATTTGACTTTCCATCAACCAGAATCCCCAGGTCCTGTTCTGGGGGCTGATCTCCAGCCTCTCACCCCCCAGGCTGTATGTACAGCTGGGGCTCCCCCATCCCAGGTGTAGAATCCAGCACTTGCTCTTGTTAAACTTCATGTTGTTAGTGATTTCCCAGCCCTCTTATTTGTCACGATTTCTCTGCAAGGCCCCTCTTCCCTCAAGGGAGCCAACAACTCCTCTTAATTTACATCTGCAAACTTACCTAATAAACATTCAAGTCCTGTGTCCAGTTCATTTATAAGGCTGTTACCTGTGTACCACCCAGTCAATGAGCTGGCATCACTTTCCGGGGCTCTGTTCCAGCCAAGACAGGACCCATAACTGCCACCGGTGTCCTGGTTCAGGCACCATTTGCTGCTTGCAGGGCGTTCAACCACCGTGTGTCTCCAGCTTCCCCATCAGCACAGCCATCACTACACATCTTGCACACACCTCAGCTCCAGTGATACCTTTGTCTGTGAAATACACCAAAAGATGCCTTTGTGTTTCTGCTGGATGGATGTGGAAAGAAACATCCCCTTAAAAACTCTTTTGGGGGAAATGGTTTAACACTGATTTTGCTCTTACCAAACAAACAAACAAACAAACAAACATAAAAACCTTTTTGCCCCTCTTCTGTACCCTGAACCGTGTCTCCAACATTTCCATTCTTCTGTCCAAAGTAAAAATATGTTGATATTTTTACACAGATAATTCACAAAATTTTGACCCACCAGAGGAGATTTTTCCCCTGACCAGCTGGAACAATTCCCTGTGACCACTGGAGTCAGGTGTTCAGAGGCACAAAGTCCTTTTAGCCCTGAAGGAAAAGCAGACCCTGGTTGTGCTTGGTGCTGGGAACCACCTCTCACAGATGAGCTGAGGAAGACCATGAAGCATTTTATAACAGGAAAGAAATGCCACAGGAGGTGCCCACAATTTAGCAGGGTGCCACACTCAGGAGCTGGACCAGGTCTGCTGAAACCCGGCAGAAATGGGTCTGCCTACTGGGAGATGTCCGTAGCATCTTCCTGGGGTGATCAGAGGGATGGTTCCCCTGGCTCTTCGCAAGCTGCTGCCATCCCAGCCCCAGCCCTGCTGCTTGCAGAAGTGGGGAGCTGCAGAGCAAGGAGCTGTTGGCAATCCCCTCCAGGCAATATTTGGCAATTCCTGGCACTGGGAATGCAGACGGGCATGGAACACAGGGGCTGTATCTCCTCCTGCACCCCTGGAGCAAATGGGGCTGTGGTGCTGCTTCCGTGCTGGACTTGCTCCCTGCAAGCAGGTGAACGTC
Organism: Stictonetta naevosa; assembly: GCA_011074415.1. NCBI lineage: Eukaryota > Metazoa > Chordata > Aves > Anseriformes > Anatidae > Stictonetta > Stictonetta naevosa. Next base: position 1,864,591 of record CM021714.1, on the reverse strand, counting down.
CCCATTTTCAGCCCCCTCCACCTCCACAGAAGTCCCCTGTGTGTCTTTCACGTGGGCAAACTGCAGATGGAAATGCCTCCCATCCCATCTCCATTAGTCACAGCTTTTGGGCAGTCTCCACCATTTTGGGCATCTGCAGCTCACAGGCCCAGCCCAACACTTCCCCTGGGGACTTCTGGCAAGGAGAGGATGTTCTCAGTGGTGTCCTGGTCCCACAGCAGGTGGGATGGCTTGTGCTGGAGCAGATCCAGACCACAGTGGAGAAAGCAAATGCCATAGCTGTTGTTTTTGCCCATGACTCTTCCTGCTGTGACAGTCATCTCAGTGGCACATGATATCCCTGAATCTTCGCAGGATCTGGGCTATATTCATAGTCCCAACAGCAAGGTCCACTCTATCCTGGGGTGCAGCAGATCCTATCTGTCTGCTTTCATCTGCTATTAAATCACTCCAGGAATCCTCCTCTAGCAGTTAGGCAGCCTCCTCCTCCCTCCTGGAAAACAACAAAAAAGCTGTTTTGTCAGTAAATGCGATAAAAATCTTCCCTTCATCTAGATTCAAGGACAAGCTAATCAAAATATTTTCACAAACCTCATGATACTGCACTTGCCAGGGTTTTTGTGATGTCCTGATTGCAGCAGGTTCCCCTTGAGCATTGCCCCAGCCCAAGAAAGGAAAAACTGCAGCCCGCAGTGCCCAAGGACATCTCCCATTGTCCCCATGGCCATGTCCACGAGCTCACCATCACCGTGAGGTGCAACTGTTGAGCAGCCGAAAGCCTTGCCCACCTGTGGGTGCAGGGCTGGGGAACAAGTTCACTCACTCATCTGGCTGAGCTAGAGCAATTAAAAGAAAAGCAGGTTAAAACCTGCCGTTCTGCACAGCACCGGACAGGAGACAGTGTCTCAGGTGAACCCAGCCATGGTCTGCCTGGTCCCATGCTGCCCACCCAACTGGGTGGATGTGCTCTTGCACATCCCTTGCCCTGCCGAGCCCCTGCCCATCCTGCCCAGGGCGTGTGGGTACCAGCAGCCAGCCCCTGCCTGGCAGGGTGTTGAAATCGTGCATTGCAGCAGCCCATGGGTTGGCGCCCGGGCGTTTCTTCCACCTCTGTTCACACGGTGAGATTCAGAGTGATGCAAAGAGGCACGTCTCAGCCAGTGCTGCTGAAAGTTAGTATTCCCTGGGTCCCACGTTGTGAACAAAGCTCGTGTAACGGACCCACAATCATAACAGGCTCAGATGACTGGGCAATGCCCAAGGGACATCCCTGTCACATGGATCTGCTCATCCCCTCTGGGCTACCAGCCTCCCTGAGTGCAGCAGCTCTCCTGCCATCCCATCTCCTCCCACCAGACCCAGCAGCTCTACGTCCACCCTGCCTCATCCCACCATACCCAGCAGCTCTCCACCCACGTCTCCTCCTCCCACCAAACCCAGCAGCTCTCTGTCCATCCTGCTTCATCCATAGCCAGCATCCCACCTCAGATGCTATGCTCCATCCATCCCACCTTGTCCTACCCACACATTCAGCTACTGTCTCCAGCTGTGGTTGTTGCCAGAGACTTGCCTGGATGAAGTGGCTCTTTCTTCTCAGATTTGCAGAAGGTCTTGGTAGTTTTCTGGGTCACCCCTTGCAGAATTGAAGGCAGGCTGCATCCTGCAGCACCCTCAGGACAAACATCATTGTCTCCAGGCAGACACAACCAGAGAACTTCACCAAGCCGCGGCAGGATGACCAAGATGAGACCGAGATCTTGGCGTGCTTTTAGTGACAGCTCACACACCTCCATGCCCCCTTGGCACCAGGTTCTGATAACATCACCAGCAGATGGGAGCTGCCTTCCCTGGTACTGCTGTGTGCTTTCACCATGCAGACTGCTGCCTGCCTCCTCACTTTGCATCCGTTTATGGGGCTGCGGTAATGAGGACGGGATGTTATGTTTCCTTTTCCACCTTTCATTGCAATTTGCTTAAATGTATTAGCACTGACGTGTGGCCCAGCCCCTGCCTGGCCAGGTGAGCCACATCCGCCAGAAATGCATTTCATTTGCATCCTCAGTAGCTGTGGTGGATTTGGGAAGGCTGCTTTAGACACCCGAGAATAAGGATCTATGACAAAGTCATATTTTTAGTTTATTTTTCTAAACAGTATAAAGAAATCTGTGCTGCTTTGCTCCTGGAGATAATACACTTTTCCTGTGTATTGTTACAGGCTATTTTCCTTCATGTACTCTATTTTTGGCACATGCAATAAGCCCTAACATCCTCCCCTATCTCTACGTTCACTGGAGTCCAGTTTGAAACATTTCTGCTCTTTATCTTTGCTTTTCCAGTGCTGAAGCGATACCATATATCCTTTAGACTTTATTTTTGTCCTATGAATCACCGGCCTTTAACCGGGATCCTACTGGCTATAAAGAACCCCTGTTCAACAACAAACAGAGCAGGGGCAATACCGCAGCGACTCCCCGCAGTCTCCTCTCCAGCAGTAGCTCTGGCAGCAGTTTGTATCCTGCCGGAGTTTAGACAAGCCTGTTTGATCCAGCAGAGAAGTATTAGTTCAAGCTCTGGTCTTTGCTCCCACACATTTTTATCAAATACTCTCGAGGTGCATTTGAAACCTCTAAATCTTCCCCTGTTAACAGCCCATTTGCAGATGGAAAAGGTATTTCTGCAGTCTTGCAGGGGCCATTTGTCAAGCAGGATTCACTAATATTGGCTTCCTGTAAACAAAGGTGTGAAATAGTTGTGCCAGTTTCTCCTCCTATGGAAGTTTTGATGCTCCAGCACCACACTGCTCTCTGGGTTCAATTGTGGCAGAGATGGGTATCGGTGTCCTGGGGTCTCACTGACTGACGGCCTGGGGAGGCATTTGGAAAACACCCAACTCTTGGGCAGCTCAGCTCATCATTCCTGCTGGAAATTGTGAGCGTCACCACCAAAGCCTGGTCTAGGGGTGGCAGGGGACTTTCCCTCCATGCAGGCCTGAAAAGAGACCCCTGGGGGCTGCTCTTGCTGTTCCTTGCATGCTGAGCTTGTTGGGGTCCCTGGTTCCTAAGTGGGAATCTCTGCGCATGGGGTTCCTACCCCGCACCAGGCTCCTGGTGCTTGGCGGTGGGCCACTGGCATCTTCACAGTCCAGCAGATGTCCTCCAAGCTTGCATCCCTTTGCAGTTTTGTGCTTGTCTTGTGTCTCCTGGGGAATAAGACACATTTACCGTACTGCGTGGGCAGGCTGAGCCTCGTGCCTGTTGCTCGCCTGTGTGATCCAAGCCACTGGGCTGGGGACGTGGTTCCCAACACCGCTCACACTCCAAGGGTCTCTGTACCCCATGCCTTCTACATCTTGTTGTACTAAACTCTCACTCAGGCCCTTCGTTTCCATTATAGATTATTTATTCCATCATTTTTTGTTTGTTTCTTTCTTTCTCTGGTGTATTTTATTTATTTATTTTATTTTTGATTGAGACTTAGCCCAGTAGTTCTGGCTGCTTCAGAGTGCCTAAGACCCATGAATCGTGTTTCTCTACTGCTTCTTTCCAACTCAAAACATCACCTGTATAAAGTGAAATGCCCCCAACCCCATTAAAAATGGTTTTATTTTGCTATGCAGCCCCCTGGTGCTGCCAGCCACCCAAACGGCAGTGAGGTCACTGTATCCTAAAGGAGGGCTCTTTGCTTGTGAGTACGCTCCTGTTTTTCCAAGCCTACCTGCCAGAGCCCTGCTAATGCATACAGCATAAAAATACTTGGCATAAGTCACCTCTCCCAGAATGTTTCCCCTTGAAAGCAGTGGAAATATTCCTTCTACATTGGGTCTGGGCGTGAGTGGAGAGTTGTGTCAGCCGCTTTCCGCGGTGATCAGCGCACACCTCCACCCCTGTGTGGGCGTCCAGAGTGATGTGATGCCTGGCTCTTCTCTTAGCCCTTCTATGGGGACAGGCTGGGGCCCCTCTGGGCTTTTCTAGCTCCTTGCAAAGAGATGGGTGTTTCTCTGGCTGGGAGAAGACATCTTCAGGCTCCTCCTCTACAGCCCTGGCCTCCTCTCCCTCCAGCTAGCAGTAGTTCTGCTAAGGAGTCTTTGCCCCTTGCACTTTTTGCTTACTTGCAGGTACCTCACAATACTTTCAATTGTGTATTTTTCTGTTTGTATCTACTTTTATGCTTAGATTGCACAACTCCTCCTCCATGGGGATGAGTCTTTGATGGCAAATTTAATGTTTCCCACATTCCTACATGTGTGCCTTTCAGTTCGCTGCTTTGGAGTCTAACTTACAGACAAAAAATGTCCTAATTACGGACAGCCTGCTGGTCTGCTTGTCCTCCTCACTGCTGACCACATCCCCAAGGATTTCCCAAGCTAGAGGATGCACTGTCTGTGTTGACAGAGCCCTACAAAGCAACAGGGTCCCAAATAACTGCTGGATGTGTATGAGCTTTGTTTGTTGTGTCCCGAGTGGCCTAGGTGCAGAGATGGCAGAGCTTTCTGCCTTGGGTCCCTGTCCCTGCAGTGCTGGGGCCACGCTCACTGCCAGGCTGGCACGAGCCGAGCCCCACAGCTGGAGGGCTTGGTGTGGACCAGGTTTGTTTGCTTACCCAAAGTCAGCTCTGGGATTTTCACCCCTGGTCTCTGTTGCAGTTTGGTGTTGTGCTGAGTACTTGGTTTGCCTCCTTGCCGAATGGCACGACTGGCTCTCAGCTGCAGCCTGGTCTTCACCTCCTTGCATCTGCTGCTCTGAAAGCATCTCCTCTGGTCTCATTCACCTGCTGAGCTAAGGATACCTGAGATTTCTCCAATAGCTTCGTTGCCGACTTTCACTAAGTTACACGAAAGCCGTGAAGAGTCAAGTGCGGCTCGCTGCCGCACCTCTCCCTCCCCGGTGGCCTCCATAGCCTGCAGCTGCAGAGGGAAGCACTGCTGAAAGTGCTCCCCACTGAGCTGGGAAGGGACCTCTGGGTCCATCTCGTCCAGCCCCCTGCTCAAGCAGGGACACCCAGAGCAGGGTGCCCAGGACCAAGCCCAGATGGCTTTTGGAGATCTCTGAGGAGGTATTATTAAACTGCTCCACTCTTACTCCAAGTGCTTACTTAGACCCCAATGGAGGCTCAGCAGTCCAGGCTCACCATGGCTGTGGCAGAGACCTGCTTTGGTCTGGTGGCTCTGCTCTGATGCATCCAGAGAGCACCTCCAGCAGCTCGGGGCACCATTTCTCCACCATGCAGTCCCATACGAGGAGCGAGGCTCTGTGCGTGGGTGTCTCTGCACCACAAACACATCAGGAGCAGCCTGGCAGCCCCCCAGGGCTGGGTGGGCATCCCAGACCTGCTGGGGTGCGGCGCTCATTACGTGGACATCCCTACAGCAATGCTGGTCTGTCCTACCCACTCGTGGGGCCTAACACCTCCATGCCCCTTGGCCACAGCTGCAGAGCAGAGTGCATCCAGACCTTGCCCTGCACACTTCAGAGCACAGCAGATCAGCTGGACCTGCTCCAGCAGCATCGCTGCCCCTTGGCAGCGGGTTTTGGTGCAGATTCCCAGACTCGTGATGAAATCACCCATCAAAAGGCAAGCAGCGGTGATCCCGCCAGACATCTGCTGTGGGATGCTGGGGAAGGAGCTGGGAAAATAAACACATCGTCCTGCACACATCTCCTGTGGCTGGGAGGATTAAACCAAACCCATCCTCGTGACCCCAGCTATGAGCTAGGTTGGCTCAGCTCCTGGGCTATCAAACACACACGTGTCCCCAGTTAGCAGGTAAGAAATTCACCTCCCGGGCAGGGACTTCCAAGGCCACAGGCAGAACCTGCCTGGCCAAAGTTTGAACGTATCCAAAACAGGAGGTTGTCGAGGGCTAGGTAGGAGCAGGATGGGGAAGGGGAGAGGAATTCAGGAGAAATACCCATTGAGGATGGCCAAAAAACCACAGATCACAGCGAGACAAAGGGGAGAAAGGAAAAAAAAAATAGGGTGAAGAGGTTACAAGATCTGCCCCAGCACCACGTGGATGCCCCTCCTGTTGGCAAGGGCCAGGGCAGGTGAGACAGCTCCCTGCTGCCTGCACCTGGTCCCTTGGCATGGAAAGCCCAGGACAGCACTGCAGCAGGATGCAGGAAGAGGACTTGTGCCTGCCTTGGCATGTCTCCTGGAAGCACTGGGGTCTGGAGCATGGGCACTGTCCCCTGCAGCCACTGTCACAGCAGTGATGTGACCAGTGAAGGCTCAGCCCCAGTGTGGACTCCCATGGGATGCTTTCTGCCAGGACACTGGGGAGGTGGTGGGGTCTGTGAGCGGAGGAACAGAGACAGCACAGGGCAGACCCCAGGAATAAAGAGGAAAACACTTCCTTGGGTGCTCCTTCCCTGTGAAAATGGGGTTGCTCCTCTCATCCCAGCATAGCATTCGGACTTCAGCTCTGCCCCTGCCCTCTCCTCTGCCCAAAGGCCACCCAGCTCCTGGCGCCCACCACGTCCCACCATGTCTCTTTGTTCCAGGAAGAGTTTCAGCTTCTGGAAGACACAAGTCGGCATCCTTAAAGTATTATAACATAACAAGCTTGGACAAAGCAGCTTCGAGTTTCCCCCCAGGGGGATTCAGCGAAAGCTGTGATTTATCACGTTCTGCATGCAGCACTTCCCCAGGCCGAGCGCCAGCCCCAAACCATGCTAAAAATGTTCCTCCTGCCGTGGTCGCTGACCTGAGTGTGACTCAGTGAGCGGGGGGAGGACCGCAGCGTCTCGCAGGGGTTTTATCCCTTCATGCAGGAACCCTTTGGAAATATCCATCACCCCTCTGAGGCACTGGAACACCGCTGCTACTTTAGAAGAAAAAAGGAGTTAAGGATGATAAAGTGATCGTGCGTGCTCACACTGGCATGGGTCCAGGAATTGTGGGGGCCCCAGTTCTGAAGAAGGAGATGAGTTTCGATGATTTTGCTGCCATTCCCAAAGGTCTTCCAGTAATGGAGTACTCACTCCCAACAAGGCAGAGAGCAAGAATCCAATTGTGTTTGCAAACCAGAGAGTTGCCTGAAATCCCTGCCATCGCTTCCAGATATTTTTCTTGCTGATCCTGTACTTGTTGCAGAGCTCCCAGGATGCACAGTGAAGTGTGCTAATTACTAACAGGGAACTCGTTATGTTTAGGATCATGAATTTATGCTGCAGGGTCCTTTCAAGTTAACTGTAACAGCCTCGATTAATCCTTTATTTACAGTGAGCCAACCCGGGTGGAAACAAGCAGAGAAGAGGAGCTGGGACTCTCGGGTTCAGTTCCTTGCTCTTCAGCTCAGTCCCTGACCCCAGACACTGCTTGGCAGAAGAAGGCAGGCCTGGTGGTGAAGATACTAAACCAGGCTTCAGGAGATCTGCAGCCAATTCCTGGCTTGGTGGCAGATTCTCTGGTGACTTTAAGTGAGTCTCCTAAGCCACCATCCCAGTCCCAGGGCACACAGCAGGAGCAGGTGCCTGCAGCACCTCCAGGGTCGGGATGATGTCTCCTGTGGGGTGAGGTGAATGCTCTGCATCACTGGCGGTAGGGTGGGGGGCCTGTGCCCAGCCAAGGAGCTCAGCACCGAGTGCCCACTGCGTGCCCACCCCCAGCACAGATGCCCTTTGGTTGAACATCCCATGCCCTGGCCGCGGGAGGCGGAGCAGCACTGAGCTGCTGGAGCTCTCCCAGGGCTACCACAAGGAGGAGACAATGTGGGTTTATGGCTACCTGGGCGGCGCATTCCCAGTGCCCAAGCAGCGGTTGGTACTGGTGAGAAGGTCTCGGCCACCTCCGGCTGCACAACCACGAACCCGTGTCTTCTGCCTCGGTCCCAGCCCATGCTGGAGCTGCAGCGTGCAAGCAGATCAGCCAGCAGGCTCGTCCCACATTAAAGCTGCTGCAAGTAAAACCAGAAAATACAGTTGTCTCGCCAGCAACCGACAAGGCAACGGCCAAACCAGCCAAGCGGGATAGAAACCGGTCAGGTAGCACCGCTCAGCCCAGTTAGGCTGGGCTGGGAGCAAGGCAACGGGCAGGTTCAGGAACCACTCATCAGGCTCTTTCCAGATGCCTCCGTTTGCACACCCAAAAGTCACTTTTGAAGGCATCAACTATGGACAAGGAGGAATGCGGGCGACCTCTCACTGCTGGCCCCAGTGGAACCGACTGCAGTCCTGGGGACACGGACAGGCAAGGTTTCTCCATCTGAGAGCTGCCTGAGGTGGTGGTTAGATGTGATGGAGGAGTGGGTTTGGCTTGCTGGGCTGCACAAGGAGGGGTAGGAGGAATCCGCTATGCCCTAGATAAGGACTGGGGTGCACACAGGAGTGTTGGTGTAGATGGCATTACTCGCAGGGCCTGCTCAAGCTCCACTTGGCTAAAGACCTCTTCCCCTTTTGGTGGATGATGACTTGACTTCAATTATTTGTTCCTTCAGCTCTTCTGTGGTGACTTCTGCAATAGGAGCGATGCCATTGGAGACATTCCTCCTGGACTGGAGTTCTGGAGAACTCAGAAACACCCCCCCAGAATGGAGGGGGGCTGCTGTCCTCCACTGCAGGAGCTAAGGGCCCCGGCTGAGATAGCAGAAGCCAACCATGGGACAAATGCATGTGTGGTTCGTCCTCTGAGGGCTGGTGGACCTGGGGAACTCCTTGCCAAAGGAAGCTGTGGCTGAAGAAGGTCCTCATGGATTCAAGGAGACACTGAATAGATGCTTGAGAAAGAGATCTGGTGAGATTTGCTAAACCAACAAACCACATGAGGCTCAGGAAATCTTGCATGCTGAAAGAATCTGGAGGCTGGGAGAGTATCTAGGGAAACAACGGTATCTGCTCAAACTAATCTTACTCTTCTCTGGTCACATATGGCTGCTGTTCCTATTGGATTTTGCCCAAGGGTTGGGTGTCAGCTCCTCCAGCAACAATACTCTTCTTTTCCCTAAAAAGGGTCTTCAGAAAGGAACAATTATGTGATTATGGAAGATGAACAAGGGAGAAAGAAATCAAATGATAAAAACTCAAACTGGGGACATGGAGTAGGAGATCCCAAGCTAAGCAGCCCCCAGGCTACATACCACCCTTAAAGGGTCTGCTTGGAGATGTGGTGGGAGAGGGATGGAAACAGGTCCCGCTGTCAGTGGGATTGCCCTGTGAAGCTGTCTCCTGCTCCAGGGAAAGGTCAGCTTGGCTGGGGCCGCAGAGGCAGGGAATTACAGAATCACAGAATCATCTAGGTTGGAAGAGAACTCGGGTCCAATGGCACAGTGGGTGTAAGTAAGAAGGTGCAAAGAGCTGCCAGAGCCTCATCAAGAGGCTCTGGAGGAGCCACACCATTGCTGAAGACAAACAATGGGCAAAACAGATATTTGGTCTGAACCAATAGGAGGTTCAGGAGCTAAAAATCCTCCCATGTCTTCAATTATATCAGAAAAAAAAAAAAAAAAAAAAAAAAAGGCACCTTGGACCTTTTTTTTCTCAACTAAACATATGGCAAGATTGTGTCAAAAATATCTTCCCAGCCTGCCTGTGTCCTCCTGCAGAGACGGGCATGCGAGGAGCCCCAGCCAGGCCCCAGCAGCAGGGCTGGGAGGCGTGAGCCCTGACCCCAAGCTCCCTCCCTGCTGCGGGGAGCGTGCAGGGCTCGGCTGAGAGCAAGGCGCTGAGTCCTGTCCCAGGAACCTCCAGCACGGTGGCAGGGACCTCGGGCAGGGAGCTGAAGCTCCACCGAAGTGGGCCTGCAAGCATCCGAGATGTGTTGGATGTGAACTCTTTCATCCTTAATTTATTTTGTTAGTGTGTGACTGTGGCTTAATGGGAACCACCCATGAAATCCTTCCCCCTTTAATCGTTAGGGGGCTACTCAATAGAGAGCGTTGTGACCTGTAATGTATTACAGAAAAAAAAAAAAAGAAAAGAAAAAAAAACCAAAAACACACATCTGGACACAATCAGCCCCATGCAGCCATCAAGGCTGGGGAGTGGGACCCACTTGTCCCAGTGCCCTGAGCAGGAGCAGCACTGAAGGATCCATACAGCAAAGGGGCAGATCCCAGACTTCGGTTCGCAGCCTTCCCCCAAACTGTCTGCCAGGACATCAAGCAGTCGGAAACAGGATTTTAATTTCCAGTTCAGCAGAAAATGAGGGCAAATCTGCCAGGTTACAGCCAAAGAAAGCCCACCATCACTGTTTCCATGAGGCCATTTCTCTCGCACCAATGCCCGATGGAGACGCAGGAGCTCAGCCTCCATTTCCAGCCCCAGGGCAATGACAGCGCGTGCGATGCTGGGCCGGGTGCAGGATGCACACACAGACATGGGGCCCCTGACCCAGGTGGTTCGGGAGGGTTACGTTTTCTCCTTGAGGGATAATTTCACCTCTTGGTGTTTTTTGTTTTTACAAAAATCTGAAACTTGGAACACTTTCTGTAAAAGGAATCAAAGGCAAAAAATCCTGGTTTGGGGACAAAGCTATTTCCAGTGGAAAAGCTTTGGCTCTGCTCATTCCTGGAGAAAAAATGCAGACATGGCATAACTGGAGGGAACGTGCTGATAGGGAGCAACGGGGAGAAGGGTGGGAGGTGGAAATATCTCCATCCAGCTGCATATACCCTCAACCACGGATCCTGGTTCCACCTCTGTGGCCACGTCCTGGACCAGAGGGATGGTGGAGTGAGCCGTGCTCCTTGGTCCCGTGGTGACTCAGTCTCCTGCCCTCCGCTGCTGGAGCTGGGACATTACCTTGAGAGCCAGCCCCCAGGCCTGCAGAGGAAATCAGCCCTGTCCAGTCACCCGGAGCTTGCTCACAGATGATTCATGCTTCTCACTTGGCTGCCACCACGGGACCATCGGCTGCTGTGTGGTGTCCTGGCTGGGGGCTGACCTGCAGGAGAGCAGCTCTGCAGAGAGGGACCTGGCAGTCCTGGTGGGCAGCAGGCTGACCGGGAGGGAGGCAGCAATGTGCCCTTGTGGCCAAGAAGGCCGAGGGGTGCTGGGCTGCATTCAGAAGAGTGTTGCCAGCAGCTCAAGGGAGGTGATCCTGCCCAGCTGCTCGGCCCTGCTGAGGCCACACATGGAGCATTGTGCCCAGTTCTGGGCTCCCCAGTACCAGAGGGACATAGAAGTACCGGAGCGAGTTCGGAGGAGGGCTCCTGAGATGATGAGAGGACGGGAGCGCCTGTCGCACAAGGACAGGCTGAGAGAACTGGGCCAGTTTAGCCTGGAGAAGAGGAGACCGAGGGGAGATCTCAGTAACGTATATATAAATACCTGAGGGGAGGGTGTCGAGAGGATGGGGCCGGTCTCTTTTCAGTTGTGTCCAGCGACAGGACGAGAGGCAACGGGCACAAACTGAAGCACTGGAGGTTTTGGCTCAATATGAGGGGGCAGTTCTTTACTGGGAGGGTGACAGAGCGTTACAACAGGCTGCCCAGAGAGGATGTGAAGTCTCCTTCTCTGGAGATATTCAAAACCTGCCTGGGTGCCATCCTGTGCAAGGTGCTCTAGGTGATCCTGCTCAGCAGGGGGTTGGACTGGATGATCTTCAGAGGTCCCTTCCAACCCTGCCCATTCTGGGATTCTGTGCCTCTGTGACCCTGCAGGCCTGGCTAGGAGGAGGCCAAAGCTGTCACCGAAGCATGAGGCCTGGAGGCCTCAACCACCAGCCAAGAGATGGGCCAGGGCAAAGCCGTCAGGGCCAGGCCGTGCTCAGGCTGAGGGTTCCCATCCTGGGAGCCGAGCACAGCCGGGGGACTCAGCTGGGAGGGGGGGTCCATGGCTGGGGTTGGGGATGGAGCAGCCGGACCGGGGGAGGCCACAGGCAGATACTGGTGGGTGGCCACCGTAACTCCAGGAACCCGTGGAGGCTCCAGAGCAGGGTATCCAGGACCCCTCTTGCCCGGGTGGTCTCGCTAACCACAGGCACTCAAATAAACACCAGTTCAGCGTAAAAATAAACAGGAGCATCTCGACTATCCAGGCCTTCAGGGTGCACCCGATTCTCATTCTGAAGATGATTTTTTCAAAGGGCTTATTGCTGGGAGATAGGAGAGGACTGTGGCATCACGGTGTTTCCCTGCAGAGTGGGTGATCATCCCGGCGCAGGTCAGCAGGGCAAGGGGTTGTCACCACCCGCACATGGTCCTCATCACGAAGCATCTCCCGACATGCCCACAGTGCTCAGTCCCTGCTGTCACCCTGGGACGATCCCGGAGGGGCCGGCGGTGCTGAGCCACAGGCTGCGGCTAGCCCAGCCCTGCTTACCCCCAGAGGCCACCTCAGAGGTGAATTGATAGCGGGGCTAATAGGGATGTGCTGAGCAAGCAGAGTCAGGATGCAGGGTAGGTGGTGTCCTGCTCTGAATCATCCCCAGCCAGGCTCACATCGATGTTCCACCAAGGCTACACAGCCGAGCTTGCCGCAGTCACTGCTGGCACTGGAGAAGGGCAGGATTCAGCCCCGTGGTCCTGTCCTGGGGATGAAATGCAGCCTGGATCCAGGTGTTCCCTCTGCCACTGCGTGCACCAAGCCAGAGAGGAGCCACCAGCCCCTCTCCCTCCCGGCCCAGGAACGGGGCTGAAGCACACTATAAAACACACACAAACATTTGCCTTCGAGGCTTTCTACCCTTTACCCACCCACCCTGAAATTAGCACCATCAACACAACTTTTTCCAGCAGCAGAATTGCAGCTGGAGCAAAGCAGCATCCCTCGGAGCAGCCTCCGGAGCTGCGCTGCTTCACACCCGCTGGGCAGCGGGGCTCTGCACTGCAGCACAGTGCCTTGGAAATGTTCAAGGAACTTCTTAAGTGCTGGGATGGGATGAGCTAATGGTTGGGAGTCAGGTCCAGTGGGCACCTGGGGAAAGGCAAAAAAAAGAAACAAAATCATTATCCTGCAAACATATTTGTGCAGGCTGCCAATGCGTGCTCCCAGCTATGCGATGAGGGGCAGGACTGCTGGGGGGATGCTTAGATGCATCCAGCAGCACAGCGTGTGTGAAAGAGGGTGAGATTTCTCATTAAAAGCAATCTTTTCCAAGCTTCTTTGCCTTGAGATATCAGATTTAATAGATTTCATAGAAATGGAGAACTGAAATTCTTGAGGCAGCTTTGGCAGTCATAACAAATGTATATGTTACATGCACAGAACGGAATTAAGCTGGAGTTACGGGGAAGCTCAGATATCAGTAGTCTGGGGTGAATAATATTACAAGTTCATTGCTATTAACCTAAGCCCTAACATTAGACATCCAGGAAATTCGGAGCTGAGGTTAAGCATCAGGGAATTTCAGGCATGCCAGGAATGCAACGATCCGGCACAGAACACCTGTAGTGCAACCAGGGAGGGGAGAAATGAAGGGGGTTACATCTCACCCAGCCCATGCGGGCGTGCGGCTCCCTGGTGTCACCACGGAGCAGCAAAAGCTCCTCCAGCTATGCAGAGAAAAGTGGGGGGGGGGCATGGTTGGGAATTAACAAATGCATTTGCACACAGTTCCTGTGCATGATTTCGGGGGGTTTAGCCTGCCTGCACATGTTCTGCCTGCTACACGTGCAGGCTTTGGTTATTCTTAAGCAGAAGGCAGGATGTTTTAAAAGAACCAGAGAGACAGGGGACTAAAAAGAGGGAAAATTTAAATTTTGTGCCTATGAAGGGAAGGCTGGAAATGTGAGCAGCTTGGCTGAGTTTGCAGAGAGCCAAACCAAAGCACGTGGCTTCAGACCGGGTGGATCCGCGCCCTTTCCCTCCCACCTTCCAGCCAGGGATGCTGCCTGGATGCTTCTGCAGCAGGGGCACATCTGGCCACAGCAGTGTTGGCAAAGTGGGGACCAGCCCAGTAAAAAACAGTGGGAACTGGGGCCAGGCAGCTCCCTTGGGAGGCTGAGACTGGAGGCTGGTTGGGAATGGGAAATCCCAGCTCTGCTCTGGACTCCTGCTGAGCTGTTTGTTGTGGGGCACTGCCAAAACGCGTTGGGACCCCGAAGTGATGCCAGAAGGGCTCAGTTGGGGCTGCAGACACAGCACCTGCCAGCAGCACGCGATGAGGGGGCTTCGCTTGGGGCCACCTCTCTCTTCCAGCTGTCACTCGGTGTTTGCATCCAGTCCCTGCACCCGTGCAGCACCCCAGGATGTCTTGGACTTGTGATTAATCCCCTGCGACAGCTCGCTGCAGGACGCAGGAGCGTTAACCCCTCCGGTGCTGGCGGCAGGCACGCAGGGGTTAAGCAGGCAAAGGGGTGCAGCGGTTAATCAGATCGGAATTTGGTTTAATTGCAGGTTGCGGTCAATCCTTGATGCCTGCTCTTACAAAGTGATGGAAAATGACAAATATTTATCCCTGCTGTGGCAGCAGCCCTTTATCTTCCCACACTGTCATCAGGCTTTTCCAGCCGGGCTTTCGGTAGGGAGCGTGTGAGCAGATACTATATAAGGGTAAAAGCTGGTTTGGGCAGCTGTCAGCGTTTGCATTCACTGCATTCCTGGGAGGAGAGGCTGGGGGAGGAGGTGTGAGGTGAGAGGTAGCTCCTGGGCACCCAGGTGCTGCTGGAAGGGGACCTGCAGATCCTGAGAGCAGGGCAGCATCGGCACCCTTGGTGGGCACAAAATGAGGGGTACGTAGGACCCTGGCCAGGGGAAAGGGGGTGCACCTGGTGTTAGGTGCCCCTTTGCAGCCCTTTCAGCTGCCTCCTTTGGAGAACCTGGCCTGGGAGCTGTGAAAGCATCTCCTGCTGAGCAGGACCTGCCCGGCCATCACCAGATCATGGCTATTCCAAGCTTCCAGGAAAAGGGTTGTTTCCAAAAAAAAAAAAAAAAGAGAGAGAGAAAGAAGAAAAAGAGAGGAGGATTACTTGAAATCTCGCCCTTCACCAGGTGCCTTCAAGGCAGGGCATTTTTAACTACTGGAAACAAATAAATCGGGTGCTCCTGCTAAGCTGCCGAGCGGTCCTTTGGCTGTGACACGGCTCATCAGCCTTGTGCATTACCTTGCTACTGTGGGCAGCGATATGATCCCGGGCGGGTTTGTCTCCCAGACATCCTGCAATATCTCACCTCCCGTCAGGCGCTGCTTTCTTTCCTCCACAGCGATCTCGGTTTTGGGCGGCCGCCAGCGTTAAACGCTACCAGAAGGGCTGGCGGGCGCTCAGCCCGGACTCGCTGCAGGTCCCGGTCGGCTGGGGGTGAGGGCTCGCTTTGTGGGGACCCCGACAGAGAATTTACATTAAAAAGGGAGGAAAGAGGGGAAAGAACCCTATAGAAAAATGAAATTCCTGACAAGGATGTGTTTATTAAACCCCTCCATCAACTGCACCTCCTGTGGTGAACCGATAGCCCCGTCCCCTGCAGCATGGGCTGCCACTGTTGAAAGCAGCCCTGTTAATTGCATGGCCGTGCTGATGGCTTGGTTATCCCCCATGTGCTCAAGCTGGGGGATAGGGGGTTCTTTGTGCACCCTGAAATAGTGACTTTGCCCCCTGGGGTCACTCCATTCCCCAGATGAACTTGGGGAATGTCCTTCAATCCCCTCAGCTCTTCTCAGCTCTTCCGTCCTCTTTGGTGGCTGCACCACGCAGAGCCGTCGTTTCTCCGTGAGCACTATTTAAACACAATGCCTGTGAGAGCACTCTCCCTCTGTGCTGGCTTCCACGTGATTTTACCCTGAAAAATCTCTCACTCAGCCAAGCTCTCCTGGAGGCACAGCAGCACCGGTGGAGGTTGTCTGAGCAGAAACAAATGCAAAAAAGGGGGTATTTTATTTCTCCCAGAATAAGGTTTAGTTTCCCCCAGTGATGAGACCTGTTGGTGCCGGAATAATAACACACATATAAAAACACAGCTAAGGAAGAATAAATAAATAAAGCAATGGAAATAAAATAAATACAAAGAGCTACTAAAAGAGATGAGGGTTCAATCAGCCTCCTCAAACCCTAGAGTATAAATACAGCACCCGTGGGGACGTACCGTGTTTCCAGGCTGCATGGAGCTGGCTGGGCTCACCAGGCTGCTGCTCTTGCGTTACGGGGACACTTTGAAGCCGGTTGCAGATGGCTGAGTGCGGGCGGTTGCAGCCGCTGCCGTGCTGCCGTGCCAAGAGTCGCACCAGGGGCTGCACCCGGTCACCTGAACCCAGCAGGGTTCCTCCTTCAGCGAGAGCAGGCCTTCCTGCGGTGCCTTCCAGCAAAGTCAAACAAGACCAAGGTTAACATCCAGGATAATTAATAGCTGCGTGTTTGTTTTACAAACAACCTTTTCAGATGCTCAGACCAATCTCATCCATCTTAAACAGATGAGAAAAGGCACAAGTCCAATTAAATACAAAATCATCGCATCATTTGCAAATCACCTTTATCTTCTTCCTGAGGCTCTATGAAGGATTGCCACTGTGGTGCTTGGCCTCTCTCTGCACTGGTGAGCTGGGAGCAATTTCTGAGGAATGCCCGTTAGCCCCTGGTTTCTCTCTGCCCCGACACAAGCTGCACCCACACCAAGGTGGGAAACGGGAACGCTGCCTGCAGGGGAACAGGACGATGATCATGGGAATGGGCAAATCACGGGAATGAAGAGATGATCATGGGAATAGGAAGAGGACTGTGGAAATGGGGATATGATCAAGGGAACAAGGTGATGCTCCTGGGAAGGAAATGGGGAGATGATCAGGGGAACAAGGTGGTTCTCCTGGCAATGGAGTGATGGCCACGTTGGAAGAGCCCTACGTACTGTGATGCTCTGCCCTTTCAGCCCTTGATGCCCCATGGGACCAGGCCCCCAGCAGTGGTGTTCTTGTACCTCTGGGCACCATTTCTGTGGTACCCAAATCCTTCGGGCCCTTCCCTCTGCTCGTCTGCTGCCCTTCTGCTGCAGTACCACATTTTCTGAGCTCACAACAGGGCCGCTCAGAGGGTGGGCAAGCAAGGGGGGTGTTTTAAAACTCAAACCAAGAGTGCACACAAGCTGAGTTGCCCCTGCTGAGCGGGGCAAGTGCCTTGGGTGCTCTGCTCCAGCCCTTTGCTGATGCTGAGCCCTCCCGCAGGGCATGGGGCAGGCTGGGTCTGTCCCCACTCAGCCCGGGCGCATGGCTTCAGGTCCCCGGCTGCCAGCTGGGGACGCCTGCACCACAGGGACAAGCCGCACCAGTGATCGCCCTGGCCTTAATGGTGCTGTGAGACTCATTTTCCCTTCAGGGCCAGGGGAAATGCTGGTGCCCAGCAGATGCTGGTGCTGGCCTCCAGCAGGGCAATGTGCTGCGCAGCCCTTCCAGGGGCTAACTGCTCCTGGCCCTGCTCATCCTCACCCACCCAAGGGATTTCGGAGCAGGGACTGGTTCTCCCATCCCTTCTGCCCAGCGCAGGGAAGGGGCTGGCACATGGCCAAACGGTTCCCAAGTCAATGACCAGCTGATAGCTGAGTATTGGCTCGCTAATTAAACCGGTAGGGTTCAGTCAGTCATTAAATTGGATTGAATTAAATTGAATTAGATCGTGGCTGGGGGCTAGCATCCCAGGGTGAGCCTGGCTGCCAGGGCTGCGCTGGGAGCTCCCTGCACAGCGTATCCGACAGAGCCGGCGTGCTGGAGGGCTGAGGTTTGCTGCAGTATGGATGTGATGGAGGACTGCCAACTGCTTCCCCTGGCAGGAACATCCCCCGGGAATAACGCATCTCCCAGCCTGTGCTCTGGGCTCAGCTGCTGGGTTTCCAGGGGAGGGGGCTTCCCCGCTGGCCCTGAGCCTCCTGCTGGGAAGCCAAAGGTGAAACAGGCACGGAGGAGGACTGTGAGGACCAGCTGGATTGTAAAGGCCAGGTCTTTGAATGCGATATGATAGAAACAAACTGCATGCGATAATGATAATGGAAGGAGAGCGCCTTTTCCCCCTTTCAGGCACCTTGTGAACTGGCCGAGATCCTTCCTGCCCGTAGGACCCAGAAGCAATGCATCAGCATGACCAGAAAGGACTACTTGCGGCAGAAGACGGAACCTCCAGAAACTGTGTCTGCCTCAGCCCCTGCTGGATGCAGGAGGTGAGCGTGGCTGGGATGTGCTCCCCTGGCCCTGCCTCTGTGAGGTTCTGGTGAGGGAGCTGGGCAGCACATCCTGCCCGCCCTGGGGCTCCTGTTTCACAGCAGAAGCCGCGGTTTGCACCCTGGAAGAAGCACTTACACGTCCATGCTGGAGCACTGCTCCCTTACCTGCAAGGGGTGGAACCCTTGAGGCCACCCCGGGATGCCTGGGGCCACGCTCCCAGCTGGGCTGTCCCCAGGCACAGCCCCAAGCCTCCGGGATGGCAAAGGCATCGCCGAGCCCAAGGTTGCTCCCGCAGCCTGACAGAAAAAAGCAGCAGGAGCCGCTGAGCAGGACGAGCATCTCCCAGCTGCCCGTCCCCAACACCCGCACGTATTTGAGTCCTTTCACGGACACCTGGGTGCTGGCCCAGAGGGCGAGAATAATTTATCTGAAGACAGGAGAAAGGCCAGGGTGCCAGGACACTCATGCAAGCAGGCAGCAGCTCCGCTATAAAAGGCCCCACGATCGCCTTCCAGACTGGTGATTCAACAAATGCAAAAGTAATATTCAAGCTGCCTGCTGTGCCAACTGCTGGCTGTCGGCAGCAATAAAAATGCCATAAATCAGCTCCAATTAAAGGCAGGAGGCTCCGGCTGAAGCCGGGAAACTCCCTGACATGCCGAAATCGCCGAGGCAAACCCTGCGCGCCGTTACTTGCCGCTTGCAGTGGGCGATGGTGCAGCGCTGCAGCTCTTGGGGTTTTACAGGGTTAGGAGAGTTGGAAGAGACCATGCCTGAACAGGAGGCAGGATTTGGGAATGCTTTCTGGGAATGCTTTTCCACAGTTTTCCAAAGAGACGTGAGCTCCTGGGGTCAGGTCTGGAGGAGGTGAATTTGCTTCTAGCTGCCCAGAGTGCTGACAGCCCCACGGGACCTCCAGGTGCACCCACCGGCCCCAAGGAGCCCACACCTCCTGGCACAGCAGGGAGGCTGCCCAAGAGCAATATTCACCTCCAAAACAGGCCCAAGGCTCTCAAGCAGCCATCAAATCTCTCCTTGGCAGGTCCGTCAGATGCCATCCCCACTTTGCTTTTTGGCCGTTTGCTCCTCAGAGTGGGTCCTGGAGAGTTTTTCTCCTCTGGGGTTCATTGGGGTGTCTGACAAGCCCGAGAGGGCGGGTGGGAGGCCGGGTGTGGAGCTGGGACGTGCAAGGCCAGGCTTGGTTTCCAGCGTGGGTCCCATCCTGCCTGCCCGCCCTGCCCCTGCCTGAAGCCCAGGGGTGCCCATGCAGCCGAGGGCAGCCCCGTCCCCATGTCCCCACAGCTCTCGGCATCTCACCTGCTCCACCACGGCTATGAGGTCACCACGAGCCCTGCACGGAAAGGCCGCTTTTGTCCTGACTCTGCTCACCACTTTCATCATGGAGGAGAGCTTTCACCGGGGGCACTGGATGTGCCCCAATATGAACTTTTTACTTCTTTTGTGTTTGTTTGTTTCTTTCTTTGCTGATCTTTTTTGTGGGTAAAAAGGAATGGTTTTAGTTAAATCTTGTCCAGAAAAAAGCACTTGGAATGGAAGTTCTGGTCCCAGCAGCACAATTTGTCCCCTCCAGAGAGGCCAAGGGCCATCTTCTACCCCCCAACTCCGTTCCCCCCACAAGGGTTTCAGTACCGTGAATTATTTCAGGGCAGCCCCCTGATTTCTGCCCAGCTCTTGGCCAGCCCAAGCCTTGGGCCATGCAGGGAAATCACATTCCTCAGCAGCACTTCCGTATGTGTCAGATCCCAAAACCAGTGCCGGGTTTGCCCAGCTACAGCTGTGCATTTGTTTCATATCAGAAAATGTTCTGGACCCTGGGTGGAGGGGTAGATAGGACAGGAGATGGACAACCAGGGGATAAATAGGATTTCCAGCTGGGGTAGCCGAGGTGGCTGCTGTACAGGTGCAAAGACAGGAGCCCTGCCTATGGGCGATGGAGACAGTGCCCGCTGCAAAAAAACAAATGCTACATCCGAAATATGCAGCGGGGAATCTTCCTCATCCCGTGAGAGCTGTGTGGCGTGCTCATCCTGCTGGCAGCTGAGCGCCTAATCTTGCACTTGTGCCGGGTTCTGGATGAGGCAGATCTCCCCTGCTCAATGTGCCCTGCACAAGTGGATCTCTGGGAAAACACCAACATTTTCTTTTGGGATTTTGAAATCTACAAAGTGATGGCTGGGTTGTAGCGGTTGATCTTCTGAGGTCCGTTCCAGCTTGAAGTGCCCTATGACCCTGTGATGCCTGAGGAAATTTCCTTCTGGCCTTTTCACTATCTAGTGGCTGAATCATTTTCCCTTAAAAAGTACAGCAAATGAGAAGTGCTTCTGCGATGCAAACTGGTGTAAAATGGGAGGAATCGCAAGCTCCCAGCTGGCCAGCCATGCAGGGGCAGCTCCCCAGACCTGCAGCACGCGGCTTTCCTGGGGACAATTTCCGATCTCAGGGCGTGGTGAGCCAGGCGGGGGAGGAAAGATCTCGCAGACAAGTTCCTGCTTCGAGGGGAACGGGAGGTTCAGATTTCGGGCTGTTTTTCACAGAGGCTTCTGAATGAGCTCTCCTTTTCCTTGAGGGAAGAGAAACACATGCCAAACCCTGTGCAGAGGGTGGAAGGCATGGCTATGAAAATCCTGTTCTACCTTCCCAGCCTCTGCTCCTTGCCAGGGCGTTGGATGGAGGAAAAGGGAAGGAAGAGAGAAAGCAAGGAGCAGGCAAGCACAGGTCCTGGTGCATGGCCGGGTCTCGCTCCTTGCAGGGTCGCAACAGGTTGATCCGAGCCGGATCTCATCCCACGTCCTCCGTGTTGTCCCTTCCCGGTGCAAAGGCCAGCTAGCTGCCTTTCTGCGGAGCATCCCGTGCCCAACACAACCCTCAGCACACAGCCCCGCGGCGGTCAGGGGCTCGCAGGGAGGGAACGCAGACCTTTCGTTCTGCTGCTGGGATCTTGACTCAGCTGCTGCAGAGGTGGCTATTTTTGCTGATCTGACATCAGGTTCACAGCAGCCTGCCCAACGATCCGTTGTGCAATCCCCCTTTGTGAGTAAGAAGCAGACTTTCCATTCCTGATTTAGCTAGCTTTTTAAACTATCCAGGGCTAAAATATATGATGGGTGAGACAATGAAGCTCATATTTGGTGCTGATTCCTGCAAGGCCCGGGAGAACACCTCCTGTTTCAGAACGTTTCCTATTGACATAGGAGATAAAAAAAAGGCATGGTCCTGGAGAACAGCATGCTTCAAGAAATAAGTGTAACCTCATGTTACTGCAATTTATTACATCTTGGAAGGCTTTGAAACTCAAGCATTAAGCATGAGGCTTAAATTTCCAATTCTTTTCAAGCTTCTGCCATAGAAATGTTTACTATAAAGTCATTTTATTGTTGGAATAATTTTTCTTTTATTCCTACACTTCTCTGTGTTTTGATCCCATGCAACAAAGCAGCCAGTTTTTTACATGAGCAATTCTGCCTTTCCCTCATGCCTTCTCTCTGAAGGTGTCAAAGCACATTATACATCAAAAGTGCTCTCACCTCTGAAATGGCCAAGGTGAGAACGAAGCCTCTTCCTTTCCACGGTGAGCGAGGGCAGGGGAAGGCACCGTGCTGCCTGGAGTCACAGCAAGCCAGGATTCGAATTAGAAACCAGATCCACATGAATGTCGTCCACATGTCTCCCTGTCGCCACTAAGCACAGGCCAGGTCTGTGCATACAAAACTCCTGTATTTAAATACTTAATTCCAGCTCGGTAATGTTCGGTGCTTGAAGTTACCGAGAATGATTTGACCAGAAAGACGCTGAGATGTCCTGCTTAGCAGAGACACGGGCTCCTGAGGGAGGCCAGAGCTGGCTCCGTAAATCTTGGAGATGCGCCCAAAACCTGCCGCAGTCAGAAAGCAGGGCAGGCAGGGAGGGCGCCGGTCTCTGCAGGAAGCGGAGACGTCAAATAGTCCAGGGACGAGGGTTGTTGTGGATGCCAGTAGGGACACGGGACCGCGCAAACAGCTGTTGCACGTCGGTTATGCGTTTTCTCCTTGCAGAAGTTTGTTCCCTCAGCAAAGTCCAGAGCAGTGCTGGGATGTAAGCACCCATCTCCCATAATGGAAATTAGCTTTTCGGTACATGCCAACAGCAGTAAAACCTCTACATTAAAAGTGACTGAAAAGCGTTTTTCCCTAAATCCTTCACATTGTCTCAAAAGCCTCTACCACTCCCTTAGACTTAAGTGGTATTTGTTTACCTGCTTTGGTTCCAGCTCTGGAAACACCCTGGGCGACATGCTTGGCTTTAAGCACGTGAATGCTCTAGTAGCAACAGTATCATTAGTCTCATGTTTAAAGGTAGGCAAACAATTCTGGGATTAGGAGATAGTTGAGTTCCTATTTCAAACAAGAATCCTTTAAAAATGTTGTGGGTTTTTCTGCTCTTTCCAGTCTCCTGGGGAAGATAAAAATATCATCTTTCCCTCCATGGGTTAAAAACATTCAGTGGATTTGGGGAATTCCTTCCTAACACTGGTCTGGATAAAAATAATTGTGTGATAAAAATAATAACTTAATGCTATAACCCTGACATGCTCCATGTGGCATCTATGGGATCCTCAAAGATTTTCCGTGGAAATCATTTTCTAAAAGAAACTAAAGTCTTCAGTGGCTTGTCACTAGAAAAGTGTTTTCTGTGTGATGCTTCTGTTTTTCCTCTACAAGATGTTGGATGCCTAAAAATGGAAGTTCTGTGACTGAAGCAGCAGGAGGTGTGGGTGCTGCGTGTCCAGAGCCTCCCATGCTGCGGCCCGAGCTGCCCCAAAGGTGGTCGGGACCGGCACACAGCACTGCCCCGAAACGTGCTGCCGCGTGAGCGTGCGGCTTTTCCACGGGGAGCAGAGCACCCGTTGGGATGCTCCATTGCAAAGGGGGGCTGGCACTGCTCGGTGAACGCTGGCCGAGCATGTCGTGGAGGCCAGCTGGCCGAGCAGGGGAGGGTGGCAGGTCCTGGGAAGTGTCACACACCAAACGCCTGTGTGGGAGCAACGCGATGTCCGCACGGCGCTGGCCTGTGGCTGCGCGGGGCGGCTCGCCTCGCAGCTCCGCCGTGCTGGCCTCGGGAGTGGCAAGGCGAAAAACAGCTGGGGAGTAACCAGTTCAGCCTTTCGGCTTTCATCTACCTGTGTTTGCGAGTCAACACCCTTATTTTTCTGTGAAACAGGATGTACGAGACCTCCCACTGGAATGGTAATTAAGAGGGAGACTTTCATATAAATCCAGGTGCCAGGAGTTGCGCAGGAACTGATTTGTGTGCTGAGATGAGCAGCGATGACCCAATGATTTCTAGCTCTGTGCCAGGAGCCTGGCTGCCCATGGCTCCCCTTATTGCCTCCCTTTCTGAACCGAGCAGTGAGCCCCCAAATGCTAAGTTGAACCGAAACGGCACGTGCTGCTCTGGAACATTTCCACAGCCCTGCTTCCTAACCACGGGAGACACCCTTCCTCCCCTCCCCGCTTGCTGCCCTGGCCAGGAGGATCTGCCACAGATCCCCTCCACCCAAATAGCTCCAATTCCTGAGCCACTCGCATTTGGTCTGGGCGGAGAAGCGGACCCGCAGCTTGGGCGATGGAAACCCGCGGTGCTGCCAGCTACCTGCCGGCATGCGGGGCTGGGTGAGCTGGTGGGAGCAGAGCCCGTGCCCTTTTCCGGGCGGTTTAACGCACCACGTGCAACCCCAAGCAGCTCTCAGGAAAGACTTTGCAAAAAGTCGTGGTGTTGAGGTTCTCCATCTCGGAATCCCAGGGCCCATCCCAGAGCCAGCAGCCCCGAAGCCCCCGGCAGCGGTCACTGAAGGCTTTGGGAGCCCACGGCTGTGGGTGCCGTCTCAGGGACACTGCCAGCAGCTTTTGTTTCCTGCTGTAATTTTCGGCTCGACCGCTTCATTTGGAAAAGCCTTGGCAAGCGGGTGGGTGCAAAAAAGCCCCTCAGGGTTAGGTTTAAGGAGCCGGAGGGCATTGCCGGGAGCTCAGGGGGAGTCCCAGAGGATTCTGTGGCAGAGGAGGAACCACGGAGGCTGGAAAAGCCCTCCGAGATGGTTTAAAGTAGAAGGGGAGAGGTTTGGGTTAGGCGTTAGGTGCAAACTGTCGGGTGTGAGGGCGGTGAGGCGCTGGAGGGGCTGCGCAGACGAGCCCGGCAGTGCCGAGGCCGGGCTGTGTGGGACCGGGCCCTCCTGAGGGGGAGGCGCGCGCCCGCCCCGCGCTGCGGCACCGCGCCCCCCCCCCTCCGCTGCAGCGTCGGGAGCGCGCCGCGCCCCCCGCCGGGCGTGCTGCAGCGCGGGGCGGGGCGCCGCCGTGACAGACGCGTCCTGCGCCCAGTGAGAGACGCGCCGCGAGCCGAGCGGCC
>CM021714.1:1708353-1839777 GCA_011074415.1 Stictonetta naevosa | reverse complement strand
GGGCGGGGGCGGGGCGGCGCGGGGCTGAGCGGCGGCGGCGGCGGCGGCGGGCGGCGCTGCTCAGGTGAGAACGAGGCGGCGGCCGAGGGGGGCCGGCGACGGGCCCCGAGCTCCTGAGGGGGGCCCCGAGTTCCCGAGGCGGCCCCGGGGACCGGGGCTGAGGCGGCGGCGGGGCCGCCACACAAAGCCCCCGTTGTGCGGGCCGCGCCCCGCTGAGGGCAGGGGAAGGGGCGGGCGGCGGTGGCCATTTTCTGCCGCCCGCAGCCCCCGGCCGCGCTCCCCGATCGTGGCCAACGGGGCCGGGCCCTGCGCCGGGGGCGCTGCCGGGTGGGGGGGCGGTGGCGGGGCCCCGCCGCTTTGTTCCGCCGAGCCCGGCGGGTTCCCGATTATCATTATGTTTTTTCCTTTTTTTTCTCCCTTTTTCCCCTTCTCCGGGGAGCGCCCGGTGCCTGCGCGATCAACGTGCGCGGCTGCGTGCTGCGGCTGAGCGCTATTGTGAGGGGAAGAGCCCGGGAAGGGCAGGGCCAGCGGCGGCCTGGGGCTGCGGGGGGCGCCGGGGGGGCTGCAGGAGCACGGGGGGAGGGGAGGAGAGCGGGGGGCTGCACTTAAACACGGAGGGGGAGTGATGGGGGAGGGCTGCAATTAAAACCCGGGGGGGGGAAAAGATGTAGGGGGCTCTGTGCAATTAAAAAAGCGAGGAGGGAAAATGCTGCGGGAGGGGGGGCTCTGCAATTAAAACCCAAGGGGGTAAATGCTGGGGGGGGTTCTGCGCTATTAAAACCCCGGGGGAGATGCCCTCAGAGCCAGCCCCCGTCCCCTGGGCGTACCGCAGAAATGCTGCGGGGCCGGGCTGTGCCTTGCTCCAGCCCCCAGCACCAACCCCGCCGCTCCTGCTGTCACCCGCGGGGTCCCACCTCCGGGCCCTGCTGCAGCGCCCTGTAGAAGGACGGGGCCGGGCGCTGCGATCCCCGCCTGGGGCTGGGGCTGGGAACAAAGCCGTCCCCGGGAAGGGGAGCAGCCCTGCTTGGTCTCCAATGGACCATCAGTGGTAATCCAGCACAGGGAGGCGAGCGGCTTTGTGAGCTGGGGTAGGAGACTCAGGTATTACAGCGGTGGGCTTCTCGAGCTAAACGTGGCTTTCCTTGACTAGTTTCTAGTTGCTCCTGGCCAAGAAGCCCATTTATTGCTTATGGGCTCCCTTTAGCGTTTTTCTCCACCGGACTTTTCTCTCAGAGGCTCCTCTGAAATACTTTAAATGTTGAGTCATCACCTCTTGATTTGAATTAAGCAGTCTGTAGTAAACGGTCTGCTCCTCAAACCTCTGGAGGATTCAATGACTTCATGCTTACTTTACATAAAGTTGGACAACGTAACAATCCTTGCCATAGATGGAGACACAGCTATTGTATTTAATTACACGTTCTTCTGAGGGCGGGCGTGTTGCAAAACTTCCAACAGTGCGCATACCGTAGTAGCATGAAAGATGACAAACGCAGTTTGCGAAATCTTCCTTGCTTTTGAAGCTAACCTCTAGGTTACCTGGTGGAAGAGGTTACCATGTGCTAATGGGACATTCTCCAGCAGAAAAGATCTGATGTGTGAATAAGCAAGATCTTTAATGACCTGAGCAGAAGGTGTCTGGCTCGACCTTGTTGCTCTCAGGGCGGTTACAGATAAAACTGGGAGTCCTGGATGTGACGGTGTTATTAAGGAAGGATGCAGTGGCCTCTTCCTGATAGGTGCAGATTGGTAAAACGAGTGTGTGGAAGCCCTTGTCAGCAGCTTTTCATTCACCTTCAAATTACCTGTGAAGCTGCTGGAAAATCTAACTTTGGTAGTCCTTGTGCCTCAAGGTAAACCTGAGAGCTAGAGATGTTGTTTGGAACATGGCAATGTCAGTGTTCACAACTGCCAACAGAAGCTGGCTGTAAAAGTACAAAGCCTTATGTCTTCAGGAGGAATATGAGCAAGGCTCAGCTAGCTGGAAGGCTTGTGGAACCCCCAGGTGTCAATAAATTCTCATCTGTAGCTGGAAGTTGGCTTTTACAAAGTAAATGTTCTATATCTCACGTGCTGTAGATTACTGTGGTTAGCTCTGCGCTGAACACTCCAATATTCACTGTTCGGTGGAACTTGTGCTGACTGGCTAGCTTATGTTAAAATTGCTCCTCTTCTTTATTTAAGCACAGAAGACAAGTGTGTATTTTTCTTTTTTTACGGTTCCCACTTTTATTGCTACGTACGCCAGCTAGGAAGAGCTGGCTAGGTTCAGCTTATACTGCTTTTCCTGCAGTGGGTCTGGGGTTTGTATGTGGAAGACCACTTTCAATGTATGCAGCAGTTTGATTGTTCAGAAGGCCCCTGTGTGTGCAGGGGCTCTCGGGTGCACAGCAGCTTCTTCATACCATGGAAGACCTCCATAGTACATGGTCATCTGAGGGGAGATGCAGGTGTTGGTGACGGAACGTTTAATTGAGGGCATAGCTCCATTCCTCAGTAAGAACCTGGTGTGTAACGTGCTTCTTGCTTTTCTCCTTTCCAATTTGCAGGGTAACTGGTAGCGGACACCTTCACTTCCCACAATGGCACAGAGATCTGGACAGGAAGATCCGGAGAGATACCTCTTTGTGGACAGGGCTGTAATTTACAACCCTGCCACCCAGGCTGATTGGACTGCTAAAAAGTTGGTGTGGATTCCTTCAGAGCGCCATGGTTTTGAGGCAGCCAGCATCAAGGAGGAAAAGGGGGATGAAGTGTTGGTTGAACTGGCAGAGAATGGAAAGAAAGCACTAGTGAATAAAGATGATATTCAGAAGATGAATCCCCCCAAGTTCTCTAAAGTGGAAGACATGGCAGAATTAACCTGTTTAAATGAAGCCTCTGTGTTGCATAATTTAAAGGATCGGTATTACTCTGGGCTCATCTATGTAAGTACTAATTACTAGATTCATTACGGTTGCTAATTCAGCTAAAGCTTATCTGATTCCCATTCCTTTACTTATTTGAAATGGAGGAAGTGGATCTTGGCTCTGATTTTGATAACGTAAATACTTTGTGTCCTTTGCGTTTAGATTAGTCCAGGGTCTTTTTCTGTGCTGTGTACAGGTCAGGAACTCTGTTGTCATAAAACAAATAATAAAAAATTCTCCTATGGAAATAATTCTGCAAGCATCTTTCAAAAATAGAATGCTAAATGGCAACTCTGGGTGCTTAGCTCATGCCGCTTGTTAGAGTGCTTGCCTCAGACATGCTTAACTGATACAGTGAATAGTATCAAATGGCTCGTTTGAACTGAGGGCAGATTACAAAACCTAACTTTGCTGAATTACTGCTGTTTAATTGCTCATATGAATAAGCATGTATCTTGTTTTAACTTGCTGTGCATTAAAAATGCTAATAAGAGGCTATGCTATTACTTAAAAGTTGAAGATGGAAAGTGCTAGGAATGCAAAATGTCTCTTTGGAATCTAATATCAACTCAGTGGGCCAGGAAAGAATGTGTTCAAGTGCTTAAAATAAACCAATAAGATAAAGCTTTCTTTTTCAGTGGTTTTGAAGCACTCGTTGGAACATCTGGTTTATTGCTATCGTTCTATCGAGTCAGAAATCACAAAGCCATTGATGCTGCTTTTGACCCCGTTCCTTCCTTGAACAATGTTGAATGAGTGTCTGTGGCATACAGTTAAGAGTAGCTCCTTGTCTCTTGGCAAACCGCTTGCATAGTGACTTGTTGAGTCAGAGTATCACTGAGAGCTTCAAGTAGACTTTCTATCTTAAAAGAAGCTGCAACATCTGCTTAAATACTTGGCTCATTTTAATAAACACTTGTTCTAAAGCTTAAATCCGTCTTATTTAGTTCCCCAAGGTAGTTGGCTTGTTTCCCCTTCCATCTACGTACTAGTCAGGTATGTCTGTTGCTTGACCCTTGATAACATTTGGATGTAATAAAAAATCATACGTGACTTCAAAATATTCTTCATACTTGTGCTTTCGTGTTAGTTTCCTATGTGTGCTTTTGTTTTTCACTATTTCAAGGTCTTCCACCGAGAACCTTACAGCGCAGCTCAGCAAAAAATACTTCTGGAAACCTCCCTGCAAGCTTATAAGTAAACTAAATGGCTAATTAGTGAGGACTGGATTGAAAATTAAAAGTAAACAAGTTGATAGGTCAAGTCGTGAGTGTACGTGTGAATCATAGCGGCAGCTGTGAAATGCTAGTTACGATACTTGTATCAGTGTAATGAGAGTTAGAAGTTGCAGACCTTAAATGCCAAAGGAAGCTTTAATCTAAGGACTCCATACAGGAAGCGTAGCCACAGATGCTTCTGGAGGGTGGTGCCGAGAACCGGTCACTCTCCTGTATACAGGTGTTACACTGCTGGGACGCTTTGGACCACTGACGAGTTAAAGCACTCTCTGTCTTGGTGGGAGGCTGGCTTATCGTATATGTGGAGTTTCAGTGATACCATACAGGTGGCTCACCTCTCTTCCCCCCGCTCTGCTTCCCAAAAAGGTGCTCTGTTTTCACGCTCTAAGTGCTGAGGCAGGCTCTAAAACTTGGTTCCTTGGCACCGAGTGGCTGCTGTCACGTAGGAGGATTACAGCAGCAGTATGTTACTCATGACCTCCCCGCCCCCAGGCTGGAAGAAGTTGGTTGGGATCAAGAAGCTAATGGATTTGTTGGCCTTAACTGGAGGTCTGAGTTCCAGCAGTGTTGCTGGAGGATGCTGCTATTACCAAGAATAGTTATGGCTTGTTTGAAGCTAAAACCCCACTTTGGGGGTGCGTGTGTAGGGGAAATCAGTTGTGAGCACTGTTAGAGTAGAAGCTGAATATTGGCAAAGATCAATAGGCCAGAGAGAAACTTCATGAGCAGTTGGAGCTCATGGGAGTTTTAGCACGGTTCTGGTTCTTCTCTCGGTTCTTCTCTCCATCAGAGATCCCTGAACTCCTTCAGCCTTGTGCTCTCACTGCTGCTGAGTGCACACCCAGCAGCAGTCGCTGCTGCCTGTGTAACCTCCTGATGTACGCTTGGTACGGAGAGCCAGAGCTAATGGGGCTGGTGAAGCCAGCTGTCCGCAGCAAAGGGCAGCTGGAGGCATGTTTGTGTTTCCAGGGAACAGTAATAACCAAACTGAAATCTTTCGTTTTGGTGCTGATCTTGACCAGTTGAGGTATAGAAACCACACCAGATTCACCATCTCCTAATTCTTAATAGGTTCTTAGTAGGTAGCTCACAATGTTGCCTTTCTAGGAAGTAGAAGGTGTCAGCTGAAGTAGGCACACGTTTGCTTTCAGTCCCTAGAAAGGAAACAGGAGCTGGGGAATTTGGCCAGCTGTCTAGTCATCTGTCTGCAATCCACCTCGTCAAGATGAGACTGCTGGAGGACCAGGAGGACTGACTAAAGCCAGCCTGTGCCAGTCGACATGACCTGACTGGTGGTGCTCATCTCATCGACAAGAGTTCCATGTGACATCTGGTGAGGGGTGGTGAGGAGTTCCTGGCACTTCTCATATCTGCCACGTGCTGTGACCGTGGCCTCCAAGTTGTGTTAGTGGTGTGCTGGGGGAGATGAATACAAATGGAGAATGGGAAGACCAGTGGCTTGGCAAAGGTTGTACACGCTTGGTTCTTTATTTCTTGTCTCATGACAGCACAGAGGATGAAAGGTAGCAGGACTTGTACAGGAACTGCTGGGAAGAAAGGTTGGAGTATCAACACTGGTGATCCCAGTTTTGCTTAGGAGATGAAATAATGTCATTTCTTGCTCCATTTTTAACATCACCTACTCAGTTTCTTGCTGTAAGGTTTATTTTCAGCATAGCTGAAGAATCTTAAAACATCTTTCCTAGAGAAGGAATACTATTTCGGCAAATCATTCTGAAGTATACTATATATCATCACCCTGAGGAGGGGCACATCTGTCCTTACGGCCTCTTGTGCTTGGACTTCTTCCTTCTCAACGAGCTGATGACGAAGCACAGTCCTGCCCAGTCTCCCAAATGATCTGTGCTCGTGCTCATGTTTAAGAGGTTTGGTTGTTGTGAAGTGCGAGTGTTGGTTCTATGAAGGTACAGCCCTCTACCACGCTTCTTCATTCCTGCTGCATTTGGTTTAACAATTATATTGTTAGAATAACCAGAGTGAAAACTGCCACCAAATGATTTTTTCCAGACTTTGTGCTAGGGATATCAGCATTTCTTACGGTAAGGATGTATCACTTGAATCGCTGATATTCTTCAGTGTGTAATTAGTAATATTCTTCAGAGCAGTCAGAATCTGGAGGTGTTAGTTGTAAGGGTGCCCAGGAGCCTGGGGGTTATTCTGAATGTTTGGCATTAGTGTGGCTTTGCTCAGGCTAATCTTGTGGTCGCTTTTCAATACCTTATGCCTGACAAGCTTGAGGTCTAGATGCAATTCTGGGGGTGTTGCTGTAAGAAAGGGGTGTCAGGAGTTCTGGTTCACTGACTCAAGCTACAGACCATGGTGACCATCTTTATTTTTACAAGACCTGCGTCTAAGATGCCCCTGTGAAGGCTTCTAGGTATCAGCCCTAGATTGTAGTTTGCGGTGGAGCTGCATCAGGCAGACAGGATCTTTAAATCAGACCACAAAATGGAGGCATCCCCTGGATTTTAAGGGGGATGGATGCTGTGACGTTCTCCGGACCACTTGCTTTAACGCTCTGTGGTAAGCTGTGAGGTTGCTTGCCTCGTCACTGCATCACGAGGTTCTGGGCTCCTTGTGAACCAGCTTCTGAACTCACAGCCCAACCCTGTGCGTGAACGCAGGAGACGGGTGCTGGGCTGTGGGCTGTCCCTCAGGGCTCCGGTGGTGTGGTGTCACCTGGCTGTTTTGGGGTCGGGCAGTGAAGTCTGGCTGAAGCAGTGGCTTTGGGGGCTGTAGCTGTCGTCTCCAGCTGAGTCCCTAGGGAGAGGGGAGACATTAGAAATGGGCCTCTTGTTTTGGTGGGAAGGGATGGGGCTGGCAGGGGAGGTCACCGAGAAGGGAGGATTTTGTCAGAAAGCAAAGTGCTGGGGGAGAGATGCTGGCTGCACTTCACGGTACGGAGGGGCGGGAACTTTGCTGCTTTGGTGGAGAGCTACAAATGAGGTCTGAAGGCTGCAAAGGAGCCTCTGATGTAGGAGGAAGCATTTTCTCCATCTTGCTTTCTCTGAGCATTTTGCTATCAGCACCATCACAGCCTATTCAGAAAGGTTATACATAGACCTGTCAGTTATGTTCAAAATTAGGTTTCTATGTGAAGTTTACTACCCAGTTTGACTCATAGGGCTGATCTGAAGGAAAGAACTGAGGGAATATATATATTTTTTTTACTGTTTTATTCTCCCTGCACTTGGAAGAGAAAGAACTTGGCTTGATGGCTACTTACTGTGCGACTTAATCATTTGCTTTCACTTCAGAGCATTTTTTTTTTCTAAACTGTGAATGGAAGTACGTTTCAAGGGATGCTACGCTGCTCCTAGGACTCTAAACAGAGGTCAGGAGTGGTCCTGGTCACTAAATAATGTCTCGGTGCTTTGTTAGGCAGCGTTCTGGATATAACTTTCGTAGTATCTTGAATTAAGTCACTTCAGCATTTCAGTTGGTCAAAATGCATCTGGCTGCCAAGATCAGGAATGGAAATACCTTATTTCTGTTAAATGGAAGGTGAGTTGTTCTCAATGCTGCAGACACTGGCAGTGATTGAAAAGAGAACTAATGACTTACTATTTTTGAAATGGGGGGAGGAGGTAGGTGAAACTAAAGCTCTGCTTTTGTGTCAGTACTTCCATTTTGATGGAAAATGGCAGGGTCTTCCTTGCCTTTTTAAGCGTATTTTAAGTGTTAGCGTGGTGACACATACTGTGTGAATGGCAAAAGAGAGCCTCGTGCCCATCTTGTGAATGAGCATGTTGTTAAAGCAAAATGGGTTTCTTTCTAAACAGACCTGCAAACACGAATAGCGTGGATCCTGCAGATCCTGCATGGGCTTGGCACAGCTTCCTGCTTTTCCAGGAGAGTAGAAAGCTGAGGGTAATGTCTGAGCACACAACTGTATTTTAGTGGTCTTGACGGATAAATGCAGTCTAGTATCTGAAAAGCTCCTGGAAAGGTGGCTAATTGTCTACCCAGGGGCTCTGTAAAAGTTCTAGAGTTTGATTTTTGTGGTCTGATTGAAGGAAGATAAGACAGGACCAAAAGTATCTTGCTTGTGCAGTCAGAGGTTCCTGTCCCTGTACCCACTGAGGTGGGATGAAGGCATTGCTCACTTAATCACGGAGTCTAATGAACTCTGACGGTCAGTATCATTTAGGCTTCATAAAAATCTATTTCAAAATATGTTGCTCCTTGTGTTCCATCCTAGTCCCAGCTCTCCTGGACGAGGAGGTCATTGCCCACTCTGGGGCTTTGGGATGCCCCCGTAAGTCACTGCAATAACTGCTGAACAGCTTCCTGACCTTGTTCAATCAAAAGGATTAAAATTAACTTAATAGAAGTCTTCTAACACTTGACTCCTCTTTAACCCGTGTCAGCATCTGTCTCACCTCTTGCACTGGTGATCCCTGGGGGATGTTCCTTGGGTGCTGGCAGTCAGGGAGCCCATGACCGAGATGCAAAGAGCCCAGACCTAGCCCTGGGAAGGCTCAGCTGGGGACATGTGGCCAAGGACGCCTGTGCTGTAGGTGAGGTCGAGTTAGAGATGAGCGGTTTTGCTGCCATTTGAAGAAGAACAGAAGGCTGGGGAAGTGGTGTTGAGGAAAGGGTTAGATTCAACTCTGAAATCTTCCACGCTTGAACTATGGATTTTTACCACCCACCCCTCAGTTTTATTTTAGCAAAGACTCTTCCAAAAGGGTTGGAAACTATTTGTGTGGCTCTGAGAGCCTGTAGAACTTTACAGGGAGAGCAGTAATTAGCAGCATGTGCCCACTGGTTTTTTTTCCTACCAGCAAAGAAAATGTGCTTGCTGCTGTGCAGTTGCAAATACTTCGGCAGATATTTTTGATAATTACAACTATTATTTCTGTAATTGGTCTGTAGCCCTCTGCTACTTCCATTTTTTTTCTGTACTTTCTATTTTACTGAGGCAGAAGGTGGGGAAGAGTGAGAATTACGCTGCAGTCCCCAGTTCCAGGACCTGCTGTGGGTGGAAGGTCTCATAAAGCTGTGCTTGAGGAGCACTCTGTAACTGGTTGCTTCTCATAAGCTCCTGTTCCTGTGAGGCCGGAGCATAACCTTGAACAATCTGTGTTATTATATAAGCTTCTAATTGCTTTAATTTTTGTGCTGGTTCAGCTGGGAGTGCTTCAAGTTACCAAATACTGCAGACTGGTAGCAACAGAGCCTGCGAGAATCTGGGTTTGTAACTGGCTTCAGCCTCTCAACACAAACCAGTTGCTGGCTCTGGTACCTCATATAATGCAGGAGAAACACCAGGGTTCAAATTGTAAGTGCTACTTAGACTTCAGAACTTGTTCCACAAGTCAGAATTAACCTAAAAACGTGATCAAGTTGAAAAAGTTCAGTGTAGCTTTCCCTTTGCTAGAAAAATCTAAGGGATTTCTAGGAGATAGGTTAATATTCCTTTTTGCCCCTGGGCAAGAAGAGATACAAAGAAGCGCGTGTTCTTGTCAGATACTCTCTGCTTCTATTAAAAATGGTGGCTTAGCAACCTGAAAAGGTGCAATAATTTGGTTCCTGGACTCTTGTTGAAGCACCCAGCTGAAGGAACACGTGGTGTTGAGGACACCCCCTCAGGCCACACGACTGCATCAGCACTCCCAGGCAGCCCGTGCCAGCCTTCTGCAGGGCAGTCGGGCTCCAGAAGGCCGTACAGAAGCCTTGTGAGGGGATATTAATACTCCTCTGGCCCGGGTGCAGCCCGGGATCATGTTTGCCCTCGTAGTGGCTGGTGTGGCTGAAGCAGCCGTGGGGAGGGGGAGCTGACTGAGCAGTATAGCCCGCACTGCTGATTTAAACTATTCTGTGTTTGAACAGATAACCCGGAGCCTGTGAATGTGACAGCACAGTACTGGTGAATGCCCTGTCTGCAGGGCTACCTGTAGAGAACACCTGTAGAGAAGTCCCCTCTGCAGTTTGGGCTGCGCTTTTGCTTTAATGGCTCATGTATGGGTTGTGCTCCTTCCCTTTCTCATCACCCTGAAGCACAGGACTTGCACTTCAGCTGCCCTTACTAGCAGCCCATGGCTGTTGTCCCCCATCGAGCCCCAGCCTTTGTCGCAGCTGAGGCTCCCACTGCCCTACAGCATCCCCTCACCCTTGTTGGTCCTCTGACCCCACTCGTTGGGTGCCCACAGGGCTGACTTAGTTTTTGTAGCCACAGGGGCCTGTTTGTCTGGAGATGGCTAGGGTCGTTCTGGGGTTCCAGGTTGCTGATGGTGCTGGGGAGCACAGGCTTGGGGTGGTGATGGTGGTGTGGGATCGGGACAACCATGTGGCCTCCCCAGCCCTGTGGGGGGGAGCACAGTATCTGGCTGGGCTGCTGCTGTGTTCTTCCCCAGGCTACAGCCTTTGGCTTTCCTCCCCTGTGGGGCTGAAGAGCTGCCTCCCCTTCTGCGCAGCTTGAATTTAGGCTGGAGAGCTGTATCATTGGGGTAGGTGAGAAAACCGTGCCAAGTTCGGAGGCTTTAGTAGGGCCTGGAGTGTGACAGGCACCTCCATAACCTTAGCAGGTGTAACTAGGCAGGAATGGTGTTATGGCAGTGCAGCTTCCCAGGCTGGAGAATGGGCTGTACAGTCACGTACATGGGGTGCAGTTCTTCTCTTCTAGGTAAGAAACCAGAGGTTCATAGGTCCATGCTGCAGTTGACTAACTGAAGGAGATGCCTAGATGCTTATTTCAGCTTGATTATATATGTAGCTGTAGAGTAAGTCTGGCATTTCCTATATTTGAAGAGCTGCAGGTAAATGTTGAGTCCGGATACTCTCAGGTGGGTTGATCGTTACAAAGTCAAAAAAATGACTTGCGTCTTGCTGGTGCACTCTGAAATGACTCTTTAAAGAGGCTTTTTGATGTTGCAGCAGAAGCTGCCAACCTAACGGTTGCAATAGCGTACTCCTTGGTGCAAGAACTGTGGTCCACATGCGTGCATCTCCTTCTCGGGCTGCTTGCTGCTAGCAAGCTGTCGTTTGCAAACAGGCCTCTGCAAGGAAGCTGAACTCCGCGGTCTGGGATAGCTTACCAAGATCTAAATTACTAAATGATATACTACTGGATAAAAGCTTGTAAGCATCTGGAAATATTCAAATGCCACAATTAGTGTCCTGAAGGAGAGTTTGTATAACAAAGCTCTGTCAGAGCGCCGCTTTACTATTTGTCTCTGGAGCCTTGCCTGGAGCGCGCGCATTCCAACGTGCCGAGCTGCTGCTGGTTATGTTGTCTGCATCCCGTCCCTCTGCAAAGCAGAAGTGTCTTTCAGACTGTTAGCTTGTTTGCAGCTGACTGCCTGACCTTGAGCTGAAGAAGGATCTGTCCTTTAACTCCTCAATATACATACCTACCCTGGCTGCTGAAACCTCCTGAAGTCTGGTTCTTTGTACAGCCTGGCTGCTTTCTGTAGCTCTTCAGTGCTTGATTCTCACTACAACTCAGGCTCCAGGCAGTCCAGGGAGAGTTCAGGGCCGGGAGGAGGCTCAGGGCATCGCTGCCCCACCTGTGTGTCAGAGCTTTGGGCACCTGTAAGCAGCTGCCTGGTGGAATTCAGTAAGCAGGGTGTTTTTTCTGTGGCTGGTCACTGAGAACCTTTTCAAGGTGTTTTAAACAATCTCAACTTTCTTATGCCTTCAGCTTGCATGCAGAAAGCCCATACCTTCTCTTTTCATGTTCTCAAACCCACTGTTTTATAACAATGCCCTGTGAAACTTGCAGTTCCGAAATAGCTGTATAAAATACTCAGTGCCATTTATCTCCCTCCCAATTAAATTTGACTCAATAAAAGCAACGCCCTCCCTTCTCCCGCTGTGCTTATATTGCCTAGCAAACCAAGAAAGCTGTGTTGCCTTCTGGAACAGATGACAGGAAATTTGGGACCCTTGTGGGAGTTCTTGGTTCCATCTTTCCTTGAATGAATGAAGGCTTTATAGTATAGTGATGTTCTGGCAAAAGTGTGACTCTAAATTCTGCAGGGAAATGGCTGGAGAGCGAACCAAGTGACAAATATGCAGGAAATCAGGATGCTGGAGTTAAAGGTGCTGCATATGAAAGAGCTCTGTCATGGTAAAGACTTCAGTGGTCAGTGGTAAAAGCCTGTCCTCTGGACCTCAAATAAAGGAACCTCAGAACTGATGAAACTCTCAAATTGTTCATTTGCTTATTGCGATCGCTCCAGGTTCACTGATCCATCCGGTTACTGCACTGGGAGATAGTCCAGAAAGGCTTCGGGGTTAGATATTGTTGGCAGAGCTCTGGAGAGCTGTTGAGCTTGCTTTTATAAAACATGTTCTCTATGCACCTGAGCAGTGATAAGGCTCCCTGCGATGGAGAAACAGAAGAAGCTAAAGCACGCTGGGGGGGGAGAGGAGTCTTCAGATGGGTGTTCCTTCCCTAGCGCTTCGTATTTCTTCAAGCACTTTTAAAATTTGTTTTTTATTTACAAGGTCACTTTGCCCACATCTGGGGCGGGGCAGCGATACTGGAAAATTTCCTTATGAATATCAAAGGACCAAAGCAACTAATCATGCTTCAGATGACTTTGGAGAGAGCAGAGGTGTGGCTCTGGAAGCCCCGGTAACGCAGCGAGCGTGGGTCGCACAGCTCAGCCAGCGGTTTCTGGCCAAGAGCCGGCAGCCTCGGTAGGATGCAGCCCACCGAGGTGAACTGCCAGCCTGCAAAGCTGCGTAGGGCAAAAGCAGAGCGGGGCTCAGAAGTGCTGCCGGGTGAAAGGGTCTGGAGTCCTCCTGGAGGAGGGAGGGCCCCTGGCTTATGTGAGTTTGTGCTGCTGTGGTGGCCAGAGGATGTGCTGGGGCAGAAGTGGAAGCTGTCTCTGGCTGGACAAATTCTGTGGCTTGTGACCAGGCCTCATCTGTGGGCAGCAGGAAGCGAGCCTTTGTCATCAGGTGAGGCCGTAGGGGAGAAGTAGGGCATAGCTGCTGCGCGGTGAGCTGGAGCTGGTGATCACAGGGTGGCTTGATGAATGTGTGCCTCTTCTAGCTATCCTTATCTGAAGACTAGAGTGAAAAACAGATTTGTGAATTTTTTGATGTCTTCCTGTCACTGGTGCTACTTGTGGTTGAATGCGGGTGACTTCACCGGAGCCCAGCAGGGAGGCTGGCTCCCTGGGAACAGGCTCCGTATCGAGCAATTCCCGAGTCAGTTGTACCAGGCTATCAAACCAGCCGTCCTGCCTTTCTTCGCCCTTATGGTATCACCAGTAGCAACGAATGAGGTGGGCAGGAAGCTCGTTCCATTACTAACCGGTTCATTTTTGACACTTGCTCTCAATAAAGAGAAATTGCCAGCTCCGTGAGTTACTGCAAGAGCCCCAGAGCTGGCAGGAGGGGCAGTGGTAGGAGGTGGTAGGATCGTGTGCTTGGGAGGGAGGCCAGGGAGGACCTGCACTCCCCAGCAGGCCCACGCTTACCTTGAGTTAATGACTGATAAGTTGTTCTTTGTGCTTGGGTCAGTTGACCTGATAACATCTGTTCCCTTTCTCTTGAGAAATAAATGTTATTACCAAAGATGTTTGGCTGGGTGAGGTGCTGCAGTGCTTATCATGCAGCAGATCTGACCAAAGCAGAGAGATTCCTTTCCAGTAAGGGCATTTGACGTAAGGTCAAATTCTTTTTCTTTATTGATAGCTCCTGACTCAACTCAGATCACCTTCTGTCTCTATTTCCAGGGGTTCTTTATGTGCAGAAAGAACAGGTTCCTTTTCTTCCAGATAAAATCATACACATACGTTATAAAAATAAATAAGGAATTTCATACAAATGTACCAGAAAAAAAGATTCACAAATCAACAAAGGTAGGAAGAATCTTGCGTTACCGCTCAGTGCTGTGCAGCTCCCAGCAGCTGGTTGCCTCTGTTCCTCCCTCCTCTGAGACTGCAAGGCAGGGGAGTCTTTGTGGCTCCCAGCAAGATGCTTGCTGCTTCTGTCAAGAGAAGGCTGGTCTCTCGCTAACGTTCCTCCGAGAGTAAAGATGCGAATGGTATCAATGGCTAAAGTAACACTGCCAAAACTTGCTCGGTTTTCCTTTCGTTTGAAAGAAAAAAAAAAATCACTTAATGGATTTAGAAGAGATGGGAGCCACTCTAGTGCTTTGGGTGCCTTGTTTCAGGGCGACACCATGAACTAACTGGTTTTTGGTATGGTGGGAGGCTGTCTCGCTGTGCCTTTAGGAAAGCCCACGCAGCTGGACCAGGCTCAGCTGTAACTCCTCGTTGACAAAATGAGTGGTTTGTTGTATGCTTTTCTTCCATCCCTATAAACATAATAAATACCAGCAGCTTTACAGGTATGTGTGTGTACATATCATGTACACGGTAACTTCTGTAGAGCAGAGGTTGAACCGTTCTCGAGTTACCTCTGACACTTCATTCTCACAGAAGTGTGGTGCTTCATGCATCGCTTGCAACGTGCTGAATTTTACAAAGATTGATTTTCTTTGTGTAAACAGAAATACCTCAATAAGGGTACGTTACTCTCTGAATTCAAAACTTATGTAATTTCTTGGTGATAGAGCAGTCCTGATAGTGTTAAAGTTGGTACTGAACAGAAAGCAGGTTATGAAACGCTGCCCGCAGTGCCAGCTGCCAGGCTGTCCATCACCTGGGAGAGGGAAGTGGAAGGGATGATGTCTCCAGGAGCAGGTTGCTTTGGGATTGAGAGAGAGCAGAAACAAGATGCAATAATAACAGGAAAAACATAGGATAGCAGAAATAATAGGCTTTATTCTTATCTAAGTTATTTACTGGAATAATTACTTCTCAGTGCAAATAACTAGGGTTTGCTACTTGCAGAAGGCTTCTGTTCTCTGCTCTTACCAACCACTGGTAGTCCCAGCTGAATTTTTTTATGAAGAATGTAGTCTTCCTGCTTTTTGAAGTCTGGTCTTCCGCACGTTGTATTTCAATGTAATGTTTATTTCTTTAACATTGTGAAAAATCTTAAGATATTTAGTAGTTGATTTCTCCCCCATACAATGTGATACAGAAAATGTCTGGCCCCTGCTGTAAGCTCTTTATCTTTGTTTAATTGAACAGTTCATACAAGAAGGTTATTGGATAAATCAAGATTATTGATTCCTCCAAATATGAAAACTGGGAACAGGCATTTTACTGAAAGAGTTGAACATCAAAAGATGTCCATACTCCTGTAACTTTGCAGGTGGAAGGGAGATATAAATATCAGTAGGAAAGAGATCATATGCTCTACTTCGTATTTATTCACATTTATTATCTTCAAATTACTCTTTATGCAGGTAAAGAGCCTTTTAAGGGACCTAGGAACCAATCATTTGAATATAGCATGTGTTAAAGTTGGCTAACAAAATGGATGTTAATTTTGATGTAAGGTAAATATTATAACCTGTGGAAAAAATGTCTTGCTCTTTATGGTTTTATTTCAATTCTGTGTTTACTAACAGAACCCCCTCTTTCTTTTTTTTTTCCAAGACCTATTCAGGGCTGTTCTGCGTAGTCATAAATCCTTACAAGAACCTTCCGATTTATTCAGAAAACATCATCGAGATGTACAGGGGGAAGAAGCGCCATGAAATGCCACCGCACATCTATGCGATCTCAGAATCTGCATACAGATGCATGCTGCAAGGTAAGGCTGGTAGATGTTAATTAGTTGATTGCTCTGAACTCCTTAACGTACCTAAAACACGCGAGCTTTGTTTTCCAGCTGTGTAGTAGCTTCTAACACAATCAGAATTTCTTCTAGTGTTCAGAGGAAAAAAAAAAAAGCTTTCTATCTAGAACCTTAACCTTTCAGAACAGGAATAACTTGGAGCCCAGCCCCGTTGGCATGCTTGTCTGCCTTCCTGAGGCCCAGAAGCAAGCTGATGCTAATAGGAAGCGTACTGTGCCAGCTGGGGGCACTGGAAGTTGTAAGAGAAATTCTTTCTCCTACAAGGAAAAGAGATAAGATTGATGTCAAGATTTGTTAGTGTGCTGTCTTTGAAGTTTGAATGAAGTAAGAAGGAAAAAGCGACTGGAAAAGGGAAAGCTAAAGTCTAACAGCTTGTTTCTATACTACTGTAAAAATGTCGACGTTTTGGCCCCTGACGGAACTAATCTGAAGTGACAATGAAATGGTGTGTTTTGAGTTCAAAGAAGGGTCAGTCAAATGCCTAATGCTGAAGACTTTTTTCCTCCAAGCGGTATGGGTTTCATCCATAGTAGAACAGTGTAACGTTACGATGGGCACACACTTTGGGTGGAAACTGAGAATTCTGACACGTACATGAACGTGTCGAAACAAAAACACGCTGGTCTTGTGCAGTTGCTCTTCTGATACAGTGTATGGTGGAAACACAGCTGACACCGTCCCGTATCGGTTCATCATTTGCTGTGGGGATGGCTGTCTGTGCTCGGGATGCCTTCCTGAGCTGAAAACATCTGCATGCAGAATCCAGAAAAACGTGCGTAATGAAGAGGCAGGCCTGAAAAATCGCCTGTGTCGTGCTGTAGGCCTGTTACAGGCATCCTGGGAGTGGGTTAAAAGCTATTTTGTTCAGAGAAACTAAGAAAACTGCTTTTGCTACCAGGTTAACAAACCATTAATACGTAACAGTTTTTAGACAGATATTTCCTGTCTTTAAATAGATTGTATTAAGTCTTTGTTTCTTTAATTGTGCCCATGTTTGTAGGGCTGCTTAATAATAAAGTGTCAGTTGTTTTTTTGCTGGGTGCTGAGCACTTTTTCACCCTAGAAACAACTCTGCCATCACCACTGTGAGGGGAGATAAGGGGGCACGGGCAAGCAGCAGAAGAGCAGCAAATTGGGGTGGCCCATACTTGTCATGCTTCTTAACAAATGTTTTGGGCTGGGTTTTACATTATGCTGTGGGAGAAAAATGATGGCCTCTTGATCAGAACAGCCTGACAGCTCAGATCAGAGGATCCCTAAAAGTACACATTTGTGACAGAATAGAACAAACTTAAAGATCATCTTAATGAGTTTATCCATAGAAGTCTCAAAACCCAGTGGTTTGTGGATAAGGGCTTCCCAAACCAAAGGCACAGTGTCCTTTGAAATTAACTTACGCTGTACGAGAGCAGATCTGTTTCAGGAATTGGCAGTGTCAGTAGTAATCAAACTTCAGATGCTCTCTCTTTGTTCACGGACCATGCTAGTACTGATTTATATCTCTGGAGATCTTGCTATGTGTACAAATTTTACTGGTTTTGGAAGGTGAAGCAAAACTTTTTTTGCACATTGGGTTACAATCTTGTTTTCTTTCCAGCCTGATAGATAGGATTTTATATTTTGTATCGTCTCTATTCACACCTTTCTACGCTTGCTTTCTTTTTGATGTTGGTAGTGTGAATTGTTTTCAATGGAAAAAATGAGAACGTAGATTGGAATAAAAATAGCTGGAAACAATGCAACAGAAGCGTTTTATTATAGAATAATTTCTTCAAGGCTA
This sequence comes from Stictonetta naevosa, assembly GCA_011074415.1. Taxonomy (NCBI): domain Eukaryota; kingdom Metazoa; phylum Chordata; class Aves; order Anseriformes; family Anatidae; genus Stictonetta; species Stictonetta naevosa. The sequence continues at coordinate 1,822,156 of CM021714.1, read as the reverse complement.
ACTAAATCTGTGTCTAGCGTCCCTCACCTGTTTGGAGCTGTTCCCTGTTTAATTTAGAAAGCGATTGGGATCAGCCAGGGAACTTTCCGTTGGTGGCTTGCCTTCACAATTGCTTTGCTAAGGATAAGTAAAAGCTCTGGAATAGACGTTAGCAGTTCTACACTTGGCAAATATTTTACTTAGCAAACTGTTCTTGCCTGATTGGGTTAGTTTGGAAGAAGAGACCTCCAGAGGAGGGGAAAAATAATGCTTCTGATTTTTTTCTAACGGACTTGGCGAAACTGTTTACAGACATTGCTTTCCTTTGGAGGAAGGTGGGGCGCAGAATTCTTCTGGACATGTTTGTCTGAAGTATGAGGCGCATTGCTAATGATATTGGTGATTTCCCTGGCCTCATGTGTTCTTGTGAAGCAGTGATGGGTGATGATGAGACTGCCTAGTAAATATTTAAAGTGGGATAAGTGGGAAGAGAGGTGTGGCACTACCATGCTCACTACTGGTCCTTCGTTGCTTGCAGAGACTCTTGAGCTGGTGCAGAGGAACAAAGCAGCACTTGAGGGAACAGAATTTAAGTCTTGAGATAATAGAAAAATTACACTTGCAATTATAACAGTGGAGGTTATTTGGAGCATCAAATAATACTTGTCTTAACAGTAGGAGATTATTACAATATTCAGTTTAATTTCTGTTTATCAGTTGCAGCACAAGGTAAAGTACTGAATGTGCCTATAATTTGGTAGGGAGAGCTGGATTTTCCCTGCCAGCCAAGGATTTAACACAATACCGCGTCCTTCATCTTCCAACTTTTCCTTATCTTTAGCTAGACTCTCTTAAATGAGCGAAACAGAAAAAATTGTGTAGGAAACTTTTGGCTAGTAGAAATAAGTGTCTAACCAAGAACTAGCTGTTTTAATTGCAATGCTTCAGATTAAGTCAGCAGCAGTCTCTGCTAACAAAGCTTTATTTGAAGCATAATCTTTGACAAAGATGCTTTTTCTGGGAAGTTACTAACGTGGTTATAAAACTTTTTCTACAGTTCGCATCCATGTTAGTGCACATAATGGCTTTGGGAGATGAGGTGGTGGAGGGAGAGCGGGTTGGGGATAGAGTTCTTATTCCAGTTAGATTGCAAATCATGATTGTGCTATTACAGCATATTTTAGTTTCTTCTGATATGGGTGACTGCTGTGTTTCCAGTATTTGACTTCTAGAACTTAGTTATTAGGATTCAGAACTGAGATTGAAACCATAGGAATGCAGTTTCTTTAGATAATATGACCATGCCCTTACAGAAATACCTTAACCATTAATTTAGTTGCTGGCTGCATTTTCCTGGCCTGCTCAGTGGTATTTTGTTCAGTATAATCATGTTTACTTTCCTTGTAATCATAACTACTAATTTTGTAGGTGTTTGAGATGTGTTTACACAGATTACCAGGATACCTGGACCTGAGCTCTGTGTCTAAACAACCTGACTCGTTAAAAAGCAATTTTTCTGTGCTCGTAGTCAAGGGCAGAAAGTAAACTTACTCGTGCTGGGGTGGTTAAGGCTTTCATGCCTTTAATTCAGAGCCCAGATGATTAGAGATGAATTTCAAGTTTCTGCTAATCTGAACCTTTGTATGTTTAAGGCAATATTAGGGCTTACACTAGAGCAGAAAGCTTTACTTTGTTTATGAAAACAAAAAGGCTGTTGGTCAGCAGAAAGAGAACTGATGCATCTGAATACTTGTCTCAAATGGTGCTGGGAATGCTCCATTTTGTTAAACTAGTGATAAAACGCCTGTCTGAACGGGCTGTATGGGAGCACTGCTGGCTGCCAGTCATCAAACTGTTCTTGTCCCCTGGAAGAATTTCCTGTCGAGGACCTTCAGCACTGCAGGCATCCCAGGTCAGCTCTCTTCTTGCCCTTCAGTGGGGAGGAGAATGGGCTGGAATCTGTTCTGGTATTTGTTCAGCAGGGTGGACAAAGGGTGGGGAGGGGAAAGAGCCAGAGAAACAGAACGTATTGAGGAAGCCCAGTTTCTCATTTCTGAGAGCAAATAGTGTTCTGTGGGGAGATGTATTGCCTTAGTGTAAGCTGTCACAAGGAATGGGGTAGAAAATCGTTTTTAGTGGCTGTGTTGCAGATGGACAGCTCAGTGGTGGTGCAGCTGTGATGCGCGAAGGATTTGAGACGAGCTTTGCAAAGAAAAGCAAACCTCCAGTGACTGCTTCATCTCCTAAGCATTGACTGCTCTGCAAGCAAGCCTTGCAGTAAGGATTGAGTGTGAACAGTCTGTTAGTGCCAAGCAAGACTTTAGGTGCATTCTGATTTTGGCAGTCAGGATTTCCCTGCTGGAAAGGGCTCATTACCTGGTGTCCTGACCTCAGAAGGTAACATGCAATGTAGCTTTACATACTGGGCTTCCCCTTTCTTTCCCCATGTAATTATTTTTCAAAGTAGTGTGGTAGTAGGCTGTGTTGCTTCACAGGTGGTTTAGTGGATTTCTCCTGCGCTTTCTCTTCATTTTCCTAATGTTATGTTGGAGCAGTGAGTGCACATAACCCAGGGGCTTCGAGGCACACAGGAATTGTTTAGCCCTAGACAGAAATCCTGTGCATTTATGCATAGGGTTGGGGTAGGCACATTTCACAAAAAAATCCCAGACAGCTTTTCAAAGCTGCTGGACAGTTGACATGGTCATAAGGAACTGGTGTCCTAATCCCTGTGACAACATTGACCTTAATTCTGTTTGGTAATACAATTTGCAAGACTTGATGTTCTTCTGTACTGCTAAAAATGTCAGGCAATGAGAAGCAAACATTTTGACAGGGACTCGGATTTTCACTAAAAATCTGATGTAGTATGCCTGAGCGTTCCCTTAGGACTTTTTTTTTTTCTAACTGACAGTGGAGGCTTGACCCTATCATGTGAAAGCAGCACTAACGTAAGTGGTAAAAGCTCTAGAGAAAACTTGGCTTTCTCTTCTCCCCCTGTACTTCTAGAGGTAGTATGGCCTTGTTTTATTAGGCCTTCTTATTCATGGACTCTTAAAAATGCTTCGGAGGAAATACTAAGGGAAATTTGTTTGCTTTCTGTTGCCAAAGACCAGCTTGCCTACTGATATTACTCTTGTATAATTATACTTAGTCTCTCCTTTTTATCCTGTTTCCCCAGGATGTCTTGATGAGCACTAAATTAGCGCTGATATTTTAGGACTGCCTTTAATCCTGTTCCAGGGAAGGTTTATCGGAAACGGCGTAATGCGTGAAGTGAACACTCGGTGTCGGACAAGCTGGCACTGCCTGCAGGTGCAGTCTTCCTCTCTGTAAAACACCAGATCGACTTACATTTTTAATTAATCTTGACTGAAGTCCTTCCTCTGGGGAACTGTTTCTTTCTTTTTTTTTTTTTACGGAAGAAAATAATGTAAACTAAAATAAAGGGTGGCCACCCTTTTCTGTAAAGGACTACTAAATATTCAAATGGCAGGGGAAAAGATCGCTATGAGACTAAAGAGCCTGGAGGCCGTGACTAGCATTCTCATGTGAAGAGCACATAAAACCTGTTATATGTGCAATTAATATTCTTGGTATTTTCATAATAAATATTCTGACTTATCAAAAGATTCCCCAAAGCTTTTTAACTAGCTGCAAGGTGCAGGGTGGCAGTCTCAGCAGAACCAGCTGCTTGGTAAACGCAGTGTGAAGGATTTGTAGGTCTCTTCATTGTTCCGCTGATTCGTGTTTTCATTTTGTCTAATCAGGCTGGCATGGAGTACGAATGCTTAGGTGACAATAACATTGCTTTGTATGCCAATAGGGATGTGATACACAGGGGTTTTAATGGCTGGAAGGAGGGAAGGTGAATCTTAAAGGAAGAAATCAAGTAGAATAACTGAAATCCATCATGCTGAAACAGTCTTCTACCTCGTTATTTCCGAAATTGAAGCAAAATGAGAAATGCTTGTCAGCTGGACCCATTGAGCAGTACTTCATCTTTCTCCCCACTCTTCTGTTCCTCGGTGCCTGTCTACTTCGGTGACTTGGAGGTTATTTTGGTAGCTTCATACCTTATTAGACCATCTCCGAATGACATCAATAGCAAATATTTATTGAACAAACTCAGCTGAGCTTAGTTTCTAGGATGAGACTGTATCACCACAGTCTTGTTTTTTGTCAGTGTTGTTACTGCTTGAGAAGCTTTCAGTAGGGTAGTACTTGGGGCAGCAGTTCTTAAGCTTTGTCTTTGTGTCAGAATGTGTTTGGAGCCCTGCTCTAATTGGTGTTCAACTTCAGGGTTACAGACTTAATTAGGCGTAATGGTGTTTACAATAAACTACTCTTTTCTTAACCCTCAGTTGCTTAGAAGTATTACTTGGAGTGGTTAACTTAATTTGTGTGCGTGCAACTTCAAGAAGTAACTTTTGCATACTTAAAAATGAGACAGGAGTGACAAAGGTTACGTGAGTGTTCTTAGTTTCTTCTGTTCTTAGTTCCTTCAGTGCCTGGCGGCTTCCCCCGCTTTGGAGGTTGCAGCAGGTTAGCCAGTTCCACGGTCCTCTTAGTCCATCACCCGACCAAAGGATGATAACTTGACAACGTACTGCGCAAGCTGACCTCAACTCATTAGTGACTCTGCTAGCCTACAGACAGGAATTCAAGACCAAGTGCGTTTAACTTATGAAATCATTCATGAGATGAATCATTTTGTGCCTGTTACTCACCCAGCACCTTCTGTTAGAACCCTATTCCACAGTTCTACTTCAGTTGAAACTCCACTTATTTCGAGGTAGTTGTGAAATAAAAAATCCCTTTCTGCTTGTCTGTTTGGTTTTATCCTTTAGATGCCGTGCTTACTCCTTGTGCAAAAATCATCAATGCATTCTGATCTCGAGCACATTGCGGTGTAACAGCGCTGCTAGGCGATGCGTGGCTTTGCACAGTTGCTGGTTTTTGTCACTCATGTCTGCGTTCCCCTGGAGTGTTGAACTAAGAGTTTAGCTCTGCTGTAACTGCTACCGATATCAACTGCAGGAGCTCCTTTTTCTTCCACCCTCCTACTAGTAAATTTCTTTGCTGTGTTCTGGTGAAGAAACAAGTAGGAGCAAATGGAGAGGAGGGGTGAGGGGCTGGTGGTGTGCTGCTCTTCGTTGTCAGTACTCCAAGGTTCACATCACCAACACGGTCATCAACGTGCATCTCAGTGCAAGCTTCCGGTGCTTTCCTAGCTTCCTAACCAGGAGCAATGGTATCATTTGGATCCTTTTGCTTGTCTGCCCTTGATGCTTTCAGGTACTCCTGGCAGCCTTGGTGTGTTTTCCTCCGTGGCTCAGAGTTGCAGGGTGGCGTGCATCTCTCTAGGCTGCAGTTCCACAGAGCAAGCGAGGTGTTTTGCATGTGAATGGAAGGCATCTCAACGCTTTCCAAATACTGGGGGCATTCTTTTTATTCCAGGGCTTTTTTCTGTTGGGTGGTGGTAAGGCTATCAGCTGATGTGTAGAAGGAAAATTCAGAAGAGAAAGTAAAGCAAAGTGATCCTAGCTCTGCTAGTAAAGTCTCTGCTAGTAAAGAGCTTGGGGAAGTTCTCAGGCTGGGAAGATTTCCTGGTTTTTGTTTTTAGGAAGATGATGTCAGAGTCATCCTGAAGTTGCAGGGTTAGCAAACAGAAAAATGATGGCAGTGTACTGCAGGAACCAGGTTCTCCATGTCGGAGATGGCCTCGCTGACCTGTGGCTGCACACAAACACGTGGCACACAGCTGCCATGCTGCCGCAGCACCCGGGCGGTAGCCACGGGTCACCGTCTCTTGGAGATTCCTTTTCAGATCCAGGAACCTGAAGAGCAGTACGTGTCATCTGCCAAACGTGTTGGTGGAAGCTGCTCCGAAGCATAAATCTAGCCTTTGCGGGAACATCCACGTACACGTGGTTATACGTGTATAAAGGCCCAGTCTGTCTAAGGAGACATCGTGCCTCTCAAATGCACGGACCTGTGAGTGGGTCTGCATGGACGAGGTCACCTAGCGCTGCCTTACCTGGCTTTTCAGAAGTAGCTTGCTAATGATCCTTACAACGGGCTCTTGGGTAGCTGCAACGTGGGGAAAGGCCATAGCATACGTAAAGGACTGGCTAAAGACCACCCAGACCTATTTACTCGTTTCTGCTCTTTATGCCTTGGCAGGGTCGCTGCTGAAAATCCCATGGGACATATGCTTGTGTTCATGCTCCTTACTTACAATTTTTTATTTCCTCTGCAAAAAGAGAAGGGCTTCTGTGATGAACCTTGGCTTTCCTTTATTTTTGGGGTAGCAAAAATGAGAGCCCAATGTGAAGGACTGTATGTCAGAGCTTACAGTAGTCAAGTGGCACACGGGTTGTACTGCGAGGCATAAGCTTACCTTAGTAGTGTTGGAGCTGTTACTGCTTTAGCAGGAGCTCTTGGATGAACCAGAGCTGTAGCAATCTAAATTCATTGGTCAGCAATAATTAAATCTCTGGTAGAGAATGGGATCAAACCAGGGAATGCTTGCTCTAAACTTGAATACATATGTATCTTCAGTGCTTTGTGCAGCTCTGGCCTTTCCCTGTCTTGGGAGGAGAGGAAATAAGATGGGAAAACATTCAAAGAACAACTCGAGTTATCAAAATTGCATTCAGCATGGGAATGATAACTGAGGTCAGAAACAACAAGTCTAGATCTGAAATGGCACAGGGAGAGGGAACGGTGATCATGCCTCCCACCCATCTCTTCCTATGCAAGAACAAAGGGTCATTAATTGAAATTCACAAGCAACATGTACAAAACAACAAAAGCAACTTTTTAACAGCGTAGCTAAACCGTGGTAGTGTGAGCCTCAAGATATTGTGGCTGCTGAAAACCTGTGCTTGTCAAAAAAGCAATTTGAAGAACTCATAAACTAAAAGCCTGAGGTTGACGGATCAGGAAGCTGCAGGAGAACTTGCTGGCTACTGGGAAAATGTTCTGGGGAAACATCCTTACCTGTTAATTTTGGTTGTACATCCCTGCTTCTACCCGCTGTTGGAGTGCGATCCTGATTCAGTCCTGGGATATCTGGCTAAATGAGGCACTTACCTGAAACCTGCATACAGAAGTGCCCAAGGTCGGGGTGCCTGCCTAATGCTGGGAGCATGGTGGGAGAGCGGGTGCCCCGCTGAGCAGTGCCTGGGGTGGCAGGAGGCTGCTCGCAGCTGGCTCCAAGAGCTGGCGAGGCTGTCAGAAGCTGTATTGTGGTTCTTAGTTTAATGTGATGGCATGGAGCAAAGTTACTCGTTCCTGGGGTCTTTCCTTAAGTATTATTGCTCACTACACTGAAGTGTTAAACTGGCCATGCAGAGGCTACTGGTGACATGGCATTTTCTTTTTTTTTTAAATAGTTCTTCGTGATTGCATTCAACATCTCAAATGAAATAATCTAAAAGATGAGGTTGTTCTTCTTTTTGCCTTTACAAAACCATAGGGAAACGTTGTCTTCATCCTGGGGATGAAATCAGAGTTGTAAAAAAATCATTGCAGTGTTTATCAATTTTCCTTGTCTTTGTTTTTTTCACTTTCCTTTCTCATTGAAGACTAATGCTGGAAGAAGGGGCATTAGGTGCTGGAACTGGGGGGAGAAAAGCTGTAGCTGAAGGGGAAGTGCTGTTCCTTCCTGCTCTTCATGGGGTGCACCAGGAGACTTCTTTCCCTTCTTCATCACACATCAGACTTTTAGGTGGAAGCGGTGTTAAGCTACGTAAGCAGCATTCAGAGTTATTTTGTGAACAGCTCATGAGCATTTCTGGTTGGGAAGTATTTTTCTCTTTAACATATCAGCAGATACAGAAAACGATCAGACAAATGTTAACCCTCTGTTCTTCCAGAAGCAGCTATTTGCATCAGGTCTGTGTGCTCAAGGGGGAGAGAGCGAGGGAAGGTTTAGAGACTTTGCCCCCAGGGACTACCGTAAGGAACGTGAGTTGCTCAAGTGTAGTCAGTAGTCAAGGGAGAAGTGCCTGCACACATACGTGTGAGTAAAAGCTCTTTTGGCCATAAAGAACTGAGCATCTTGGCATTTGTTTCATCTGAAGGTAGGATTTAGGTGGTGAAACTTCAAGTTGTTGAGGTGAAGTTTGAGAACTTGCTGGTGATGTAGGTGGCAGGAGGGGGGGAAGTGTGGTGTTCGTTTTCAGCTTCTGGCTTTCTTTAAAAGCTGTCAAAACTTAGGCTTCAAGAAAATCTGTTTAGAATACAAGAAAGCAGCATTAACTTGTGTCCTTTGAGGAAAGCATGCCAATGTTTGGCATTAAAGACTATCCACCCGCTCCTTACAATGTTAATTGGTGACAAAAGTAACGAATCGCTGCGGAACACTCGTGGGTGGTTGCCCTCGACCCTTCTGTACCTAGAAGATACCCTTTAAGCACCGCAATGCTGGGGCTGGCATCTCAAGCTTTTGTCTCTTGAAATTCCTTACGGGACAGTAACCGTGGCTCTTACAAGTTCCTTAGGACAGCGTTTTGGAGCTTGGTAGTGTTTGGTGGTTCAGAGCTACAACTCAACTTCATTGCTGGAGGATGGAGATGTAGGAGGCCTGTACCAGGCCGGAGACTTCGGATAGTTTCAGTGAAACACATTCCTCAAAGGGCTGAGGACAAAAAGCCGAACTGCTGGCCATGCTATGTTCAAGTCGAAAAGCCTGGCTGTGTCCTGTGATCGTACTTGCTATTTTTCCAAACTCATGGAGTTCAGGCAGAATGAAATAGCTTAGGAAGAGCCCACTGGAGTGTGTTGGTTCCTAGCCAGTTTTGTTAAGTGGTTTGTGCCTGCTTAATTGTTTGGGAGGGAGAGGAGCAGAAGTAAATTAGCGAGCCTAAATGACAGATATGACTGCTCGAGGACCTTCTTGAATCATTGTTTCGGTTGACAATGTAACCTTTGTCTAGACAAAACTGTACTACATGGGAAACAACAATTTAAACAGCGTTGATGGAGATTAGAAACCACTGCTATGCTGAGTACTCTACAGTCTAAACAGACCTTTTCCAGCTTGTGGTTGCCAACTGCTGCTAATCTTAGGTTACTTCTAAGCAGTATGCAAATATAGCTGAAAAGTAAGCACAGGGATGGCTTGAGTCGGAGATTTAGGAGTTGCTCATTTCTACTGGGAAAGCTCGTTGGGAGCCACAAATCAGGCTGGGAACTGCTCATCTCTATCATCTGAGGAGCAATAAGCATAAACAAGTCCTTGCAGCTCTAGCTGGGGCAGTTTAGGAACTTGCTGCCTTACGGATCATTAGTGCCCTTCAGCGAAGTTGCGTTAAACGCTTGTGTGAGAACCAGTCGTCGGCTTTGCCGGGGATTCAGCGACAGGAGTTGCTCTGGCTGGCCCAACGGGCTCTCTGCTGTGGTGCTGGGAGCGCTCTCCCAGTCAAATTCGGGTGATGCTGTGCCACTGGTACCGGCAGGGCCTTCCCCTGGGCCCTCCCGCAGCGCGATCAGCCCGCAGCACCGCACCGCATCCCTCGCCGCCCTCCACGCTGAAGGCCGGTGTGCGTTCTCCGCTCACCTCCTGACCTGCCGCAGCTGCCCTGCTCAAAAGCCCCAATAAACCTGGCGTTACCTTGCAGGTTGGGGGGGTTTGCGAGCGTTGTAAATCCATAGCTGCTTGAATGGCTTTGTTAGGGAAGGAACGTCTTGTCTCTTAATTTCTCTTCCCAGACGTAGCAAATCTGTTTTCATTTCTAAGCTAGGCTTACCAAGCTTCTCTTGTAGTGCTAAATAAAGCAAGGGAAAGAATGACAGTGAAGGCACAATGTTTGAGCTTCTTCAAACTTAGAAATTGATTTTTGTTTTTTCTGTCTAGTCCTCACTGTCTGGTGTATAATGGAGAATCAACCCACGGTTTCATTAAGTGGGCAGGACGTAGTCTGACAGCTATTTGTTTTCTCCTTTTATGCTGATTAAGCCCTGGCTAGCAAGTCTGAAAACAAATGCCATGGTTTTTCTTTAGGAATTTGGGTAATTTCAAGCTAACGTTGCCAATGCCTAACACTCAACTTCTAAAATAGCCTCAATTCATAGCTTGCTTCATTCTTCCAGGATTTGATGATGCTGTGTTAGGTTGGCTGCTTGTGCGGCAGCCTGGGCTATCTGGGGTGAGGAATAACGAGTGTGGTCATGAACTCTGCTGCAGACGTGCGAGAAATACTTGTATGCAGCGTACGGTTTGCCATAAACAAGTTGTAGGGTAAACCATGGCTGGGGTTTGACTGACCTCTACCTGCTTCATTTAATAGTAATTAACTCGAGGTACTTAGCAGTCAGCAAGCAAAACCGAAGCGTGGCTGTTGTGATTTATCTCAGACCTCACCTCTTCTAGAGTAGGGGGTAGAATCATGGTTCTTCATGGCTTTTTTTTTTTTTTGAACTTCACAAATGATAGGAACACCTATATGGTCTCTTAGTCAGTGTGCCTGTCCCCGTAGTGACGAGGTGTCTTCTCATCCCTTTGTGAAAGGTTTGGGTCTATTTGGAGCATGCCTTGGCGTAAGAACACAGGAGGCCAGACAGTTACTGGTCTGTCAAAAGTGGTTTGCGGCAGTTCCTGCGACAGCTGCCTGGCTTGTAGGCAGAGGAAACGTAGCAGATACAGTCTCCCTGTCTTGTATCGTGTTGTGTGGGAAATAGTAGGTAAACAGCCACGGTTGGGAATTAGTAATTGATTTAAATACAACGGCGCTGTTCGCTCCTGTCTTTGAAGTGGACAGCACTGGGCTGGAGGATGAGGTGGGGTGTAATTCTTTGTGGACTGGTGTCTGAGCCGCTCCGGGGCTTTCCAGTGAGTTCCGTGGAAAAAGTGGGAGTGCTGATGAAACTAAACTATTAAGTACTATTATTCTAAATCTTAAAGCCACTGGGTAACAACGAGGAGTGGGAGTGCATCTGAATTTGATCTTCTGGTATAAACTGCAGCATTTTACATTTTAGGGCAATTAAGAGAAACTTGCAGAAATTCTTAGTAGTTTCAAAGCAATTTGACTTAAAAGTAAGAACTTTCAAAATATCAATAAGCCAATGGTGACAAGAAAGAAAAAGGTAAATGCAGTTTCAGGGTGCAATAAGGGAGATAATTTTTCCCCTAAAGATAATAAAGATAAGGGTGCCGGTGCTCTTGATCACTTTTAATCTCCAGCAGTTCCTTCCAGCTTGTAGAAGGATGGTGCAACTGTCCTAGTTGCCTTTCTTGAAGATGGCTATGATGTATCCCTGTGTCACCTGAAACCTCCTGAAGAGAGGAAGTAACCTCCCAGTGACGTGGTCCAGCACCCTTAGCACTGGTGGATGTGTCCCGTGGGGTCCTTCGGGCAGGTGTAGGCTCAGGTTCCTGAAGTTGGTAATGGCTGATTAAATTTAGGTGCTACAGCTTGTAGTGTCAGCTTCATAGTGTTAGCAAATTACACGCTTTCTAAAACACTCACCTGCATGCTTAATGGGTTATTGTTGGCAAAATACTGACTGTGTTCCTATAAACTGCCTTTGTGGAGTTGCAGAGTGTACACCGAAGAACGATGACTAAGCTGTACGTAGCAAAGGCTATTGCACAACTGAAGGTAGAGGTGAAATGTAGGATAAGCAGTGCTATGGCAGGAATCTCGTGGGGAGCATAAGCGTCGGGTATATTTGGTCTGCAGTAAGGTAGGTCCTCAGCAAACAAACTTGTGCCTGTCAGTCTTCCTGTTATGCTCTGGAGATGTTTGTTGCAAGTCGCTTGGTAGTGCTAAGTGTTCGATAGTTTATGGAGTAACTAGGCAACATTTTAAAGATCAACACAAAATATAAAGGCATGCTTCATCTCTGTAACCAGATCTTTTTCCATGCTTATCAGTCCAGTGGGACTTTTTTGATTTTAAAAAAGTTATTCAGATCTTGAAGTCCAAGAATGGCAAATTGTCAGACCACCTGTCTCCTTTATAATTTTATGTGGCTTTAATGACCCAATCCTGTGAATACTCTGCAGCAAAATCTGTGCTGATCTGGTCTCTTTCCTGGAGGCAGTGACCCATTTTCACAAAACTTGTCAGGAATTCAACTTTTAAATCTCTTTGAATTGACTGATACTTGAGCCTGTTAACCTACAGTAGAGGACAAATATCCATAGAGCTTCCAAGCCCAACAACATCCACAACAAACAAAGGAATTAGCGAGGCTATCAAGCTTGTCTTGGTTTGGCTATCACACTTGAATATTAAGTGCTGTCTAAAAATAAAGCCCTCTGTTCCCCCTGCACCACCACCCCTTTTTGGGAAGGTAACAATTTGTCCCACTGGAATAAATCACAAAGTCCCCCTCGCCTCCCCGCCAAACAAAGCAGCAGCGTTTTTAGTTAGGCCTGCTCCAGTCGAGGCTGGCCTTTGCTCGCTGCTGGGCAGGTCTTTGATGCTGTGGAGAAATAAACGGGGAGGCGTGTCAGAATGGGTCATCTGGAGGAGTCTTGGGCTTGGTGTTGAGGGCTGACCCTCGGTGTAACTGCAGGTGAGAACAGTGCCCTCTAACCCCCTGCTGTTCCTGCTGGGGGAGGGAGGGGTGCGTAGTTCCCCATAGCTCTGTCTTTAACCTGTCTTGGGAAAGCAGGTTAAAACTCGTATTTGTCCTTTTTCTAACTAACCTTTTTGTCTTGGCACGCTCTTTTCCCATGTTCCTACTGAAATGTTCTTAACCTAGATGCTCGTAAGTGGAGAGGGAGGTGCCGATCTCTGCTCCCTGGTGACCATGACGGGACGCAGGGGAGCGGCGCAGTGCTGTGCTGGGGGGTTCAGGCTGGGCCTTAGGAAAAACTCATTTTCTGTCAGGGTGGCCGAACGATGGGACAGGCGTCCTAGCGAGGTGCCTGATGCCCCGCGCTGTCAGTGAGGGCTGTGGGGCAGTTCCCTTGTTAATACCCTGAGCTTCTGGTTAGCCCTGAAGAGGTCAGGCAGGTGGACCAGATGATCTTTGTAGGCCCTTTCCAACCAAACTGTTCTCGTCTAAATAAAGACCAGATGCAGAAGGGAGGGCACTTACAGAAAGCGTGGGGTGGTTCTGAGAAGGTGAATGTATGAAAGCTGCTGGATTTCACGGTGACAGTAAGTCATATCAAAGTAATGAGCTACGTGATACCTGAAAGCAGGTAACATAGCTGTGGAACTGTTCTGGTAAGCGCGTTTTGGTTAATATGGTAGCTCACAAACTGGGCTTTTTAGTCGGGCTTTTCTCGTTCACTATGTGGGGTGGCCTCGAATGATTCTTCATTCATTCCGAATCCAATTGAGATGGTGGATCTGGGTGGTAGCTGTATTCTGATGTAGTAAAGGGTAACCAGCACAGGCAGTTGGAGAGGGCGGGCATCTGTTTACCTGCAAGATGCTCTGTGGATCCATTTCTGTGCCCACAGTGCCTTTAGTTCTGCTAGGAAACCTGAAGACAGATTCATCCTTTCCTGTGTGATTATCCTCTACCAATTTATGAATGACTATAGTGTGACCAAAGCAGAACCAAGTCAACCTTTTAAGAAAAGCTGCTTTGTTAAAATACAGCCATTCCTTTGTAGGCAGGCTCTATAGCTTTGAGCTATGACTTTTCTGAACATCCTGCCTGAACCAATCACCCAACAAATGTATTTAATGTACATCTGGAATCTTCCCCAGAGTTAACAGGGGTTTTGTTAGGTCTGGTCTGTTATGGGGGAAAAGTTGTTCTATGGGTTGGAGGGAGGGAAGAGGAAGAGTAAAACATGCTTGTATTCTAACAGTCAGAACTTATTTCACATATTTTCATGGTGATGTAAACATCAGGATCTATTCTTATGAGCTACTCAAGCAGGAAAACATGGCAACTTTTGCAGCCAGGTTTGTTTGAGGAGCTGCCAGCTGTCCCTGTAGGAGTGTACTCTGGGGAGATGTGAAGTAGGTTTAAGAAGGTATTGGAGAAAAATAGCTTTTAGAGCTGCAATTCTTCTTGTCTTTGTTTTCTGGTAATTCTCCTTGGCCTCTCCATAGAGTTTGAAGCACCCAGCGCATCCCGGCACGCCTTCCCGCTGCGGCAGCCTGCACCGGTGAGGTGGCTCTCGGCTGGGGAGTAGCAGGTGGCAGCACAGCAGCTGGCTCCCGCCTTGGGGCGTGAGAGTTTCCTCTGGATGGGGGAGAGGGGAGAGCAAATGATGAAAGGTGCTTCAATGCCTGATACCTCCAGGCTCTAAATATGTAAGTGGGTAGCTTAAGCTGATCTAGGGATTAGCTGTTCCCAAAAGAAAGGCCATACATCACCACATCTCACTTAAGCTGGCTACTCTTCTTTTTTCCCTTTTATATAATTTTTCTGATAGGATTAGTTTTCTGCTGGTGTGAGTCCCTGATCAATTGACCATAGGCCAGGCGACCGCCCTCGCCAGCACAAAGAATGCAGAAGGAACACGTGCTTGGGACGGAGGAGATGACGCCTTCGGGTGGCAGAAGCCATTGGGTTGGGGACTGTCTGCAGCTCACCCAGGCCAGGAAATGTGCTTTTGTGGTGGCTGTAGAGTGACCAGAGCGTGGGCTGCAGCTGGAAAGGGGGATTCTCTGCCTTTTTGTACGTGAATTCCAGTGATGGTGTGGCAGTGGTATCAATTGGATGCTCAGGGTGCTGAGCTGGTTGAAAATGAAACTTCGTTAGCCAGATCAGCTGCTGGCACTAGCAGGGCTTGCATCTGTGCAGTTGGTTGCTGCTTCAAAGGGGGGAATGGGATGGAGAAACGGGGCAGGGGAAGCAGAGACACCAGTGGCAGCTCAAGTTGATCAACAGCCCTGGGGAACTTTAGCCTAAGGTTGGGTCAGACTGTGTTTCCTTTGTGCTTCCTAATTCTTCCCTTTTAAAAGAACGCATTACTCTGCAGAAAGTTTATTTCACAAGCAGAAAATTGAACTTTTTTTATTCTTAGACTGCACAATTTTGGGACCTTTTTCCAAATTTAAATTGCACAGGTGTACTATAATATTTTTAATGTTAATCTTTGTAATTTGAAGACCTTGAGAGATATTTACATCCCACCTGTATCCCTCCAAAGTGAAGCAACAGGTTCCAGTGGGACTTCCTTGTTCCTTTAATAATGAAGGGTTGGTCTTAGGGTCGCGTTGAATGGAGGTTAGAGGGGGTGCAGAGGCCTGGGCTGCTGCCACTTGCTTGTCTCTATGCCTGTACTTGTCTGAGCCAAACCGAGCGGCTGTGTCGGGCGAGCACCTCTGAGCAGCGAGCTGGGATGCCTTAGCATGTGGCCGTGCCTGCTCAGGGACAGGGCTGTGCTGGCGTGGCAGGAAGGCGCATGGGGTGCGCCTTTTCCTAGGACACTGGAAGCTTCTCGTTTGTCCCAGCCTTCGGATGAAATGTCCTGGGTCCTGTGGGGGTACCCTGCAGGATGTTTGTGCTGGTACAAGAAATGGTGTTCCTGAAGCTGTCTTAGTGGTGCTTCCCCCTGCACAAGCGGTCTGCTAGAGCACGTGCTGGAAGCGTAAAGCACTCGTTGTGACTTTGCCCGGAGTATCGACCATTGCGGACCGAAGCATCCTCACCCGCTTCTATGGAGCAAGAGAGACAACTCATGCCATGCTTACCCATACTCGTCATGAGACTGACTGACTTGTATTTCCTAGGTCAGTTGCTATGAAGGTTGGCAATGCAGATAGTCTAATCTGTTCTGCTTTTTACTCCTGAAACTTGCTTATAAACCCCAAGGGATTTGTTGGTCTAGTCTTTACATATTTCTGCAGCTCTGTCTCGTGTGGCATGTTATCTCATGAAGGCCCAGTTAGTTCTGGGACTGTTTTTAAGGATCACAATTCTTATGTGGAGATGTGTTTTCATAATATTTTCATGTTTCCATGAACAACCACCTCAGAATTCTGTGGCATTAAAAAAAAAAAATTAAAGCTATTAAAATTATTGCAAGGCTTGGCAGATTATTTTACGAAGACTCAGACACATTCTGTTGTAATAATCTGGTTAATGGGCTCACTGTTGCACTTCAAGTTGAAATTGAATCAAAAAATCAGTCTTCTAAAAATACTGAGATGTGTGTCCAACGTGAGAAATGCAGTTCTTCTCCCCTGTCCCAGATGGTGTGTCCCAGCAGTGACCGATAAGGGTTGAGTTCTTCTGAGGCACAGGCTAGCAGATGTGGCCAGTGCTCTGGGGATGCTTTAGGAAAGGGCCCAGCTGCTTTGCAAACAAGACCCCGAATTGTTTTGTCTGGGGGAGGAAAAAAATCAAAGCAAACAAACTGTAAATCACTTTTCCCTCTTAGTCCCTTTGCCAGAATCTTGTTCAGAATGAATCCAGAGCGATGGGCTCTTCTCCTCTGGGACACGAGTCAGCCAGCGCTTAACGTGCTGTCCTGAGCCCTCCGGCCGTAACGCCGTCACTGCAGCTGAGTGCTGGATGCCGAATCTGGCCATTAGCACGAGTGATCAGCACCTGGAGCTCGTGGTTGTCTTTCTTTGCTTCCACCTTAATGGCTTGTGACTTTCAGAGTCCAGCTGGAGACAGCAAAACAAATTTGCAGTAACAAACTGGAATACCCGCTAACTTCCTTAAGACCTGTCCAGCTCAGGCTTCTCGACGTAGAAAATGGAAAAGGTTTTCTGCACTTGCTGAAGTTCCTGGTAATGATAAAGTACCTACAGCTGTCCGGGCTTTCAGACATGCTTCAGGACAAATTGGGTTGGAAAATTCATTTATGCAGTGCCTTGCATGTGGAGCACAAGCTTTGTGTGGTGAACTGACAGGCAAGATGTGGAATAATACAGAGCGCTAACACATGCTGCTGCTTTCTGTTGAACTACTTTTGTTTTCAAGGCAAATGTTATCCATGGTCTTAGCATTTTAAGAAGTAATCAACTAAAGAGCTGATGTTCAGAAGAGGTTTTATTATTTGACAAATTGCATTGGCCTAGCTGCAGTGAGAAAACTGCAGAGGGAAAATTGAATTGTCACTTTAGAAAATGCTAAATATTAAAACAAGAAATACCAACTTTGCGCTCATGGTACCAACTTGGCATTTGTTCAGCAGTTTCTTCTAAAAGAAGAAATAACTTGTGTTGTCCTACGTTATCTTGATTTTGCTGGCATACAGTGTTGCCTGTGAGGTTTATGAGTCAGGGTTAGCTACGAGTCAGGGTTAGCTACCCCTGCAATCGGGTCAGGGGCAGAAAGTTGCTCCCTTTTCTGGCTTGCCCTGACAGCTGGCTGCATGGTGTGCCTGAGTACTGGAGTTCTGTGCTTTGTCTCTTGCTGCTACCAAGACGTAATTTCTGACTGGGCTTGCAAGACCAGCTGCCCTAAATCAAAGCCAGAAGAACAAAAACCTTTTCAGGCTATGCTCTTAGCATTTCTGCTGTCTTACTCCCCCTGCTTTTGCCTACTGTCAGCTTTTAGTTCCTGCACTCAGAGGCTTTGCCCTTCCTTTTTGGTGAGTCTGGGCAGAGCTGCTGTGCATCACGCAGGTGGAGGAGGTCTGGTACCATCCCTGCGGCCTCATTGGGAACACTTTGAATCTTACTGTCTTTCCCACTTTCCCTTACGTGACTTGTGCTCCCTGCTGAGGCATCACCCCGGACCGTCTGAATGTTAGTTGTCTGCGCGGTGGCTCAGAGGGATCGCTGGTATTTCTTGCCGCTTCTGAACAAGCAGGTACAAGGGGTTCAAAGTACAGCCGTGCGTGAGTTTTAACGCTTCCACTGGGAAAGCACCTTATACTTTCCTTCATACTTGACATTAAAATGAAGCCTAAAACTTGCCAGTGGTGCAGTCCACAAGCCCCCGCTTTAGCTAGCTGTATCAACGCGCAGTAGCATCTCCCTGCTTTGAAAGTCCTTGAATTCATGTCCTTCAAACCTCCTATTCACAGACTAATTAAAAGAGCAATGTTTTGCTGAGACTAGGTCATTTTTTGGCCTGTCTGCTTTTTTTAGGTGCTTTGTCTATACAGAAGTAGCTGCTTGATCTAATGCAGTTTGGAGCTAGAAAAGGGGTCTCAGCTCTCCCTCCCACCAGCCAAAGTTTGGGGGCAGTTGTGTCCTGATGTGTTTTAGGGCACGGAGTCAGCCGGCTACAAATTGGACCAAAACCCAGCACGGTCCAGGCTGCTCTCCTGCTCCCCTCTGGGCTGCCGGGTGCTGACCTGAGCACTGGCACAGCTGGAGGAGGAAACCAGGATGCGATGGCCCCTTCGCAGCCCCTCAATTTGCCGTTCACCCACTGCCTGTGCCCATCTCAGCCCCAACCCCGGCCTCGTCCCTGCATCAGCAGCCCCTGTGGCAAAACTCCACGGCTGCTGCGAGCCTGCTCTGGGGCCACACCAGCACTTCTCAAATCCCAGGTGCTCAGCGGGCAGCATCAGGGAGGGAAATGCAGGTCACTTGTTGGCTTTTACACGCTGGCGAGGGATGAAATCCTGCTTCAGCGCTGATATTATGCAACAGCGTTACGAGCTCGGCTCGCTTCGTGGGCAGGGTGACTGCAAAGCTCCGCAGTAGCTTACAGCGCGGGTTAGCGGTAGGTTCTCTGGACCCATTTAGAAGTGGTGTAAATGGTTCACGTTACTCTGCTTACCTGAAGTGGTGATAAATATGTTGAGGTTGTATGCATGAATACAGATCTGTTTCAGAGCTGTTAAGTGTGTTGGAGAGATGCCTTGTAGCAACTGAAGCTGTTTGTCGTATTGGGACTGGAATCTGTGTCCTAGCAGGAGTTACGGTCATCGTGTTGCCTGTTGCTCCCTTCCTGTGTTCCATCACAGCTTGTGTTTGAGGAAAACGGGTGGTGGGCAGCAGGGAGACTAATCTATAGACCCAAGATTTACATTTCAACAAATCAGAGCTTGATTTTACTCATTGTAACGCGATCTATTACAAATGACCGATCAGGAAACAAAGTGTGTGAAGTCCTTAGTTTGCAGGAGGCAGTCGTGCTCTTCTTGGTGCAAGTGACAAATAGCTGAAAACATAAAAGCAGCAAGAACTTTTGTGATGCAAATTTATGAAAAAAGTTGAACTCATCGAAAACTCAGGCTCAAGCAGGGGAAGAGGGCACCTCTATCTGAGATGTTTTACTTTGTGCAGGTATAGTTGAATGTTTTGATTATATAACTTTTAATATGTAGTGTGTGATGAAATAAGTTCTGTAAATATCCTGTAATTATGAAATACCTCTTCTAGGGTATAACTGACCTTCAGGCATTCTTTTCAAAGGTTGTAAGCGCAGCAGTGGGAGTCACAGAAGTGCTGAGCCACGCTGTGTTGTGGAGTTAGCTCTGTTCAGTGTTTCCCTGGATGTCCTTCTGACGAGCCTGTAATGAATAAGCTAGATCATGGAAGCACTTTAGGCGTGCATGTTAATTAAAAAGAATGAAAAGCACTAGAGGAAAGCTCTTGCTTGCTTGAGATGTTCATCCTATTTCCAAGTAGTCATTTCTGGTCATTAGTATTGCGTACATGAAACTGTTTTGCCTCTTGCTTAATGCTTAGTATTTTAAATTTTTATTCAATGAATTTCAGATGAGGCAGAATAAAAGACGTGAAGTCAGCTTTGTCTGAAAATGTTTAAAAAGTACTGTGCGTTATTATGACACTTAATAGAAGATTTTTGTTTCATGGCATGTGGCAGAACTTCTGTGAATGTCTGAGGTGGTGTTTGCTGGGGTGTGTGTGTGAGAGCTTAAATAATTAAGCAATATTATTAAAACTAGTCTGAGAGTGCCCTTAGAATTGTTAAGCTAAAAAGCTAAATTATCTAAATATTCCTTCCAAAGAAACTGTCTTGTGAGTTAAGGGATAACAGACACAGAACTATAACCGTGTTCATTCTTGTTTTTGCAGACCGTGAGGACCAATCAATTCTCTGCACGTAAGTAAATGCTTATTTTCTTTTGGGCATTTTGGGAAATTCTTGTTGTCAAAGGGGAAGGTCTCAAGTTCCAGGGGGTCTTTGATATAGCTGTGGTAGTCCCAGTCCTGTCTTTAATCTTGTCAGGCAGTGACTAATGGTTAATGATGTAGCATGAAGTCATGTTTTATGTCGGGAAATACTCTTTTAATAATGTAATTCACCTTATTGAAGGCTTTATAGGCTTATGTGGCATTTAAGAACTGTGGTTTTAAAAATGTCAGTTGAAATCTGAATCAGAAATAATCTTTAAAATGTACGTATCAGTCTGAAATGCTGTATTATACCTACTCTGTGTGTAGCCCCTCAGGGGGACGTGAATCAAAGTTGGTCTAGAAACCCTGCTGAGCAACAGCGTAGCCTTGGATCTGCTTCAGACTGGAGAGCTCTGAACGAGCTGACGCTCAGTTTCCTTCCTGCCTCCTCTGTGTGTGCCTGAGTTTCCCCCACCCAGGAGCAGATTTCTTGCTTCAGCTGAAGCTTCCTGGGGATCTGGAAATGAAGTGGTGCGCGAGTCAGAGCGGCCTAAGCGCATGTTGTGGCTCATGGCACCACTGAGCCCGTCTGTCTTTGGGCTACTGTTAGGAGGGGCGATCCAATTTCCTCCCCCCTGCCATGCCAACTGTGTGTTTCTGCTGCCTATTAGGTTAGCCCTGGGAGCTGGCACTCAGCGTAAGCCAGTCTGGGGAGCTAAGCTAGCAGAAAACCGCCCTTAGCACAGAACGCTGCTTTTCAACAGTTGGGTTCTCCAGGCCCGCACCCTGTGCAAAGCGCGGAGCTGGGGAAGTGTCCTTGTTGGTGGCAGCCTGGTGGCTAGGCTGCTTCATGGGAACCCACCCGGAGTACTGCGTTCGGCTCTGGGACCCCGTGGTAAGAGACATGGACCTGTTCAAGTGAGTCCAGAGGAGGCCACGAGGATGCTCAGAGGCTGGAGCACCTCTGCTGTGGGGACAGGCTGAGGGAGCTGGGGGTGTTTGGCCTGGGGAAGAGAAGGCTCCGGGGAGACCTCACGGCGGCCTGCCAGGGCCTGAGGGGCTGCAGGAAAGCTGGGAGGGACTCTGTGTCAGGGGGTGTGGGGATAGGACAGTGGGTAATGGCTTTAAGCTAAAAGAGGGGAGATTTAGATTAGATATGAGGAAGAAGTTCTTTACCATGAGGGTCTGAGGCTCTGCCCAAGGCTGCCCCCAGGAGCTGTGGGTGCCCCATCCCTGGCAGTGCCCTAGGCCAGGCTGGATGGGGCTGGGGGCAGCCTGGGCTGGGGCAGGGGGCTCTGCCCATGGCAGGGGCTGGAATTAGCTGATCTTTAAGGTCCCTTCCGACCCCAAACCATTCTGTGTTACAAAACCACTCCATGGCTCAGTTCTGGACCTGTTTGCAATTAGCAGCATGGGATATAACTTGGATGTGCTCGATTATCTGAGGGTAAGGGAAGACACGGCAGCTTGGTTGGGTGATCAGTCGACCACGCCGCGTGCCAGTGTACAGCAGCTGCACTGAGGCCACAGTGTGAGAGGATGCCAGCTTCCTGACATAGCTCCATGGTTAGGTTGGGTGCTGGGAGGAGACGTAGGCTGTTTCTGCCTTGGCATGAAGGGATTCAGATCTTCATCTCCTACTTCCTACAGACGTGCCTTAACTATCAGATTATAAACAAGACTGAAGATGGATCCTCTCAAGCTACGCTTTTTTTCCCACTATAGATATTACCAATATAAGGTGTTTGGGGCTGGGGGACACAGAAGCAAGTACAACTCTGTAGTAAGATCAAGGTTCACCCAGCTAACACAGCCTTGTCTAGGTCTCTGGTCCCTGCCCCTAGCAGAACTTGCGGCTTTGTGTTAACTACTTTATGTGCAATGTGCAGAACAGCTCTGAAAGCAGGGATAACATCCCAGAGTGAAAAAGGCCTTGTCCTCTGCGTGTGTGGATGCTACACTGGCATGTGCTTGCCTCAGGTGAACTCTTCTGAAGTAGCTTCACGTTTTTGCTGTGTATGCATGAACTTTGCACTCTTCAACATGGTCAGCCGAGGTCGGAGTGGCAGCACTACAGGATTTAGTGAAGGTCCTGATGTGTGTGTTTGTAGATCAGAAAGCCTTTAAGATATATTGTTTTCAGTTTTGTTATTACCTCACCTGTAGGGTTAATGTAAACTCTCGATCCTTCTGGACTGAAAAGGCAGTTGGATCCTGTCTTGTATCTGGTGCAGCTCTTCAACGTGGAATATTTGGAGCTTGTGACAGGTTCCGTGTCTTGACTACCAGGCAGTTGGTAAGCTGCTTAGTTGTACATCCATTTGCAGAGAGAAACACAGATGGTGAGGAGGGGACACACTTTCTTACGGCCATACCTCAGGAGCCTGTGACTACATCACTTCTGAAGCCTGGAGCTGCTGGGGACTGCTCTGAAAGCTGTCATAAGAAGATCCTCAGAGATGGTCCCACTTCTGTTGTATGTCAAGTATTTGTTAACAAATTTCCATCTAACACCCCAGAAGCTGTGCTAAGAAGCAATGGACAGTAGATCTCATAAGGATTTCAACACTGTTCTGGAATCATATTGCAAAATGTAGTGTTGAAGCTGTTACTACCATGACTCTGGACAAGTTTTGCTACCTATAATTTGCTGTCTTGGGTGTACCAATGTTAAGGACCAGACTTAGCAAAAGTGTGGCAGTGTCTGACAGAAGCTGAGTTTCTGAGCAACAAATTCCAGGCTCTGTTGGCTGCCTTGTTGCTTTAACTTGAGTTTTCTCATTGAAGTAGTTACGTAGCAGCATGAAGAACTTACTGTGCATTACAAGGAAATACAAATTTCTTCAGTAATGTGGGCAGAGCTGTGCCCTCAGCATTATGAAGGGTACGGTACCTTATCTCCAAACTTGACCTGTAGGACCAAACAATACCCAGTCTAGGTCTTGCCTTGTGAGAATGTGAAGACACATCAGTTGTTAGGCTCCAGGGGTTCTGCGCTCTTGAAGTTGACCACCTTAGCTTTACCGGCCCAGGAGTCTTTGCTGATGCAACACTTATCACCACTTGGATGCTGACTGTCGAAAAGCATCATAGGTATTACCACATTGCTCTTCAGGTTAACTTTTCTCTTGAAACACAGTTGTCTCGGTGCTTCTCTCCAGATTGGATACAGACCTAAAAAGCAGCACATCAAAAGCAACTGCATTCTCTTACACATTTCTTTTGAACAAATTGGTTATGAAGACAGCTCTCTTCTGTTCCTAAGGAGGCTTCCCCATGGGCTTCATGGCAGAGCCATATTCTTTTGTCAGGTTTGCATTATAAGCTCATTACTTAACACCTGGTCAGCTGGGATGTTAAATGACCTCCAGCAAGGCTGTGGCAAACTTGTTTGTGTAGTAGACCAAAAGGATGTCTAATGCGCTTTGCTCAAGGGTGAGCTAGTGTCCAGGACTCCTCTCTTGCATTGCTGCTTCTGTGGTGAAAGGGCAAACTGGACATTTTCCTTCCACGCCACTGGTTATACAGGTCTTAGACTAAGGCAGGAATAAATAAGGTGGAAGGAGTGTGTCTTAACTGCACTGGAGGTGGTTTCAGAAACTTCTTTGGCAGTTCATAAAAGGCTTGATGTCTTCTAATCCCAGACTTGTTGTCTCAGGATGTCATTCATCTGATTGACCCTGATCTTCAGTAGACCTGAATACTTTTTCTCTTCCCCAGTAGGAGTAATTCAGAGGAGTAATTCAAGCTAGCTGTGAGAAAGAAGACATCACAGAATCATAGAATGGTTTGTGTTGGGAGGAACCATAAAGACCATCTAATTCCAGCCCCTGCCATGGGCAGGGTCCCCTCCCAGCAGCCCAGGCTGCCCCCAGCCCCATCCAGCCTGGCCTTGGGCACTGCCAGTTCCTGGGGCAGCTTGGGCCAGGGCCTCACCGCCCTCTGAGTGAAGAATTTCTTCCTAATATCTAATCTAAATCTCCCCTCTTTTAGTTTAAAGCCCTTCACCCTTGTCCTATCCCCACATCCCCTGACACAGAGTCCCTCCCAGCTTTCCTGCAGCCCCCTTCAGGCCCTGGCAGGCCACTGTGAGGTCTCCCCGGGGCCTTCTCTCCAGGCTGAACAACCCTCGATTTGTGCATGCAGGTGAGTGGGGAGTTGCAGCGTGCCTGCCACACTCAGCTGTCCATTGCCTTGGCTGTAACTGCCCTTCTGTACATCCTGGAGAGAGATCTCTCCTACTACACGGTGAAGGTCTGCCTGGTTAACATCTTCACTCATCTCTTCCTACCTCTAGTTGATCAAGTTTCCCATTTTTACAGCTTGCTGAGAATCACCTTAATTTAGTTTTCCCAAGAGAATTGTGCTGAAGAATAGCCTGTCTCATCGAAATGCTCATCCAAATGCAGCGTGTGGAATAGGCTAGACTGATGGAGAGTTCTTCAGGCATGCCTCTCATTACGTCCCGCTGTTCTGGAGGTAATGGGATTACTTGAAGGTTTCCTGTCCCAACCTAAGCATCTGCTGACATTCCCTGAGGAGCCTGGGGTCTGTCATGCCCAAAAGATGAGTTTTGCATAAACTGGTGATATTTAAATTACTAATCTCTTCTCAAAATTGAATCTAACACCAGGAATGGAAAAAACTACTGCTGCTTTCTCTGGATGCTTGTGTCAGCAGAACATCACGTCCTTTACCTGGCATGGAGGCTGCCTCTTTAGGAGGGTGTTACTCACCGCCAGCTGGTGTGGCTGTCACTCAGTTCTCCCATCCAGACTTGCTGACATAGATGAATTTTTGGCCTTGGTGTGGAAACAAGAGTTGCATTAGAACATAATACGCCTTCTTCTCTTCATCTTTTTTTTTTATATTTTGTTCTCTCTCCCTTCTTTTCATTCACTTGCCCGTTTTCCATCTTTAAGGAACCAAATGCAGACAGTGGTTCCAGTAACTTCATGTTCCTTCTGGCCTGTAAGTACCTGGGAGCCTGTATTAACCCCGCATCCATAAGAAATCAATTACAGAGGAGTGCTAACTTTACGCTGTGCGCACACCGAAATGACAAAATAGCGAGGGAAGATGTGAAATTGTAAGGAGAAGCTGTGCAGGCTTTTCGCTTTGAGAAGCTGCATCTGCTGGACTCTTGGGAAGGTTTGTTTGTCTTTGGTTACTGTTCTCTGTTAATGGTAAGTAGGAGCGCGTGTCAGGCTGCTGGAGGCTGATGATCAAGATGAAGGAACTTTTGCTATGGCATATTAGGAATATGAGAAATATCCAAATGTCTCCTGGATTTGTTGCCTTTAGCTGCAAGGTGACTTCTGGAAATTCAAACATGCAAACGTGCCCTACTGCACTTTTTTAAGCAAATAGATTCTAAATTTGAGAATCTTACTACAAGCTTATGGTATTCTCAAAACTGAGGCTAGGTTTGATAAACAGTCATTTAGCAGATGCTTGCAGCCATACAAGGATATCTAATCTGAATTGGCTTCAGTAGGAGTGGTGGGGCGTGGAGGGAATAGAGGCTGCTTATTAAAGGACAACAGCAGCAAATACCAAGCATTTTTGTATACAACCTCTGGCCAGAGTCCAACTTGTAACATTCCCTAGACAACTGGTGTTGAGATGATGAGAAGCATCTAAAGGGGAATGGAGAGGCTGTAAAGCAGCCTTGTGAATAGTAAAGCCAATTAATACTCCTCTGTGCTAGCCCCAACTATCACTTAGACTTCTTCGTTACAGAAAATTAGCCAAGTAATTAAAGCGTTCTTTTAATTACAGGTCTCGACTGTAAATATCTGTTTATAACTGGCAGAAGACTTGCTCAGTTGCATCTGGGAATAAGTCCCTTCTGTTCTTCGCAGCCGTTGTTGTGAGGAGGACAAAGGCCTGTTGTTGGGGCTCTCACTCACGCAGTTACTTTCTCCTACAAGCAACTTAAGTGCATGCATCCGTGGTTTGGTGCCTAAGTGGCTGCGGTGTGAATCGCAGCAGTGCTGCCTGCAGAACTGAGCAGCAGGTCGGGTTCCTGGGTCTTGTGGAATCAGTCCCCGAGGAGAACTTGCCCAGGTGCCAAGGTGGTGGTGCCGCGTCTCCTTCTGCCGGGTGTTCAGCTTCTGTAGGGCCTCCTGCCCCCAGGTTAGCTCCTCGTCCCAGGGCCTCCTGCTGATCAGGAGTGACAAAGACTGATCCTCCTGGGGCAAGGGGAAGGTCTGAGTCCCAGCATGGAAAAATACGGGCTTGTTGGGTTAGTTTTCAGTATTTTAAATCACTGAGAGATGATCCGTAATAGGGTAGATCAGACAAACTTAATCGGGTCACCCCGGTATATTGCAGATGCTTATCTTCACAAACCTTGTTCCTGTGCAGTAGGGACTGTGTGCATGGGCAACAAGATGAGGAACAGTCTTGAGCAATTTCAAAACTTTCTTTGTACCTGTTTGTGTCCCTCTGTCCTACGTGAGTGCCAGAGCTACATCTCAGGTCCTGCATAGCCCCTGCTCTGCCGGGGAAATCAGTGACGCTCTGGGCTGGTGCTAGGTGGGCGCCAGCCCTCACAGTGGGACGTCAGCGACTTTAAACTACTGCGAGTGTCCAGAAAACAGAAATCGCCACTGCAGGAAGAGGCGGAGGTGTAGCCCTGTCCTGCCGTCCTGAGAGTGCTGCGCCTGTACGAGATGTGTAAGCTGGCAGTAAGAGGAGCAACCGTTTCAGTGCTGTTTTCCTTCAGAACAGTGCTTCTGTTAGGATGGGTCTTTCACAGGCAGGCGTTGGCCTGCTGGTACAATAAAAGTTGTCCCTGTAGGTGAGCCACGTGGGAAGAGCACACCGCTCTCCTGGAAGTCAGACCTTGCCTCCCATGCCTGGATGTTGCCTCTTTGCTTTGTGACCTGCGAGTCATCTCCCACTGTGCTCGTTTTGCATGTTTTCAGATGGTAATCTGCTCAGCAGAGGAAATGCCTTTTACTTCTATGCGAGATCTAGGTTAGAGTGGCTTCAGGAAAAAAAGGTGCAGCTGGTTGAGAAGTCAGTCGGTAATTCTTGCTAACCAAATTGTAGCCGAGATGAATTTGCCTGAAGAATACTTTCCTTTATTGAAAATGACACTGTAGGTTCACATCCAGTGAATTTAAAATCATGTAGAAACTTTGAAGTGTTCTTGCTAGCTAAGGTTTTCCTACTTTACATGTGCTTGAGGCTTATTCAAAGCAGAAGCTTTGCTGCTGTGGGGACTGGTGCTTTAACTCCAGATAACGCAGAAATTTACGTGTGACCCTCAGACTTCATTTGACCCGTCTCTAGCGTAGTTTGTATGAAGGGAGAGAGCTTTCAGTTAGTTAATGGAATAACCTCATACGTCCAACTTGAGCCTATTGCTAAAGATGGCTTGCTTGGCTGATTCCACCTGGTGTGCTTGGCATATTCCATAGATGGAGCTGAGGTTTGAATTCAGTCTCAATTTTTTTTTCTGCTAGTAATGGAATTGAAACCAAAATAAGGGGTGAAATTACGACCCTACTGCAATCATTAGCAAAGTTGCCATTGACTGAAGTAAGGCTAGGATCTCAGCCAAGGGTTTTCAGTGTTTAATTTATGGTAACATATTAATTGAGTTGTATTAAAACAAGGTTTTGAAAAAGTTAATCTTTAGCTTCGTGATACCATTTCCATTCCATAAATATTGTACATTGTGTTACTAGAAGTTTACCTTTTTTGGGCAGGTTGGTAGAGGTAGAAGATCTTTATTTTTTATAACTCATGTGTTTGCCCTCCTGGGAAAGAATTAAAGCATGCAGATGTCCTTATTTCTATAAATGAAGAGGACTTTATCCTAGATCTTCTAATTCTTTTAGAGTATATGGCAGCAAAGCTATCTAGCTCTGTATCCAGCAGGAAATATCTGGCATACTTGTAAGCTCCAGGGAGAGGAGAACTAGGATGATAGCGTCCATTAGTATTGCTTTTGAATGAGAACTTGCATAAAGACCTCTAAAAATCTCTATCAGATTTAAGGACTTTTAGCACAAGGAATGTATTGCAAGCTTTTGACCTTCCTGCGCCACACGAAGCTGTGCTGGTGTGTATGCCAGAAAAGCCTCTTGATTAGTGGACTCCTCCAAAGCTGGGTGCTGCCCTTTAGGAGGCTAACATCTGGACTGTATTTGCTGTGCATTTTCTTTTCGCTAGATGTGTCAGGGTAGGTTTTCATCTTTAAAATTTAATAAACTGTTTCTGTAACTTAACAGAAAAGATTATCTAGTTTTAAAGTCACAGCTAGCAATGCGTTCCCAAGCTCTGATGACAATAAGAACAAATTGTATTGGTTTAAAATGTAAATGTATGTTTTGTTGTACTTACTTTCTTCTGTTACCTGCTGGAGTAGTTTTAGCATTAAGAGTATTTTAATATACACTTAGAAACAGGCAATACTGCTTTTATTATCACTTGTAGTCATAAAGTATGTTAATACGAGCATTACACTAAAGGGGAAACTAGAAATAAAGACAAATTGGGAAGCACGAATGGGCATCGGAAGTATATTTTCTGCTTACTGATCTTCACGTTTATCTGTTGCAATTTTCTATGTAACAGACATAGGGGGCTGGTAGAAATGGGACTTTTAACTGAATTAAAAAAAAAGTGTATTTCCCCTTGTAGTGGTCCCAAAGTACACCCAGTTTATGTGGCATATTGATGGTATCTTGGCAAAAAGGAAGCCCAGTTATTCATTAGCTATTTCTTGGAGTAGTTGTCTTTGTAAGCAGCTCTCCAGGTTATACATTCCATGTTTATTTTCCATGCATGGAGCAAAGCTGGTGTAGCCAACATGTTTTGAGGGGCCTGCCTTCTGCTCCTGCAAGTTCTTCAATAGTCAAGTATTTGTGACTTCTGCATTTTTCTTCTTGTATTCTGTTCCAATTATATCCGTTTTCTCATGAGGAAAACCAGAACGAAAATGGTTTGACAGGACGAGCTGGGTGCTCCTGAGCTGCAGATGCCACCAGTAGAATCCGGTGCCCTGGGTAACCTCCGGTATGGCAGACAGCAGTCCGGTCCCTGTGGCTGGGATCGCATCCCATAACCTGTCTGCACAATCGTTTCGTTCAGTGCTCTCAGCTCACAGTGTCTTCCACAAAACCTGGTCACTGTGCTGCCAGGTCAGACACATCAAACGCCACCAGAAGGTCATGCCTAAACTAGGGGCTGCTGGGAGCTGAGCACCCGAGTAAGTGCAGGCGAGCTGCAAAACTGGCACACAGCGTGGTGGGGGGAGGTTTTAGGAAGCCTGCAAAAGAATGTGCTTGAATTCCCCCCAGCAAATTCACACTTCTGTTTCAGAATCGTAGCTGGGAAGTTTGGAAGCACGTGCAGTGTATCCTTGCCAATTTTCTGGAGTAGTTGGTTTCTGATCGCTAACTTGAACATCCGCTGAACGACAGAAGAACTTCCACTCTTCCAGCGTAGCCCCACATAATGAAGTGCTTTTTAGTTTTGTGTCAGTGGTGGTCTCCATCTCGTGCGGAATGGGCTTCTTCGGCGGGGCTGAAATGCCGTTGAATCATGGCTAAGTCGGACCTGGCAGTCCTCTTGTGTGGATTTATTTAATGGACTGTATTTAACCAGATCTAGGTTAAAAAGACTCGTGCCATCATTTGTGGTCGCTGTGACAGACGTGGTCAGACCTCTGCCTGTACCATGGAGGCAGCTCCTTGCTCGGAGTTTGGGATGTCCCTTACGTAAATCTGGCACTAAATTCTGTCCAACAATCTGCTTTCAATCTGCCCGTCTTGGTGTTCCACATCTGCTGTCCCTATTGATCTGTGGCTGTGCCGCTGCCCTGACTGACTTGGTGCTGAAGCTGCAGCCCCGTGGCTGTGAATGTATTTGGGGCTCGCGAAGAGCAAAGAGGCTGGATGTTTAAAACGTTTCACTGGGCTTTGGAACTGGCTTCTAGAGATGCTAAGCGTTTCCATCAGCCCAGTAATCCTCGTAACCGGGTCCTGGAATATAAAATACACCGACTGTTTAATAATTTAAATATATATATATCCGCACTGTGAAAAAAAATCTGTCTCAGTCTTTGTGATCAAGGCAAAGAACAAGCCTGTTTCTCATTACTTATGGTATTGGATGAATCCAGGCATAGAGTCAGAAGCTTTTAATCAAACTAATGTTATATATTGCATCAACATGCTAGTGCTGAGGAGATCTTTAGGATGTAGAAGGTATTTTAAACAAATACGTTGCAGTTCCCTGCCACACCACTGCTTTTGGATGTAGATGGTTCTGGGGTTCTGTTGCGAAGTCTAAGCCATAAATGGAATGAAATGAGGTTGTTTTAAACAAAGAATTGATATGCTGTTGAAAATTAACTTTGAGGAAAATGTTTAAAATGTTTTGCAGAGGTGAATCTGGTGCTGGGAAGACTGAAAACACTAAGAAGGTTATTCAATACCTTGCTCATGTTGCTTCCTCCCATAAAGGAAGAAAGGACCATAACATTCCTGTAAGTTGGAAAATCTTTTGTTTTATTCTATTCTTTTGGTAAACTGCCATCTTCGCTTGGAAAAAAAAAAACAACAAAACCTTTTGAATCAAAGATAAGCTGTAATATAATCCCCGTAACTTTGATCAACTATCAGTTTCTCTTTATTAGTGGCTAAAATGAGTGGTTATGTCAAAATTTCCAGTTAATGTTAGCTGTTCAACTGCTTTTGTGAGATTATGGGCTTTATGCAAGAATTGTACCTAGAAACAGGATCAAGACTTTGCTATGTCTTCTTGGTTTTCAAAAAAACCTTCATTAACTCTGGTGATTCCTGGGGGATTTATTTCCCATTGCATGCAGCTTTTAGTACTAGCACATGTGAACAGAATTTCTATCAGAACTTAACTTGGGGAAAATCATCAAGTTTAAAAATTGCCATAGACCTTCTGTATCTAGAAATCAGCAGCTAATAAAAAGCTTGGCTTTATTGTGTTACAAACAGGAGGGTATATGTTTTTAAGTTGGAGAATATTGATTTTTTTGGTAGCAAATCGCTAACTCTGATCTATGCAGAGCTTTGTTCAATTACTGCTGACCTCTTCCGGAATTTGCACTGAATTTTTAGCAAGTCACAAAACGTGAATGGGTTTAAATATCTGTTACTGTGAGGACTTGGAACACTTAGCAGCGGAATATTTATTTAACTTTACTACAAGCAAGTAGCTAGCTCCAGTCCATGCTGGTGTATGCCTGCTTTTCTCCAGGAGTACCGCAGGCATCTGTGGTGGTTGGCAGCTTTCAGGCTGCGTCTTCTGACTTAGCAGAGACGTCCGTAACTTTTCTTGTGTACGGCACGTAGCATTAAGGTGCTCGGTGGAATCAGACTTGTTCAGTGTGTCAGGACTCAAACTCCTGGAGAAACAGGAGATGACTTTTGACCAATTTGTGAAGAAAAAAACAAGAATTTGAAGAGGGAGAGGAAGAAAATTGCTCTGCAGGCAGACTTGGAGAAATCTAGCTGAACGTACGGAGGGAACATGAGTCTTCACTCTAACTGAAAGCAAATAACATGACCCTGTGTATTACTTACTGGAAGTGTTGCTTGTTTGTTACACAGGGGAGATGAAAATGAGTCTTTCTCAATGTACATCATGCAGCCTGGGCTGCAGGTTGTGCCTACATCAGTCACAGGCCTTAAAAAGAAGTTTCTTGCAATGGAGTGTCAGCAGCATCGGGCACGTGTGCGTGGCACTGCATGGTATGTTGGGAGGGGACGAGGCTCCGCAGAAAGCTCTTCAGAACGTTATCCATCAGACTGCGTAGGTTCTGGTTCATGGATATTACTGGTTTTCCACTGCATAACTTTCAACAAAACCAGCAGCACCTTCTTCGATTTCTACATGAGTAAGATTGCCCACAGCTTTCTGGGGGAAAGTGAATTACACAGCGTGGGTTTGCAGCAACTACTCTTAAAGCAACTACTCTGAAATACTGATAGAATATCCTAGGATATTAGATATCCTAGATACCTAACCAGATATCTCAGGATGCCTCCATTTGAAAGAGTTCCAGAAGTCTCTCGTCCAGGTGCTTTTCAGAAGGAGTATCCCTTCAAAGTTCGATTACATTGCTCAAGACTTGGCTGAGCAGAGGATTTTGAAAATCTCAAGGGATGAAGATTACGCGACCTCTCCAGAAGCCTAACCACTTGAAGCCCTCTTTCTGAATGTCTAGAGAGTACTGGGTATTTCTTTGGCCTTTTTTGTGCTGCTTTTCCACAAGCGCTTGGTGCCAGTACAGTAGCTAAGAGAAGCACCCCTTCCTGAGCTTTGCCAGCACAACAATTCCTGTGGCTGCTCGCGGGGCCTGGGAGCTGACGCAGGCTCAGGCTGCTGTTCTCAAAGTCAGCCTGGCTTTAACTGAAACGCGTTTCCTCTGTTGTGCTTATTTTGTGGCTGATACGAGGTGAGGGGACGAAGAGAGAGGAAAGTTGGGGTAGAAGTTGTCAGGGAGGGGAAGGATGAGTTGCCTTTCTTAATGCAGCGTTGGCAAATTCAGTTTAAACCCCTGGTTGAGCTGCAACTTAATTCTGGACTTAGCAGTGCCATCAAATAGGGTAGTGGTGCTTATCTCAAGAGCTTAGGAGATGGTTGTTGTAATCGGCTGCTTTGTGAGCCATCGATGACTGGCATGATGGAGACTGGAAGAGTTTTATTCTTCGTGGCACAAAAAGGAACGGGTTAGTGTCCTGAATGAAAGTTTGGTGCTCTGACCATGCACTTCATTCACTGCAGTGCCACGGTAAGCACCGAGTTAAGCAAGTACCTATGGAGAAATGCAGATTGTTCAACCAAACCAGCACTGAAAATACAAAGGAGTCTTCCTTTTTCTGTATCAATTTGCTTTTACTTATGGCAGACAAAGAATGTCCAACCTCCACAACGAACACTGAAAAGCGAAGTAGTGCCAGAACTGGAGTTAGATGTGCGGTCCTTGTTCCTTTTTACATATTCACCAGCAGGCTGCAGAGGGCTGGTGGTGATCTGTAACACCGTTCTGTACAGCATTTGTCTGCTAAACAGGCTTGTTAGTCATGGGTTTGTTTTTATCCGTCCTGATAAATAATTATTGCTGACGTGTAATGATACTTCCACATGCTGCGTGGATTTTTTCAGAAGCATTTTGCACGCTGATGAATGAATAATTATTTTCCCAACACTGTTCTGAAGGCAAGGGTGGCTTTTATGCCCGTTTTGCCTGATAGACAGACTGTTGTAAAGCTGTTAGAAAAAATGTAGCTGACAATTTGACACCTCAGGCCATGGCCAGAGTAGCACTGGTGTTCTGCCATGTCCCAGCTGCTCACCAAGTGCATTTTTGAGAAGAGCAAGTTGTGAAATGCTTGGCTTATGTAAGGAGCATCACACAGGAGCTGTGCCTGTCCTGCGGAGGACAACGTTGTCACCTGGGGCATTCAGCTACTCGTCCGTGAGACTTTTTCTTCCTAACTCTCCTCTCCTGCTAGCTAGTAGCTGTGTGCCCTCAGGTGAGTCCTGCCAAGTCCCTGGCAGGTCGCTCTCAGGCAGGGTGCTGTGGGAAGGGAGTCAGTAACGCATTGTAACCACGGGGAGAGGAAATCCCGTGCTGAACAGCCTTAAAACTGCAACCTCCCGGCTTCAGTGGTCGAGTCCATAGCCACGCTGTCTCTCTCTTTCTCTGCTCAAGATACTGTCCTGGGCGCATGTCCTGGGTGATGTAGAAGAGAAGCCGTGTTATCGTGGGACTCAGCAGAGCGAGGTGAGGCCGGGCTAGCCCCTTAAATCAGGCAGAGAGGCTGGGCTTTCTAGAGGCAGCTAACGGATGGGAGGCAGCTGTACTTGCAGCGAGTTGCGGGCATAGGCTAATCTACAGACTGAAGGTGGGAGGAAAGTGAGCCTGAATCCTCGCCCAGGGCAGGCTTGGTTGAGCTTGGGAAAGGGCACGTGTACAGTCCCCTTGGTGTGGAGCAAGGGAGAGAAGCTGGAAGGTGTTTGTTTAAATCACTGAAAGCTTTAGCTTCACATCCCACAGGTCTGAGCTCTAAAGAATTGGGCTGAGCAGGGTGTTAAGAACTTTGCAGGTAAAGCTGAATGTTTTGCTGGCAGAGCATATCATGGCATCTCAGGCCAAAGGTGACCCCGCTGGTGTTAGCTGGTCTGCTCAGCTGCCCCCTGGTCCTGGGCCACAGGCAGCACTGCCTTCGCTCTCAGTTGTCCTTTTGTAGGCCCAGGAGGTGGGGGGAAAGTATGTTTGGGGGAAGAGAACAAGGACAGGTAACTGGTGAGCTTGGGGAAGAGGCTGATCCCTCTGGAGAGGGGTTAGGGCAGGTTAAGTAAGGAGACGTGGAGGAAAACGAGTTCTCGTGAGCTCATCGCTCGCCTGTGTACTGAGGTGGGAATAAGAAAGGAATGAAATTGTGCTATTAAGGAATGCATTGCAGAGCTGCTTTGCTGTGGTTAAATAGCAAGCCTGAATTCTGGCTCTTGGGTTCTGCTTTAGTTTGCCAACAGGTTTTAGATAGGGAGGAAAGTCAGTGCAAAATAGAAGAAAAACACCCAAATGCACACCTGATGTGGCACAAGGAGGAGCAGGGCTGTCTGCCGCTTTCTGCCCGGCGTGGTCAGTAACCGGTGTGTGCTGCCGGCCGGCTGAGGCTGGGGAATGCTCTGTGCTTGTAGGCTGCGGAGGAGCCTGGACCCTCTCCGTGGTCAGATGGGTGAGAGCAGTAATAGACCGACTGCCAAGACTGAAAGCAAGTATCAAGTTCTGTGAAAACTGTATCCATCCATCACCCACTCCATT
This sequence comes from Stictonetta naevosa, assembly GCA_011074415.1. Lineage (NCBI taxonomy): Eukaryota > Metazoa > Chordata > Aves > Anseriformes > Anatidae > Stictonetta > Stictonetta naevosa. The sequence goes on along the minus strand of CM021714.1, from coordinate 1,787,419 downwards.
TCCACTCACCTCAACCAGAGCTAGACAGTACCAGGATGAAAAGAATTAGACTTTTTTTTCTTTCTTTCCCCTGCACCAAAGCCCTCCCACCCCACAGAACCTCTATTTTCACTAAGATCCAGCTTGCACGATGGTGCTGCTTGAAGTTTCAGAAACGACTATAAATACTTCCAGGTTTGTGACTGCATTTGTTTGCCTCTGCAGCTGAAATGCTAAATGGTTTAATTTCTTTTATGAAATTCAGAGAGATGAAACGGGTTTTGCAGTACTGGATCTTGGGTAGGCCGGTTCAGGCTGAAGCTCCTCGTAGTGAGGATTTCCCAGATGGGCTTTAACTGCCCTAATTTAAATGCAGAGGAGTTGAACGTTGATCTGGTGATGCTCAGCTCTACTCCTGGTGAGGGCAGAAATGAAGACCCCGAGAGAGCAGTTATCTGCTCTGATCATGGGTAAATGAAATGCCTCCCAGGTGTACCTATCCTCTTCCACCGAGGGCAGCGTTAGTCTGCTGAAACAGCTAACCTTATTTTTAGACACCTTAGTTGTTTTCCAAGCGGGTATGATTCAGCTCTGCTAAATTCACCCCGCTTAGCTGAATGAGCCAAACCGTTGCCAGCTGCTTTGAGGACCTCTCTTCAATTGTGATACTTTGTGCTAAAACAGTTCTAAAGCTTTAAAATAATAGGCACAGAGGAAGTGTGCATCTGGCTTGGTATGAAAACCTCTTCCCCATATTTCACGGCCTTTTCCCCATAGGCTCTGCGATGTGAAGCTCGACATCGGAACGCTTGCGGACAGAGTAATGGAAGTAATGATGGGATTTAAAATCTGAGCACTTCTGCAGAACCTCTGCGGAGTTGAATTTTGAGGGCTTTTATTTTGTCTTCCATCACACTTGGTGTTGTGTACCCTTCTTCCTGGCAAAATTTGCAGGTTTTCAGTTTAAGATCTTGCTTCTCACGTGGGTGGTCACTCCTGAAAGAAAGAAACAAGACTTCTCTCTACTGTAGGCTTTGCGTTTGTGAAGTACACGTTGTACAGCACAGAAAGAAAACCTCAGGCTCCTTCAGGATGGCTTTCCTCCTAGGTTCTGTCATAACCTGCTTGGTATTTCTGAAGACTAACGATCATCTTATCCATACCAAACCACCTTGCAAGGGCTAAGACCGGAGAAAGTTACTTAGTGTTGTGGGTTTCTTTGTTATTTGGCAAAAATGTGGAAAACCGTGTGAAACTAATAATGCTGTTGCCTTTTTTCCTTGTTACTCAAGGTCCGTCTGTCATCTTGTATTTTATTTGGAATTAGTTCTTTGCATAAACACAGGTTTTACCATTTTGTGCATGCAATGACAAGTGAATAACTTTCTAAAATTAAATCAGTTTCTATGAAGTGAGTTTATAGTTAAACTGAACCTACTGGCATTAATAATTGGGGATGTAACTTGCAGCTGGAATGCTTGCTTGCTAACATATGCGTTTGTTTGTTTGCAATGAACAGCCCGAATCACCTAAACCCGTGAAACATCAGGCAAGTGTTTTTCTTTATGCTTCTAAAGTTTTGTAGGTGAACTTAATACATTATTTCTACTATTTTCTGTCCACTTGTATTTACCTGTACAAGCTTTCCCACATGCTTTATTCAGCTCATAGTAAATTTAGTAACTATTTAACTGGCTTTGTTGAGAGAATGGGCTGCTGAAGGGCACGGAGGCTCCTCGCACCGCCAAGCACTCCCACCCACGGCCGGGGCTCTCCTTTAGCTGAACTCCTCTAGCAGGCCCTGCGTCAATGTGCTGCTGAGAGTACAAACCTTTTTAATGCTAAATAACCTACTAAAGAAATGGCAAGGATCAATGGAAGTGACAAAATACTTCTGGTTAACGTATGATTTTGCCTGAATGATTTTATAGCTGCGTGGGTAACCAGAGAAAGACTTTATTCTCAAGCGTGTAAGGCTCACCTGAAATCGGGCGTCTGCCCTGACCTACCGAGGTGATGCTTACTCACTGCTGCTGCCTGAATTAGCGTTTCCTCGTCGGAGCCTGAGCTGCACGTAGCTCCAGGCAGCCCACGAGTGAGCAGCTAGCGCTGCCTGCTCCGCAGTCCCTAGCCCACGGGCAGCAGGAATCGCAGCGCTGCCGGGGTGTAAAGGGGCACAGAGAGGAGGGCTGGGTGGAAGCTGAGGGTGAGACTGTGGAAAGAGATAAGCGATTTGTTCCCACGTGTCATGCAAGGTACACGCTTCAGTCTCTAACCTGAGGTGGTAAGTGATGCCTTTTTGTCACGGGCGCAAGCCTTTAAATAAAGAGAAGGCTTTGCAAGAGCTCCGTGTGGTGTAACCAAGGCCTGGTAACTCAAGAAGCTGCCACGAGTCAGTTCAGCTGATTGTATTCCCCCCCTTGCATTTTCTGAAAGCTGGCTGTGGTGCAACTTGCAGTGGGGACGGGGGAGGAAAGAAACTGGTTTATTGGAGACCCAAGTCCCATGGACAGCTGTGATGCCTTTGCTAGTGTGTGGTAACTTGCTAAGCCTCTGTAACCCAATCATGTGTCTGAGCCCCCATGGTCTCATTTTCAGAAGTTACAGACATTCTTAGTATTTAACCTAATCCTTCCTCCATCCAAACCTCAGACAGTTCTAAGTTTTTCTGTTGTTTTTTTGCTAAAGAATTTCTCTGTTCCAAAAATAAATGAAAGAGTTGAGTTTAACCCTCCTTTTGCTTAGAATTACCCCGCCAGGGTTGAGATACACTGCTTGTTGGCAAACATCTGAAATGTGTCAGTGGAAACATGCTAATCCAGAAGTGTTGATATTGCATAAACCATAATCGTTAACATTTCTGTTTCAATGTCATTTTGAACTACAGAGTGGATCCCTGTTGTATGTGAGTAGCATGTAGTTTCCCGGCCTCACCCAGGCTTCACAACGAACCGAGTCACTGGGATGCTGGTTTTTCTGAAACTGAGACAATAAGCTCTCCTTACCTTGACATTGCCCTGCATGTTGCATGACTTCACTTTTCCCACAATATTGCCATACTGCTTTTTCCACGTTCTGGTTAGATGCCTATGCTGGAGATATGCCTACAGGCCAAATTAAACTCTTTCCAAAGCACTAAATGCTTCTAAAAAGATTTTTGAGTGTAAAGCAATCTATCTAGAGATGAAAACTACAAAGTCCGTTTTAAAACTTCCACCGCTGTTCTTCTCTGAAGCTGTTCTGCACTGCGTGAGAGGTTTGCTCTTAGATGCCCACGAGAAGTCTGCTTGTGAACAACCGCAGCGGCTCGCTAGGCTGTGCTCGCTGTTTGTCCTCGCTGCTTTCACCCACGTCTGAGGACACAACCAAATGTTTTCTTCAGATCCCGTGGGATGCACACAGATGTGCTCTCAAGAACTCTGCATTCAGTTGCAGAACTTGGGTACAATTATTTTATGGCTTGCTGCAGAAGTTCCCATGCACGGAGCTGCATTACCGCTGTGGTGCACGGAGGCACTTCCAAGCACGGACATCGCGTGCCTGGAGTGCGCTGCTTGCCTGCAGCGCCGCGGCGCTCTGCGGTGGAGCTGGATTTTGAAGTCAGTGTGCTTTCTTTTCCAGAATAGCTAGAATTTGAAATGTAAGCTGTGACATGCTTGCTGCGTCTAATATACGTAATGTGGTTTATTTCAAGCTGTGTACAGCGTGGTAAGCAAGCTTCCCACTTCTTGTTTGGTGTCTGAACAGGAGCTGGTCGTGTGGCTGGGAGAGGGGACGGGCGGAGCGGTGTCAGCGAATGCTTTTCCACTACCTGCTGCCTTTACACAGCAGCCGTTTAGGCTGTGAATTGCAGATGTCCACGCAGCGGCTATAAGTGATCCAGTGCTCTTCCAGTTGTGATTTTTTTTTTACAGTCCTTAGGAGCTCTTTTAAATAGATACTGGTGGTAGACCTAACCTGTGGTGCGTAGGCATGCCTGCGGTGTGTGGCCTGCCTAGCGGTGCGTTCAGGGCTGAGATGAACACATCCATTTCTTCTTTACCTACTGCAGAGTTCAGAGAATTTGTAGCCCCAAAGGGAATACATTGGATGTAGAGACAAGCTTTGGGCAGATAGCCTGAGGTCCCATTAGAGAATGAGCAGCCATTTGTTTGCAGAAGGACTTGAAATATATTTGAATATAAAAATAAAAGCCTCTTTCAGGTGTTAACTAGTGACTTTTTAAAAGTCCTATCTAAGAATTGACCTTGTGGAAGTCTCAAGAGACTTACTTCCATTCTTAGTTGCTCAGTGTGCGGTCTTCATCCATGCTATAAATAACTGGAAAAAGCAGGTTTATGAACACAAACTTCAGTTTTTGAAACTACATTCCAGAGACATACCGCTTCATTTTTTTTTCTCTTAAACCATCCTTCAGAGCAGGAAAGCAATATCATATTTTCCTATGTGCATACATGCCTCTTGGGCTCATGGAAGCAGCACAGACGGTTTTTGTTACCAGACCTCTTCATGGACAGCAATTGTAAAAGCTGTTGTGCAATTTCCTTCAGATAAGTACTTTGATTTCCACATCCATTGGCTTGAACTTAAGGAAGCATTAAAAAAAGTGCATTAAAGCTGCTGAGCAATTTTGGCTGAATTGGGCAATTTGAAAATGGTCTTTGCGCTTGGTGCTGCTGGGTTCCCATTATGCCGTAGTGGCATACTTTTCAGGTGCATTCGCTTTAGGTCAGATGTTGCAATGACGTGAATGTAAAGCTGATGGAAAATGAGCACTTTGCTGATTTAGAAGTCCGTATGAGAAGTTTGAGTATGTTGTCAAATCACTAACGAGATGGTATATGAGTCACCTTGCGCTAAAATCTTAAAAGTTAAATTTAATTTTATTTCTCTCGAGCATTTGAAGTCTGTGCCTACTTTCATTAGCCCTAAATGTGAATTTTGTTTTCCACGTTCCATTTATGACATCCATTGACTCCTGTTCGGTCAACTCTGTGTGTGTACGTGTGTGTGTGTGCGCTCTTAAATAAATGACAACACCAAACACATTCTTCACCGGTTGGAAGAGACTATTGGCAGATCTAGCAGTGTGGGGGAAAGATGGTAACCTCCTTCTGAAGACTGTATCACTGCCACAACCCGGGTGAAATGACTGCCAGGAAGAAGCAGAATATAGGAAGCCTTCATCACCCGAGCACTGTGTTTATGTCCATTTGCTTTTCTGTTTGTATGGTTTTTAGGGGGAGCTGGAGCGTCAGCTTCTTCAGGCAAATCCCATTCTGGAATCCTTCGGGAATGCAAAGACGGTGAAAAACGACAACTCCTCCCGCTTTGTGAGTTACTCCTTTTCTATTTACAGTCTGTAAATCTGGATTGCTGTTCATGGAGATACTCCTTTTTAGGAGTTTAAGTAGTATCAGAAGTTTTCTTTGCTCTTTCCTTAGTGGCTTCAGGTTCTGTTATAAGGCTTTCTGCGTTGTCCTGCAGTCACTGAAGATGCATCCTCGTTGGCTTTTGGCAAAACTTGCTTTAATTTTATCTACTTTTCAACCTTCGCTATCCTTGAAATGTTAATAGCATTAGTAACATAATGAATGTCAATATGCTGTCAATATAAACTATGGTTTACATACGCAAATTACTGCTGTATATCTATAAAGGACGAAGGAATACAGCATCTCTAGGATTTGGCTCGATACGCAGCCTTCCTGTCAATAGCTGTCACTGTATCGGTTGGCTTAGAGAGAACATCTCCCCTTCGCTGAAGAGAAGCCAGAAAGACAGTGTGACTTATCTTCAAGGTGTAGGGCATTCTCACACAGCAGGTTGAGTTTTGTTGGGTCAGTGCCTCGTTTTGTTGGAAGGTAACTCTTTGTGTTCCATTGTTCTGCAACCAGTAGTGGGATTTGGGGTGAATAGCTATTTACCGCTTTTAAAAAAAATTCTCTTAAGAAAAAAAGCAGTCTTCTATTTTCAGGGGAAAGAGGTTTTTAGTACTGCTTTATAACTGCGTGGGAGGCATTAAGTCTTTTTTTTTTTTTTTCAAGAACTGAACTAAAATTTACAGAACAAATGAAAGATTTCTTGGCTGCCTTGACGTTTCAACGGTTGCTTGGATTTATTTGTATGAACTCAGCTCAAGCGATAAGGACTCTGGAAAGTTGCATGATTAAATCCTTCAGATTTATCAATCAAGGAGGGAGAGCAGAGGACTGTAGAAGTTCAACTTCAGGAACTTTTTATAGCCACATTACTTAAATTACTAGCTGATGCTCATATAAGCTGCATTAGGATTCATAATATCAACAGGTTTCACTGTGCAATAATTTTGTTCCATTTCTCGAGTCCATCAAAGATTGTACTAATTTAATGAAAACACTTTTTTCCTGCGAGATGTTAGCATCTGCTCTGTGTTATGTTGAAGCCTGCATTGCCATCATGAACATGATCACTCGGATGGCCCCAGCTCTATTTTTATAAAGGAGCAAGTATAATGCATTCCAGATGGTGTCGTCTTTATGCAAATAAAAAAAGTCTGACTTAAAAAATGTCTTCCCACAAAGTGAGAACTGCTGTTGTTCAGCACACACAGGCTTAACGGTCTTTACTGTGCAGGACGAAGGGGCCAGGCTGTCCCCTGTTTGCTGATAATGCCGGGTAACACTGAAACAAGGCTAGTGTCCAGTCACCTTTTTCCCCCCACCTCTACAAAATGCATGTATTTCCTGTGTTTCAGGAAATAAAGCCTGGAGTTTGCAGTGGATAGGAAAGTTAGTTCTGGAATGTGGACCGAGCAAGACAAATGCTGCTTCCCTTCCTACGTGGTTTTAAAAAAGCCGTGTACTTCGGTGCTGTAGTGGTAGTGTAAACAGGATCCTGCTGGAGACTAATGGTGGTCGCCTGAGAGATTAAAGTCTTCAGAGCAAGGTTTGCCTGTGCTCGTTAAAAGGGCATATTCATATTTCAGGAAGATAAACTAAATCAGTGACCTCTAGTATTGGCTTCAGTGCTGACTGAGCTTGGAGGCTGAGGAGGTCCCCGTCCCCTGGTGGGCATCTGCCTTCACTGGCTGTGTTGCCTCTGTTTGATTCGTGGGGCTGGGGGCTCGGCAGCAGCAGTGTATAACTTTGAAATGTGAAATAGAGTAGAGCTGATCTGAATTATACCAGAGATATACCAGGCTAGACCTTACATAGTGCTTCATGCTTGGGTTGTGCTTGATGTAGGGTTGTAAGCATTGAAGCCAATTTGAAGTATTCCACCAGTTCTCCTAAAACTTGGAGGAATCCCTTATTTCAGGGTGTGCACCTGAGGCAGAGCAGTTGCTTTGCTCTGAGGCCGAGTCAAGGTAAGGCTGGCTTGGGTGTTCCTTTCTCTGGGTGCCCTGGCCTGGCTGGGGAGAGAAGCACAGTCAGTCTTGTACACACAAACCTTTTTGGCGTGAATGGGCTTTATCAGGGAACCGAGAGGTCAAGGGTGCTCTGGTCAGTGATGGTTTGAATGATTGCGGTACCGTGTTCGGGTGTTGTAGTCCTGCAGCACGGCAGTGTACTGCAGAAACACTTAGTGGGTGAGGCCACTGCTGGAATACATCTACTCTCCACACTTGTAGAGCAGAATATTTAATATGGAAATTGGTAGCACGTTCCCTGAGCGAAAGGGATCTGCCAAACAGGAATTCTCTTTAACGTACTAATAGCAATAATCTGTCAGACTTGAGACATGGGAGGACCTGGGTAAAGATTTCAAGAAAGCTTTCAAAAGGGCTCCACGGAAGATATTAGTAGGTGACTTTGTGCAGATATCATCATAAAAGCATTCAGCTGGCTGTTAGCAAGTTGCTGTGATACTCCCTGAGCTCCAGAACCTGTTTCTATGTAGATAAGACTACAGAAATCGGATGTGATGAAAACGGAGGTCCTGGTGTGGTTGCAGAGTATTCCCACTGGTTTCTTCAGACACTTGCATCCAGGGAAATACTTACCAGTTTCATGAGCACAGACACTAGAAGTGGTCCAAATCCAAGCCAGAACCAGTGGGGAACATTTGTGGCAAGCGACAAACCAGGCAGGGGAGCTGAAGTGGCTTGAAACTGATTTGTTTGAACTCTGAGACCCAGTGCGATGTGTTCACTTGCAACCAGTTTCTTCCCAAATGCCGGTGTGTTGGGGGAAGTATGCTCTGTAGTTTCTCCTTTGTGGGGAAAAGGAGATGCGTGTGGAAGAAAGGGGTGTATTGTCTCTCTAGGTCCCTTCTTTACAGCCACTAGACAAGAGGCCGTGGAGGTAGCAGACAGCTCGGTCCTGGGACAGGGAGTAAAATCGTGACGGCCGGGGTAGGCAGCACGTGGAGATTTGGGATTGTTGCAGGTAGAGCGAGTGTGGGCGTGCCTGAGGACGTTGGTGCTCTATAGAAATGTGCACGCTGAAAATCTCAGTGTTGCTCTGCTATCACTTAACGTGTTCTGTCAACGTGGGAGTCCTGGTGCATCAGTCTTCAGAAAGGGTTTGAATGCAGTTTGAATGCACGTATTCCACTGACGTGATGAGTACGCCGAATGGAGAAGATCTCCTTTGAACTCGTGTGAAATGCTTGTTACCCAACGTGCAGGTTGCATTGTTTTCATACAGACAGTTGACTTGTAACGAAAAAATAAGTACTTACAGAAATCTCTTTTCTTTGCAGGGCAAGTTCATTAGGATTAACTTTGATGTTACTGGTTATATTGTCGGGGCCAACATTGAGACATGTATCCTCCTTCATGCTACCTCAGTGTGAAATGCAGGTTTCAGATATTTTTTTAACCCTTGAATTTGTTGGAATGTAATGAAAGGTTACCATATTTCTGGACATATTCCTTTGACAATATCTCTTCCTTTGTTTCAAAATAAGTGCTCGAATGTCATGAAGCCCCCATGCTTCCTCAGGCTTAGAAATTGGATATACCAACGCTTAGCACTCTGAAATCTGCTGGAATTTTAGGCTAGACTTAAAAACAGGGTTTGTCAAAGGAGTTATTTCAAGTGTGCTTGTTCTGTGTATGTTATCTTTTTGGGGGGACACCAGAGAAACCTCACTTTCCTACCCGGAACCACTGTAGTGTGCCGAAGCTTGCCCCTCGGCGCTGCAGGAGCAGCTCTCTGCCAGGACGGAGATGGTGCTCAGCGATGAGTGACAGTGCTGGAGGTGCTGTCCTGCCGGTCACCTTCTGGTTTCGCAGGGCTTCTGGAGACCAGGAAGGTTCAGCAACACAAGGCCTACTACCAATTAATGCTGAAGCCTAATTCAGTTGTAGTTTTAAGGTCCATTTTTATGTGTGATTGCATAAGAACAAGTAAAAACACTTATCCTGAAAGCCTTCTCTAAAGTTGTTTTCTAAGAATGTGTAAACTTTTCTAGTCTGTTTAGCTGCTTCTCTGTGGGGAACAGAAACAGGGTGGCCATAAAGTTATGAAATGAAGAGCCTTGGTAAACAGTATCTTGTGAGTATTAATCATAAACATTGATGCAATTAAGCTTTCCTTCTGTGCCTGTGAGTTAAACTGCTTCATTTTAAGGATAGTGTGTGTGTTTGGTACTGTCATAAAACATAATTTCCCAATAAGGCTGGGAAAAACCTGCAGTTATTCAAAATATGCTTTAATGTTGAACAACTTTTTTTCAGTTTGGTGCTTTGTACAGGAACGAGGGCAGTTCTTGCTTTTAAGAAAGTTTTGAATAGTTTTGCCCAGAGGTTTATGAAAACAGGAGGACTTATCTCTTAGGGAATTCTTTCTTCAGGAACTTGCCCTTGTGTCATTTCAAATAGCGGTCCCACGTTTGTTTTACAGTATGGAATATCAAGACATGAAAACTTAAATAACACAGCAGCTTGTTGCAGCTTACTAGACACTATCAGCTGCACAAATTTGAGTTTGGAACCTTTTAAAGGCAATGAAGAATAGTCTATTAAAAAAAAACATACTTGAAAGAAATGCTGAATGCACTAGAAAGAGTACTTCAGTGGTCAGCAGCTGCTGGGTTTTTGGTACTTCGAGTAGGACTCAAGTCCTAACAGAAGAATGATTGAAAAAGAATGAGACCAGCTCCCTTCCCACTTCGGTCTCTGATCCCTTACAGACATCAGCTGCGGGGAAATGTAGACAGCATCCAAGAAATGGGTTTGCTGGAATTAAATGTGGGCTTCTATCTGTCTCAATTTGAAACCTCTCATTTCAAGTTACTGAAAGTTTGTATTGGATGTAGTCCCGTCGTTAGTATTACAGTTCCTTTTGGTCCTTATGTAATTATGTAGCCTGCTTTGAGTTCTGTGTGCACTGGGTGGCTTTTTTACCAAAGATTCTAGAACATCCTTGACTAGCTGCAATCAGACTTGTTGGAGAAGTCTCGCGCTGTTCGTCAGGCTAAAGATGAGCGGACGTTTCATATCTTCTATCAATTGCTAGCTGGAGCAGGAGAACACCTCAAGTGTAAGTTAAGAATCTCACTGTTTAAATCCGTTGCATTTGTGTGCTGAGTTTGTTATTCTAATGTTAACACAGTTGAGTTTGAACTATTGTTTGGTCTTGAAACAGCGAGTTTTAAAAGAAGAAAGAAATGAAAAGCCAGGTGGCTTGATTTTGAAGTAACTTCTGTGTTTTGTCAAGTATGCTGTCAAACAACTGTTGCATTTCAAGCAAACGGCTGCTACATGACAAAGTCCTGTTTGGGCAGGCTGGTGTCTTCGGTCTCTGGCCAGGAATCGCTGGATTGAAACGGCAGTGGGCTCCCAGCTGATTAATAACTAATCTGGTTGGCAGTGGCAGCCGTACCCACACCGGGCAGTGCCTTCCAGCTAGGGAGAATATAGCAGCCATTTTGGCAATACATAACGAAACCGTGAGGCTTTCTTCACCCTTTGCAGTACTGTGCTGGTTATCTTCTACCCTTTTCTCCTGGTAACTGGGGATTCCTGCTAGGCTGGGATGAGTGAAACTATTTGAAGGTACAGACTTAGAGAACTGACCCACTTTTTGTCCTGCGTTAAATAAACTTGCGTTTAGCATCCTTGATGTGTTTATCACCAATACCCAACTCCACTTCTGCTTGTGTCTGTTACCTTCCAATAGAGATGTTTGTTTTAGGGTACTTTAAATAGGGATTTATGATTATGCTAGGCCTGAGTCAGGTAATGTTCTTTTTACAGGCATAATGTGTTAAAGAGCTAATGTAGGATGCTTCAGATAGGTGTTCTGGGAATCTGGCTTCAGCTTTTAGGGTATACTAATGTTTTTAGTTTTAAAAGAATGAATTACTAAGCTGGTATAATAGCTTGTAGCTGTAGTTGAGGAACTGATTTATAAAGCATAGGCTGTACGTTTAGTGAAAACAGTGTGCAGGTGGGTGTGAACAGCAGTTCCTTAGCTTGTTTTTCTTTCTCTTCTCCTTTCCCTCCGATACAGCTGACCTGCTGCTTGAAGGATTTAACAATTACAGATTTTTATCTAATGGCTACATCCCCATTCCTGGGCAACAAGACAAGGATAACTTTCAGGAGACTATGGAAGCAATGCATATCATGGGATTTTCACATGACGAGATCTTGTGTAAGTTAAGCCTCTTAGATTGTTAAAGTGTACTTTTTGTCCTGTGCACGTGTGTACACGCTTGCTAATTTAATGTCACCAAATTTAACGTTGTTTCAGTGTCTTGACAGCCTGCAACAAGTGTTTGCTTAACGTAAGCTTAGAGTTGAGTTAAAGCCATTTGCCCAAAATGTGTGGTACAAACTTATTTCTTTTCTGAACTTGTGCTTCAAGTTTGAAAGGAAAATGATGTAAGTAACAGAAGAAAAATTTGCTAAGTTGAACTCTCTTCAATTAAACTGGTGCATATGTCTTTTGTTAACACAGCAATGCTGAAAGTGGTGTCTTCAGTGCTACAGTTTGGGAATATTTCCTTTAAGAAGGAGAGAAATACTGATCAAGCCTCCATGCCAGAGAATACTGGTAAGTTGATCACGCTTGTATGGCTTCCTTTAACTTGAGCTGCAGTTTTCTTCCTATCATTTGTTTAGTGCATATCTTTGAGTACAGAGCAGCCTTCTGAGCTTCCTTGTTAAAGTTTCGTGGCAAAAAGGCGCCATGATTGCGATGGTAGTAGCCACAGGCAATTATTAAAACTTTTATCTTCCATTCTCATAATGCAGACAAATTCAGGTATCCATCAACAGAATTTATGCTGTTTGCATTGCTTCTAAACTTTAAATATTTCAGTTGTAGTCCTGTTTATTGCTATCTGCAAAGACTTAAGCACTAGGAAAAAGTGCATGCTTAAATCCGTTTGTTTTCTTTGGTTCCTGACAGCAGTTTTCTTGCCAATGATAAGAACCCTGGAGCCAAGCACAACTTCCATAGTGAAATGGCTGAACATAAGAATGCTATATTTCAGAAAATCTCATTTCTGAAGTGGTATGGTAGTGTGACTAAAATTTATCAGTACCCTAAATGCAATGCAATCAGCATTTTGAGGAGTTCTTTCTTCACTAAAATAGCTGATGAAGCAGTCCTCAGATTTTGAATTTAGTACTTCAGTTGTGGCCTTTTAAAGGCTGTAATGGAAAGTCGGCTTTGAGAACTGACCTCAGTGCACGGAGCAGTAAGAATCATTCATGAGACCTGCTGCACACGCACGAATCAAATTCTTGTCTGTCTTGTTTCATAATTGCCCTAAATTGCTGTGTGTACACACTGCTTGCAGTGTCCAAAACTTTTGTGATTTCCCAGGGCAGTGGCCTGCTGCCCAAAGTGCTCCAGCAAGCAGGTACGGATTAAAGCTCGACAGTCACTGACTGGACATTTGGCTGGCAGCTGGCATTTGGGGTTTTGCAGGGAGGAAGAAAGGTTGGGTGGGCATTGGGTTTTGGGGCTTTTAGTGTCAGCTGAGGCAGTTCAAAGGAGCATGTTTCCATTTAAAAGGTGGAATGTATGAAAGATATAAATGCCTCTTACTTTCTGACTATCTTCACTTTTGTTTTATTACTGTTGTTTTTGGACACAGAATTCTAATGTATATCTATATCCAATAGTGTGCTATTGAATAATTTTAATACCGAATAAAGATTTTTGAATAAAAAAGTGAAGTTGCTGAAAAGATCAAATTGCAGTTAAAGCATGTTGCTGTTCTCCTGCATTTAAAAACTATTCTACTAGGTTATCTGGTGACATTTTTTACCGTATCTTTTTGAAGACACTGAATGAAACTGATCTTCATCTGCTTGTCATCTGTATTGTCACATCTCACTGATGGGTTTCCCTAGTATACTGCAGAGAAATAAGTGTCGTGACAGTGACAAGTTCAGAGGTGTGTCTGAAACAGGGCAGATTTGTCTCTCCATAGGCAGGAAGGAGTTTGTGTGGGTAGTAAAGGTGTGAACCTAAACGACGTGCATTTAAAAAAAAAAAAAAAAAGGAAATAGTTAAAGGCCTATTTCAAGTATAAACGTAAGAGATAGCAAAAAGTTCATATAGCAGTCCTGGAGGAAGGGGAGAAAGGAGCTGTTTTTACAGAACCAATTCACACTTGTCAGGTTTAGAAGCCTTTGTTCCAAAAGGTTCATAAACAATTTCATAAGGTTTGTACTTCAACTGTAATACATGCTTTTCCAGCACCTTTGCCTTGTCTAGAAATTAAAACTGAAGTCAGATAGCCAGGGCTTGCTACAATCAGTGGACAATTAAGTGGACATTCCTCAGCTGTAAGTGAACAAGATGAGTTGCATGTTGTTTCTGGTGCAACATTGATCAAGATTTTAAAAAAACAAAACAAAAAAAAAAAAAAAACAACCAAAAAAAATCCTACATGTCAGTGATAAAAGTTGCACAGAGAGCTTTTAAATGATTTGACTGAAGGAGGGAAACCAAGTGAGTGAAGTAGCATGGCCTGGTGTTCTCTGCTGTTGGCGCAGCCTGGGATATGGCTGCCTTTCTGGGCTGCAATTGCACACGCTGCTGGCTCGTGTGGAGCTTCTCATCCACCAACACCCCCAGGTCCCTCTCCTCAGGGCTGCTCTCAGTCCATTTCCTGCCCAGCCTGTGTTTGTGCTTGGGATTGCCCTGACCCAGATCCAGGGCCTTGGCCTTGGCCTTGTTGAACCTGCACAGGCCCACCTCTCAGCCTGCCCAAGCCCCTCAGGACAGCAGCCCTTCCCTCCAGCACATTGACCACACCACGCAGTTCGGTGGCATCAGCAGACCTGCTGAGGGTGCACTCACTTCCCCCGTCCACGTCCCTGACAAAGATATGAAACAGTGCTGACCCCTGAGGAACACCACTCGTTACTGATCCCCACCTGGACACCGAGCCACTGACCGCAGCTCTGAGTGCAACCACCCAGCTAATGGCTCACCCACCGCGTGCTCCATCCGTCACATCCATGCGGCTCCAATTTAGAGACAAGGGTGTCTTGGGGGACAGTGTCAAATGCCTTGCACAAGTCCAGGAAGGTGATGTTAGTCGCTTTTCCCTCATCCACCAATGCTGTAACCCTGTTGTAGCAGGCCACCAAATCTGTCAGGCACAATTTGCCCTTAGTGAAGTCAAGTTGGCTGTCACCAGTATGGCTTCACTAAGGGCAGATCATGCCTGACAAGTGATGTAGCTAAAGTGAAAAGAATACTCAATTTGTGACATGCTCACTTCACTGATGCAGCTACGTTTTGATGTATGAACCATTCTAATGAACGTACTGCAGACTTTAAAATCAAGTAGTAGCATTTTGAATACCATACATAAACATGTTCTGCTTTTATGTTGGTATTATCTTTTTTAATGTAGGTTTATAAAAAATATTTTTATTTCAACGGTAAAACAATGAGCTACCAAACTAGAAAGCTAAGAGGTTGAAATACTGAGTGTGGAGAGCTTCCTGCTAAAGGGCAACACTTACCCAGACCTAAAAATATCTTTAGCGTCACTTTCATTTTTAGAAATCTGGAATCGTAAGCACCTAGCCTGTTGGAAAGGTTATTTGGAAAAAGGGGTTGATGCAGCGAGAATATCTGATGAGGGTGTGGGTAATGCATAATTTCAAACAATGAACCAGGACACCCGGAGAGTTCAAGCTGTCTAAAAGTGAGCTGCTGTATGCATTATTCTAAGCAATTTAAAACATGGGTTTATAATATTTTGTATAAACAACGTATTTTGCTGTGGTCTATAATACGAGCATTCATAGCATTATGCTGCCATGCCTGCCTAAGCACAGGTTTTTAAGCAACCTTGAATGTGATGGAGTTGACGTGTGACACCATGCTGTGCTTTTTTTTCGGAGTTGAGAAAATGTTCCCATTAAAGTCATGAAACGAAGGCCTGTGTGTGGGCAATAGACTGCTGCATGACCTCCTTGTAACTTTGTGAAATGTAGCATTTTCCACATTCCCTTAAGGAAGTTCAGTGGGTACTTCTGTAGACACTTGCGTCAGCTTTTGGGCTGAAGTCCCACAGACACAGGCTTTGCAGTAGGGTAGGTTTGTGCACAAGAGAAGCGCATCTTCCTGACTGCTATTTTGAATAGCTGTTAAATTTTTCAGTTGGTGCATGAATGCCTTTGTCAGTAGCCTGTTTCACCCATGTTGCTAGCTGCTGTGGAGGATTTAAGCACTTATATTTATTACTTCAATCTCCAGTTGCACAGAAACTCTGCCAT
Organism: Stictonetta naevosa; assembly: GCA_011074415.1. Taxonomy (NCBI): domain Eukaryota; kingdom Metazoa; phylum Chordata; class Aves; order Anseriformes; family Anatidae; genus Stictonetta; species Stictonetta naevosa. The sequence goes on along the minus strand of CM021714.1, from coordinate 1,771,755 downwards.
CTACTGGGAATGAACGTGATGGAGTTCACCCGGGCCATACTGACACCACGCATCAAAGTCGGCAGAGATTATGTTCAGAAAGCCCAGACCAAAGAACAAGTAAGTTGTGGTGCTTTGAAGATGAAACTGTACCTCATCCTGATTCCTTCTTAATAAGGAAAGGTGGGATTAAATGTGTACTGCCACCAGCTTTACGTTTGCTGTCCTCATTAAACATCACTTAAGTGGTAAAAGTCAGTGGTAGAGTAGAAGAGACTTCCTTTTCCTCGGCCTTCTGTTGGTTTTATCCTTTCATGTAGTTATACATACCAAATGCACAGAGCTTTTGTTTTTATGGAACTGTTTAGAAACACATCAACATAACATCAAACTGCATACTATTTCGGCTGCTTGTTTTCTTTCCCCGGTGGTATTAACGCCGTTGAACTTCTTTTGTTGCTCAGTTATTTTTGATAACATCCATGTCCGTGTTCTTTTGATGACTTTTCCAGAGTAAATAAACTTTCCTGTTTGGATTTTTCAGGCAGACTTTGCAGTGGAAGCTTTGGCAAAGGCCACCTATGAACGCCTCTTCCGCTGGCTTGTTCACCGCATTAACAAAGCTTTGGACAGGACCAAACGACAGGGAGCGTCTTTTATTGGAATTCTGGATATTGCTGGGTTTGAGATCTTTGAGGTACTTTAAAACACTGATCAGATTTTTCTTTTCCTCTCCATGTTATTGTGCATTCAGGACTAACTGTAGAGCTACTAAATGCAGGCATCTTCCAAGGCTGCAGAAGGGTTTTGGGGTTTGTAGCACATGAATTCTTTGACAACCCTGAATTATAGTGCCAAAAATCAAACAGTAAACCATTCTCTGATATGTGATGTTTCTACAACAATTATGTTTCCCTATTATGTGCTAGTTCAGTATAGGTACCAGGGAGCATAAGAGACTTTGAATAATCCTTTTTCCAATTTTCTTTACAATGTACTTGAATAATGTTGCAGGGCTTTCAGGGAATTTCCTCACCAGGTCAAATTTTTGACTTCCAAACGTGGTAAATCCTGTCGCTGAATTAGTCTTGTTTACTGATGTTATTTTTGTAGTTGAACTCCTTTGAGCAACTCTGCATTAACTACACCAATGAGAAGCTTCAGCAGTTATTCAACCACACGATGTTTATCCTGGAGCAAGAGGAGTACCAACGAGAGGGTATAGAGTGGAATTTCATTGACTTTGGACTGGATCTGCAGCCTTGCATTGACTTGATCGAAAGACCTGTGAGTTTGTGCATTAATACTCTAAGGAGAAGAGGTTCATCTCAAGGGTTTGTCTTGCAAATTGCAGGACTGTACAGATATTTCTTGCAAAGCTATTGTGAAAACAGTTAACTTGAATGCTGAATTCCAAGGCCTCAAATGCCACATATTAAGAAAAACGATTTATCCTTAGGGGATTTTGACCCGATGTTAGGGTAAAGCACTCTGCTAGAGATACTAAGCAACTATTTTTATACCTTTTCCCTTGTACTAACGAAGTCTTTAGTCCTTTCACTTTCATATCAAACGACGTCAGTGTATTATAGGAGCTTTAGTGTGGTGACTTAGTAAGAAAGCTTTTCAAGACTTAAGGTAAAACTTTTAATTTGAAATCAATAGAAGAAATTCTGAAACTCCATTTAGGATAAACTTTCTTGCAAATCTGCCTTTTGAATAGGATAGTAATATTTTAAAGGTGGTGTTATCACTGCACTTTGATATTCTGGCTACTCAATATATGGAAGCTGAAGAGGACTTCAAAGGAGTAGGAACAGCTAGCCTCAGGAAGGGACTGGGAGGACTGAGGATCATAATTCCTGGAAGGTTCTCTTTGCACATCGGAAGTATGCTGTCAAAGTTATTTTATAACTCTGTTTAATTAAAACTAGAGCATTGCAGTTACTGCTCTGTACATTCGTCTGTGTGTGCTCTAGAGTACCCAAAGGCAGCAGTGCCAATGATGCTGTGCATCCCGAAGAGCAGAACAGACACTCTGGCACTGGTGGTTTTTAGTTTGGTTGTTTTCTTGTGTTGCAGTAACAAAAGGGAAATCTTACTTCAGTTATCAAAATGTTGCATTTTGAGAGGGGAACTTAAAGTTCTGTCTCTTTGGAAGGTAAAATCTCTGCCAAAAAGACTGGAGGCTTCAGAATGGGGCTGCTCTCAATATGCAGATGTTTTAAGTGAATATTCTAAAATGCGTTGAAGTACTTTTTTTAAAGGAAATGTCAGTGTAGTCTTAATTGTTCAGCAAATAATGTATGTGATGCTACGTAGTAGGCAAATACAAACATCTTCAAATGTTTAATTTCTGAGTTCATTAGGAACTTTTGAAATACAAATCTTTATGAACTATTTTTCCATTCTGTTCCTGTGTATATCAGTCTGTCTTCCCTGAGGAAAAAGATTGTCAAACAGTTCTACAGCTGTACAATGCAAGTGTTGCTTGTTCCCTATTTCATTCTAAGAATAAACAAACCCTCTAATGGAGCAGTGTATAAAACTGCTGGCTGCTGAAGTTAAGCCTGCTGAATCCCTCTGGATGCTGCTACTGCCTATCAACACAAGGCTTGGCAAGGGAAGGCTTGGTGGCTGCCACAGAAGTATCGAGTGGCTGGGAGGGATAATTGTCTTCAGTTTTGCCAACATTAAAGCATGACAGTAACTACTGTGGAAATCTGGGTGAGCTGCTGCATAGGTATGTGCTGTAGAAATGTTTGGAAGGGAACTCTGGAGGTCATCTATTCCAGTCTCGTCTGAAAGCAAGGCTTTGGGCAGTACTAGGTCAGCTCTATCAGAGTGCATATACATCGGAATGAATTTGTTTGAACCAGTCATAATGCCTTGATGGAACTGAATTCCCCCACAGTTTGCTTTAATTTGTATCAAACTAGAATCAACTTTTTATTGTGGCATTCAATTACGTGTTTTGAATACAAAATATTATGAAATTTATGCGTATTAAATAGTAACACAAATAAAATCCATCCGAATTTCAGGCAAATCCTCCTGGTGTGTTAGCATTACTGGATGAAGAATGCTGGTTCCCTAAAGCTACTGACAAAACATTTGTGGAAAAATTGGTCCAAGAGCAAGGAACCCACTCCAAATTCCAAAAGCCAAGACAGCTCAAGGACAAAGCAGACTTCTGCATTATTCATTATGCAGGGAAGGTAAGAGTTAAATATTAGATACTTGGTTAGAAACGTTGGTTTAAGGAAAGTATTATGAGGTGCATAGCTACCAAATTTAGAAGTACTTGTGCAAGAAGGTGGTCTGGTTTTATTTTCTTGGACATATGGGAGTGCTCTGATGGAACTCTTGTTACCAAATAGCAGACAGAAATGAAAAATATTAATATTAAAATAAGTAAATATTTCAGTTCCCTGAAATGTTGTTGTCAGGTCTTAGAGGTGAGTTTTTTCAGGTCTTACTAGAGTAGTCTATTCTGAGTATCTATTTCCAAGTTGATAATGCATAAGTAGGGCTCTGTCAGTACTATTTGTTCAACTTTATTCCCTCAGTTCAACACAAGATTGTTTGTTCCCTTCTGTAGCTAAGCTGATATCTTTTCACCTTTACTGTTATAATTCAACCTTTATTTATCTGCTGAGGTGCAGAGCTTGGATGCAATGTAAACCAGTCCACGAAGCAGCCATGTAATCCTTGTCAGCATTTTGTAGACGTTTCAAGATCACCAAGACTATTCTGTAGGGTCACGCTATGTAACCAGTTTCATAAATAGCTAAACTTAATCCTAGTACCATTTCTTGCCCTGATTTAGAAGAAACTGACTGTGAATTGTAATATCCTTTAATTTCAAATATTAATGATGTTATCTATTCGTTAATGTTTGGTGGCGCCAACTAGATAATTGTAGCAAAAAGTAAAATAAATGTGTTGCAGCACTATTTAGTAACTTAGAAATGGTCGATCACTGTTTCTACAGTTAATAGTAAATTGGATGTGAAACAAAGATTACCTTTAGGTAATCAAAATGAAGTAAAACATCTTGGTACCCGAGTACAAAGAAGTAATTGTTTGGCAGCAGCCAGCCATTCTTCAGAACGTTGCAGGCATTTCAGTGATACTGGCCCTGCATTGTGTTACCTTCTTCTGACAGAAGGTGCTTTTCAGTTACCAATCAGAGTGTGTATTTCCTTCAGAAGTGAAATCCTTGTAAAATAATCTTTCTGCAAGAAAGACTAAGATTCTCTCAGCTGGTTTTAGATGGTGTATTTGAATTTGGCTTGCCTCCTGAAGTCCTTATTTAGAAATAGCTACCTTTTGGTCTGGTTGAAGCAAAGCCATGCCACCCACAGGTTCTGTTAGATTTTTATTTTTTTAGGGCTCTTTTTTGCCTTGTGATGAAGTCCATGTTGGTAGTGTGGAGTTTGCAACTGCTGAGCTGTAGTTTCATGGCAAAACCACAGAACTGGTTCTTTCAAAGATAAGATCTTTCCTTGTTTTGTTTATAGAACAAAATGTTTAGGTAGATCTGCTATAGTGAAACTAAAAATCTATTTTTTCAGCACGTTCTTATTTTAACCTAGGCATTTATGTACAATAATTAAGGTCTGTGTTGGAGTTCTTTCCACATCTTCACAGCAAACAGCAAAGCCTTATTTTGTAAACACTGCTAAGCTGAGAAATGTATGCTAGCTACTAGTAAGCAAAAGGTCAGATTAAGTTTAAATTGAATTCATTATTATTTACTTTTACTCTTTCAAGAGAACGGTAGATTTTAGTGGTACTTTGAAGTGCTCTAAGGAGAGACAACTAACTTCTGGCAAGCAAATTTAAAAAAGAATGGGAGAAAAGTTATCAGTATACTGTTTTGAAAGCTTATTTTTAAAGCTAGAAATTCTAAAATTAAGAAAATCTAAAATTAAGGCTGGTAGTATATTGTGACCATTTGCAATTTGTCTGCTCTACAGGTAGACTACAAGGCAGATGAGTGGTTGATGAAGAACATGGACCCCCTGAATGACAACGTGGCTACACTCTTGCACCAGTCTTCTGACAAATTTGTTGCAGAACTTTGGAAAGATGGTAAGAGGTCATGCTCTGAGTACAGAAGTTGTTAGAGATTTCTCCTTGCTGGATTAGTTCTCTTTTTGTGCCTGTTCTGTCCTCACTTCCACCTCTTCACTGTAAATATCTGCAGTGTTTTCTCCATGGTTTAGTACCAAAAGTACAAGAGGGAAGCTGCGTTGCTCTTATGGTCCTTTGCACATGTACCATTTCTGAGTAGCTGCTTCTCATATTCATTATTTGAACTGATAACTCACTACTACTTGTTAACCTGTGTCAAATTTTATCTGTAGAATTATGGCTAAAACTCTTGACTTGCTGCATTGAAGTCCTGAATATAAACAGCTGCATCTTACATGAGCAGCACAGTGCAGGGGTGGGTGATACCCTGGAAAACTTATTTCCTGAAATAAAACTCATTAACAGCCAAACCAGTGCTTAGATATTCCATATTAAAATCAAATGCAATATTTTTCCTACTGAACTGCATGATGCTGTTTAACTAGTTTTACCTGCACGTCAACTTAAAGTGTTTCTCACCATTTTTTCCCAAAATGCTCCAAGAAGCAGAAATAACCAAATAACTAGTAAGCAGGGACTCTTACAGTTTTTAACATCACAGTATATTAATAACTGTATTTTTACATGTTGTAGTGCATAAAGCCTGTACTTTCTTACTCCAGGAAAAATTCCAGCTTGTGATCTAGGTGTTGCTGTAGGTTAATACAGAGTTTCCATCTTCTCAGGAGTACTTACTTGGCTCAGCTGCAGAGCGGTGTTATAATGAATATATTAAAAACTTTTTGGTTGGGGATCTGCTCCTTTCCTTTTGAGTACATGTGTAGAAATGAAAGTGGTTTGGTCCAAATATTCAAAACCTGCTTCCACAGATAATTTTGAAATGTGCATGGAATATGTTGTGGCCTAATAGCCTTTGTAGCACAGTTAAGTCTGCTTGCGATTGATAAACCTGTTCTGTATACTAACTGAAGTGTCTTGTGTGTCTGCTCTTCTGTCTTTCTGTTTTTGCTGTTTCTCTGCCTTAGAGATTCAGAATATTCAGAGAGCCTGTTTCTATGACAATATTACTGGTCTTCATGATCCACCAGGTGAATGGATATAAAAACCATAGGCCTACAAAAGGCAGGGCTGTTGTATCTACAGGAAAACCATTTTTGCTCGTAGGCTTGCATGAACTTTTTCATTTCATGCTAAATTTAGGTACACCTCCACAAGGCAAATGTTCTGAGTGCATACCTATTCAGTTGCTGCTGCATACATATAGCATCTATATTATGCATTGCATTTAAGCATTGCAGATGAAAAGGTTTGTTGCTTCCTAGTTCCAGAATTGCTTCTTAAATGATAATTCTGGTAGCTCCAAGTATTTGAGACAATGCATAAGCTTTATAACACTATCAAGCTTCTTTCTGCAGTCCAACATTGACAAAACTGTGGATGTTTTAGAACGTAGGTATGGCTTTTGAGAAGGGGAGGTGAAGAATCTATGAAAACTCTCAGAAATGCTGCAGTTTTATTAGTGGAGTAAATAAAATTCTCCTTGATTTACTGGAGTTGTTCTATTTTAAAAACATGTTTAATATTTCTCCTTGTGGAAATTGCATGCTTTTTTTAAGGTATTAAAATTAAACCACTTACTTAGGTATTTTGAAGAAGCTTTAGGTGTTTTTATCCAACCTCTTCATCCTTCCCTTCTTCCTCTCCAAGTTTTGACGTGTGTGTGAAGCTTGTGCCTTCAAACTTTGCAATTTCTACTTGAAACCTGCCATTCTCAATATACTACATACTTTAGGCTACAAGTGGTGTTTACTTAAAAAATAAAAAACATTACTGGAGCGTGAATTCAGGAGTTTTAGCCAATAGGTAATTTCATTCATGCTCTTCAGTGACTGCTCTTAACCTACAGGGAAGACATATTAACTTTAATATTGATTATTTCAATATAAATAACCATAAATAACCTTAATATAGTTGGAGGACAGAGGGGAGCAAAAGAAAAGACACACAAATTAATTTTGATTTATTCACAACATTTTAAAGCTGTACGTGGTCTTAGAGATGCCAGATAAAACTGAATGGTGTCCAGTCGTTAGTGGTGTCCGTTGGGTGCGTGTTGTTACATTCATCTTCTGTAAGATTGATTCCCAGTAATTTCTGTCCCCCTTCTTCTGTAGAACTCAATTCCACTCCAAGATAAATATTTGGGATGTGCTCTTATGAACAACTTGCTACCGACTTATTCTTCTAACTCTAATAAGCCGCATAGATTCTTGCATTTAAAACTATGTGTGGAGGATCCGGGCTCTGCTCTGTGCTATGTGAGACTTGCAAGTGGTTATTCAAACTTGTTGCCCTGTATTTTTCTGCTTTTCATTGTCCTGTTTTGTATAGACTTTTGAAAGCCATATGAGTACAAGTACGAAATAAAATACTGTCACTTTCTGATTCTTTATACGCAAAACTAATTCTGGTAGCGTTTCCCTTTGCTTTGGTGTAACAATGTGAAAATAACATTACAAAAACTTAAATTACATATAATCTCTCGATTTCATGGAGAACCAGTGCGTGTTGTGTATTTATTCAGTGCTAAGAAGTAGCAGCTATTATTAAGATGTAAGCCACCTTTTTCCATGTTTAAGCAAGCTGTTTAAATAACTGTTGACATGCACATGGAATCAGTCTTGTTCATGTTTTTGGCCTAAGGTCTTAATGATGACAGTCAGATTTGTAACGTGTGCTTCTAAAGAAGAAGCCAGGGAGATCCTTACCCAAAATGTTTCAAAATCAAAGAAAACCTTTCTCTATTCTGATGCTTTATGGCAGCTTTGAAGTGCATGGGTGTGCAGTTTTCCTGTTTTGAAACCCCTCTTTTGGTGAGGGAGGTCTCCGCAGTTGTATATAAAACTTTAAAGAATTATTCAAAATCTCTGAACAGCAAAAGTCTGGCAGGTACTTTTTCCCCTCTTGTCACTGAAATAATACTGTTTCCAACTCTTCTGTAAATCATTGCCTTCTAACAAATTTGAGCATTCAGTAAAACCCATACTTAACCTATATGATTGTCATAAGTGACTCTTCATTTTAAACAAATATGAACAGATAACTAATTCCAGATGTTCAACTCAGAAATATTTTGTGTTGTAAGAATTCCAAGAATTGCCAGTTTCTAGGCAACTGTGTTTCTTAAAAGTTCACTTAAAGAAAATGGCTTTACTGGTCATGTAGAACTGCAGGTAAAGAGCTGGATATTTTAGTAGGTTCCTACTAAAGCTACACTACTCTGCTGTATAAGTTTGTGGCTTCTGGTTCCACTGCTTCTGCACAGCGTCCCTAATACCTGCTGACTGCCTTGCCTACTGATGGCATCTTCTGTCATTTGTTCCACAAAGCTTTTGCTGCTGCACTATTGCTCTTCTTTCTGTGCATCTTTATACCAGACAAATGTTAAGGTTCACTTAATTATTTTCTCTTGTCCTTCCCAGTGGATCGTATTGTCGGTCTGGATCAGGTCACCGGAATAACAGAGACTGCTTTTGGCTCTGCATACAAGACCAAGAAGGGCATGTTTCGTACTGTTGGGCAGTTGTACAAAGAGTCTCTCACCAAGCTGATGGCAACGCTCCGAAACACTAATCCCAATTTTGTTCGCTGCATCATTCCAAATCATGAAAAGAGGGTATGTGCTACAGACTACTTGAATTCTTTCTCCTTATTAATAAGAGTATTTATGTGCACTTTAAATTATGCATGCTGTCTGGGTATTCCCTTTGAAATCAGAAGGCAGGTGTTGCAAAGCTTTCACACAGACCAATATGTTTTGTGCTACCTGATCTAGTAGTTGCTTTGGGTCACCTGATCTAATGGAAGGTTTCCCTGCCCATGGCAGCAGGGTTGGAACTAGATGGTCCTTAATGTCCTTCCCAGCCCAAACCATTCTATGAATACCTTCTCAGTATTCCCAAATGCACCCCCGATTTAGACAGCTGATTTTGTAGAGAGCATCTTGAAAAACTTAAACTGCAATTTTTCACGATTGCAAATTAAAAGTTTAAAAATCATGCTTTTGTTTCTCCAGGCTGGAAAATTGGATCCACACCTAGTTCTAGATCAGCTTCGTTGTAACGGTGTTTTGGAAGGAATAAGGATTTGTCGACAAGGATTTCCAAACAGGATAGTCTTCCAGGAATTTAGACAGAGGTAACAATGTGCATAGTCTCTTGAGGTTTTTATTTTTGAGATGAAGTTTCTTGTTAAATTATTGGAAGGAAAAAAAACAACACACAAGTAGAACAAAATCCGTATCAGTGTGTGATGTCTTGAAGTGGTCTGAACTCAAAGCAGTTAAATGCTTAGTTTGTCCTAAAGAGAATAAGGAAGGGAAAGCAACCCAAAATGGACTTCTGGAAAAACTTCCTGGAGGAACTTCTTAGTCATGCACTTGGTGATAATACCTGTATGGGTTTATAAAAATATAGATTACTGGTAAATATAAAGACTTTTTTTTATTTGACTTCAAGGTATGAGATCCTTACTCCCAATGCAATTCCAAAAGGTTTTATGGATGGTAAGCAAGCCTGTGAGCGAATGGTAAGTATTTATGCCTAAATATTGTTAAAACACTGAAAAGTTGAAACAAGAAACGTCCTTTTCTTGACATAAAAGCCATATACTTGTCTATCCATGTAGATCAGAGCCTTAGAGCTGGACCCCAACTTATACAGAATTGGACAGAGCAAAATATTTTTCCGAGCTGGTGTCTTGGCACACTTAGAAGAAGAACGAGATCTGAAGATCACAGACATCATCATCTTCTTCCAGGCAGTCTGCAGAGGATACCTGGCTAGAAAGTATGTGTGCTTTTGTGACTGGGTCTGCTTGTGATCACAAGTCTCTTTGATAGGTAGCTAGACCTCAAAAATTCTGTCTAAGGAGAGATTTTTCTTAAGAAAGTATGTTGCCTGAAATATTATAATTGTGTCCAAGGCAAAGAAGTAAGTCTTCACCTACTAATTCTAATAAGACTTTGTACCTTCATTCCATAACAATATCTGCTTTTCTAGGTCTTGGCTTTATGACACATGGAACTGTTTACTTTAATATAGCTAATGATTGCAAAAAATCTCTCCTGCTCCATCATAAGTTCTCAGAAGTACTCTGGAAAACTGTTTTTATGAAACTAAGGGGGAGTTCACTGTCTAATCCATCCTGATTTTTATCTCTTTGAGGAAAAAGTCTGTTAACAAATAGCATTTGGAAAATGGAATCCAGCTCTTACCTATCCCCTTTACTTACGGAGTTAAGTGATTAACTTATGATTAAGTCAATATAGTCATTAAAACTTAAAAAATGGTCTGCAAGTGCTCTAGGGTTGGGTAACCTTTATGAAAAAAAAAAAAAAAACAGATGGGGGTGCATAGCTGTTTTTAACATGAAATGTTTTGCTCTTTCTGTCTTCAGGGCCTTTGCAAAGAAACAGCAGCAACTGAGTGCACTGAAAATCCTGCAGAGGAATTGTGCTGCATATTTAAAGCTTAGGCACTGGCAGTGGTGGAGAGTCTTCACAAAGGTTTGTTATATTCTGTTACTTTCTTTGACTTTTGTAAATAGGTGAATGTGGTTTCTCGCTTACTCATTTCAAAACTTTGCAGGTGAAGCCTCTTCTTCAGGTGACTCGTCAAGAAGAAGAGCTTCAAGCCAAGGATGAAGAACTAATGAAGGTGAAAGAAAAGCAGACAAAAGTAGAAGCAGAACTTGAGGAAATGGAAAGGAAGCATCAACAGGTTAGTGCTGCAAATCAGCTTTTAATATGAGAAATATGTGTTGCACTACGTCCTGTGTTGAGGGAGGCATGTAGGAGAGGCCTCTGATCAAAATACTGTTTTTATCAGATGAGTTAACTGCCTTCACACTTGGCTAAAACCAGGAAAATTAAAGTTGAACATTCCTTCAGGAATGTGGAAATACTGTATTAAAGGAAAAAAGGCAAAATAATAGTTGTGTTCCCTGGCTTTGAAAGAACTGCAGCAGCAGCAGCATTTTTTCCTTCAGTTATGCTTTCAGGGTGGGATATTTCCGTGCTGTGTCACAGGGACATGGGGAAAATATTTGACAGTTATTGGGCAAAACATAATTGAATTTTTAGTAAGACTGGTACCCATTTGAAGAACAGCTGAAAATGTGTCAATACAGACAGATAAGTATTTGTCACTGTGGTAGCTGAGACATGACAGAACTGTGGTGGATATCTAGAATGGGAAAATTTTAATTCCTATTCTTGAGTTTACACAGCAAGAGGTAATGCTTCAGTTCTATTCCAGTGACTGCAAGAGCCAGCCTCCCTCCAGCTACCTATGACACTGCTCTGCTACTGTGCAAGGATGAGGGATGGTTCCAGCAAACAGGCACTTCCCTCATCTTTTTGTTGCTTGTAGAACAGTGCAGCTGGGGCAGGTTCCTTAAACTGGGCGATTGTTGCTGTAGCCCTGTTCCCAGAGTTGGGGTCTTCTGGACTGCTGATAAAGCCCCGTGCTAAGTTTTCGCTTTTGGATGTGAACCAGGTAGTCTAGAATTGGAGCAGAACTTAGTCTTTAGATAACTTTGTAGTTGTCATATGTGTGTAGTCTCATGAGAGACTTCAAAACATCAAGTTTTTACTGCTTTACAACTTTATACTACTTGTCTAATATTTGCAGCTTCTAGAAGAGAAAAACATTCTTGCAGAGCAGCTGCAGGCTGAGACGGAGCTCTTCGCAGAAGCTGAGGAGATGAGGGCTCGCTTGGCTGCCAAAAAACAAGAGCTGGAAGAAATTCTCCATGACTTGGAGTCCAGGGTTGAGGAGGAAGAAGAAAGAAATCAAATATTGCAGAATGAGAAAAAGAAAATGCAGGGCCATATTCAGGTATGCCTCTTGGTATCTGGAAATGGAAAAGCATGCAAACAAAACAGTGAGGGGTAGGAAAGCTTACCCCCTCCACAGCAAGGAGCAAGTCAGTTCCTTAGCACCACATACGGAATAAAATTAATTTGAATTTTTTCTTTTATGTTACTGTGTTCAGTGTGTTGAGATTTCTGTGGATTCCAAAGGTGTGAGGATGAGGAAAGAAAAAGCAGAAGAGTCAAAATGCGCTGTCCTATCTATTGCATATTCAGATAGGACTAAAGGCAGCAAGCACTTCTGAGTGGGCAGGAGCCAGGAATAGCTGCATGGGTCTTACCTGCTTTCTTCTAGAGACTGATGGCATAATATCAGTTACAATATCGGTTGTGGATGCCCCATCCCTGGAGGTGTTCAGGCCCAGGTTGGATGAGGCCCTGGGCATCCAAGGGTGGCATCCCTGCCCATGACAGAGGGGGTGGAACTAGGTGATCTTTAAGGTGCCTTCTAACCCAAGCTGTTCTATGATTCTATAAGAAAATGTTTTTTGATTTAAATCCAGTGATTATCATGAGGAATATTCCTCCTTTGAATTTTTATAAAACAACTTCATCTCCTTTGAGTTTCTTGTTTTTTTGTGAAGACTTCAGATGCTTCCTTTTGAACATCTGGAGATCTTAAAATCCTTACGGGTTGGGGGGATCCATAACTTAACTATCCTTCAAAATACTCAAAGTACTTGAAGGGGAGATAAATCCCACAGCTTGTGATGACTTTTAATAAGTATTGATGAATGAAGAGAAGCACAATAAATTGCTACTTTTCTGCTAGTATTTAAGTATTTGTGCCAATCTCTGAACAATTTCAGCTGTAATGATGAACTCTAGACTACAGGAATTCAGTCTCCTGATTTCAGTGTGAGTCTCTTTCCAGACGATTGCCCTATTATACCTGAGGCCCTATTCAGATGCAGTGTGCTAGGAAGCATTTGACATAAAACCCGATCTAACTTGCTTGTCATTAGGTAGTGCTGGGTCTATTTTCCCTCTGTAGTGAATTTTTATTTTATGTGCAAAATCAGAAAGGTGAAAGATTGTAGTGGAGTGAGTATATGTTTCCTAGACAGCATGCTTCAGCCAAATCTAAAATACAGAGTACAAAAAAAAATTGCACGTGTGCCACATGGCCCTTAATTTCATTACCAGGTTGTTAGATTCATTTACAATATCATTAAAATAAAAGTATTTTTTTAGTTTTATTTAGGGCAACTGGCTCTTCAAAATATTACTTTTCCACCCAGCAAAAGAATAAAATGTTGACACGTAGGTAACCTGGAAAATGCACACATGCACTTGCCTTTCTTCCCAGGACCTAGAGGAACAGCTTGATGAGGAGGAGGGAGCTAGACAGAAGTTGCAGCTTGAAAAAGTGACAGCTGAAGCTAAAATCAAGAAGATGGAAGAAGAGATCCTACTGTTGGAGGACCAAAATTCCAAATTTTTGAAGGTGAGACCAGTATGCATGGTTGGAGATTCTACTCATTAGTGTTAGTAATGCAAGTGATGGTTCTCAAAACATTTGAAGCTGCTGCTATCTTACCATTGGAGTTCATACCTTGAAGACTTGTGGGGTTTGAACAGGTTGAAGCTGAGAGACGTGGAGTTTTTCAGAAATGACCTTTAAAAGGGTGGCATTTGCCATGTGTTCTTAATGGTTTCATGAGTCTTCTCATCTAAGAGCTTTAAACGTTGTTTGTCATAGCTACGGTTGTTCTTTGCTAGCCATACAGAAGCTACCATTGTTTTCTCTGATCTATACAGATGCTCTTGGATGACAAGTGAAAGTGACCTGGTTTTCCAAAAGTGTGCAGTAAATGCTGTACAAAAACAAGACCTTCCATGCCTTAAATCCCAAATCTCTCATTCTTGGGAAAACAAATGTTCATGTTTCTGTACTATTCAAATTGATCCCTAAGATTGATGGGTCAGTCACATGAAATAAAACGTGTTAATACACTGTATGTGAGACCTCTATATGGATTTCATACATGCAGTTATTTGTGCTGTTTAGAGACTCCTTGAGACATCTTTTAGAAGTTATTCGCTACACAAACCCCTGCCCTTTCTCCTAACTAGGAAAAGAAGCTGATGGAAGATCGAATTGCTGAATGTACTTCTCAGCTGGCTGAAGAAGAAGAAAAGGCCAAAAACTTGGCCAAACTCAAGAACAAACAAGAGATGATGATCACCGATCTAGAAGGTTTGTTCTTACTACATTTGCCTATTAATAACTGGGAGGTCACACCAGGGAGGAATGGATCACCTGTCACAGTGTATGCAGTATCTGTCCCAGTCTGCTAAACATACCCTTACATGCGGATACCTTAACAGCTGTTATTTGTTATCTATCTTGTCAGAAACTATGCTTTTTCAAGGCTTGTTGCATCTGGCTGCTCCATCTTACTCTTCTTTAAGTTGTTTTTCAGTTTGGAGATTGTTTCAGTTAGATGCATTCTGAAATTCATGATGTTGCATGAATTCTTTTAGTAACAGAGTAAAACACTTTTCTAAATAACATATTAGGCAAACATATTTCCGAAATAGTGTTAGTAGCCAAAACATACTTAGAAGCCTAAGCAAATTTGAATTCTTTTGTTAATGTTTTGTGTATCAAAAATAATTCAATTTCTCTGTCCGTTTGTTCTGGATTGTTTACCTATGTTGTCACAGGCTAAACCTCTAAACCTGCCCTATATGTAACCCTTCTTGATTAAAAAAAAAAATAATAAATTATAGCTATTACACAATGTGAAGAAACTGCCAAGTCAAAGCTGTAAAATATAAGGCAAAATTGCTCTTCGTGTCCTAATTTGGAAATAGTTTTTCACCAACTTCATAGCATGTCTTACTGCATCTTTGAAAATGGGTGTGCTTATGGGAAGAATAGCAAAGCTTAATTTTCTGTTGTAAGTAGGTATTGAACTAATAGGGATAGGAGGGGATTGACATGCCTTTTCTTTAAAAATCATTCGGAGACCATAAGGTGAGCGTAAGTAAAGCTTGTTAACTGGAAAAAAAATGCTTGAGTAGTTGTTTGCTCAAATCAAGATTAATGTTTTTAAAGATATTTGACAGATGGGTTTGGTTATGGTGCCATTCCAAGACATATTTTGGATGACCAAAAAAAAATGGAAATTAAAGCTTAACTATAAGGCATGCAATTTATTGGCTAGTGAAACACTGTAGAATAATATTTACTGTTGGAGATAGTTCAAGAAGCCTTTAAGCTTTCTCTGCTAGGGTCTTGGCACTGTTAGGCACTGAAATTTGGACCAAAAAATGATTCAGTTTACTGTGAGCTTTCTCAATTACAAAATTGGTTCTTGTGACAATGTTTTATCTAAAGCTCCTGAGAACTGTAATGTGAAAACAGAAGGGAAAGTGCATTTTTTTGGTCAAGAATTGTTTAGAGAGACTATTAATCTTTTTTTCTGGAAAATCCTCAATTGCCCTGGCTGGCACTAAGAGATGATTCTTGAGCATGGCTCATTTTCTATATTGAACATGAGGTCTTAATCCAGGATGTAAAAGAAATCTGTACACAGAAGACCCGCAAAATATTGACTAAGTCTAATAATTTATGATAACTTATGTAGAATTGTGCTAATGCTATGCTAAGAACTAGTGATTTGGCAAAAGCTTCCTGTTGCTTCAGTTTATTAACATACGTAGCCATTAGCAAACTGCTAAACAATGCAGTTAGGAACTATCTTGTTCAGACAACAGGCAGATAAACTAAATGCATTGTATTGCTATGGCACTGATCAGTGGATGTCTTTCACAAGGAAATGCCTCAGGGCAGGAATATATCAACTAGGAAAGCAAATTACTTTAAGGATCACAAACCTTGCTAAATACCAATGCAATGTGACTTAATGGCTCAGATGTTTCCAGAAACTGTGATTGTCCAAGTTTTCTCAAATCTGTAGTATTTTCCAGTAGACCTTTTGGAGTCTTGCTTAGCCCTTCAAAAACTATGCAAACTGTCATTTTTTCCAAGCTTTAGCTGATCTTTGTTTTTGAATCTGTATGTAAGTTATCATCTGTCCTAACGGCTTGAGCTGCCCTTCTCTTAGATCCCATTCCTTATTTTCTGTCAAGATTAGGTTGTTTCTGTTCCCCTCAAACTTTCCTTCCTCTAGAGCTGTCGGCTTTTTTCTTAACTTTCGATCTCTGTCATAAAGCTCTGCTTCGCTGTTTCATTTTTCCCCGTCAGCCTTCCGGTTAGAGACTGGAGAAAGAATTGACACAGTATAAACTAAACTTCTACCCTTCCTGCCACCCCACTCCCCTGCCCACAAACCGTCTGAGGGTAATTGGAGAAAAAAACACAACACTGATAAATCTTTGTCACTTTCCTAGAGCGCTTAAAAAAGGAGGAGAAGACCCGTCAAGAACTGGAAAAAGCTAAAAGAAAACTTGATGGTGAAACAACAGACCTACAGGACCAAATAGCTGAGCTGCAAGCCCAGATTGAAGAACTGAAGATCCAGCTGGCCAAGAAAGAAGAAGAGCTGCAGGCTGCTCTTGCTAGGTCAGAGCACCATAGGGCTTATGACTACAGAAATGTGTTGGAAAGCTACTCTACCAGACTGCTTTTCAGTTGTATAGAACTGGGAATATTAACACAAGCCAGTTCACATTTGTGCTAGGGCATCTGTAGCCATCCATGTGCTGTGAGTGGACATGGCAAAAAAGGAATGTAGTGTTTTGTCTGTGTCCTTGCTCTACAAAGCTGCAAAAAAACTGGATACTTGTGAAACTAGCGTTGGATCTTTATAAGCTTTTTAGTCTCCAGAGTTCAGGCTTAAGAGGGAAAAACATGAGATTGTCAGTGAGTTGTCTTAATGGTCAGAGTATGTCCAGTGATTGGGATAAATTACCAAGACTTGTGCAATAGCCTTGCTGTCACATAAAAAATAGAAAGGGTGTTTATATTATATTGAATAATGATCTGTTGTTTTGCAAAAAGAGAAAATTCTACAAACGGGGTGCATTTTTGGAACAGTATTTAGTGGCATCTACAAAACTGGAATACTTGGATGTTGACTCGAAAGGTTGATGATTCTTATAGTGCCATCTTATAATGCATTCTTATAATGCCATCTTGAGGCATTGTGCTTCTCAAGACATTAAGAAAACTGCTGTTTTGCTGTTACTCTACCTAAAAAGTTTTACAGTCTATTTTTTCTAAACTATCATTTGTATATATAATTAAAGCCAGACTGTTATGAGAATAGATCTGAGGCTAAGAAATATTAACTGCTGTGCCCCTGTTTAACAGAGGTGATGAAGAAGCGGTTCAGAAAAACAATGCACTGAAAGTGATAAGAGAGTTGCAGGCTCAAATTGCAGAACTCCAGGAGGATCTTGAATCTGAGAAGGCATCACGCAACAAGGCAGAAAAGCAGAAGAGAGATCTAAGTGAAGAGTTGGAGGCTTTAAAAACTGAACTGGAAGATACCTTGGATACCACTGCAGCACAGCAGGAGCTGAGGTAGGGTCATATGCCTGTGTAAGGCACTAATAAAATTAATCTTTAATTTACCAAAGACTAAAACGTTGATTTTTCTTATTTTTTTATAATCCTTGATGCTTGCTCTAGGACAAAGCGTGAGCAGGAGGTGGCTGAGTTGAAGAAAGCAATTGAAGAGGAAACCAAGAACCATGAAGCACAGATCCAGGAAATCAGGCAGAGACATGCTACTGCCTTGGAAGAGCTCTCTGAACAGCTCGAACAGGCCAAAAGAGTAAGCAGAAAATGAATTACAGAAATGTATTGTTCTGCTGCAGGATTTTACACAAGTAATGTAACTGTTCTAGTCCCTTCCACTGACATCTGCAGAGCTAAGTTGTCTTTCTCTTTCCATATGTTACTATTGTAATTGAATCAGATACATCACACATGTAACTATTAGGCAGTCTTGGCAACTGTCTGCAAAGTCTTCCTTAGACTTGGAAACAGTGCACCTAGAGATAAAAGTCATGTGGGAATTATCCAGCAGGCCACGTGCTTATGTGGTGAAAAGCAGTTCTCAGCATGAGAGAATAGCAGAACGCTTCCGAATATGGTAACTGGAGCATCAGGACTCACAAATAACCAAGTTGAGTGCAGGTAGTGTAATCCAGATACTCTTAACTTAGCATTTGTCGTGTGAACTACAGTGCTAGGTATCTGTGGAGCGTCTTGCCTATTTGGACAGCTGTAATGTCTTCGCTGGTAACCGCAGCGGGTAGGAGGAGGCACCACCTTGTTATTGCACTCAGGCTACACTAGTAGGAATAATGCTGTCTGAGTGTCTTGTTCCAATACTGACAATAAATAAATAAATCTTTTGGCAATTATAGTAATGGTTGTTCACAAATTTATTCGTGGACAATTCATATACTGTAGTAATATTTTTGTGTAGGGAGTACATGCTTTATGGAGGGACTTCCTTAAAATACTGAGAAATGTAGCAGTTAATGCTGGTGAGAATTACATTTTTTCACCTGAAGATCTTGTGTATATACTCTCTTCTTGTTCATGAAATGTCGCCAATAACAGTATGAAAAGATGGCAAAATACCCCACAATTTTAAACAAAGGTCCTCTGAGATAATTTCAGTTTTGGTGATACAGTAAGAACAGGACTTAAAGTAATTGGCATAAGAGATATTTCAAGAGATTTTTGACAAATGCCAGAGCCGTGGTAAAAAGTGCTTTGTTATGCGCTTCCAGGCTGCTATGCCTACTAAAATCAGGGCAGCTTTAGTTAATATCTTTCCCTTTATTTCTGTGAGATGAGCCATGCTGATCTGTTAATGGGCACATTCCTTCCTACTTACAATGTTACTCCGTCATTTTACAGCACTGATGTCCCAGTTCTTGTCATGGAAGTGTCTTCTGGTGCTCGCTGATACCTGTGGTATCTGCAGGTGGATTAACTTGCATTAACTTGTCTTTGGCTGTATGTGATATTCTTCATACACAGAATCTCCCATGGCAACACTTTAAACACTCTACTTGCAGCGTGCCAAGCTCTTGTTTTGTCTTCGAACTTGTAAACCAGGTTTGCTGGACTGGATATACGTTTTAGCAGAAGACATTAGTGATGTGTAACAGTGTTGAATTTTTCTTTTTGTCTTTCCTAGTTCAAAGCAAATCTTGAAAAAAACAAGCAAGGCCTAGAGTCTGACAACAAGGAGTTGGCTTGTGAAGTGAAGGTATTGCAGCAGGTCAAGGCAGAGTCTGAGCATAAGAGGAAGAAGCTTGATGCTCAGGTACAAGAACTAACTGCTAAGGTCACTGAAGGTGAAAGACTGAGGGTGGAGCTGGCGGAGAAAGCTAACAAGCTGCAGGTAAGGCTTTATGAAAGTCCTAAACTGCTGAAAGATAGGCAAGAAAGTAAAAGCCTCAAACGTATACAGAAGTAACTAGGAGAAACGTCTTTCAAAGATGCAGTTACGTTTACGGGAGCTGGGCTTGTAGTTGCCATGGGAGGTGACCTTGGTCGTGCACTTGTGTGTACTTGAGGGTCCTTGAAGTGGTGGCGTGCATCTGAAGCAGACAGCCCAAAAACACAGTCTAAATGTCATGGCTGTCCCACTGTGTGAGAATTATGGTGATTTTTAAGTATATGGCTTCCCATCCTGGAGACCAAATCCTGTAGGAGGTTCTGTATAGTCCCGCTGCCGATAACTAGCCTTCAGGTTTTTGGCTGGGATTTAGGGTTGAGGAGGTTAAGCTGAGCTCTTCTGTAGTTGTGGGCAAAATGTACTGATGATGGCCACGGATTTTGTTTTGTGCTTCAAAGTTGAGAACTTGACAGAGATTGTAAGGCCCATCCTTTTGGGGAAAAGGAGAAAATGAGCAAAAAGGAGCCAGGACTGACTTTTGAACTATGGCAATGAGTACTTTAACTCAACTTAGAGCACTTCAGAAAGGGCATGGCCCAGTTCTTCTCAGAGGGAGATTTCATGCAGTCTCTCACAGTATCCCATAAGTAGCATAGCCTAAAATAACAGGACTTGGCACCTGGCAGTAACCTTTGCGCTGATGCTTTAAACCCAGCTGCCACCCTGATAATCCCTGAATCCATGATCCCGTAAGGTATATGGCCCTATAATTAAAGATAGCATTTAACTCTGAATGCAGATAGTGGCATGCAGGTATTAGAACGACATGCTCTGCTAAATGGCACGCCTGCCATGTTATACCACTGAAGTTCAGGTTTGACTTCCAACTTTGTTTCTAGTCAATCTTCTATATTTTTAGCTAGTGGTATCTATCTCTCTGCTGGGATCTAATGTTGTCTTGCCATGCTTGGGATTTGTTGAGCTTTGTTTTCTGAAGCTCCAGCTCCCAATGGGCTGTAGGATTTGCTGTGAATCAGCTGCATGGTGTTACCTTTATACTGCTTGTTTTGCAGAATGAATTGGATAATGTCTCAAGTCTCCTGGAGGAAGCAGAGAAGAAAGGCATCAAGTTTGCCAAGGATGCAGCTAGTTTGGAATCGCAGCTTCAGGATACACAGGTGTGTGTGCAGTGCAGCTTGAAATTTGCTCTCAGGCTTTGTTCCTCATTGAAGTGCTAACTGCATGGCAGAAAATACACTTTCTTTCACGGTTCTGAAAGTCCCCTGGGTAGAATCTGTTTCCCATTGAAGTCTAGTGAAATGTGATGTGTAATGACTTTTCAGTTACGTGTGGAGCCAATTTTTTTACTACCTAAGATTCTGTACTTGATAGACTGTAGCCTTTCAGTTTCTTTTATTTTTGTCTATGGAAGATAAGTATTAAGTCAGGAAAAACCTTTTGAAGCAGAATGTTATAATGTAGGTAAATAAGGTCCTTGGGGTATATGAAAGGTATGAGAGACAATACTGTTGTTTACGTGCAGTTTAAGTTCTTAAAACTACCAGTGTTTTTTTATTTTAAATATTGCAGCTTTATTCATGTAGTCATTGCTCAAACACACTTCTGCCGTGTATAAAAATGCTGATGGTGATTCCTAGAATAATGCTAATCAAAATTATTAGCATAGAGATCTGTGAGGAACAGGATTGAGGGTTGGGGGAGGTTGTTACAGCTTTCATTAATTTCTGTTATGACAGAAGTTCACATTGCCAAATTACATCTATCTTTAAACTGACCTCTACATTTATACAATACAGAAAAACTTGGAAGCATGCTGCCATTGCAGGATTTACTGCTGTATTTTCTTCCTAGGTGATTTTTAAATAGGTACTCTGGTTTGTCCTGAAGAAAAGTAAATTTTGAAAGTGACTTCTGTGTTCGTTCATTCTTTAAAAAAAAAAAATATATATATATGTATATATAATCTGTGAACTCCTAGAGCGCAGTGGTATGGATTCCGTAATCAAAAATGTCTTATAAAAGTTTATTTGCCCAGAACAAATGACGATTACTTTCTTGGAAAGCCAAACCGCAGGGGCTTTTCATAAGCATGTCTCTGTACAAAAATATTGCAAGAAAATAATTAAACCTGAAACTGTTATGGAGTAGTAGAGGCTGGTATTCTAAGGCCAGGATCAACCAAACTGAGTTTTAAATATGCTTGTTCATGTAACAGGAGCTTCTTCAGGAAGAAACCCGCCAGAAACTCAACCTGAGCAGTAGGATTAGGCAGCTGGAAGAGGAGAAGAACAACCTGCAAGAGCAGCAGGAAGAGGAGGAGGAGGCCAGAAAGAACCTGGAAAAACAAATGTTAGCCTTGCAGTCGCAGGTAAGGGGTTGTAAATGGCAGGACTTCTGCAAGGCCTGTATGTTCCAGGTGAGATGGAACTGGTGCCCCAAACCTCTTGGAAAAATGTCATCTTGAGTTGCTAAGCCACTATCCAAGTTGCTAAGCTGCAGTCCATCATATCTGAAAAGCTGTGGTGGTCAGGTGAAGCCCCAGAGAAAGCCAACCGTGTAATTGGCTGCATCAAAAAGCAGCATGGCCGGCAGGTTGAGGGAGGGGATTGTCTCCCTCTACTCCACCATTTAGACCCCACCTGTAGAGCTGCATTCAGCTCTGGGGTTCCAGCTTAAGAAGCATGTGGGCATAGTAGAGCAGGTCTGGAGGAGGGTCACGAGGATGATCAGAGAGGGCTGGAGCATGTCTCCTATGAAGAGAGAGGCTGTGAGAGAGTTGGGGTGGTTCAGCCTGGAGATGAGAAGGCTCTGGGGAGACCTCACAGTGGTCTTCCAGTGCCTAAAGGGGGCTGCAGGAAAGCTGGGGAGAGATTTTGTCAGTGAGTGGAGTGATAGGACGGGGTAATGGCTTTAAGCTGAAAAAAGGGAAGGTTTAGATCAGATACAAGGAAGAGATTATTTACTCGGAGGGCGGTGAGGCCCTGGCCCAGGCTGCCCCGAGGAGCTGTGGGTGCCCCATCCCTGGCAGTGCCCAAGGCCAGGCTGGATGGGGCTGGGGGCAGCCTGGTGTTGGTCTAGTGGAAGGTGTCCCTGCCCATGGCAGGGCAGTTGGAACTAAATGATCTTTAAAGATCTCTTTCAACTCAAGCTACTCTGTGGTTCTATGATCTAACTTCCAGAAATACTGGACTGGAATTCTGAATAAAATTTCCTATGGTCTTCCTCCATTTGCAGTAATGAGTAGTACAACTAGCTATAACGGGAAGAACTTCACGTTGTTTAATATGCTGCTCGTTCACAATTCTTGTGCTGCTTTAACTGGTGATAACAGCTGTTTCTGGGTTTGTACTTTGGACCTGATGCTCGTTTCCTTCTCATGATGTACTAAGTATCTTTTTCTTTTGATAAACTTCAGTTAGCTGATGCTAAGAAAAAGGTAGATGATGACTTGGGAACCATTGAAGGCTTGGAGGAAAATAAGAAGAAATTACTGAAGGATATGGAATCCTTAAGCCAGCGCCTAGAAGAGAAGGCAATGGCTTATGACAAACTTGAAAAGACAAAGAACCGCCTGCAGCAAGAGCTGGATGACTTGATGGTGGATCTAGATCATCAGCGCCAGATTGTCTCTAATTTGGAGAAAAAGCAGAAGAAGTTTGATCAGGTAATCCTGTTTCATGTTATCTGGCTACTTTGTATGAATTTTTTAAATGGCATCTTGTTTATGTAGTTACTACATGAATGAGTACTGTAAATAGAAGGATCCAGCTAGAAGAGTTCTGTTACTGGTAAATTTGATGTGCACAGTTTGGCCCTTGCTATGCGAAGGCACTTAAGATTTCAGTGAGCTAAATTCCATGTTTGAGTCCTGTTAGATTAGGAAATAAGCTCTTTATATACAAAAAAGAAACTATATTAGGAGCAAAATTTTGACTTAAAAAGCATTATTCTAATTCCTTGTGATAGACTAAGAAAGGATGTGAAGACCAAAAGATCAGAATAATGTAAAACTTAGATAGTCTTGAAAAGTAGCTTCCTTTCCTCGTCTCATCCCAGAACAGCTTTTGTTGTTTCCTTACCAGCACTTTGATAAAGTCCTGAGAGGCCAGAGAACTTCTGAAGGCCAGTTAAACTTTGAGCATTAACCATTTGATTGACTAAAGGACCTGATTATAATATTTGAGATAAATTAATCTATTTCTTATGTTCAGATGCTGGCAGAAGAAAAGAATATTTCTGCCAGATACGCAGAGGAAAGAGATCGTGCTGAAGCAGAGGCAAGGGAGAAGGAAACCAAAGCACTGTCTCTGGCTCGAGCCTTGGAAGAAGCCCTTGAAGCTAAAGAAGAATTTGAGAGACAGAACAAACAGTTGCGTGCAGATATGGAGGACTTAATGAGCTCTAAAGATGATGTGGGCAAAAATGTAAGTACTTTTCCACACCTTATTTTTGTTACACACTGCGTGGGGAATAACACAGTAAAACTCTCTCGTTAGAGAAGTATGTTTGACACTAAATTAGAATTTCCATTTTTTGAAGCCGATATATAACCCAAGGTACTGGAGAGGTGAATACTTTAAAATATGAGGTTGGGGAAATCATTCAGGCTTAATTAACATTATCTCTTGAAAAGATGTGAAGGATGTGCAGAGCAGAAGTTGCTGACCAAATGACTTGTGGCACTGGAGCTAGATTTAAGAGCTTGTCTCACTACTACTTTGTCACACTGACTGTGTCACACTGACTGCACAGCTCATCTGTCTAATAATCTGCATAGGTTTTTGCTGGGATCTCTAATACAGACTTTAAAAAGCTGCTCTGCCTGTTCTGATTGGTGTCAGAACGCAAAGCATAGTGTACTGTGTTCATGTAATGCTTAATTTTGCTGTAGTAAGTGCTTTTGTCGAGATACCTGAAGGAGAGGGTCTGATAAATGCTTGTGGCTTAGGTCCATGAGCTGGAGAAATCCAAGCGGACTTTAGAGCAACAAGTTGAAGAGATGAGAACTCAGCTTGAAGAACTGGAAGATGAACTGCAGGCCACAGAAGATGCTAAGCTTCGTTTGGAAGTGAACATGCAAGCTATGAAAGCCCAGTTTGAGAGAGATCTGCAAGCCAGAGATGAGCAGAATGAAGAGAAAAAGAGGATGCTGGTTAAACAAGTATGTCTATTTTACTGCACTTCATAGAGGGAAGGGTGTGAGGTTCTTTTGCAAAGGCTCTGGCTTTGGTGATGACTTTCTGCTAGAAAAATGAAACTATTTCCTTAAAGATCCCATCCTATAGAAGTCCCTAGCATTGATCTTCACAAATGATAAAATGTCTTGTTGAGGACTGGCCACCGTCAACTGTTAGTGTCAGAGTCTTCTACTGAGGGACCTTGCAAGGCAACTGGATTCTGGTCTCCTAAGCAAAAGCACTCAGTGTGCAAGCAGAGTCTTTGCTATTGCTGCACAGGTGTATTCCAAGGTCACTGGTGTATTATTTGGACTCTCAAGCCCATCCTGTTTGGTATAGAGTAACAAATCCATGGATCCTGAGATGGACTGAAGGACTGTAAGTGAACTGCTTCCTAAATGACAACCCTGGAAAAGATTTCAGATTTTCCAGACTTAAAAACTCCAGAAACGTGAAGCAGATCCAAAGACTCAAGAAATGTCTTTAAAATTTCATATTTTAAGTGATGTTTCTAATTAAATGCTTCTAAAGCTTTGTAGAGAAAAACAACGGTATTTCAATGTTTATCACAGGAAAACAAGAACTTAGTTACTGAAAAACTGGAATTCTCAATGTAAAGATCTCGTAGAAACAAACACAAGCCTTGGAAGGCTTTTGAAGTTTTACAGTGCAAAATTGCTATTAACTGCCATGGGATGAGAACAGAACCCTTGACCTAGCATGAGGAGGGAAGCTTAGTTCAGGGGTGAAAAGTACATTCTTTCATGTTGGTAACCTGTGTAATAACAGCATTTCTCACAAGTCTTATTTTTGCATAAGTTTGGCTTAGTTCTTGTTGGCTAGCTGCTTAGCTACTTCGCTTTTCTGTTCTGTTTTGGGAAAAAAAATAATGTATAGAATGCTAGTAGCACTGCTGTTTCTAAGAAAATGACTTCATTTTTTTCCTGGAGGAAAATGAGGTGATTCTACTTCTTATTTTCCTTTTAGTGGTTCAATCAGAATTAGAGACGTCTGCTGATCACTGAATAGCTAAACAGATGAAATGGGAATGCTTCAGACACTGAGTTGTCGTCACAGTTTTCTCCCTTGTCAGTTCACAGATCTGTGCTTCCAATTTGTGGATTTGTTTTTGCCATCTGCAGCGTCTTCCCCTGTAGATGGCCTTCTGCATTCTCTTGGGCACTCATTACTCAGTCAAGCAATGCTCATTCGGCTCTACAAAGGCCTTTTGGATTTTCAGAGCATTTGTTAAGATTTCTTGTTTGTTCCATTCCTGGGATGGAGCCTAAGCGTCTTGATTTCACAGGTGCGAGAGCTGGAGGCAGAACTGGAAGATGAGCGCAAGCAGAGGGCTCTTGCTGTGGCAGCCAAAAAGAAAATGGAGATGGATCTGAAAGACCTGGAAGGTCAGATAGAAGCTGCAAATAAGGCTCGAGATGAAGCAATCAAACAGCTACGTAAGCTCCAGGTAAGTACAGCTAATCAGCTGAGCTGCTTTGTCCCCTGGTGGCAATCTGTCAAGGGTGATGCCTTCAAACTGCAAATGTATCTAATGGAAGGCAAGAGGGGTATCTGACTCAAATTGCTGGCATGTGTCAGCGAGTATCTGGCCTGAACTCATCACCTGTTCAAAAGTCCTCTCATCCTTTCGTTGGTACGGAGTTAAGGTTGTCCCCAGTGTATTGTTATTCAGTAGTCAACTTTTTGTTTCAATACTTCACATAAAGATTTACTGAGTATTGCTTTACAGACCGCATTTCTTACGTTGTGTGTCTTTTGAATTTACTGATTTGGGCTCAGCTCTTCCTGACTGCTGCTTCCTCCAGATGAACATCTTAAGGCATTTTCAGCCAAAATGCTTTAGAGAAAAAGGAGTAACTTTCAGTTGCTTTAAAAAATCTGCAAGAAGCCCATTCTTTTCTGTTTGGCAAGAGAACACAAACGCAGCCCATGTGTTGAGGATTTATTTTCCATTCCCAGGAAAATATTCGGCATTTGGTAGAGTTCAGTTTTGCCAACGACGTTCAGTGCCATGACCCAAAGCTGCGGGAGTGTGAGGTCATGGCAAGACCATGGAAGGCATATGGCAAATTAAATTGCCTTTCTGCCCTGTCCTCTCTGTTCCTTGGCAATCCAACCAAGTGAAGACAGTTCTGGAACTGAGTCCAGGCTCTGGATGAGGAGGAGAGGCTAGGTTAAAGCAAGAGGTGCTGGTCCATAAACAGTATCATACTCCTCTACCCCTGAAGAACAGGTCAGATAGAGAGCTGAGCTGTGTACACTTTCATAAAAATCAAATCACTTAAAATAAGTGATTTTGTGCTCAGTGGTATTCCAGAGATGCAAGTACAACTTAAATGCAGTTTCTCTCCAACTTTCATACTCTTTTAGCATCTTAAGTCAAACTTGTGAAAATTCAGGCACACTGAGATCTTAGCAGTGTGTGTTAATCGGAGGCTAAGCGTGTGCTACTAGGTTATGTGTACAGAACGGTGAATCGCTACTTCTGGACTGAGAGTAACGTCTTAGCTTGCACACTTGCAATAAGCTTTTTCAGTCAAAGTACATAGATTTTTTTTTTCCAAGTCATTCCAAGCTTCCCCTTGGAATTCCAACTTCCACGAGTTTCATGCTTGATTTCAGTTGAGCAGCTCTTTTCTCTACAAGAAATATACCAAATAAATGAGGTGAAGCCCTATAATGAGATTTCTGACAAAGAATGAGTGGTGCAGAGATGAGAAAATGAAGTTTTACTATAAAAGTAACTGAAAAACACATTTAAGTGGAATGAAGGTACTTTGACGGGGGAGGCCTTTCCTCTTAGGAGATAAAAAGTTACGGAGCTACTAATCTCACGGTTGTCCTAACACAACATGGCTCTGGTTTTCTTCCAACTACAGGCTCAAATGAAAGACTACCAGCGGGAGCTGGAAGAAGCCCGTGCATCCAGAGATGAGATCTTTGCACAGTCCAAAGAGAGCGAGAAGAAGCTCAAAGGTCTCGAAGCAGAAATACTCCAGCTCCAAGAGGTGAGATCGAAATCCATGATTTTTTTTCTTGATAGAGTAAGAGGAAGAGTAGAAGGGGAAAACAAAGAAAAGTAGAAATCTGTACTGGTAAGCTGAAGAGAAATGAGGGACGGGAGACCTTTCTCCTCCAATCCCATCACCCTGCTTCCTGCACCAGATCTTCAGTGAGCTTATGGCTAAAAAGGAATCGTTCCAGCAGCCTCCACTTCATTTCTCTGGACCACATGAAAGCTTTTCTACTGCTTAAATAGACTTGAGACCTCACAAAGCGTGCAAGGTGGTTCAAGAGTCTGTGAAGGGTGCGGTGTACAGTGTCAGTACTGAAACTGATGACTGGAAATATGAAAACCTGAGAATCTCTCCTCAGTGGCCATTTAATTCTGCAGAGGCTTGTCACTGCCATCTTGGTTCTTCCTCCCTCCCTTCCAGGCATGTGTTCCCTCACTGTTGGCAATTTGTGTAAGAGCTCTAAGACTTGCTCTGCATCACTCATCCATCATTATCTCCTTGTTCTGCCACAAGGTCAAACATTAGCAAAATTTCCTTATATGAAAGACTTTGCCTCTTTTTTTGTGTATGTCCTGTATTAGCTACAAACTGAAGTTCAAAGCAATCACAGATTTCACTACTTTCAGCCTT
Organism: Stictonetta naevosa; assembly: GCA_011074415.1. NCBI lineage: Eukaryota > Metazoa > Chordata > Aves > Anseriformes > Anatidae > Stictonetta > Stictonetta naevosa. Next base: position 1,743,539 of record CM021714.1, on the reverse strand, counting down.
TACAGGTCGCTTACAAACAACTTACTGGAGCTTCTTCATGTGTTACTCTCTTTAGTGGACTTGAAATTTGTCAGTCTTGCACTTGCAGTGCATTTAGTTGTGCTTCTTAGCAAGTGCCTGGGTGTTTCTTCCACACAATGCAGTTGATTCAGTGCTGTTTGTACTACTGTGCTCTCATTTTCTGTATTTTTCTTACTTTCATGCTATGTACTCTGGAGATGTAAGACTGAATTCAGTGCTCATTTAACATTAAGTATGTTTATTATATTTATTAGAGCATATGACAATGTTTTTTCCGTATTGTTTAATACTTGAGTGTCACTACCTACTTTCTGCAAGGAACACACTTATACAATACTGAAGTGGTTTTAGAAAGGATGAGTGAGGCATTACCCTAAATATTGTCAGTGTTCACCGTTCAGGGATGGGAAAATAAATCCATTGCAGTCATACGGCAGTTAAGGGGGAAGAAACTTCATGATGATGTGGCTGGTTGTTAGCACCCAGCTTCAACAGCTGCTGCTTCTGCTTATCCATTAGAAGACTTCAGGGATATTGCATATCGCAGCATCTCCCAGAAGCTGTGAGGCTAAATTAAGTGTTGCAGGATTTCTGAGATGTATGACAAGTCCTTCCTGAAACCTTTGCAGGAGTTTGCTGCGTCTGAAAGAGCCCGTCGTCATGCTGAGCAAGAAAGGGATGAGTTGGCTGATGAGATTGCAAACAGTGCTTCAGGAAAGTGAGTCATCGAATGTATTAATTGCGCATCTGAAGAACTGTGGGCACCAGCAGCTGTGCTTCTCAGTAGCCTGCTTGCAAATTCTGTATTAATCTGTCCTTAAGAAAAACTCCCTTGTTATGAAGGGAATTGCCACATTGCTTCTTGTGACACTTCTGATGCCTAGATCATCAGAAGCAAACTGGCCAGTTGCTTTGTATCGAATCTGAATGTGTCTTGACCCAAATACTTCCTTTCTAGGTCAGCGCTGCTGGATGAGAAGCGCCGGCTGGAAGCTCGTATTGCACAGTTGGAGGAAGAGCTCGAGGAAGAGCAGAGCAACATGGAGCTTCTCAATGAGCGCTTCCGAAAGACCACGCTGCAGGTGAATCTATGGTGTTGGCCTTTGCTGTCGGGACGTCTTGTGCTTCAACGTGTGGTTAAGTGTGGGCTCTGACTAGCACCAAATGATCTATTTTCCTTCTCTGAAAGGTTGACACACTTAATTCCGAGCTAGCTGGAGAGCGGAGTGCTGCCCAGAAGAGTGAAAACGCACGGCAGCAGCTGGAAAGGCAGAACAAAGAGCTGAAAGCCAAGCTTCAGGAACTGGAGGGATCTGTGAAGTCGAAGTTCAAGGCAACAATTTCTACTCTAGAAGCCAAGATTGTTCAGCTAGAAGAACAGCTTGAACAGGAAGCAAAGTAAGGAAAAACAATCTGTTTGCCTTGTGTGCTCTGTCAGTAGAATGTCTGAAACCTCTGTGCCTTAAGTTATTGCAGGGCTGCGATGCAAGCTTAAAATGCAAGCATTAGGCTTCATTATTTAGAAACCCACTGTCCAAGGGACAAACTTCAGTGAGATAGTTGAAAAGTGGGGTTGAAACTTTCAAAATCTGTGCTCTTTAACTGAAACTCCTGAATTAATTCGTGAAGTTAACCAGGTGCTTGTGCTGACTCGTAGTCTCAGGATCCACGGGGTGCTGAAGAAGTTTCTTGAGATAAAACATCCCCTTGGGATACTGGTCTCTTTGGCTTGGCAGCTTAGATTAGTTGAGACATTCTGAAAAGAAGGAGCACGAAGATGCTGAAGGGACTGGAGGGGCATCTCTCCTGTGAGGAAAGGCTGAGCTGGGGCTGCTCAGCCTGGAGGAGGAGGCTCAGGGTGCTCTGATCAATGTGTGCAAATACCTTAGGGGTAGGATGCAGAGAAGAGGGAACCAAGCTCTTGTCAGTGGTGCCCAGGGACAGGATGAGAGGCATCGGGCACGAACTGAAATGCAGGAGGTTCCATCTGAACATCAGGAGGCACTTCTGACTGGGGGTGACCAAGCCCTGGCACAGGCTGCCCAGAGAGGTGGTGCAGTCTCCTCCCTGGAGATCTTCAAAAGCTGCCAGGACGTGGTGCTGGGCAAGCAGCTCTGGGTGGCCCTGCTGGAGCAGGGGGTTGCATCAGGCGACCTCCAGAGGTCCCTCCTAGCCTCAGCCATTCTGTGAGATGACACCGGGGCTCTGCAGGTCTCCTTTCCCCAGAGCGACTGTTCTTTCCATCTCAGTCCTTGGAGCACTGGTTTTTGCTAGCTCATACTAGAAAGATTGAAAGGAGTCTTGTATCACCATGTCCATTCCTTCTGGCTCTGGCAGAGGACCATGTTCTTGGTCAGCAATAATCCTGAAGCTGCTTTGTTGAAGCATTGTGAAGAAGCACTTTGCTGTCTGTCCTTCTGGCCTGCAAACCGTACCGCTTCAGTGCTAGTGCTCCGCTTGTAAAGCTGCCTCCCAGCTAAGCCCCAGGATATTAAAACTGAAGTCAGTGCTGTTAACGGTGATGGGCTTGTTAAAGAGGGCTTAAGCCTCAGTTGCACAGCGTGGCAAGAGCTCTTCTGCAAAGAACAGATCTTGTGCTGCCAGCCTCCATGTACTGAAACAAATTGTGGCTTTTGATTATTCTAGGGAAAGAGCAGCTGCCAACAAATTGGTGCGTCGCACAGAGAAGAAATTGAAAGAAGTCTTCATGCAGGTGGAAGACGAACGTCGACATGCAGATCAGTACAAGGAGCAGGTAGGTGCAGTGGCTTAGCTTTGGAGGTTTGTTTCTCAGAAAAGACAGAAAACTTTGAGCAGAAAAGCACTGTTAGAAGTGCTTTAATGAAATCATCTGAGGGATGACGAAACTGCTAGAGTAGTTCCTTGTTGGCTCCCAGCAGTCAACACCTCCCTGTGTTAGCTCTGTTGTGATGATCTGTTAGGCATCCTGGTCTCCTGGACCCAGGAGCTCTACAGTGTTTCCAGGAATCCAGACTGGAGTCTGCAGTGAGGTGTCGAATCCAGCAGGGGTGGCTGGGGAGACAGGGTGTTAGCTCACCTCTTCGACCTCTCAAGTTGCAGGGTTGCAGCTGCTGAATTTGATCCCGATGACCTGGTTTTGTATTTTAGATGGAAAAGGCAAATGCCAGAATGAAGCAGCTCAAGCGCCAGCTGGAGGAGGCTGAGGAGGAAGCCACACGTGCAAACGCTTCCCGACGTAAGCTTCAGCGTGAGCTGGACGATGCCACTGAGGCCAACGAGGGCCTGAGCCGGGAAGTCAGCACCCTGAAAAACAGGCTAAGGTGAGTGGTGCCAGCACCAGCGGGCAGGGGTTTATCTGGGCCCCTGTGTGCCCATAACGCGTCTCCTGACCATCCAGCTGTGGAACTGCAGAAGCAGACCCAGGGGATGGGTCCAACTGGAGTCTGCTGGGAACGGCTGCCGGAGCCTGACGATACCAAGGAAGTGGCCAGGCCACAAGAATGTTCCTGACAGGTCCTGAGCCTGAGCTCTTTGGAGCTGAAATTGGCAGGTTCCCCTGGGGCTGGTGGTTCCATCCAGCTGTGGGTCAACATGGCAGAGACGAGACAGGTCCGTCAGGCTTTGCCAGTGGCAAGCACTGATTCCCTTTTTGCTGGCCCACCCTGCGGGAGTGTTTCAGCACCTTCTTTGAGAGCAGGTCTTTGAGGTCAACATTTGTCGCGAGTACAGAGGGGTCAAAGGAGGTGGTGCTAGCACAGGACAAAAACCATCCAGAGATGCAGAGAGCAGCTGAGGAGGCAGGAGGGTGCAGTGCAGCACTTCACAAGCGAGCAGTCGGTATTTTTTTTTTTTAAAGAACTTGCCCTGTTTAGTACTTGGTCAGTGCTTGGTGCTCACACACAATATTTTTAGTTACTTGGGACTTGCCAAATTAAAGGAGTATAAACTAAGAAATCCTGGAGTAGCAGCACGTGTTTGACTGCAGCGTGATGACCCATCAGAGAGGGGTGGTTTCAAAACACCTCTTGTGGAACTTGCGGTGTGACGTTCCCTTACAGTGCAGCAGGGAGCTCTTCTGGGGCAGACACCAGCACCGTGGTGCTGGCTGTGAGCGGGAGGTGATGTCTGCAGCCACGTTCTGCTTGTTGTTTGCAGGAGGGGGGGGCCCATCACCTTCTCCTCGAGCCGATCCGGGAGGCGCCAGCTGCACATCGAAGGGGCCTCCTTAGAGCTCTCGGACGACGACGCGGAGAGCAAAGGCAGTGACGTGAACGAAGCGCAGCCAGCCCCTGCTGAGTAGAGCCCCTCACACCACTTGCATGCAGAGACCTTTTACACAGTAGTCGGCAGAACGAGGAGGACTTTCCTGACCACCAAACTGCCTTGTGGCCCTAAATCTGCCTTACAAAATGTCGGCATGCTACAAGGTTTCTTATCATAGGTCAACTACGTCTTAAGGCTCTCCAGCCTCACCATACTGTACCCTGCTTCAGATATAGGTACAACTGCTTTTTTATATATAGTACACAAAATGGGATCGTCTCTGTTCAGTGCATCTATTTTCCAGATACTCATTGTAAAGCCATTTTATAAAGCATCATGTGAAGGATGAAACTTTTTTTTATCAATACAGAAACTTCATTCCCAGAGGGTAGGTGGTTGGGACAGGCCCATTGTCATGACTATGCATGCTTTGTTGTACAGACAACATCCTTCCATTTCTTCTGTGCTCAGACGGCCTTGGCTGTGTTGAGTCTGTTGGATCATTGAAGACCAAACTGCACCTGCATCTTTCTTTTCTCCTAATTGTTGTGATCAGCACACAATCAGTGAGTGAACTGTGAAAAGGCGTTGGGAAGTGTTAGAGGGAAATGTAGGGATGAATGAGTAGTGTCCATTTTTTAATCTGCAATATCATTTTGAAGTGTTCTCAGCACCTGCTTCATCAGTTAGTGTTCATGCAGTACAGGCAAACTGAAATAGCGTCACCGTTCCTCTCTGTACAGTACTGCTGCGTTTGTAGTGTCCTGCTCTTACCATGCCCAACAGATCTGTATATATATTAAGGCTAGTATAATGTGAACACCAGTGGAAAATAAGCATACAACACAGGCAAAATAATTTATTAACTTATGGCTGAGTAGTTGTCAGGACATGGAGCCGAGGGGCTGCACCGTGAGACCGTGGCCAGCCTGGTGTCACCGACGGAGCCGAGCCGAGGGCAGCAGCGCCGCATGTGCGGGGCTCCCGCGGAGTCTGTGGTTTACAGGGGCTCGGAGATGGATGTTGCCTGCCTACGAGTTAACATGCCAGTGGATGTGAATCCTTTTTTTTTGTTGTTGTTGTTTTTTTTTATTTTGAACAGTATTACAGCAAGTAGTTAGCATTCTTTTTGTTTAAATAGCTGAAAAACTGACATTACAGAAAGTGCCTTAGACACTACAGTACTAAGACAATGTTACATATAATTTGCCTATATAACAATGATTTAATGTATTAATTTTGACTGTGCTTCATATCATGTACCTCTCTAGTCCAAGTGGTATTATTGATATTAGTGACAATGAATCAGTGTTAACTAGGAAACTTCCTCTGCCACATGCTCAAAAAACATGGATTTCCTTTTTTTGGTTAAAAGCTTTAACATCTGTCGCAAAGGTTTTGTTGTGTGTGTTTGGATATTTTTAATCAAACTGGCTGTTGACCACCAGGCATCTGACTGCAAATATCTTGTTTTCTTGTATACCCATATTTCTAGACAATGATTTTTGTAAGACAATAAATTTATTCATTATAGATGTGGCCGCCTGCTCTGTTTACTTACAGGAAGAGGTATCTCCTGAGGCTGGCATAGACCTTAATAAATGAGAATATGACTGGAAGCTGCCTTTTCCCTTCTTAGTGTTTTGTGGGTTTTTTTGTTTGTTTGTTTGCTTTGTCTTTTTTTTTTTTTCTTTAAATACAGTATAAATTACCAGTCAGGCCTGAGCATTTGCCCTTAAACCTTAATTGCAGTGCAGAGCTGGAGCACAGAGGGAGTTCTGAACGTACCTGCACAGGCACAGCGCCTTCCTCTGAGCCCCATTGTGGTTTTGAACAAGATCTGCTCTCTTTATTTTGCTTTTTATTTAACAGATGAAATTTCTGTTTGTGGAAGTGTGGTGTGGTGCCCGTTCTCCTCCGTCAGTCCTGGGGTGGTGGCAGAAGGGAGCAGGCTCCAGGCAGAGGGGCTGGGGGCTGCAGGAGCCAGGGCTGATCTCTGCAACCTGGTCCGGGCTGAGGGCAGGCTGCGGGTGGGTCTGACGGAGGTGCAGAAAGCAGGGCAGGGGCTGGGCCCCTGTTCCATGAAGGGGAGTTGGGGCATTTGGGAATGAGAGACTGCACCTAGGGGCAAACCCCTCTCCTGCTGGTTCCAGCTGGAAGGGGCTGAGGATGGAGCTGTTCTCAGGGCTCTGGCCTCAGGACCCCTCTGTGGGCTGCTGGCTCCTTGTTCCTGTGCCTCCATCAGGGCTGTGCCTGCTGCTGCTCATCCAGCTGGCAGGGAAGGGCTTTGCCACCCTCCGCAGTCTTCTCAGCACTGCACCGTGGTGCCTTTGTCTGCACCATCGTCCACATCTATGCCTGCCACAGCTGCCGCCCTGCAGCGTGCAGGGCACCCAGGCTCCATGCGCGAGTAGTTTGTGGGGTTTGGGCTTTTCTAAGGGATGGCTGGGGGGTGACTGCCTGCGACGAAGGTGTCTGGGTCTGTCCCTGTCCCTCAAGGGGGCGGGTGCCACTCCCCACCTCCACCCATGGGGCACAGGGCAGGGACTGGGACTGCTGGTACCAGCCGGGAGCAAGAGCAGTGCCTCTGGGGCCATTGCAGGGCTGGCAGGAGGGCCTGGGGCTCTCAGGGGGTGTCCCAGGAGCACACCTGGGCTGGAGCTGAGCCCAGGCCTGTGAAAGCAGCTGTGCCCATGGGGGGGCTGCTGCTGGAGGCAGTGCTGGCACAGCCCTGGCAGGGGTGCATGGAGCCAAAATCGCAGGAGGCTGCACCTGGAGGCCTCAGCCACTTCCCCAGGCTCAGCTATATGACAAAATACAGCCACTGCCACCTTTTCTGCAAAATCCACAGATTCCACATTAAAAGAACTTTATTTTTGGAAGATTACTTGCTCAGCTTTGTCATTTTGCTGTTTTTAAACTGCATCAATATCTGTGTCACCTCGGTGGTATGGTACACTGTCCTATTGAAACATGCCATATAGATTTTGAATAAATAAAGCTACAAAGCCCAAGTTATGTACAAAGATCTTAGGCAAAGATATTATGTTTACAAACCTATGTACAATAAAACAAATGTAAACAGTCAAATGCAGCAGAGGATGCACAGGAAAGGAGGATCATACAAGCCCTAACAGCAAGGGGTGATGTTCCCACCACCCTTCTGCTGGGGACAATGTTTTTTTTTCTCAGCGCTTGTAAATAAACCAACTTAGAGCTGCAGAGCCAACGGAATGTGATGGACCAAACTGGGAAGAAGATTTTAACCTACTGATCAAACCCCAGCTGGGCTTGCTGGTTCATTTTGAAATCCACCAACTCTGAGGCACATAGACAGAGAACTCGCACAAATACATTGCTTGAAAGACCCACAAGGTACACAGTCGCCCAAAACTGTCACAGAAGCCTGCAGGTGACACTGTAAAATCCAGTCATATATTACACAGATCGGAACATGGTTTTGATGGTTATGGGGTCCTGGGAGGGGGCATGTCATGGGCAGGGCGGCCCATTGGCTTAGCGCCTTCCTAAAGAGTTTGGTGCCTCCGTGTGGAGAGGTGGGGAAGGCTCGCTGCAGAGGGTGGCTTCCCTGGGCTGGGAGCGTTGGGGTGCACACACCCCACAGACCTCAGCTCATGACAGCAGCTGCACCTTACTGCCCCACCACAGGTCCTGTGCCAAGGGCCAGCGCTCCAGCCCCATTCCCGCTGCCAGATGGGGCTCAGGGCTGTGATGGTGCCTGCCGGGTGCTGGGCCTGGGCCAGGCACCCCCAGGGCTGCTGCCACCTCTCTCCTTGCTCCCCCCCACAGCCCAGCCCCAGCTGAGGCACAGCGCCCTGCTGCTGGGGCTGCACAGGCAGGGCTCATCCTAACCTGCCCCCCTCAGGGGCAAGGCTGGAGGCAGACAGATGCCAGCTGCACCCTGCACAGCTGTAATTCATTAAGCTGCAGTAACTCAGCTACAGCCCCAGACACGATCCCCACATGCAAATGTCCTGTCGCCTCCCTCACCTTACCCCACATCTGCTTTGAGAGGTTTGAGCCTGCTGGGGAGGAGAGCAGCCACATGGTTAAGAGGCAGGAGGGTGGAGGGGGCAGGCACCGAGAAGTGTGGCCTTTAAGAAAAGCAGCAAATGTTTTTGTCGCGCCAAACCTAAGTTAGAGAAGAGATAAAGTGACAGGGCAAGGAGCACCTGGCCAAGGTTTTGCAGCCCCTGAAACAGAGCACGAGGCTCAGCTTGTGCGGCGCGGGGCCAAGTCAGAACATGTCCACTACAGCAACAGGAGGAAGTTAACTATTAACAAGACACGAGGGGCTGTGAGCACAGGGCCTCCTCCAGCAGCAGCCAGGCAGGTACTGCTGCACACCACGGGGCAGGTTGTGTTCCAGCGGGGCAGGGAATGGGGAGGAAACTGAAGCAGTTCTTCTCTTGGTGGGCTGAGAAAAGCATCCGCAAGTCCGAACACAACCTCGTGCTGACTCATACGCTCAGGGGGAGCATGCCAGGTGCTGATGAAGGTCTGGAGGCTCCCAGTCCAGGGGAACCTTGATCAAAGCCATTTACTGCCCTGAGAAGAAACAAAGAGACAGGCAGGTGAGTGACAAGCAACCCCAGGAGCTGGTCCCGTTTGCCTCACCCACCACCAGGAGCTGGAAGACAGACCCACCTCCTTCCTCCTCAGACACCTCACAGCATCCTCCCCGAGACACAACGCAGATGGGACAGTGGCTGCAGGGGGAGCTGAGGGGCCCAGCCCTGGGGGCACGGCTGCCCTGCGGGCCTGATCCCCCCGCAGCTCCCCTTCCCTGCGGGCTGCAGCCGCTGCCAGACCCAGCAGGGCACGGCTGGGGGGTGGCTGCAGGGCCAGCTCCAGCCAAGCCCCCGGGGTCCGTCAGGGCTCTATGCAGGCTCTAGCCAGTAAAGCAGATGAGGAAGCATATGTACGTGCATACGGGTGTGCAGACACAGCTCCAGAACAGCCGCACAACGGAGAACGGCTCTGCGAGGGCCAGCTGCAGACGCTGCAGCACAGCAGAGGCTGGGGGGCAACAGGGGCTCCCCTGCAGACCCCCACACCCCCAGGAGCCCCGGGCTTGCCCCCTCCCAGAGCTGCTGTGGGAGGTAAAGCACGCAGAGCCTGCTCCCCGCAGGCTGGGAGAGGAGCACCTGGCTACAACAGCTTCTCACTCCCTCCATGACTGACACTGACATCTTCTCTAATTAGGCTCAACTCACAGCACCCGGAGCTCACCCCCTGCTGCTCACCATCACCACAGCCTCAAGGCCAAGGAGCAGTTCTTTCCCTCTCTCTGCCAGGACAGCTCGCCCACCCACCGGCTGCCCTGGAGCGAGCACCTCACCCTGTGTGCTGCCAGCCGAAAGAGGGAACAAAAAGAGGCTGGAGGGCTCCAGGAGGAGTCAGAAGCAGCCGACCCGGGAGCTGTCTGCTCTGAGGCCTTGTGCCGCACCCAGGGCAGCGCTCAGAGGAGCGCAGCCTGACCGCCTGCCAGCAGCTCACATGAGCAGGGCCTCGGGGCTGCGACAGGCTCACGACTGGCCCCAGGACAGACAGCTGTGGGTTCCGCACAGCACTGGTCCTGTGCTGCTCACACTCACCACTGACCCTACACCTCCCAGGTCTAGGATATACAAACCCCGCCAACAAATCCAGAAGCCGCTGCCGTTGTGCTGGACAATTACAAAACCCTTCCAGAAGAGCAGATGAAGAGCTCAATGGCACACTTGCGAGCAAGGTCAGATTGCCACGGTAACCTGGGGCTGTGCTGCAGGGGCTGTGCTGCTTCCCACACCAGCACTAAAGGAGGGAGAAAGCACCTTTCCCATCTCCTCCCCACTAAGCTTGAAATGTCGAGCCCCATTGGAGTATTGCTTTGATACATTTCAGAGACAAGTGCCTCCAGGGCTGCCTGCAGCAAAACGCTGCTGGAGGAGGCTTAGGGGCAGATGCATTTTGCTAACTGATTTGAGCGAAGGGGCAAGAAGCCAACCTCCTCCCGACATGACTCTGCAAATTACTTATCAGCTAGAAAGCTGCTCTGCCAACTAGGACAGGAGAAACAAAAAACAAATAGGATCAGACCATGGTAGTTTGCTTCCTTTTGTACAGAAAACTGATGTTCAATAGCAGCAGCATGGAAGGGTCAAGTCCGGCGAGTCACGTTAAACCAAAGCTCCGCAGGTTCCTCATGTTTTCCTGGGCAAAACTCGGAGCCCTTCTCGTGACAGACAGACGCTGTCCCACGAGTGCCCTTGCTCCACGTGCTGTGCCCTGCCTGGGCTGAAGTGGGACAGAAGTGACGGCCGTGTCCTCGCAAGGCAGCAAGCGGCTGCGCTGTGGCACGAGGCCGAGGGCAGCGCACGCAGCTGGGGGCACATCCCCACGGGGCTCCAGCTGCACTCGCTGCCTGCAGCCACCCCGCGCTGCCTGAGGGACGCATTTGAATTGAATCCCAACACATGGCATTTGTGCATGGCGCTACACCAGGGAGCGGCCAGGCCCAGCTGCATTCACTTCTGGTATTGCTACTTTTGGAGCACTGGCTGCTCCCAAACAGGGTTTCATCACCCCGTGGGGAGGACTCAGCTGCAGCCACCCCCACCCAGCAGACCTGTCCGTGCAGGCAGCTTCACCTCTGAAGGATGCCACTCACATCTAGCCCTCCCCAGCTCCTGCTCTGAGGCACGTTCGGCAGCGTGGGCCCTTTTCTGTCTCCCAGAGGTACACAGACAAGGCCAGAAGCCACAAAGCCATCGGGCACTCCGCACAGACGCCACACAGCTGTGATGGGACCCAACCTAAAGCACCAGCATCACAAATAATCCTGCGAAGCCTCAGACAAAAGGGAGAACGATCCCCATCTCAGAGCCGGGGGCAGCAAGGGGATGAACGCTGCAGACCCGGCACTGTGCGGCATCGCCCGTGCTGGGGCAGAGGCCTGTGAGCACCCCCAGCCTGCCCAGGCGCTGCCTGCAGCTCCTGCCCTCACGGAGCGCCCCGCTGCCAAGTCTGAGCATGCACGGCTGCCCGATGCACTGGGGAAAGGCCAGGGACTCCCTTCTGTGTCCTGACCTCACTCTCCGAAGTGAAACCACCAGTGGAGCACATCGATTGCTCCAGAGGGACCAAGGCCCTATAACCTATAATCTTCACAGAAAAGCTGTTGCAGGCCGGGGCGATGTGGATTTGCTGGCAGCAGCGCCATGAGAAGTGGTGAGCATGAGGACATCGGCCACGCGAAGAGGTGCCAGCACTGCGCAGGATGGGGAGTGCTCACAGCACTACGACGCACAAGGGAGACAAGCAGGCTTTCTGATGAAGATGGAGAAGATTAAAACCTTGTTTAGAAGCTTTGTGAGGTTTCCCCATGACTTGCTAATTAAAAGAATATCAAGATAGAGCAGAGCGCTCATTTGCAGCAGCAGCTTCTCCCAGGATCAGCTCCCAGTGAACCCGCACTGTTCGTTGTGCACTGCTCGCCCAGACTTGCCCTCGGTGCAGAAACAAAGATCAAGAAGCAGCTTTGATTCGCAGGAAGCCAGATCATTAAGTGGGGCACAGGAAAAGGCTTCAAACAGTAGCAGCAAACGGGGGGATGCTGAAAGCTGGCATTCTGGCTGAGTTTATAGATGTTTTACCAGCCATGGACTTCTGTTGTTAACAAAAATGCACAAAAGAAAGAAATTAGCATTACTGCAGGTAGAAACAAAGGAAAATAAAGTTAAGCAGAGCAATTCTTAAATGAAAGAAAACAACTGTAGTGTGGTGGATGATTACTGACCAACGAGAACAACCTGGAAAGGGAGCTCTTGTGCTCAGTCTCCGGGGCACAACCCTCCCATCATGGCACACCCAGAGCCAGGAGGAGCACACACATCGCTCCACGCTCGCTGCTCCATCCAGGCTGGCGCAGACAGGGGGTGACCGCACACAGAGCTGGCACTGCCGGGCAGCCTGGGGACCTGCCCTGGGTGATAAATCCCAGCCAGGTCGCTCGGTTCCTGCACTTTCCCCGATCGCTTGGACCCGACCCAACACGCTCTGCAGCGCCTGCCCTGCTCTCCTGCTCGGGGCTCCTCAGAAGTTGCTCTGGTGCTTCCAGCAGAGCTGAAACCACCGGTCCCTGCTGGGCACGTCCCCCGCAGCCGCTTCTGATGGGCCCTGCCTGCCTGTCCTGGCAGCAGCGTGAACCCTGTGCCCATTTCCAACTGCTCTCTCTGCCCTGTGATTACTCAAGACAGACTTTTACTCACTGAGCTGTATTTTGTATTTAGCACAATTTCTCAGAGTCCCTCAACTCGTATCACACAGAACCTCACCAGAAGATTGTCTCGCACCTGAACAACCCAGCCTGAAGAGTACGCCGATGTGGTCAAAGCACACTTGGAGCCCAGCTTATCAAGGAAGCACGAGCAGAAGGTTCCCAGGAAGATGAGTGCTTTACACCAGTTCCCTGACCCTCCCGAGTGCACCGGCAGCACAAGGAGGCACAACGACACGTAGAGCGGAGAAGCAGGCAGGAGGATGGGGCAGACTGAGCTGGCGGGGAGCCATGCTCCAGACGGGGCAGGGCACTGACCCTGCACACACCCTCAGGATCAGGATGAGCCCTGGGGTCCTGCTCCCGCTGCTGGCAGGGCAAGGGGCTCGCAGCCCTGCTCCCATCCTCCCCCCTGCTCCGCAGTGCCCTGTGCAGCACCTCGCTGCCTGCTTGCTTTGCCATGACCACAGCTACGGCAGCTGAGCAGCAGCCGGCCAATGTCCAACGCAGTGCTGAGGGAAGAACATGACCAAAGGGCAAAATTCAAGTTTCAAAATGAAGATTTCACCAAGATTTCAAAACCCACGAAGTTAGCAGCGCTACTTTGTCCCGTATCTCTGATGCGTCCGGTTCAGTCAGAAGCATGCAGCTGTTCGAAGAAATATTAAACCAAGAAAGCAAGCAGCACTCAGTCTTACAGTTGCAACTGGTCACAGCACCAGAGAAGTTTATCTGAAGTAAAGAGAAACAGAGATTATAGCCTCAGGCTTTGCTCATGGCCTATTAGTTCGTACCGCTAGGAGAACTACGTCATGCAGTTAGCACAGCCACCAACGCTGCACCTCCAAGCACCAGAGTTAAAACGCATGCGGCTTATCACGTAAATGAATTCATTTACCCATGACCAAGGTGGGGAATATGACCTTTTCACGCCTAGTGGAGAAAAATTGAAACAGTTTATGCACACAAAACAGACATTCTTGGGCATAACCCTGGATGCAAGAAGCAGGGAAAAGCAGGGGTGCTGAACTAACCCTCGCCTGCCCTCTGCTCTGTGACCCCTGCATAAGGACGCTGCTCTGCACGGGCGGGGGGATCCCCCTTCAGTACCCCCACCACGCTCCAGTGCTGAAGTGCATGACCCAGATGAAAGCTCGGAGCACTGCAGAGCACCTTACAGGATGTGGATTTGCTCAGCTGCACCCACTCTACCCACATTTAGGAAGGTTCCCTCTTTTCCTGGGACTTTTTTTTTTTAAAAAGAAAGACTAGGGAACAGCAAGAAGACCCTCAGTTCCTTTCTGGTGTGTTACAATCAGCGCTGGGGACATCAAGCAGAGGCGCTTCTCATGTTTAAAATTTTAGCTTGCCTTTTTTTTTTTTTTAAGTAGCCCAGTAGGTTCACAAAAATACCCTAAGAATAAACAAGGACTGCAATGACTCTGACGTGCCGGAAGGCAGGCAGAAGAGCAGGGTAGAGGCAAACATGCAGTTCATGCCCCAAGGAACAAACACCCGGTCTTGGCTCACTGCTGTCCCAGCTCAGCTGTTCTAGTGCCAGGCCTCTGTGCAACCCATCAAGGTCAGAATCATTTTATTCCCCAACTGGATCAAAGTTCATAACAATTAAGAAGAATTACAAGAAACAAGCAGCTATTGGAAGATATTCTCAGGTGCTGTTCCGCTAGGTCCTGGTGTCTGCACAGAAAGATCACGTTCCTAAAGGAATGACCCTGGAGGAAACTGATCTTATGCTAGACTTGGTAGAGCACAGAAAAAGAAACAAACAGTAGGTAAGTCCTGCCTCCTCCAATTCTCCAGGAAAGCTCACTTGCAAGCCCTGCTGTTCTCCAAACATCTCCCAGAGCGATGCTGAGGTAACTGCTCCTATCGCTGCTCCCACCACGCCAGCTCCTGCACCTTGAGCTGCCTGCTCGGCAAGCAGAGAGCAGGCGTTTGAGGAGAGATGGAGGTTCATCGAACATTTTAACCAACAAAATGGGAAAGAAAAGTAAATGGAAGTGTAATGACGTGACTGAATTACCTCTGTCACAATCCCACCACCCAACAACTGGCTGTTCATAAGGCAGCGGCTGCAGATTGGACCGGGTCTACGAGCACGCGTGGCCGATTCAGGCTCCAGCGACAATTTGGGGCAGGGAAGAGAGTACAGGGGCTGGAGAGAAAGGAGGAGAAAAGGGAAGAAGAAAGGGCACTTCTCAGCTCAGCCCCTCGTGCCCAGCCACCGTGACATGCGAGGGGCCGGGCACCGCCAGCAGGCAGGCGCAGCGGGGCCGGCCTCGCTGACATGAGGGCTCTGCCCAGCTTACAGGTGCAGACACAATTATTCAGGCTTTACAGGGAAACAGCGGCGGTGTGCATGCAGCACAGACACCGCATCCAACCCCAGACCACGAGAGAGACAGGAAGGCAAAGCGAGGGCAGCTGCGAGGGGAAGGGGCAAGCCCCTGACCCCAGAGCACACATGAGAGGAGGAGAGAGACAGGACAGCAGGGCCCAGCAAGGGGCTCACAACTTGCAGGTGTGCGCATCAGTCATTTCCACACACTTTTCTAGCCTAACATCCTCCAAGTCTGCCTACCACTAGGCTGCCTTCCTAAGCCTTTTTCAGCTACAACCTGCTCCGAGCTGCAGGCAGGCAGCCCAGGTAACAAATGTGATGACAATCTGGATAATTAAAAGTGACCCCCACGCCATGCAGCAATCAGCTTATTTGTCACACCACAACTCAATATAGCCACGCTGCCTGCTAAGAACAGCTCTAATCTCTCCCTAGCACTATCCTGACAGCTTGCACATGAAATGAAGTCTGCGTTGCAAGCGTGAGCACTGCCATGGGGGTGCGTGGACCCCGGTCAGCCTCCCAGTATGCAGACAACCCTGAAGTCTGTCTGATTTGCAAATGATGATGACCTTGTTAAGTATCTGAACATTTCCTTTCCAAAAGCAACAAAAAACGGCTGCTCTAAGAACTCTGTATGCCAGTTTCTAAGCAGCAGCTTGCCCAGCTACCCACACAGCAACGTGATTCAGCTCACAGGAGGATTGCAGAAGCCCAGCTTGACTGTTCTCTATATGGCACTCCTTAGGTTGCTAACAGCTCATTTAACGCTCTAAAATAAATTCTAGATTGAGGGTGTGCTGAATATCAGCATTAAAATTGCACTGGCTTGCACTTCCTTGTAACAAGGAAGACTAGCACCATGGAGGGAGCACGGAGGGTGTTTTGCCCGGTGACACCAAGCACAGGTTTCAGTAGCACCAAGTAGCACCGGAGGAGCGCTCGGCTGCGTGTCCTGCCCTGCAGTGCTGCTCATCCAACCACAGGGACGGGAACGTCCTCCTGCTGAGCCACTTCCCCATACGAGGGGAAGTCATGTGAGAGTGGTTTTTCCTGTGAAATCAGTTTCTGGCCTCCCGGCTGATGCACAACACGGCCAGGATGAGTACAGCTGCCCCTTCCATCAGCCAGAATTACACAATCAGTGACATTTTCTTTTCCACTAATAGAGGGGGGAAGTAAGGAGGACCCCACCCTCCAAGCGAGCCTGTGCTGCCCACACTAAGCTGTTCGTACCGAGGGAATCTCCAGATTTGTGGTTACGGCACTCCCCACGCACCAGTAGCTATGGCAACTCCGCCACTATTTCCTTGAGATCCTTTTGAAGGCCACGATCTCCCCACCAGCGGGTTTGATGCCAAGAGATGAGGCAGCAGAGGGGCAGAACTGGCACTGACATCCTACCAGCTGAGAGGTCACACACTTGCTCTTCTCTTTGCCTTACCTAAGTCTACGTTATTTTTGCTTCTCTGTCCCCTTGAGAATTAGGCTCCAGAAATTGTCTTATTGGATTAAAGTTGTGGTGGGCTAAAAACAAGCCAAAGAGAACCCCTCCTGCTTCACATAGCACCCTGAAACACACTCCCCCCTCCTTTAGTGTAAAAATAAACCCTGACTTACCCTTTGTCAAAGAAGGAAGTATGTCCTGGATGAGGGTACTTTGCACCATTGCTGTTTATCATGCTGCTGTTAACATTCCCTGAAATATAGGATTTCCGTGATGCCTGGTCCTTTGCAAAATTTCTGCAAGCAGCTAATTTGGATTCTAATGCCTGCAAAAGGAGAAAAAAAAGTAAGATTAAGAGAAAATATTTTGCTACTCCAGGTCAGGCTTTGACATGACCACAGATCACCGTGATCTGTGTGATCACCCCAGTGTAATCATCTTTGGCAAAAACTGAACTAACTGGGAACAAAGCTGTCATTTTCTCTGTCATCCATCCACAACTGAAACCCACACAATGAGATGCTGATGCTGACTGCCAGGCACATTTTGCTTCCATCAGGGCTAGGATTTTAGAACATACCAACTCTCATTTAGGTACCAAAAGTAAGAAGGTAACTTGGCAGAACTTACTGAAACCTTTTGCTTTAAGAACTTGAGTGAGGCTGGCGTAAACTAACCAGAGGACTCATGGAACCAAAAGCAGAATCGTCAAGTTTTGGGAGTGACCGTACATTTGGAAAATTGGATTTTTTCCTGGGACAATGTCTTCTGGCATTTCTTTCTTAATCATTGTCTGAAAAACATGGCTGGTTTCTTAATCCTCCCTGATAATCTTCAGCAGAAGAGGTGCTACTGACACAGCATAAAACAGCAGAAACAAAGGCAGCTAAGCCCATCCTCAGGGTTTCTTCCTCATCTCTACAACTTCCAAGCTAGCCTGGCAAGATCTTTTTCCCCTGTGCAAGGTAACAGACGTGCCTCATCCACTGACTCCTGGCAGGAAGGAGACCCAAACCCTGAATCTCTCCTCCACTTCAGTACGTTCCCTGCCCTTTCTGCCATTTATCACAAACCGAGCTTTAAGACTCTGTCTGGCCCTGCAGAAGATCCTTGCAAGTATTTGCTACATCCGCCCTGCATGTGTATGGATTCCCACACTCACAGGCACATGGAGACAAAATTTCTACTCAACAGCACACGTGGCTTTGTCAGATCCATGCAGTACAGACTCCATTAATACCTTACTGACGTACTAACAGAAATAAGGGAACACTAACATCTTCTAGAAACCCCTTTAACCTTCCTTAGTGATTATATATATAGATATCTATCTCTTGGTCTCAAACATCTTTCTAATGGAAACATCCAGTGTGATCTGCATCAAGTAATTTGCTGACTTGCAAGCAAGCAAGCAAGCTGAAGGGAACTTCTTGGAGAGAAAGGGAGTCTGAGGCATGGAATGAGGTATCCTGTGTGTAGCCAGCCCAAAGAAATCCTGAACATCCTATAATTATTACTAAACAAATGCATGAGCTGGAATTTTGCATCACTGGCAGAGCGTGTGTTTAAGAGTAGGCTGGGAAAGAAGCATGCTTATTTGGCATTTCCTGTCCTTGCAGAGTAATCACATGGGATTGTGATTAAGCTCCCTAAATCCCCTGCAGACTCTTACTCACAATGATCCCATTTTAAACATGCCACTCCATAACCCTGAATCGTCCTGTGGCCCTTTCAAACCAGCTTTGAGCTCACCGGCTCCAAATGTAAGCAAAGATGTCATTTTTAGCTCAAACTTCACTAAAAATATCTTGACTGCAGCTATTTCTGTTTTCAGCATTAACCATAAGGGACAGAGGAAAGCCAGCCCTGGAGGCTAGGCACCGAGGCTACCCATGCTCAAAACATGAACCACTGTGGCACTTAAAACAAGCTTCTCCTAACTCAAAAGTCACATCTTCATTCAACTGGAAAGCCTGGCATCCTAAGCAACACCGTAACAGATGTTTAAACCACTTCTTCCCTGCTTAGAGTTGTAATCCCTTTAAAGGCTCACACATTTCACTTCCCGTTTAACTACACGTGGGAACATTTGGCTTTCTCCTGATTTATTTTTTCCCTTTCTTACCCAAAGGGCTCTTTTTAAAAATTTTTTTATTTCATTTTTCAGCAACACTTGCAGATCTCCTCAGGCACAAGAAGAAACACTGACAGTCTGATTTCAGCTCACCTGCTGTGACATAAAACAACTATGCAGTGGGCACCGCAAGTCTGAGGTTCATTCTGAGTCCTGGTCTCGTTACAGAGAAAGCTGTGGGACCCATTTGAAATACGCACAAGTGCCTGATGATGTCTAGCCCCATTTACCAAAACGCTTGAAGATTTTTTTACCCTAAGTATGAATTTCATCAACAAAGCTGGCATCAGAACTTCAGCAAACCTGCTCTACAAATCAAGATGTTTAAAAATCAGGTATTATTTCATACTAAACACTAAACGTGGATGATTTGGAAAAGACCTTGGAAACTACAGCGTGAACTTAACATGGGCCACAGCCTTCTTTAATTTGCTTACAAAGATGAGAGCTCAGTGACAGCAGCACAGAACTAGAGACACTTCAGTACAGAGCACTCACCCCCACTTTCCGTAAGAGATCTCCCACAATGTTGAGTGCAGATATTCTAGCTGAAGGAGTAAGAGGGCTGGTACCAAATCCGTTTGGAATAGCTGCAAACAAACCCATTTTATTATGTGAGTTGCTATGTGACTTGCTCTTCCACAGTTCAATTTTTTAAATAACTTCAGTATAAAAGGGTAAATCCAAAATCCTACTGCAGGTTCTTCATACAGTTACTCCACGGTAACACAGGCTGTACAATCACTAGCCACGGAAAGAATAAAAAGCTTAATTCCTGTCCACTGCCTCATTTTCCATTAGACCTACATGCAGAGTTTGTGCACTCCCCATCTGCAAGGCTTCTGCCTGCAATCTATCTAATCCAACCAGAGCTTCCTCTGGAATCTACTCGAATTTAGAAAATAAATGTCTTAATCCTTGTGATTGTCCAGAGCCTTCCAGATGGGAAGAGAACTGGACTAACATCCCACTGCCTCACAGAGAAAACAGCACCCCTGAAAGCAACTGTGGTAACAAAGGCAGTCTAGACTGTCACAGTTGCTACCCACCATTTACCCACCACTGCTACCCTGCACTTAAACTGAAATATCAGTCACTGCACTGCTCTGCAACCCCAAACGTGCTCTACTGCAGGCACCTACTGCAGAGTGCAATCCCCACCACCCCAAAGCAGTAGCTCAGCTTCTGAATCTTTCTTTTCTGTAACATTTGCTCATGATACTCAGTAAGCAGACCTGATGCTGGCCCACAATTTAAAAATGTAATTTTTAAATTACATTTATGTAATGCCCGTTGGATCCACATGTACCACGTTTACTTAAACATGTGGATCACATACCACATGATCCACATGTTTACTTCAAGTTTACTAACAAGGACCTGGTCTGAAACTATTTTCGACAAGCAGAGCATAATCCCCAACTACTAGGCACAGTTTATAGGAATTCTACCTTTTGGGGAAGGAAAACTATTTTCTGATCCTTTTCCAACAGGTGTGGCTGGCAAGGAGAGAGACGCCTGGACAGCTGAATCCATCTTTTCACAGTCTAGAGTCGGAGAACTAGGTGCAGACTTTCGGGTGACTTCTTGTTGCCTTTCCCGTACTGCTAGCTCTTGCCTTAAGTCTGAAGTTGGAGGAAGGAAAATACAAAAAGCACACATCATATTAGCAACAGATTTCTCTAACACGTTGTTTTTTGAGAGGGGAAGGGGGAATACTTTGCAACAACCAAACACTAATTCATTCTTGCTGGCTTTTTCCAGCAAAGACGCCCATCTCAAATCAGACACAGCTCGACACCAGCACCTCCCATTACAGCTGGATGTGACGAGGCAGCAGAGATCCCCCAGAGATCCACGTGGCCCCAGAGGGCGCAGCAGGTGACTTGACCTCAGCATTCTTCCCCACTTGTAGTTTGGTTCCATGGAAAGCGTGCTTTGAAATACTTAGCTGGTTACAAATACCTGCTGAACTGCATTTAGCTCCTGCTCAGATAGGAGCTGGGAAAACAGATTAATGACCTAGTCTTGTGTTTCTAATTCCCCATGTTATTTTTCCAGTTAATAATTCACAGGACTGCATACCAGCCAGAGACAGTCAAAGGGCTGTATCCAGTGTTGCTTGACTCCTTGGCAAATGAAAGAGCAGACTGAAGAGGCCAGTAGTCCAAACGAATGAGAAAGAGAATCATAGAATACTCTGAGCTGGACATGACCCACAAGGATCATCAAGTCCGTTGTACAATATGGCTTTTAAGTTATCCTGATATTTTAGGAAAGATTTTGAGGAAAACAGCACAACTGAAATGAAATCCAATTTGGATTCCTAGAATAGTATTTGTGGCTGTTCAATCAGAAATGTTATATTTGATTTTGATACCATATCTGTTCTTTTAGTGGCTAGCATTCCTGCTTGCTTACATGGCAACTTTGCTATTCCAACAAATGCTAAAAATTTCCAAAGAACTCATCCAAGACAGAGTACATCTCATTTGATGATTCTTCCAGTGTTCTAGAAAATAAATCCCTATGTTTTGCTGTTTTCTCCAGTACTATTGCCCTAACCCTAGACTGCAATACATATGTATCTTCAGAAAATTCTTCATCTCCCTTTTCATATTTATTATAAATAAAACTGTTTTCAATAGTGGCTTTCAATTTGTGGGGCACAAACTTGCTTTAAAGAGACTCAAAGAACACCAACAAACAAATCCCAGCCTATTGTCAAGTGTATGGCCTCACAGTCGGATCGTAGTCTTCACTGAGGAATTGTTTTAGAGAGCTTCACTTCAGAATGAATGTTGAAAAACACTAAACTACTGCAATGGCAGGCTTACGAGCAGATTGTCCCATTAGAGATGTCGTGTTCCCCAATCATTAAAAAAATAAAATAGAAATTTAAAAAGTTTCCCCTGTGCCCTCAATGTGAAACACACCAGGGAATTCCCAACTCTTGATTATAACCCAGAAGACTATCTTAAACATGACTGATCCTACAGGTCTAACCACAGTCTTTACTGGAATATCTTTAATAAGCCAGGTGATTTCCAACAGATTTAGAAAGTACACAGTAAACAGATTTTTTAAAGATAGTTGTTTGCCATTAATCATGCATTTCCCTGTCATCTCCTGTACTCTCCGTTCCTATACAAGGCACAAAACCACAGACTGTGGGATCTTTTGGAACACAGTTCTCAACTCCATTAGATCTGTGAAACACAGGTTTTTTCTACTCACTTTGGTTACAAATCCTGGATGAATCTGATATTAATTCAGCCCTACATCAAGATTTTTTTTTTTCCTCTTAGCTACAGAGGACATACAAAGAATAGAGAATATACTGTTAGTAAGCAAATCCCAATGCTTACATTACAATACCACTTTGAGTGTCATTATGCAAGCCTTTCTATAAACACGAGCTTTGGTTGCTACACGTCTCTGTTAGCAAGCCAACAATGCACCAAGACACAGAAGTAACCAAGAAAGCCATACCTCTCGCTTCATCCTTTAATCTCTGTACAGAAACTAGCAATGATTCCTTGTCATCCAGTTCACTTTCTAAAAACGCATTTCTCTCAATGGCCTGGTTCAGCCTTTGTTCAAAGTCCTCCAATGAAACTATTGTTGCCCTAGAAACAAAATCCAGATTATTAGGTTCTTCGGCTCAACTAACATAAAAGCATATTCAAAAACATAATAGAGGAAAAATGTTAGCATGGTCTACACTCAAGTTAGTCATCTGAAAGCTATGGAAATGCTTCTCTGAAAGGACTAAAACTCCAGAGAAGCCAGGGAGTGAGATGAAAAGAACATGATAGTATCTGGCTCTCTGAGATGTACCAAAGAGCTGGAAAAGAGCCAGTCTAGCGTACCTCGCTCCATTCTTCCCAAGCCATTCTGCAAAGCCATGTATTTTATCAGTGAATCACCTCAGGAGCAACAGGCAACAGCCCAGAAAGCAGGGCACTGGGATATTCGTTCCATGATTTCAGTGGGACAACTCATATGTGTCAAAAGTTAGTCATGAGGTTAAGAGCCTTGTGGAAACAGGGCCTCAGCTCTTAGATGTTTTTGCCAGATAGCCAGAGGCTCATTCCTAGTCCCACTGAATCAATGGCAAAATTCCCATTCAGCAAAACGGAAGCATGATCGACTCCAAAACTGGGCGTTTCTAACAGCAGCCTGTTCATTTTGTGCACTTATACAGGCCACATTTGTTCCCTACAGTCATTAAGCTGTTATGCAAGGAACTGGAGGCTCCTTTGGCCTGTTCAATTTAAAAGGGACTATGTAAAGCACTAGGTTCTTACTTCAAAGGGGCTTTGAGCTACAAGGATCACAAATACAAGTCACCCAGCTGGTAGTATCAAAACCAGTGCACTGGCCTGGCTTGCTCTGAGCCTGCTTGTACTGCTCAGTTCTCACATGAGCATGAAGCATTTTAGGTTTTGCCACAAGCTTTTCTTGATGTAATATAACACTACCAGCTGACAGAGGTGAACTCCAGGAGTAAAGTTGCACTGTACAAAGAAGCATCATTTTTTTAAACCATGTGTTTTTTTTTCCTCTTTAAAGAAATAAAGTGATGAAACTGAGTAACAAAGATCTAGTGAATACTTTAAGGAAATCAGAGGACCGTAGCCTTCACCTCTTTGCACGCTCCAAGTCATCGTTGGCCTGTTCCAGCTCCCTCACATACTTATGTAGCTGATCTTTAATGGCCCTTGTCTGGCTCAGGTCATCCTCTAACAACGACACTTGCTTGTAGCTTTGTGCATACTGGTGCTCCAGTTTCTCCTGAAAGAAAGACAAGCAGCGAGATAAACATCAGAAGCATACACTCTCCAAATTATCAGTGGTAAAACGGGACAAACAAAGTGAAATACTAGCTGCAGTCCGCTGATCTGGGATTGCTGGTAACACACAACAAAAAGCGTGAAGGCAGAAGGAACATACTCTGAACATGAAAACTGGACACAGGACAAAATGACAGACACCGCATTGTGCGCTGACTTCTCATCACAACCCAGCTGGCTGTTCAGAGATGCATCCCTGCATCTGTTCCTAACAGCCTGCACTGACAGCTGCTCTGAAGCCTCAAACATCTAGAAAAACAGAAATCTAACTGCACAGCCTCCCCTTCAGTGCCTCTCTCCCCTGACAATAGCCGCACTGTTACCAGAACGCATCTGACATCTCCATTACCAAAAATGAGAGCCACTGAAATCTGTTACGAAACCTCCAGGTCCACAAGCTTATCTTTGAGAGACTGGAAGAATCAAGTCCCAGACATGCTCTCATCAGCTCTAAGGGTACAGACAGGGTCTTATGGAAAAACTACTGACCTTCAAAAACACATACTGGCCTTACGGACATAACTGGGACTGGGTATGTGAACAAGTAATCCCCAAAACCCTGTTTCTATTAGGTAAGTTTTCCAACCCTTGCCTTCACTAAACTAATACAAAGTTACCAGAAAAAAATACTTTTGAAGAACCCAAAAGAGGCAAGAATTTGTTAACACAGAAGTGTTAATTAAAATACATTGTCTGCACACACAGATCCTTATGCAATTCCTGTCTCCACAGATATGGCTGTTAAGAATTAGGAAAGATCTCTCAAAGATGTGCACAAATCACCCATCTTCAGCTTTCTTTAAGGTCTCATAAAACCACGGAGACATTCTGGCAAAAAAAAAATTGCAAAGAAAGATGGCAACACAGTGGTCTGACAAAACATATTTGTCTTGTCCGCCCTGTTGCTATGCTGATGTTGCCTGGGTAAATAATAAAGCTACCACTTGGCAAAGCCTAGAGAATTCAAATAAACGAGCACAAACTCAATGACAAGAGTTTAATGATGTGAACAAGAAAAATTCCTCCAGAAATTTCTCTGGTAGGTTGCTGCCTTATTTGGAGCACATGCTGGAGATCCTCAAGACAGGATCTTAAACAGATGACTCCTTTACTTCATTTGGATATTCAGTGACCAAGAACAGAACAGACAACCTAAAATGATATCCAAGACATATCTGTAGGAGAGGCAATGCCATTACAGACAAGACCTACCTTTAATGTTTCCACTTCATATTTCAGTCTTTGGTTATCTGCTTGCAAATCCCTATTCCTCTGCTCAGCTTGCACTAGCTGTGCCTCCAACTCAGCTTCTAACTCTCTGCTTCCCTCCTGAAATTCAGCCAGCTCTTCACGAGCTTCCTGGAAGCTGTAAGGAGACAATTTAATCAGTTGAAAATGCAGCATCTCTCAAGTTAAAACAAAGTCCATGGCTCATTAAAGACAAACAGCCGAAAAAACACGAGTTTTAAAGTACTTAAGCTTCATCCATAGACCTCTGCAGGGGAAAATGAAAAGTGGGGAAATAAAGAAGTTACATTAAGTTTAGCTATAAAAGGAAATTCACTCCCTCACATCAAACAAGCAGCTACATTAAATACATGTGCAAATACAACCTATATCAAGGCTACTTCCAGGAATCAGGGAACCTGGTGAATACTTTGTACTCCCCTAACTTTCACCCTAGCAGACTTGACAGAGTCACTAAATAAAGTGAGCTTTTAACCTGCTTCTGGTCAAACACTGTAACAGAACAAGTTACTGTGGCTCTGCACTACCTGGAAATTTAAGGTTGCTGAAAAGCATTAAGCTTTGAATCTTAGGGTTACTAAGCACTTTGGAAGGAAGCCAGCACTTACTAACCTTGTACCACTGCAAGGTATTAAATTGCTAAAAGTAGCCACTCCGCATACTTCACTTATTAATTTTTCATCTTTACCATACATCATAGCTCAGCGCCTAGCAAGCTGCAGAGAAAACTAAGGAAGCTTTAGGAAACTACATACCCATTGGCATCAGAGGGAGACTTTTCTGACACCCAAGAACAGCCCAGGAAACCCCCCCATGTGAAGGACAGGCCCCTTCACATGCCCACTCCCATCCCCATTCCCAGGAAAAAAACCACAAAAAAAAAAAACCAAGGCCAAACAAAACAACTTGCACTTTGGGCTCTTTGGGCTTGAGCGCGGTTTCACTTCTATTGCACACAAGTAACACTGAACGCAAGAAAAGCTTTCCAAATAGCTGGGAGCCTCCAGTAATTTTTTGTAACCAAAAAGCCTCGTGCCCCCTTAAAACATGCAGTGGCACAAACACAGGCTGGACTATGAAGTACAGCGCATTTCAATAAATTGCAGCAGCCACCAAATCAGTCACTTTTTATACCAGTAACTAAACTGCAAGAAGCCCATGGGACCACTGATGATATCATCAAGCCCAAAGGCAGCTACTAGCAATAAAATGTCAAGTTACTACTCAAGGCAGCACTTTAATTATACAAAGATGCACATGATAGCAGAAGGGGCTCTTGCTCAAACATGCCCAAAACATAGCCTTGAGTTCCTGGCATGGTAGCACTAAGGAACACTCTGCTTCCACAAGGCTGGAAATATAAAAGCTGGATGTAAAGCTGGAAATAAAGACAGCTTTTTTAACAAACACCTAATACTCATTTTGGTGAAACCTTGCCGAGAAACAGATCAAGCCACATTCTGATCATCAAGAGCTGTCTGCAAATCTACAACAGTACCTTTGCTTGTACTTCAAGGAAAGCTCCTTCCAATACGCAGTTTCCTCCTTCGGACTTGAAAAAGTTGGGATTTCTTCACTGTCCATGGTCAGTACGTCCTGCAGGGCACAAACACAAGAAGGTGCTCAGCATAGGCACTGGCACGCCACCCCAAAACTGCTGCTGGGTGCTGAGCTTCGTGGCACGGCCTGGCAGCGGCATCCAGGCTTGGCACTGGCCAGCAGGACACTAACGATCCCTAATGACCATCACTCGGCAGAGACCTGCCACAACAAGTAATGAAATGGCATCTGGCTTCAGAAAGGCTTGTGCAGCACCCTGAAGTCCGACCAAAAGCGTCAGCTGCGTGCTGTAGCTGTCACTGAAGCATTAGCTAATGCCACGTGCTCATTTAGGACCACCGCTGGTAAGGACATTGAAATTTACAGCTATCACAGTTTCCACTTCCATTTGGAAAATGTTCTTAGGGGTTCTGCCTGCTGCCGCCAGCACCGCAATGCACGCTGCCAGTCCTGTTATGGCAGCAGAGGCACGAAACGAGCGAGCCCAAACGCTCTGAAGTCAACAGCCAATGTGCTGTGGGCATTAAAACTCGATTTACTCTTCCCAGGTTGAGCCCAAGCTAATTTCTGCTTCCGTACCAAGGAGGCAGGTAACAGCAGCCACCCCGATACTCGCTGTGCCCTCCCCAGCCACCCCAAGGCAGCTCTCCCCACACCCCGTGTCCCCCCCAGGCCAGCAGCTCCTGCCTGCCGGGGGTGCCACCGGGCGGGTGACAGCCATGCTGTGCGGGAGCAGCCCCCGGGGTGTCACGCAGCCACTTCAGAGCTCTCTCCGAGCTCTTACTCAAGGCAGTCATTTCTCTCCCCCCTCTCCAACAGCCAAGACTCAAGCTCAGTTATAAATTCCCAGAAAGGAAAGGAATAAGCTGAAACCATCCTCTTCACCATGGCAGAGGCTTCAAACAGCGCTTGTTCCAAGCTCATGCTGGCAGAGTAACCAGCAACAGCTGACCTACGAGTCCCGGCTTTCCCTCTCTGACAGGCGTCAATAGCCAACGCTGTCCCTCCAGGCCTAACCGTGTCACCCTGACACGTTGTGCATCGCAGTGACCCACATTTCAGACACCCAGAAGTGGGACAGAATACCCCAGCGCTTTCATCAGAGGGCAGACAGGTTCATTCCCCAGCCCGGTACTTAGCTCACAAAGCGAGGCACAGCCAGCACAGCCGCTCTTCAGCCGGGACCGCGGCTGCCACCACCCAGGGCACGGGACCAAACTCACCCTGCGGGTGCTCAGCACCTCAGAAGCGCCGCGACTGCCTCCCCGTGCTCCCTGCCCCTCTCAGTGCGGTCAGATCCAAGCTGGCCATCATCAGCCAGGTCCCCACGCTGCCCGACACCTGGCCGTGTTTCCTCTTCTACACTGCCCTGAACTGAATAAAGCACACGTGAGGCACCACCAGCCCCTCCTGGCACACGTCTGTCCAGTCCTGCTGTACCTCCAGATGAAAATGGCTTTGGCTTCAGCTGCTGCACCTGTTGGCAAGGCAGTTTAAGGCAACGCAGGAACAAACGGAGCGCCGTGCAAAGTGCCTGTTTACAGTGGATGCGGAGCCCACGCATCACCTCCCGAGCCGTCAGGGTTTCACAGCCGGGTGCAGCAAGGCGAGCAGACATCTGCTGTGGCTCAGGCACACGTCAGGCAGCTCCTGGACTGCACACGCAGATTTGGGGGAAGAGAAAGCGATGAGCAGTTTGCCTTGGTTACCACTGCGTGCTGTCTGTAACACCAGTCCCACAGGGATCACGTTGAAACCAGTTCAGTAAAAGTCTCCTGACCTTCCCCTCGGTCTCTCCAAGCGTGCCAGCTGAGGGCCTAGAGTAGCAAGAAGCACATTTTCCCCAAAACAACAACAGAGGCATAGCGCTGAACGGGGTCAGCTCCCAGAGCTCCGGAGGAGCCCATCTGAAGAGGTAACCCGCCAGGAAGCCCCACGTCAGCGAAATTCAGGATGTGTTGAGCAGAAAGCTAGCACGAGGAAGCGCCTTGCATCATTTCCTACAGGCGGGCGCCACAAGGCCCGGCACTGCTTCCTGCCGCCAGGGTGGGGAGGGCTGCCTGGGCCCCACACCGCCGCCTGCATGGGTGGAACCTGGGGGTTTGCCACCCCTCGTCCAAGCACCGCTTCCTGGGATCACCAAAGGGAGGAGACTCGCCCTGGGGCACTTCAAAGCCATCAGCACCCCTCATCCTTCAGCAGTGAGGTCTCAGAGAGGGACGGTGCCGACCTTTCCAGGCCTCTCTGCAGCCCCTGGCACATTTTTCAGGTGGTGGCAGCTCGCACCCACCCGTGCTCGGGGCCCTTCCTCGTGCCCAGCTGTCAGCCCCGATTTTTCACCTGCCTCCTGCACCGCAGAAACACCTCCATCACACACCAACACGCTAAGCTCTGACATCCACATCCTGGTATGCCCGCACAAAGCTGTACCACTTGCTTTCTCTCACGTGCACGGGGGACAAGGGCAAGGTAAGAGCACACACTACACAAACGCGGCAGTTCAGAACGCTGCCTTGAGCGTCAGGAGAGGCAGGCAGCTCCCACACCTGCCACCACTTCCCTCCCGCCAGCCTTTGCCCATTCCCTGGGTTCGTGGCGCAGAAACCCAGGCCTGCAGAAAGCGGCCCCCCGGCGTCACCAGGGCACAAGCCTGAGGCCTCTGACGCGTGGGACAGCGTCACCCACGGCGTGCCGAGGGTTGGACAGGGAGAGCTTTGCTGCAGCGCATCGCCGGCTGTCCCGGCTCAGGGCTTTGTGCGAGGGGCTGAGCCAGAGCACGACAAAGCCCTTCCCATTCCCAGGCTCCGTGCAGACGTGGCACTGCCAGAATCGAGCCTTTGACAAAGAACACTGAGGCTTTCAGGACACGGACAAGACAATGCAGCAGCGTCTTCCAGGGAAAATGAGAGCAGGCTTATGCCAATGCCCACCCGGAATTCATGACAACACAGCTCAGCATTCACGCAGCACCCTGGGAAAACTCGGTCACGCGGGCACAGCTCCAGGTCCGAGCAGCCCTAAAACAAGAGCTGCGTTCAAAGCACCGTGGCTCCTTTCAACCCCTCAGTACACAGTCAGCAGGACGGAGTAACTCTCCTCTTAAAATGGAACAACTTTCCGACGCTGTGATTGCACACAAAAAAAACAAAACCGCAGCTTGTAGGTTATGAACTTCTCTAACTGCATCTTTTTCTTTTTTAAGACAGGACAAACGCAGTTTCCTCACCTCCAGAAGCAAGCTGCCAAGTGGGACGCTCCGTCTTCTCCAGATGCTCAGTATTTTCTGAACCCCACATACGGCAGAAGGAACTGAACTAACAGGTAGACAGTACTTTCCTCAAGTGCATTAACGGACCTTGCATTCAAGGCCAAACCGAAATCTTCGCGGAGCCACCTCTCAGCTGAGCCACTGAAACACAAACACAGCACCTTAAAAAAAAGCTTCCCTGGCTCCCCATGTGACTGGAGGCTGCAGCTAGGGCTTGGATCAAATGTCAGAGCACAACACGATGCTCCACAGCCAGCACAGTGCTTGGACTCCTCTCTGCTCCTTCCCGCAGCTCAGAAGCCGCTGCTCCACTCTCAGGAGGCAGCTCAACGACACTTCTCAGCTCATCGCAAGCTACAGAAGCACATCCAAAGTGATCTGGAGCCTTGCTCAGATGCAGCTGCGATCGCCCAACATTTTCAGGGAGCAATCACTGAGAAGAGGCACAGCAACGCCACCGAACGCACCAAGCCGCCGTGCGAGGCGTCCCACATCCACGCTCTGTTTGCTGACCCACCACCAAAGGTGGCACAACCGCCACGTGACCTTTGGAACTGAGCAAACACCCCCGTAAAATAGGACTTGGCAAAGAAATCCTGCCAAGGTCACATCTGGCCTCCAGCTCCCTGGGCTGCCAGAGCCCCAGAGGGGCCGGGTGCCTGCCCCTTGGTGCTGGGAAGGGCTCTGCCAGGAAGCATCGCTGGGGCCCGGCGGGCCAACCCAGGTCTTCCCCGTCTTCCCATCTCAGAAAAAAAGAAGAAATCTTGTTTCTGCCATTTCTGGATGTCATATCACAGGAACCAAGAGGTAACCCCCGAGCTAGCAAAACTCTGGATTTATTTCATCTCAAAGCCAATTTTGGACTCAAAGCATGGCTGGGTACCTGAGCACCCCAAAAAAAAAAAAAAAACAAAATAACACACAAATGTGTTGTCTTTCACTTATTAGAATATGGAAAACAAACAAACAAAAGCTGAGGATTGGGTTTCTCCAATCAATTTGTGCTTGTTTTTCTCATCCTGAAATAGGAGCTGGAGGCATTTTCATACGCGTGTTGGAAGGCTGCCTGCTTCCATCACTGCTTCGGAAAGCAAACCTCTGTCTTTTCCTGCAGTACTATTTTTGAACTGAACGTTCTCTGGTGAACCACAACAAATGCCTCCTTGCCTCTTACAACAGCAGCATATGAGCTGTCGGGAGGAAAAAAGAAGTCAGAGAGCACAGTGTCAGCACAGCGCTCCCTCCCCGGCCGTAACCATAACTCCTGCCTTTCCAAGGCGGGCAGGCAGGAGAGAACCAAACCGACCTGTGGGATCCTTGAGCCAGGCTCAGGATAAAAGCCTCTGGAACAGCCAGACACCGTACAGTAAAGCCTTCTCATCCCAACAGCCTCTGTGGAATCAGCCTTATTAATGTAATAAAGCCTGTTTTGCATACACGGCCAAGGCTTGCACACCTAGCAAGCACGATACCTGATGGGGGAGAGGGTGGGGGGGGGGGGCACCCCCCCCCCCCCCCCCCCCCACACACACACAAAAAAGGCAAAACCAAACCAACCTTGCCACATTAGCCAGCCCTGCGATGCAAGCACGGAAACCAGAAGGAAGGCACTAATATCGGAAGGCTCTTTTCAGAAATCCAGCTACAACTACCAAAGGCAACAGAATTTCCTGGTAAAACCATCGTTTCCCTCACACACCTGGCAGTTTAAGACCACCTGCCTCTACTTGCTCCCAGCAGCACCACCGAAGCACCTCCTGCCCAGAAGCAGCAGCCTCATCCGAGAGGTTAAGGCAAACGTGACAGAAGCCAGCACCCCGGTCCCTTGAGCCTCCCCATTATCTCAGCAATTAATGCCATCCCAATGGCGAAATTCCCTGGAAAGGCGGTGGCCTGAGGGCTAAGATGCTTTTGGACCCTGCCAGAGTGACTGGGAAGCTTGAAGGAAAGAGCACGCAGCACAGGTTTCTCCTAAGGTGAGGCAATCCTCTGTAGCCTTTTAAATCCCTCACAATCCGGCGGTGCCAGGGAGGGAAAACCTTTCTGAAGAAGGCCACTCAGACACAAGTCACAGGCTGGCCATAAGCAGGGGGACTCAGGTCCCTTCAGCAAACACTTACCGAGATGAGAGCTTTAAAGAAATCCCTGACCTGTGCTCTGATCGGGGCAGTGAAGCTCAGTGGGCTGCACCAGCAGAAAGCCCCTCTGGGGCTACAGCCGTATGGAGGAAACCACGCTTCGATGGGAGCGCCTCGTTCTGCCCCGGGGTGAGCGCAATACAGCCGTGAAAATGCACTTTGCTTGAACACGCTTCAATTTTTTATCTCAGTTACATTTGCGGGGACACACACATCAAAACACTGTATGGATCTCCTTTTTTAGTCCAACTTCCCGCACTTCTCAAAAATAACCGTAAGAGATTGAAGGAATAAGGAGCACTTTGCTCCCGTGCTTTCTGGTAGCCTAGTGCCAGCTGCCTCCAGTGACAACTCTCCTCGTGGCAGCAAGGTCACAGCCATCACCAGCCCTATTTTCTCTCTCCACTCATCCTTACCCTTCTCTTTCCCTCCCTGCAACACAGGCGTTATCTCACACACCTGCAGCTCCACATGGTGAGGAAAGGAGGGTTTAACCCCCAGGAGGTGGGGAGGAAGCTAGATCTGTATGCCTCTGGATATACACCTTCACCTTTGTGCTCTTGGTAATGCGCAGGATCAAAGTTTTGCACACCAAAAGGTGGACGCCTGGGCTCTGGCTCCACACACACAACACGAACACAGCCAGGCCAGGTCCAGTTCTGAGAGCGAGGCAGAGCCGAGGCAGCCCTGAAGCCAAGACACCAGCCCAAACCACACGGCACTCACCCCCACCCGTCACACCCCCTACGACTGCACCTACCTGGCACCACCAGCCAGCACGTCTGTGCAGTCCCACCGCTGCCGCACCACATTTAAATACAAACAAAGAAACAGCAAAGCCTCCCAGCCGCTTTTCTGCCCCAAGACGGCTTCTTCCTGGGACGGTTACCAGTAACTAACACAACACTGACCTTGCCAAGGCCACTTACCCTCTGCGGTGTCCAGGAATTTTTATGCCAAGTAAAAATTGCTCGAATATCCAAGGAGCTCTGCCATTTCACTTATTTAACCACCACTTTGAGCTCCACGGGCTCAAAGAAGAGCTCTCTGCCCTCATGACCGAGCCCGGGCAGCTTCAGCGGGCGCAGCGAAGCCCTGAGTCACCGAGCGCAGCCCGGGAAGAACAACGAGGCTGTGTGGGTGGGGGCAGCTCTGCGCCTCGCTAACAAGGGCTGATGTTCGTGGGAAGTCGCTTAACCCGAAGTCCAGCTCCAGCGATGTATTTTCCCTCGTGTCGCCGTGCTCAGCCCTCACGGCGCGTCTGCCGCGATTCGGCCAAACCCCGGGGGAGAAGGGGCAGGGCTGCCTGGCGTGGGTCGTGTCCGCGCAGGCCGTGCTGGGGGGGAGGGAGGCGAGCCGCGCGCAGTGACTGGAAACCGCCTGACAGATGCGGACGTCTCCCCGAGGCGAGGGCCCAGCGGGCAGCCGGGGCCATTCCCGCCGGAGCAACGAACCGCCGGCAGAGCAAGGCCCCGGGGGCACGGCTCCGTTACGGGGGTGCCCCAGGGCCCGGTGCCACCACACCACGGCAGCCCCCGGCAGGCCGCGGCACTGGGGACCGGCCCCGGGGGACCGCGGAGGGAGCCGCTGCCACCGAGCGGCGGTGGCGCCTTGGGACCCACGGCCGGGAACGGGGCGCCTCGGCCCCCCCCCCCCCGTGCCGCTCCCTCAGGGTGCCGGGGGGGAGGACGGGGGGGGGGGCAGCGGCTCGCGCAGGGCGGTGGCCGCGCAGCACGGCCGGTCCCGACAGACGTGCGCTCCGTCCAATAGCAGACGGTGGAGCCGCGCCGCCGGCCAATAGCGCGCGCGGGGAGGCGGGACGTGCCCCGTTGTCAGTTGGCAGCCAATCGGCGGGGCCCGCGGGGTACCCCAGGCCTCCGAACCCCCCCCCCACAGCCCGGCCGAGCCCCGCAGCGTCCCCCCAACTCCAACTCCCCCTCGCCCTTCGCCCCCCGTCCCCTATCCCGGCCCGGCCCGGCCCGGCCCGGTCCCGCCGCTCACCGGGGCGCATCGCCCGCCGCAGCCGCCCGGCCTCGGAACCGCCTGATCCGGGCACCGCGGGGCGGGGCCACGTTATTACGCGAGGAGGGGGGAGGGGGCGAACCGGGGGCGGGGCTACGAGACGGGGGGGCGGGGCTGCGAGGCGATGGGCGGGGCTTCTGGGGCGGGGCCTCAGTGGCCACGCCCCCTCGTGCTGGCGGCGCGGGGCGGGATTTGCCCAATTCCGCCCGTTTCGGGGCAGGAACGGCCGCGGGCACGGCGGCAAAGCGCGGCCGGAGCAGCCCCGCCCGGCCCAGCCCGGGAGCCGGGGCTGGTGCCCGGGGTGTGCTCCTGCACCCGCCGTGCCCCCCGCACCCGGCTGCTGCAGGCGGTGCGCGCAGCCCCGAGCCCCCCATGGCCCCCCATGGCCCCCCATGGCCCCCATCGCCCCCCATCGCCCCCCATCGCCCCCATGGCCTCCCATTGCCCCCCATCGCCCCCCATTGCCCCCCATCGCCCCCATGGCCTCCCATTGCCCCCCATGGCCCCCCATGGCCCCCCATCACCCCCATGGCCCCCCATCGCCCCCATCATCCCCCATCGCCCCGCATCGCCCCACATCACCCCCATCATCCCCCATCGTCCCCATTGCCCCCCATCGCCCCCCGCCTTCACCGGGGCGCCGCCGTCCCTGAACCCCCCGGGGCAGGAGGCTGGCCGGGACGACGAGCCCTGGCCTGATGCGCAGACCCGTGCTGCGGGGAGCACCCAGGGGCGCAGCCCAGCTCCAGGCAGGCTGGGTGCCCACCGCGGAGCTCCGCAGCCGCCTGGGGCCCTGCCTGGAGCCGCCTGGGTGCCCGCCACGCGGGTCCGGAGCAGGTTGGGTGCCCAACGCTGTGCTCTTGCTTGGGTTGGGTGCCCACCGTTGCACTCTGAGCCGGCTGGTGCCCATCCCGGTGCTCTGGAGCAGACTGGTTGCCTGTCATGGCCTGGAGAGGGCTGAGTGCCCGTCAGTGCTCTCTGGAGCAGGCTGGGTGCCTGCCATTTTGCTCTCAGCAGCTTGGGTGCCCATCTCTTCTCACCGTGCTGCCAATGCCACCCGTTGGCACCGTGCCTCCCCCTCGGTGCACTTTTCCTGACGCCCCAAATCCGCCGTCACCCCCCGCCTCCTCCCAGCCCTGCGCCTGCCAGCAAAGCCGCAGCGGCGGGGGCTGTTTCCCAAGACGCCCGCCGTGCCTGCCTGGTTAACACCGATTTTTAAGTCAATGTTTGCTTTGAGGTGCCTCCCGGCTGCACCCCATTGTAAGCCGGAGCAGTTCCCAGGCGCTGGCCCAGGGGCTGGGCATTTTTGGCCGCACAAAGGAGCAGTCACTTAGCATTAGGGGCCGCACAATGCGGCCGTGTCTGCCGCCGCCCCAGCCGGATTTGTGTTTCGCCAGCAAAAGCCCCTCGGCTGAAAGGCGGCCGAGAGAAAAGGGAGACGAGAGACGTGTTGTGCTGGAGTAAAGGCGGCCTCTCATGGGGGGGCAGGAGCCACGGCTGTCCCACGGTCCAGGCGTGGGGATGCCGGCGATGTCCCATGGGGGCAGCCCGTGTGGGGAGGTCATTCTGGTGGTGGATGAGCAGGGGGACACGGGGCGGGGGGG
>CM021714.1:1443127-1708253 GCA_011074415.1 Stictonetta naevosa | reverse complement strand
CCTGGGGCAATTTGGGCGCCCGCACTGAGCGCTGGGGCAGGTCGGGGGCCCACTGTTTTCCGAGGGCGGTTGGACACAACGCGTCTTTTAAGAGCTACCAGGCTTTTACTCCCGGGCATTCCCTCTGAGACACTGTCAAAGGCACAAGTAGAGCCAGGGCCTGGGTTTGGGGAGGAGCGGCTTGTCCAGACAGGAGCATCCGGGCTGGGGGGCAGAGGGGCCAAGGGGGCAGAGCTGGGAGCAGCCCATAGCTGGGACAGGCCCCCAGAGGGGCACACGGGGCCTTCCGCATCTCCCCCCCACCCCCTGCTCCTCCATGCTACCGCCAGCACCGATCCTATTTCCCACTGTAAGGAATTTCCCATTCCTTATAGAGCCAAAGCAGCCAGGCTCTGGGGTCTGCAGAGCCTTAGGGCGAAGGAGGCTTTGGGAGAAGGAGAAGCCAGGACGGGGTGCCTGCCCTGCGCTGTGCTGGGTGGCACCAGTGAAACGTGCTGGTGGCTGTGGAGCTGTGAGCGCTTACCCGTGGGGATGTGGGCTGAGAACCAGCAGCTCGTTGTACCCGGAGCCCTCGGGAGCTCTGTGGCCGTCCCCATCCAAATGCCACACCAAGAGCTGCGGCAGTGTTTCATCCTCGTAACCCGGTGGGTTGAATCACGGCCATCTGAAGCCATCACCAGATGGATCTGGGCAGCGGGCTGGCAGGAGGGGGCTCTGGTGGGGATGGGGCCGTGCACCCCCAGCAGGGGCAGCGGGAGGGAACTGGCGAGGAGGCCGGGATGGGGAGGGATGGGCTGGGGAAGGGACCAAGGATGGGGCCGGGAGGGACATGGCAGGATATGCAGGGAGGGATGGGGCTGGGAGGGCTGCAGGGAGCGCAGGTCGATACAGGAGGGTGGTGTCAGAGATGCCTGGCATCTAGGAGGGCTTTAGGGGTCCCCAGGTGATGGCTCTGGGGGAACGTGGCAGTGCAACAGCTCTGGGAGGGAGGCTGTAGGGACAACAGCCCAGGCAGAGGCCTCGGTGCCCCTCCAGCAAGGTTTTGCCATCGGGGCAGCTCTGTCACGGGGCTCGGTGCCGGCATCTCCCTGGCAGCAGCTCGCTCAGCACGGCCGTGCCCAGCACTTTGCAGGGTGCTGCAGCCACACGCCGGGCAAAGCACCCGAGCCCCATGCTCCATGGGTCGGCCGGGGCAAAGGGCTGGTGCAAACGAGGGTTTTCTTGCTGCACAAAAGCAGAGACACTTAATTTATCTTCCCTTTACTCAAAGCTTCCCCGTCCCGAGCTAGTTATATGCATCCACAAAGAAGCTTTTTTCAGTAAAAGCTGCTATTTTTACTGGCTAATCTGAGTGCTGCCTTTGGTGCCTTGGCAATATTTGCCCAATAGTTTCTTTTGACAGACTTTGCCAGCAATGCCTGAAAAAATGCTGTTCGCAGCTCTGCCGGCCTACTGAACGCACAGCTGCCCCCCAGTGCTGACTTTTTTCATTATTGCTGCTCGCCAGGTGCAGGGGTTGCCCCTTGGGCACCCCACATCGGCTGGCACCCATCTTCCTGGGGGTCCCTGGGTGGGGATGGTCCAGGAGATGCAGGAGATGCTCCAGAGCTCAGCCTTGGCGAGGGGCGCTCGGGTCACCCTTCCCTTGCTGGGCACCTTGTTTTGGGTGCATAAGCCCAGGCATGGCAGGGTGGGGAGGATGCCCTTTGAGCCGAGCATCGCATCTCGACAGCCCCCCGGTGGGCAGGCTGCCAGGCAGCCCTGGTTGGCAGAGCAGCTCTGCACGCACACGCTCCGTTTGCAGCACTGTGTGGTCATAAACCCCAGGAAAAATCGTTAAAGTAACCCAGATGGTGAGCACTGCCGTAAGTGAGTATCGAATGCTCCTTTTATTGAGCCTGATTTTCCTTGTGCTGCTCCGAGACGCGTGTTGCAGCAGGAGCTGGAGGCTGACCTGCTCTGGCTCCTGTTAAACTGCCCCGCTGCTCCCCCAGCCCTCCAGGAGCTGGGGCTTGGGGGAAAATACTGCAGCAGTCTGGCAGCCAAAAATGCAGAGAATAACTCGTTTTGGTACAGGACCCCAAAACCTAAACCTGGCAGCCTGTTCTGCTAACATTGCAGGGTTTCTGTGCCTTGTCCTCCAAAATATGGCTCAAAGGAGCTGCCAGCAAAAAAAAAGGGGCGAGCACCTGAGCCGGGGTGTCCCCAGCACCTTGTCACCTCGTGTGCACTCCGAGCACACTTGCCCCTACCTGTGCAAGCAGCCGGAGTGCAAGAGATGAGGGTTCAAACCCCAGCTGCATCCCAGGCTCTTGCAACAGCCCCATTGAAGCCTCCCACACCAGAAGCAAGGAGAAAATCCACCTTTGCTGGCCTCGCTGAACCAGAGGATTTGATCACAGGTTCAGCATGCAGCTCCCCACCCTGGCCCTGTTCCCAGGAAGGATTTGCCCATCCTTAGACTTCCCCAAGCCCCTTAGGACGCCCAAGCCCCTCTGCCCTGACCATTCCAGAGGGGTGCAGGCAGCCGCCAGCCCTGGCTGAGCAGCCGCCTTCTCCCCAGGAGGGTCTGCCTGCTCGCTTCAAAGCCGTGTGGTTTCCCTGTTACGCAGGAGATGCTGTGGATTAGCATTGCAGCGGCACCCTGTCCCCTTAACCATCTGCCCAAGGGGCTGGGATGGGAGGTGAGGTGGGACCAGGGCAGGGAGGGGATGCTGGAGAGATGGGGAGGCAGAGGGGATGAGGGCCAGATCCTGACACCCCATTCGGGCCTTGCTCTGAGTACTGGGCCCAGGGAAAGCCAACTTCTGGTGCTCTTGCCTCTGTTAGCAGTAGCAAATAATTCACCAACACCTATTTGCTTCTGGCTTTTGGGGCAAATGGAGGCAAAGCTGGTGTCCATACGGGCCAAGCCTGGCCTGCAAAGCAGGTACCAAGTCCAGGTGTGCAGGGGGAGCTGGCACAGCCCCGTCACTGCCCCAGTCCCCATGGGGTTGGGGCTGTCTTTGGACAGGGACTAAAGCCGGGGTCTGTGCAGCTCAGGGGATAAAAAGGAGCCCCTGGAGACCACAGCTGCCCTCCCAGGTTTGGAAAAACCCTAATGTGCCAAGGGGCTGTGTGGCTCTGCATGGGCCGGGTGGGACAAGAGCCGATGTTTGGTGTCGGAGCAGGGCTCTGAGGGATTACACCCAGCTCAGGGCAGGCTGGGGCTGCGATGCCCGGGTACCACAGGTAAAAAGGAAAAAAGGAAAGCAAAAAGGTGCTGCTCCGCGCACCCGGGGCTGGGTTTTGGGGGGCAGCCAAAGCACATCCGAGAGCACCACCTCCTGGACAAGGCACAGAGCTCCCAGGAGGCCGCTGAAGGAAGGGCTCCTGCTGCTGCTTCTGGGGCCTCGGGTGTGCTCCCCTGAGCCTCTCCCCAGGCTGGGGACATCTCTGCAGGCTAAAATCAAACGCAGGTTTACTTCTCCCCTCTTACCCTTGGCTCCTTCTCACCAGTGCGAACCACCCGCTGTGCTTGAGAGGTGCCTGGGAAGAGGTGGAAGGAGGAGGGGCTGAGCAGAACCTCCTGTAAAGCCTCAGGTCTGCAGGTGGAGATTTGAACATGAAATACAAACCATAGTAAGATGTCGAGTAAAACTTCCCAAATTGGCTGCCAGTTACAGACATGGGCACAATGATTCCTCCTTCTCGAACTGAAGACTTCACCTGGCCGAGTGGCAAAGCTCCCTGCGTGCATCTTGCCACCAATA
Source organism: Stictonetta naevosa (assembly GCA_011074415.1). Lineage (NCBI taxonomy): Eukaryota > Metazoa > Chordata > Aves > Anseriformes > Anatidae > Stictonetta > Stictonetta naevosa. Next base: position 1,704,501 of record CM021714.1, on the reverse strand, counting down.
ATAAATTGGGATTTTTCTTACCGGGATCCTGGCCCCGGTGGAGCAAATGGATAGGGAGAGATCTGGGCTCATGGGAGACTTCCCTGTTTCATCAGTTAGCAGCTGCAGCATGGGCTTGACATGGAAATGCTGAGACCTATGGCACCAAACTCACACAGAGATCAATCTTCTGTCTGTAAGTGTGCTTTGAAGATAAGCAATTTTATGTGGCTATATATAATAGCTTTGTGCCTCCCGTCTGCCTGGTGGTTTGGAGTAGGGAGCCTGGGAAGATTTGCAGCATCCTTTCCTTGTAAAAAGCTGCAAAGATCTGCCCCAGATCTGTCATTGTTGCAGGGAGGGGACGCCGGCCACCCCAACCCTGCAGTCAGGGCTTTGTCCCCTCCTGGGTCAGCAACGTCCCTGTCTGCTGCCGATCCTGGGCAGAGCAGCTCTGGCTGTGGTCATGGGCCAGAAGCTGAGCCTGGAGCCACCTCCCCACCTGGAAAAGGGATCCTGGACCTGGCTTTGTCCCTGAACCTGGCCTCTTGTCCTTCAGGCACCGTCAGACCCAACCCTGTCACCCAGCAGAGACGTGGCCGCGCGTGGAAGTGGGGCAAAGGCACCAGGAACGGCAGTGACCGGGAGAGGACGAAACTGCTGACAAAGCCGGGGCCGCGATACACCAAAATCCCTTTGATTTCAGCGAGGCCAAAGCTGCCGAGGGAGGCAGACTTGTTTTTCCAGTACCTATGTATAGTGCCGTGAGCTCATCGTTTCCGACGGCGGAGAGTATCCGAACTATGGGAAGCAAAGCTTTCCACCCTGCCGCGGGGCCAGCCGGGAAGCTGCAGGTGGGGGCAGCGCGGCCACCCCGCATCTGCGGGCACTGCCCCGGTCACTTCTCCCCCTGAGCGCCCCGGTGGGTGCGAACAGCCCCAAGGAGAGCAGGCACGATAGGGGTGCGCACCCCAGCGGCGCCTGTGGGACCCCTGCCCTGGCTCAGTCTGGAGAGCTTTCAGCCTCCACCAGCGTGAGAAATTTGGGGTCATGAGGGGAGTGGCTCTGTCCCCGACCTGCGCAGCGGAGCGGATGGGGATGATGTGCTCCGGCTCTCCCTAGAGCTCGCGATGGGATTTCATGGCACAAGAAGTCCCCTGGGCACGACCCCCACCAGAGGTGCCCTCTGCAGAGGCTAGATGCATTTAGGCAGCTGTCCCATGGCACAGCATGGCACGGTGAGGCTGCACCCTCCCTTTTACTTCCAGAAACCAGCCCCGTGTTGTAAGCACTGCGCCCACGGTGACTGATACTGCTGCCCACGCCTGCCACCCGCTGCCCTGCCAGGGTGTGAAACCGTCCCTGCTCCCATTGCAGCGACTGGGGATCCATCGATGGGTTTTTAGGTGCCAGGGGTGCATTAATGTGCTCACCCACCCCTTTTCCACTTGTCCCATAGCTCCTGGAGAGCCTTGGGCACCTTCCTGAGGTTGGAGGGGTGCAGGACCAGGGATGGTTGTGCAGAGCCTCTCTGCCCCCAGGCAGGAGCCCTGCTTGTTGTCCAGGTTTCTCCTGAGCCACGGTGGAGCCTGCAGGTCCCCAGGGTGTTCGGGTCCCTTGAAGCCAGGCTGGCCACCCCGTGGCCACCGCCTGGGCTGGGGAGGCTGGGAAGAATTGAGGTGGTGGCAGGAACCATCCACCCTGCAAACAGTTTCTGGGAGGCTTTGGAGGGAAGATGCCTCTTGGCTCCTTGCCTGGGGGTCAGGTGAGGAACGACAGCACTCCAGGACAAGGGGCAGGGCCACAGGAAACCTCTCTGCGGGTTTCCAGCTCTCACGTGGCCAATCTGTGACTCACAGGTAAATGCAGGGGTCCCACCTGCCCCACATCTGCAGCAGCTGATGCTGGAAACCACCAGGCAGGCGTGAGGTGCCAGTGGCTCTAGTGCCTGCCCCGCTGTGAGCTTTTGGGGCTGCCCCCAGCCACGCTGGGGTTTGGGTGAGCAGCCAGCAGTGCGGTTGGGGACCAGCACCCCCTCCGCCCCTGTTCCAGCAGGGTTTGATCGCATTACACAAAGACATGCAGGCAGGACCGTGCCGCCCATCCCTGCCTCCGACGCCTGACGCCGGCTCCTCACCCACTCCCTGGCAAAGATCAGGGCTTAAAAACCCGAACGAGTTCCTCCGCATTCACTCCCCGGGAGCTGCCCTGTCCCTGCTCCTGCTTTTACGCAATGTGCCCGCGTGAAACACGCGGCCACCACCTCCGTGTTATATAGGCGTCCCGGTCCCCGTCCCGGCTGCTGCTCGGCGCTGGGGACAGTGGTGCAGTGCATGGAGAAGACCCTGCCCAGGTGCCCTGCAGCAGGTAGGGGGGCTCTGGGGCACAGGGTGAGGGTCTCCTGTGGTTCTTTAGGGAGCATCAAGTCCCTCAATCAGAGAGGAGTTGGGGCTTCCTCTGCTTGAGCAGGGAGGGGATGGCTTCTTGGGTCTGCGTGGCCATCCCGGTGCTGGGGGTGGCTGCTGGGCTCTGAGAGGGGCTGCGATGCCCACCTCTCCTGCAGCAGGGGGGATGACAAAAGCTCCAGACATGTCTGTGAGGACACCCATGGGTGCACTCAGGCTTGCAAAAGGGGGTGCAGATTGTGTTGGGTCTGAAAACACTGCCGAGGCTGGAAAGTTGCCTGCTTTATGGAGCTCCAGCTGCTGAACCACTCTAGCAGAAGGGAGCTGAGCATCCCTCCTTCACCTTTTCTCCTCCACCTTTTCTCCCTCTCCCTCCCCTGACCCCATGCTCCCTGGCCTCGGAAGCACATGGATTTCCTTCAGACCCAGCCCATGCAGGGGGCTCAGGACCGAGGTGGCCCCGCGCTCCCCGGTGCCCGAGGCCAGGGCAGGGGCCGGGTGAGGTGTCGGGGCCGGGCTGTGCCCTGCCAGCTCTGACTAACAGCAGACGCCACTCTCGGTGCTCGCAGCCCGCACCGTGCTCCAGCGGTGGCCCGGCCACCGGGCTGGGACATCCTCGGAGGGAGCCTGGTGTGGGGCTCAGTGCCTGCCAGGGATGCCACGCTCCCTCTTCACCCCCCTGCCCCACTTGCCCGTCCTCCCAGCTCCCCCACATCCCCTGGGGTAGGAGCATCTCCTTTCCTTGGTAGGTTTTTCTGTGGTCTTTGCACCTCCCACAGCTCTAGAGCTGACAGCAGAGCACAGAGGCACTGGTGCCACGCACCGAGCCTGCTTTGCCTGCAGCAGGGTGCCGGTGGGTGCAGCCCCATCCAGGGGCTTGCACCTTTTCCCTTTTCCCATGGAGTTTTGCAGCTGGGGCTTGTTGCTCCTGGTGGCTCCAGAGCTGAGGTCCTCCCATCATCCCTCTCCTGCACCAAGTTCCAAACAAGGGGTTTAATACCCCTAACAATGCCCTGCCTCATGGGGACCATGCCTCGTTGCCACCCACACATCTGTGAGAGGGCAAGGGCAAGAGAGCAGGGAGGAGGAGAGGTGGAGGAGAGACGGAGCATGCCAGCCATCGCACCCCAGACCTTATTAACCTTATCAACCCCCCGCATCCTTCCTCGCAGCTCGGGAGCGCCCGGGGCCCAGCAGGGATGTCGGAGACCTTGTCCAGCAAGGAGGCTCCCCCAGCCGAGTGCCCGGTCTGCTACGAGAAGTTCCAGCCTCTGGAGCACGCGCACCGCAGGCTCAGCTGTGGGCACATCTTCTGCCATGACTGCCTGGTGAAGTGCCTGCTCTCCGCCAAGCTGGACGGCCAGGTGCAGAGCAGCATCATCTGCCCCGTCTGCCGCTACGTGACTTTCCTCAGCAAGAAGAAGGCTCTTTGTCCGAGCAACCTGCTGTCGCTGGAAATGCCCCTGTCCCCTTCCTCCTTGTCCCAGCTGGCCAAACTGGAGCCCAGCAACACCTTGGTGGTGCCCAGCCACTTTGTGATGCCGGTGCAGAGCTTCAACCGGTGCCGTGGCATGGGGAGCAGCCCCGGGGACTCGCAGGGAGAGCTGGCACGGGAAGCCCACATCTTCGTCATCAGCAGCCATGGGATGCCGCTGGTGGACTCGGACTGCTCCTCCCTGGGGAGGAGAAGCCTAGCCGAAACACGCAGCACGGTGTCCTCCAGCTCGGCCCTGGGCGTGAAGTGCTGTCAGTCGCCCATCGCCCTAGCCGTCCTCCTCATCCTGACCGTGGCCATGCTGGCGGCTGTGCTCCCTTGGCTGCTGCTGGTGAAGAGGGACTCGTAGCGGGGACGGTACCGGCTCAGGTTCCATGGTTCGGGACCCTGCTGCTGCAGGGCTGCCACTGATGCCGGGGCCGGTGCCTCCTGGAAAACCTCCCTGGAGGGAGCCCAGAAGCAGCTCCAGGGGAAGCTCTTCCATCTGGCCAGGGACTTCTGGGTGTTTCTGAAGATCTCTGGGTGCTCACGTGCTGGATTTTTTTGCCTTTTGGTTAAAACGTGGCTTCTCAAGCCCTGCTATTGGGTTTCTCTGGCATTTTAGTGGCAAGATGGGGCAGGAAGGGACTCAGCTCGCTGCGCACGCAGTCCCAGCCGTGCCCTCCCTCAGCCCTGCTCTCAGGTCCCCAGGGTGGGGGCTGTGCTCCTGCTGCCACCGTGTCCCTTCTGCTCTGGGCATGCAGGGACAGGCAGCAGGGCAGGGGATGAAGCCAGGTCTAGGCTATGCCAGGGGCAGGTTTGGGAATCCCACCCTGGTCCCCATGGTGTGGGCAGCCGGGATGTGCAGCTGAGATTTGGGAATTTCTGTGCCCCGTCTAAAGGAAGGGTGAGCAGGGGCTGCTGGTCACCCCCTGACAGAGCTGCCAGCGGTGACGTGGACTTTCTCCTGCCACACTCCCGCCGTGGCTGGGCACCCCAGTACTGCCTCTGCACCCTCACCACCACCTTTGTCCTCCTGACCCAGTGCCCAGCCCCGTGGGTGCTGCTGGTCTCACTCGTTCTGGAATGCGCCCCGAGGACCTCGGTGCTTTTGGACTGCCTGACCCATATGGCGCAGGAGCAGGATGTCCCTCGCTGTCACCCGCAGGAGGTGGCGGCAGGCAGGAGGGTGGCACATGGTCCCCGTGCTCCCTCAGCGAGATTCCCACTGCCTGGCTGGGCATCAGGTGGCCAGAGTGCCAAAGAGACAGCTTTGGGATCATCCAGGACATTTCAGGGGGACAGATAAAACCGAGCTGGGGCTGGGAATGCTGCTTGTTGGGAAAGGATCAAGGCAGCCCATGGCCCACCTCTGGGCAGAACCAGGACATCACTCATCCAGCCCTGTGCCTCAGTTTCTCCACCTGCGCACTGACCCCCGCACGAAGCACTGGGAGATCACCCGAGGAAAAAGACACCGCACCGGAATGGAAATCCTATTTCATAACAAATAATTACCTGACAATAACGCGCCCATGCCTCATCGTTTAATAATTACCCTTGTTATGACGCCATGTGTCAGGGGAATTACTGGAGGGTGCCAGGGAGCCACCCCCTTTATAGGGGCTGCCCGGAGGTGGGTAGGGCTGGAGCAGCCCACTTTTGGCTGCTGTTGCTGGAGTCTCGGGGATGCTTGGCAAGGGGGTGGCAAAGAGCCTCAGCAGCAGCTCTGGGGTGCGGAGGGACATCCTGGGATGTGTCGGGGTGACAGCAGGGAAGAGGGGACCAAGAGGTGCCATCAGCAGGGACAGGCAGTGCCGTGGGCCTTGGCTGGGAGTCTGGGGGCATCCCTCCCCTTTGGGCAGGAGGTTGCCACAGGGTGGCACTGCTTGGCCAGGGATGGCTGCCGGGGCTGGCGTGGTGGCAGGAGCAGCCCTGGGTGGTGGCACTCTGCGCCTGCAGCCCCTGCCTTGGTGGGCGAGGGTCACGGAGCCCCCCCGGGAAGTCCTGCAGCAAGCAGGCCCGAACGAAGCAGGGCCCAGTTGTACCAGCAGCCACGCAGCAGCCCAGAGCCCCCCGCAGCCCCACGTCCTCACCAGGGCCACCCCTGGGTGCCGGGGCCCGTCCTGGGGTCTGCGTGCGTCTGTGAGGGTGATCCCAGCCCCGTCCTGTGCAGATGGACGAGCTGCCAGCATCCTGTTTGCTCGTTATTCGTGCTGATGGCCAGAGCCAGACCTTCCTGAGCCCTGTCCGGCTGCAGGTCCCCGGGGAGGTCTGGCTCTCCTCAGACCAGACCCCCAGGCACTGCACAGCTTCACCCCCACCAGGGGCATGGCGGGGCTCTGAGGCCATTTCCAGCTCGGCGCTGAGTCACTCAGGGCTTCGGCTCCTTGTGGTGACCTGAACATTTCAGGGACAGGCGCAGCTCGGGGCCGTGCGTCGGGTGGCTGTCCCCCCCCCCCCGCACATCACCCGCCGTGGGGACACTGGCGTAGTCCTGCCTTGCCCCTGCCGTCTCCCCCAGCAGACACCAGCACTGCTCTGTGGGCAGTCACCCACTCGTGCCCACATTCTCTGGGCAGCATCTCCTTGCAGAGTTGCCATCAGCTGCAGCTCCTGGCACACCGCTGGTGCTTGCGATTCAGTCTGGGAGCTGCTGGAGATCCCCCGGGATGCCCTGGGGCCCTGGCTCCATCCCAACCCCTTCCCCTTTCCCCTTTTTGTCGCTGGAGAGGGCTGGGATGTCCCGTCCCTTGTCCCCTGGTGACAACGGGGCCCTGTCCCCTGCCACAACCCAGAGGCTGTGATTTTCACGAGCAACCCCAAGCTGCCCAAGGCAGGAGCCCATTAGGGCAATTATTTTCTAAGTGCATCCGGGAGGGAGCTAATGGCTCTCCTGCAGATGAGGAAGGCCAGCATGCATGCACACAAAATTAAAGGTCAGCTAACAAAAGGGCCAGACACATGTCCTCCAGGCAGCTCTGGAGGAGGGGACACATCCTGGTGGGCAGGGGCTGTGTAGGACCCTGCCATGAGGATGAAAGTCTCAAGAGATGGGGCAGGATGCCGGGAGCTCTGATGCTGGTCTGGGACTGCTTTGCAAGCATGTGGCAAGAAATAAAGCCCAGCTTGGGCTGGACTGGGGTAGAGTGTGGGCATCTGGGGCATTGTGTGTGCAAGTGTGTCCGTGTGTCCTCATGTCATGGCAGCTGGCTGTGCTCAAGGTGCAGTTGGATGTGTTTCACTATCAGTGCACAGGTTTCCATGCATGTTTTCATGCCTTGTATTTTATTTCAAGTAGGTGCTGATGTATGTGCGTGCCTAAGTAGAAGTTTCCAGAGACAATTGAACTGAAGTGAGTGTCCGGGCACCTTCCCCCCACCAGCCCTGGGGCTGTGGCACCAGCTGTCCCCAGGGAGGGACATCTGGCTGTGCGTGATGTGGAGCCTGCCCGTGCTTTTAAAGGAAATCAAAGTCCCCTCTTTGCCGTCCTGCTCTGCGTGGGTCAGTTTGGGTTGTCCCTTCCCTCCGGCCCCCCACACCTTCACCTGCTCCAGCAGTGCACCTGCCCAGCCCAGTGGGGCTGGAGCTCTCCTACACCCTGGTCCTGGGCAGCGAGATGAGGGTGGAGCACCCCAGGAGCTGGTGTGTCAGAGACTTTTCCCCTTCTCTGTGGTAGGAGAGGTCTCCAGACCATGTCCCTTCCCAGGAGCCCTGCAGCTTGGCCACGGGCTGGATGAGCACAGAGACATGGCCCCGACTCGATGAGCAGCATCGGAAGGGCATTGCTCTCGGGGTGGCCGCCTGGCACTGATGGCATTCCCGGTGCCAGCCCCCAGCCTGCTCGCACTGGGCACCAACTCCTGCCGCGGGTGCATGGCCCTATCCATGCTGGGTACATTGAGACACAACCCCAAAAGCTGCCTTTCCCACTCACCCGTGGCAGTGGGGCACCAGGCTATGTGACCCCGAACCAGCAGCCAGCCTCCCCGCTGCAGGCAGGATGCTTCGGCGAGCACCGCCAGGTATCACCACCACCCAGGCAGGCAGGCTGGCCTGGGGACCTGCCCTGGGCGCCAGCTGGCTAGGAAAGGGGTGGGGATGTGTGTGCCAGCTCAGTGATTTGATAAGCATGGCCTTCTGGAGCAGGCTCGGATCTCCTGCTGCAGGTTTCGGAAGCCTGTTGAGAAAGGACTCAGGCACAGCGGCTGTCTGCCCACGCAGGTGCCTCTGAGGATGCCCCTGAGGATGTCTCTGAGGATGCTTCTCACATGGAGAAGGAGGGTGAACAGGTCCTTTCCAACAATACGTCCTCTGCCCTCCTGAAAGAAAACTCCCCGGCACTTTTGTAACTCCCGTAGGACCACCAGCACAGTCACCATGAGCACAAGGGCTTAATGCTCTCTTTTTAGGAGAGGGAATAAAATCCACGCCAGGGCTGATGGGTTTCTCCCAGGCAGGGAGGGGTGATCCACGGGCAGAGCGCTGCTCTGAGCTAGAACAGCTGGGTGAGGAGTGCGTGGCGATGGATGGGTGTTAGGTGGGTGGTGGGGCTTCAGGTCAGTGTGGGAATGGCACTAGCTGGAGGTGGGCACTAGATGGATGCATGCCTGTGAGGATAACAGGTTGTGGGGGGTGACCGGCAGAGCAGTGCTTGTCCACATTTCTCCATGCTGTGTGGACAGTAGAGAAAGTGGGCATGAGGACGACACACAGGACTTTGTAAGGTGACCTGAGCCTTCCCACAACACTGTGGCCGTCACGAACCCCCTTTTGGTTAGCTGGCACCATGAGCTGTGCATACACCAGGGCTGTGCTTGTAGCCCTGCCAGCTGGTACGGGAGGTCCACATGGAAAGGGTGGGTGGGAGTCCCAGGAAGCCCTGGCCAGTGTTGCCAAGAGGCAGGGCCAGAACAGCTGTCAGACTGGCAGATGTTCCTGATGCATTTAAGACGTTCTCCTGCACAATGTCCAGCCCTTAGCTTTGCCATTCCTGACCCACCTTCCACCAGTGACCCCATGGAGTCTGACCCTGCAGGTGGATGTGGTGTGCAGCAGCCAGCGCAGCATGATGCTAGCTGCTCTGCAGGACCCGGGGTGCTGCTGGTCCCAGCGTCCCCCAAGTCATTTCCTTCCCTTCCTCTGCCTAAAATTGCTGGCTTGGCAGCCCACCCTCAATTTCCAGTGTGGACAGGACCTGAGGAAGATCTCCAGCAGCTCCGGTGTGTGTGATTTCCCAGGCTGGAGGGCACGCGCTGCCCTTCCCACGCCAGCAGCTCAAGGTCTTTTCCTGGTGGCGGCAGGGCTGTGTGCTCTGGGTGATGGCTGCATAATGCATCATTAGCAGGAGAAGGTGGCGCTTCCATGGCTCGGAGATGGGAGGGGTGGGAATTGCGCAGGGCCCAGGAGTGCTTCCTGGCCAGACACGACAGCCGGCTCCATTAGGAGCCAGCCTCTGAGAGCCCCGGCTACATCAGCTGAAATCTCGGCATGAATAATTGAGAAGAAGGCTCCTCTGAGCTTCCTCTCCTCCCCTGCACCCAGCCCATGAAGGCTGGGTTGTCCAGCTGGTGTGGGACACGGACATGGTGACACCGACCCAGACGGGCGTCCCCATGCCTGGGTCTCTCCAGCCAAGATCTTCTCAGCTCCACCTCCAGCACACGGCAGCCACCTTTTCACATTGTCCACCTGTGCCAGCACATGGGGCATGGCCCCAGGCTGGGCTCCTTTTCTGGAGCCTTGCAGAGGAGTGGGGTTCTCCAGACCTAAAATTGGCCTGGGGGCCTGGCAGTACCTGTGGGGCTCAGCTGGCGTCCCCCTGACACATAAATGCCCGTGGCTGCAGCAGCTCACCAGGACCAGATGTCCATGCCCTGCTGAAGGTCCGATTGATTTTTCCATAAAAGCCATTCACAGCCCTATTTTGTCAGAAACTTAGCAACCGGACACAAAAAGAACCAAAAGCCTGAAACACCTTCAGATCCTGGGACAAGCAGGGATGGGCGATGCTGGGGGGGGGGGGGGAGGATGTGCCTGGGGTGCTGTGGGACTGGTGCTAGGCACCCAGCTCCCTCTGCATGGACAGATCCTGGAGCAAGCATGCAGAAGCCCTTACCCTGCTCTGGGCAGCTGGGTTCATCAGCTGCCACATGCTGATAAACACCTGTGTGTGACGGGAAGGTCTGATGTTAATTTAGTTGGTTCTAAGATGTGGAGCCTCCAGGAAAACTTGTCCTTATCTGCTCAGATCCATCAGGAGTTGGAGCTGCTGGGCATCAATACAGGGCAAGATTGCAGGCAGCTGCTGGGAAATCAGGGATGTCCAGGGCCCCTGGGGAGAACATCCTTGGGCTGTTCCCAGCCAGGCCCCAGAGCTGCAGCGAGCCCCAGGGAAGCAGAGGGATGCCAGCCTCGCACAAGGGCTGCTCTCACCAGGAGATGCTCTTTAGCTTTATCCCAGCCCCTGGGCGAGATCCTCTGGCTGCTGGTCGCAGTCACTTCTCACCCATCTCGCTAATGACTGCAGAACTTTCAAACGAGCACCAATTAGCTTCTGGCCAGCACTCCTGGGCTGATCCATTTGGAACCCAGCCAGGGCTCAGGCAGGTATTAATGGGGCTCAGCTCGTTAGTGGAGGCTGGGAAGAGGAGCAGGGCTGGGCCGTGGGCTAGGAGGGGTGGCAAGACCCAGGGGATGCTGTGCTGCTGCCTGGGCAGGATGGCACATCCCTCCCATCCCAGGGGCTCTGGAGGATGTAAGGGTGTATCTGCTTCTGCTGGCAGCTGCCTTTTCCCTTCCTGGTGAAAAACAAGCAGGGTTATGCTTCCCAACCTGTAAGTATGACCCCAGCCAGGCCTGAAGGGCAGCTGAGGGCTGTGTTGTCCCAGCAGGTGGCTCCAGGATGAGGTTCTGCCTCTGCCCAAGGGGGGACGAGAGACTGGGGCTCAGCCCAGCCACGCGCTTTCTCTGGCTCCTGGTGAGCATGTGAATGTTGCTGGGCATTAGGCAAAGCACACACTTTTCTTCAGCCCTGAGCCTGAGGGGAGGTCTGGAGGGCTCAGCTGAAGCCAGAAGTCTCATCTGGAGGCTCCTGTCAGCCCTTGTCAGCTGCTCAAAGGGACATCGTGTGTCCAGGAGGGCAGGAAGATGGGACAGGCAGCGGCGCCCTTTGTGGCTGCACGTGCCACATGCCCTGAGCGTGACCGATACCAGCAGCCGACTGCAGCAGCCCTGGGTGGGGACAGAAGCGAGCCTGCGAGTCGCAAGGCGGTGCCCAGCCCTGGCAGCTCAGCGAGATGGCATGAGGGTGATGATGGCACGAGGGCAATGTCAGCACCGGGCTGGCATGCGGAGGGAGGAGGCACTGCTCTGCCTGCTGCTTCCCACCCTGTGCACCTCCACGCTGGGCAGCTGCAGCAGTCAGGGGGCTGGGGGGGGCTTAAATCCCAGTTCGGAACCCGCAGCTGTGCGGGGAGGGGCAGGGCTCACTGCAGGGGGGCTGTGCAGTGGGGGAGACCCAGCTCCTCCAGGACACCCAAACCCCGCCGCTACCCCCCTGCACCCGTCTGCACAGTGCCTGCGGGTTCTGGTCCTGGTCTCCTTCCCACAGTCCATTCTGCTGCCCTGCCTCTGAGCAGAGCTGGCTCTGCCCACGGGTGAAGCACCAATTTAACCAAATTGCTGCCTAGGGGCTGGCTCCTTGCTTGATCGGCCACGGGTGGACATCAGTTTCAGGCTGGTGGGATGCCCGGGAGGGTCGGCTCCTGCTCCGGGCAGAAGGCACTCGCTCAGAGCTGGTGTCCCAGCGGTACTGCCTGGCGTCATTGCCTGTGATCTCCTGACAACGGCTGATTCTGAATCGTCTTGGCCCCTGGAGCCCTCTTAATGTGAGTTCATATTTGAAGAAAAAAGGATGTGGGGGCCCCCCCCCCCCGCAGCGCCCGCTCCGCACAGAAGACGGGCAGCAGTTTTTATTTTTTTTTTTCTTATTTTTCCTTTTTTTTTTTTTTTTTTTTTTAATAGAAAATCTTACTTGCACAGGAGGGGGTTTCCTCATATTGCCTGAAAAGGATTAGTGCTGCTGCTGCTTGCTGCTGATGTTCTGTCTCTGGCATATTCTACACATTTTCCAGCTCTCGCTCTCCCCTGTGTAACAGCCACCCGTGGGCAGAGTTACCACGGCCAGAAGTTCCCCCTTTACTCCACCACCTACTGTCAGTAACCAAAAGGCTTTGAAAAGGAAGGCAGCAACTTTAATAAAAAAGTTCCAGGCAGGTGACGCCAACCCCCTTCCTGCAGAGCAGAGCAGACCGCTGCAGAACACCCTGCACAGGCTCTGGTCCATTCCGTGTCCCCAGGACACGGCCTCCCACCCTGCTCGATGTGGTTGATGCCACCCCTTGGTAGGGGGATGCTCTGGGCCACGTCCTGGGGTGATAGGAGGTGGTGCCAGTTCTACCTGGGGCAGGATCAGGCCCCCAGTATGCCTGAGTTTCCAGTGTCAGTTACTTGGATGCTCTGAGGCTGTGGTGTGCAGCACATCCGTGGACTTGAGCAGGAGCCTTCCTGCCCAGGGAGGGCAGACGGGATGGTTCAGTGACTGCAGGGCCACCAGTTGCTGAGATGCCAGCCCTGACATCAGGCTCATGAGCCCCAGGAACTGGGGGCAGAGAATAGCTGCTGGGTTCTCCCGGACCACGAGTTGCCATGATGACAACTTGCCCATGAGCCCCACTGCAACTGCTGTTGGCCCAAGGAGGTAAGTAATAAGGCTGACATGGACAGCAAGGGCCTGATAGTACCCGTAAAGCATTATTTGGTCCAAGCTGCTTTCTAGGCAGTGGCGACAGTGGGCATCCCCCCCTCAACCCTCCTGTGGAGGCTCGAGAGTCCTGTTCCCTGTGTGCTCTCCTCAGGAGCTCTCTAACTGGGTAAGAAATAGCTGATGGAGCTGGGCTGAGTGCAAGCAGCATGTGTGCAAATGGCACCTCCATCACCCAGGGGGGGCTGTGGAGGTCTTTCTGAAATGGTGGGGAACATCTCTCCTGCAGCACATCGGTACAGCTCTGCTCTGAGCCTCTGACAGATGAGGTCCAAGTGCCAGCGCTGCCCTGTCCACCCGTGCCCAGAGGGAAGGGCTGACGGGAGCACCAAACTTCACCTCGGAGGGGAAGTCACAATGGAATGTCTTAAATGTAACGGAAAGTGCTGAACAACCCATTGATGGGTGTTACGAGTGCTTCCCTCCTGCACAAAGTCTCTGTGGACTGCATCAGGAACACGGGAGGAAGGAGACACGGATCTTTTGGTTCCCTCCCACCCAAGAGCTGTGCTTTGAGTCAGCAGGGAGCTTGTTTCGGTGTTGAGCCACCACCAGTTTGACAGATGAAGCACTAAATCCTCTCCCACTTCTGTAGCTCCAGTAGATCTTTAAACAGAGACCTTCTGAGCATTTCAGTAAGTGCCACTTAGAAAGTGCCTGAGATCTTGCTGAGATTAGCTGAAATGTATCTTAGACATCCACGCAGACGCCTGCTGGATTTTGTTCAGGAAATCCTCTGTCCTGCTGAATTTTGTCGTCTCTCTCTCCCAGTGGGTGCACCCACGTAAAGACGAGGTCCCCAAGCTGCACATCAGACCCGCACCTCAGGCCAGCCCCGCAGCAGCGAGCCCTGCTGAGCCTGTTCTTCACATCCACGCGGAGAGCTTGGCAGATCTGGTCCTGCCTGCCGGCCGGATCCTGCCACTCCACACCTGGCCCCTACCAGGACAACTTGCAGTGGTTCTGCTGCCACCAGGTTGCTCCTGTTGGGCTCTGGCCGTGGGTCGGAGTGAGCATGGTGTGCTCAGGGGGGATGTGAAGGCTCCGTGTGGGGTGGCTGCGCTTCTCATGCCCAGGGTGGCAGCGATGCACCCGGCAGATCCGTGTAGTGCATCTCTGTGTATTTTCAGTGGCAGGTTTGCAATAGAAGACCATGTCTAAGGGTGGTGTGACGGAGTCCTAGTTTGGTGTTACTCCTCTCCATCTGCTTGCTCCAATTCCTCATATTCTGGTCATCTTCTGTTCCTTATAACAGATAAAAAGAGATGTGAATACTTTAAAAAAGCCTGCTGATACCTAAGAAATTCAAGATCTATCCAATTAGGACATGTAAAATCAAAACTCTGGGTCTCAAGGGACCATTGACCACCAGCCCTGTCAGCTGTGGAAGTTCCAGCAGACTTCTGCCTGGGTGACAACCAGGCTGTCCCTGGGCTCACAAGGGCAGCCAAGCCAGCCTGACCTGGGCACTGTGATACTCAGGACCAGCCTGGGTAAGGGTACAAATAGGGCCGCTAATATTTGGTCACAAAAGGAGCTTTTCTTCTGGAGGATCTAGGCAAACCATCACAACCATGACATCAGAGGGGTTGATGTGCTCCCCCCCACTGCCACCAAGGCGCAGAGGAGGGAAGAGCAAGGCTGTGCGATACAGGGGGCCAAGCCTCCTGGGAGCATGCACAAGCCATGGATGAGGACTCCTGGCATGCCCTTGTGTAACATTTTGGGGTTAAACCAGCAGGCAGGAAGAGCTGGAGGCTGCTCGTTTGGGTGAAGAGCAGTCCACATCAGGGGGGTGACCGTGGGAGCGCGGGAGGAGGGCTGCTGGTCCCCAGTGCCCTGCACACACGGGCACCGAGCCCTAGGCTGCGACCCCCCCCCTGAGCAAACAGCGAGAACAAAACCACAAAAACCCCAGGCTGGGAGATAAGCTCTTGGGTCAATAGGGCCCTGGGCTCAGGCCAGCTCTCCCGGTGCTGCACAGAACGGAGCCTCCATGGGACAGGGATGTGCAGATGCTTCCCTCGTGCCTGTCCTCCCCCTGGTGAGGCTGGCCCAGCTGCAGGCCTGCAGGGGCTGACTATGGCAGCCAGTGAAGGCACCAAGCCCTGGCTGTGCCCATGCCCCTCCAAGGGCTGCCCAGAGGAGGAGAAGGGCACTGGAGGCACCTCGCACACCCACAGGTGTGGGGACACGCTCCTGATTTTTGACCCAGCCGGGGAACGGTACCCACCCTGCCCACAGCCACGTACACTGGCAAGCATCAGAAAGCAGACAAATTGGAGAGGGGAAAATGGATGAGCAGGTCACACCCCATGGGGACCACCGCCTCCTGGGGGTCTTCACGAGCCTGGCAGTCGTGGTAGGGGGGACAGGTGGTGACGGGGGCCTTGCACCCATTTCCACTGGGTGTTGTCCCCAGGCAACGTGCCGAGACCTGCACCCAACAAGGGACAGAGACATTGAATGGTGACAAAGCCTCAGCCAGGCTTCGCAGCTGGATCGAACAGGATTAGCATTCGCAATTAAAAATCCCAGAGCAAATAAAGGAGGGTGTTGTTAACCGCTGCCCTTCCTCATGTATAGCTGCAGTATCCAACTAATGCTTGTTACAGGCTCTTATCTGGAGGCGCATCAAGGAAATGCTTAAAGGAGGTAAACCAAATGGCACCTGGGTGGAAAAGCACCCAGAGACCTGGTGGTGGAGGGTAAAACCGAGGTGCTGGCCGGGGCACCCCATCAAGTGCAAGGGCTGTGAAACACCGTGACTCAGGCTGCAGCTTCCCCACCGTGAGGAGTGCAGAAAATGTCCGGGCTGCCTCTTGCAGCCACTGTCCTCGGGATGAGAAATGCGGAAAAATCAGTAAATGAAAACTTGTATCGTTAACTGCGAGAGGCTTTATCTATATAAAATCATGTGAGCAAATATCTCCCGGGAGGCTGATGGTTGGGGATCTCGTCATTTGGCAATCTTCCTCCTGCACTGTGTTCGGTCTGTGTGTGCCTGGGGCGCTGCCCTGGCTGAGATGCCAGAGCCGAAGGGAGGTGAGTCTGGTCCCAGGGCACGTGCAGTGGGGCATCGCCCTCGTCTCTGCCCCCTCTTTGTCTCATGCGCTGCTATAAAACCTTTAGGTCCTCGGGGCGAGGTTGGCTCTGGGGTGTCCTGCTGTCATTGTGTGGCATACAGCTCCGAGCACTGCGGGGCTGCTACTAATTAATTCAAGCTAATTGGCTCCAGCAGCCACGCCGGCTTGCTGGTGAGGAGGAACATCCCCTTGGGACACCAGGAAGGAGGCAGGACACCGTCTGCGGCGGTGCTCACTCGACACATGGACATTGCCACCTCCGTTGGGTTCTGCAGTGAAGTTATTGCTCGCAGGTGAGGCCAGACCCGAACCCTTTGCAGCAGCTCCCGGCCAACCTGGACGTTTCTACGTCACCTCCGTGGGGCTGATCTTCAGCACGGGCCCAGCGCCGCACCGCCTGATCTTTGTGCCCACTGGAGCACAAAGTCTGGGGCAGCCTGACGTTACGAGAGCGTAATCTCAAAGCCAGTGCTCAACCATGGCACTTTGCACCCAGTTTCCGTATGTTCAGCATTTGTCACCAGGCTGTGTGTTGTACCAGTGCTGTGGCGACATGACCTTCCCTTGGCTTTTCCCCATTGCCTTACTGGGAACACATCCCCCTCTGGAGGAGCCTTGGCAGCGCTGGAGCTCGCGGTGGTGTCACACAGGTGTGCGGGGCTGAGCTCGGCCCCAGGACCATCAGGGCTTGCTCCTGCCCCTGTTTGCTCGCTCGTGCCCCATTCGCACAGAGGTCTCAGTGTGCGACAGCCTGGGTCTGCGTCATTCTCAGTGATTTTATTTGCCCAGGCTGCAATTATCTCTGTGAGGCTGCTGACATTGCCCGTCCCTCGGCCACTAAGAACTGTCACAAGACAGCTGTGGCTCTCCAGGACCCGCAGCTCACAGCATCGTCTGTGAACAATGAAGAACGGAGCAAATAAACCCCAGGTACAAACCCCACTCCTGGTTTCCACCCAAGCCACCTTCCCCAGACTCATTTGCACAGGCTCCTCTCATAAGACCCATGCCCCTACCCATCATTAATCCACCCCAGAGCCTTTTACACGTAATGTTGCTCCTGACGCGTGGCTATCACCGACAGGTCCGGCTGCCATGCCAAGACCTCGGCGCTCCCCATGGCTAGCGAAGCGTCCCTGTGCATGCCAAGCTGCAGGTACCTTTCCCCCAGGGGTCCGTCTGGGTGGGCGATGCTGCAGGGAACAGCAGACCCTTCCTTTTGGCCTTTGGGGATGCTCTCCACCGGGTGAATGATGCGTTGGAGCTTCCCGGCAGGTCAGGATGCTCTCCCAAGTGCGAGTTTCCATTTTGGCTTTGCCGGCGCCGCGAGTCAGTTAAATCCCAGCTCCCTAAAGGGGACCTCGATGTTGAATGTGTACCAGAAGACCCAGAAGACGAGGCTGAAGGCGAGCAGCAGCGACCCCATGTAGATTAAGAAGTCCCAGTAGCTCAGAGGAGCAAAAATCCCCAGCAGGAGGAGGATGAGGCCGACCACGTCGCACAGCAGGGCCAGCAGCAGGATGGCAGCGCAGCGCCCAGCCAGCCCGCGGAGGGCCATGGTGCAGCCCCCGGCGCCGGCAGCATCCCGCGGTCCCTCCCCGCAGCCCGGCGCTGCCAGGAGGAAGTACAAATGTCACAACACACCTTGCAGAACAATCGGGAGGGAGCGCACGACACGGCTTTAACCGTTTCGTGGCCCGGCCGTCGCTGCCTTCGCTTCTCCCGGAGCAGATCTCAGCGCTTCCCTCGCTTTTTGGGGAAAATGAAGCAGTGGGGCTTTGGCTGGAGCGTCAGAAATACATCTCCCTTGCAACACCTTCAGAAAGCAGGTCTTGCTGGAAAGCCAGAAATCAAACAACCTGTGTCATCGCCCATCCCCAGAATGAGAACTGTCAGGGCAGTGACGTGTCGCTGCATCACGCAGGACTTCCCAGAGCTCCTGGCTTGTCTCGGAGCAGCGGGTGCTGCTTGGTGCGATCCCGGACTGATGCTCCCTGCTCCCCCTTTGCCGTGTAACACTGGGCTCATCCTTCTCCTCTGCCCATGCCTGCCTGGCAAGCAGGGAGAGGCTGGGGGTGGCGGAGGCTCCTGGGAGCCCTTGGCTCTGGGAAGAAAAGCCCAGGGCATGACCACTGCGGGTGGCAGCCACCCGCACATCTCTCGGCCACCCTGAGGCTGCGAAACCTCGAGACAGGACCCTTGGGTACAAGGCTGGCGTCAGGGACAGGCTGATGGCCAGAGGGACGGGGACACCACCTGCCTGGCCCCAGCACTGTGCGAACCAGAGCATGAGCTGCTCTGCCTGCTCCAGGAGGCGTTTTATTTATTTATTTATTTACTTATTCCTCCTTTTCTCAGAACAATGAGGGCTTTTGAATATGCAAATAAATAACTGCTCTCTTCTTTGTGCATTGTCCCCCTCCAGGGCCTGGGGGAGAATCTGCTCCCTGCCAGCCCTGGATCAGTCACCCAAGGGCTGGCAGGAGGTGCTGGGGCACAGCTGCTTTCAGGACCTGAGCACCCCGTTTTCAGGAACCAGATACATTTCCTGTGGTCTTCCAGTGGGCTACTGTGATAATGGAGATGGACAGAGGATGGAAGAGCGGTTTTGCAGCCCTGTTCAGCTGCATTCTGATGAACCTGCTGGAAGTTTAGCACTGGCCCTAGTCGCAGTTTTTCAATGAGAGCCCTGTCACTCTCTTCTCCCTCTGGAGGGAGGGACCTGCTCATTGTCCTCCCTCCTGTCCCACAGATGTATCCACATATCCAGTTCCCGTTTCTTTTTTTTTTTTTCTTTTCCTTCCCCTCCCCCCCCCCCCCCCCCAATGTCTTCACCTTTTGTTTGCTGAATTTCAGAGACCTCTCCCATTAAACAGACAGTTTTTACCATGGGACAACCCCTGAAGATGCCTCAAGACTTTTCTGTCCCTTCTAGCCTGCCTTTCTCCAGCCTCTGATCCCAACAGACATCAGCCACAGCAGACAGGGCATCACCCCAGGAGTCCCCTCAGACCAGTGATGTCCTCCAGAGCAAGCAGCTCAGTGAAGACGGGTCTGATGCAAGGAGCTCGCGTCAGCTCTGGCCTGTCCAGCCCCGCGCTACAAAAGGCTGGTGCCACCCTGATCTCATCAGGTCAGACCAAGAAGTCTTCTCCTCTTTCATGCCTTGGGTATGAGAAAAAAGTCCAAGAAAACTCATGGAGGTCGTTGCAAGCCTGAAACAGGAACCGCTGACCCCACTCCAAGGATGGAACACCTCTGGCACCTCCGATCCCTCCGGAGGAGACGCTGCATGGTGGGGTGGCCTGTCCCATGCCTCCAGAGTCCCCCCAGGTTTGCTCGGAGGCCTGGGCAGCATTTACCACTCAGTCAAGGCTTCCTTCAGGCCCTAAAGCCGCAGGTGGCAGGCTGGTTTCAGCCCTCGGAGGAGGAGGAGGAGGTGGGCTCAGAGCTGGCTGGGGCTCGCGCACCCAAATGTCTCAGTGTGGGGAGGTGCAGGGGGGTTGGAGGCTACTGATGGGAGATTTCAGCAGTGCCAGCTCTCCCCTCTCTGCTTTCCTCCTGGCTTTGATAAGCCAAACGCTGGGGGATACCAAAGGTCCAGCTTGGATTTGCTGTGCGGGAGGAAGGGTTTTTATCTGGGTGCATTTCAGTGGTGCTGAGCTATGCCAAGCAGTGTGTGACAGCAGCGATTTGCCCATGATAGCACTCAAGGAAATGCGACACACTAAATAAAGTCACTCCCCTGGGCTGGGAAGGAGCCCAAAGGTTTCCAGAAGTTCATTCACCTCCAATTAACAGCTCAGAAAACTGCACCAGCTGCATTTTGTTCCCAAGGCATTAAATAAAAAATAAATAAATAAAAAACAGACAGCGCTGCCTAGCTCTTCTGCCTTTTTCTAGCCCAGTTCTGCTGTAGCTGGAAAGATGATGTTGGAGGAAAACGCTCGCTCCCGGAGCTGGCCCAAAACAGGTTTGCAGAAGTATGCGGCAGGAGCGAACCAGTTCTCCAAAGGGAGCAGCGAGCACGGCATACCCCTGTTACACACTGGTCGGGCACAGCGGGAATTTGAGCAGGTGAATGGAAGTGCTCTGACAAAATCTTTGCCTAACGGGTGTCAGTCAATATTTGTTTAACTACAGCACGGGGACAGAAATCCTTAAAAAGGGGCACGGAGGGGCTGCTTTCCTCAAGGCCAGCCCCCATGACAGATTCAGCAGGCGAGAGCTGGCTCAGACCTGAACGTTCAGACCCGGTTGAAGGGACAGCTTGCCCACTGCTCCTCCGGGACCCAACGCAAGCAGAGATGGAATTAACTTCGCTGCCTTATTCAAAACCCAAGCTCTGTGCAAACCTTGGTGTCAGCCATGGGCGCAGCAGCCAAAGGTGGGACCCGCGGGGGCTGTCCGGGCATGGGCGCAGACCAGACCCAGCATTCTACACCCTCAAGCCCTGGGCTGGGGGAGAACACACAGAAGAACCACAAAGGGTCTGGAGCCCCCTCCCACCAAGCATGGGGGTAACCGAGCTCCCTCCTCCCACCTGTGCTGTGAGCACCAGGTGCAGCCAGGGAAGGCTGGTGGCACCGGCACAGGGAGAGGCTGCAGCTCTTCCCAGCATGGAGTTAAACTGGGAGCCTTCAGGGCCCATCTCTGCACCAGTGCCTCGGTCCCTCAAGCCAGGATGCCTCCTAGTCTTCGCACATCCGAGCAAGGCAGGGAACCTGAGAACTCAGCCCCGCCTGACTGTCCCAGGAGCATGGCCAAGCTGGTTGCAGATTGCAGCCCTCCTGTCCATCTCGTCCTTTAAATCCCCAGCTCAGTGCTGCCAGCACAAAGCCAAGCATGCAAGACCTAAGCCTGCACATCCCTGCATGTCCCCATTTCCCTCCCTGTTTTACACCTTTGCCAGGGACAGCCTTGGGGGCCTGACCATCACTGTTTCTGCCTGCACCCAGCAGGGACTTTCTGAGGTGGTCTCAGCTCTGCAGACAGTTTGCCCTTCCCACACCTGTGCTCAGCTTTACACTTGGTCAGGACAAAGGAAATGAAAGCACTTTCTAATAAAATAATTCTTTCCACCCAGAGACGACAGGCAGCAGGGTGGGCAGGAGCCAAACCCGGCTGAGACCTCCAAGGGCTTTGCCCAGAATCAGCGCCGTGGGCTAATCCTGTGCAGGATTAAGAAGGGCAGAGGAGGGGAAAGCTTGGGCATGAGCCAGGCAATCTCCATGGCAGGGAGGGCAGAGCCGTGTCCCAGCTGATGCTGAAGAGCTGCACCATGCCCCCCGCAGCAGCCATGCTCCGTCCCACAGCCCTGACCCGCACTGACCCAGGGTCTCCCCAAGCAGCACATCCCAGTTTCTTCAGGAAACACTTTGATATTGACACCCCCAGCCCCAGCAGCTTCCATCCTTTGTCACAGGTAGGTCCCTGGAGGATGACACCACATCTGCCAGCTGTAAAAACGCCCCAAGGATTTGGCTTTAACCCATACAGAGCTCACAGAGATCAGCATCACCAGGGCATCGCCGCCTGGCCCCTGGGACGAGGCATGGGCGGAGGAGCAGAATTGCTCAGTCTCTGCTGCCCTGCTCCGCAAGGACCTCCCCGGGCAAGGTGCCTTGGTGTGGCACAGACTGGCACGGCTCTGACCTGCAAGAACCACCACGGCATCGCACGGCACAGCACGGGCACAGACTTGACTTGGCACGGACCAGCCCCAGCCGCAGCCCTCAGCCCTCAGCCCCTGCACATGGGGCTGGGGGGGCACTTCCAGGCCCTGCTCGTCGGTGCCTGCAGCCCCTGGCCTGGCGGCGGGGTGACTGCCCTGTGGCACTGGCTGCAACCTGCTACCCCGGCTGAGTTAAAGAAAGTTAAAAAAAAAAAAAAGGAAAAAAGAAAAAAGAAAAAAAAAAAAACAAACCAGCACTGCTTATGTTGCTGCAACACGCAGAGGCTCTGGGTAACTCACAGCCCGATGTGGCTGCAGGGCCTGAAAAACTTCGGTCACGGCTGCACCAGGCCGATGACGGGATTTATTGCCTCCCTCTGTGTCAGCCTCTGCCTGCGTCAGCCTCCCCTTGCATCAGCCTCTGCTGGCATCAGCCTTCCCCCGCCTCAGCCTCCCCTCGCCTCCCTCCGCAGGCCGAAGGGGCGCAGCCAGGCCGGGCTGGCTCGCCTCCACCTCTCGCAGCACGCGTGTGCGAGCTGGTGCGACAGCTGCCGTGCTCCAAGTGCCGAGATTTGGGATTTTTTTGCCAGGGGGAGTTTTCTGGGAGGTTGCAGCTCACCCAGCAGGATGCTGCCCGCACCCTGGGTTTTGGGAAGCAGTAGGAACACCTCGGGGTGCCCATGGAGGCCGGTAGCACACTGAGGCATCAGCCAGCCTGGCTGGGCAGGGGCTGGGGGCTTTGAGGTGCGGGAGAACTGTTTCCTCCTTGACCCGCTCGGCAGACACGATGAATGTTGCTGTGGATTTCCTGTTCTTTTTATAGAACAAGGGAAGCAGATTGCATCAAATCTGGCTATAGTGAGAGCTGGGCATAATTGCGTTTGTGGCTCACCTGATATTTCCCTTAAAACATGGTGGGGATTTTGGTCTGATCCAAAGCACCCCAGCAGGATTCAAACAGGCTTCAGCGGGGGTGGAGAGCAATAGTGGGGAGCAGTGAGACCCACTTTGTGGGTGCGTGGGAACGACACAAAGGAACAAACTGCCCTGTGTTCAGATCCAGGGTCCTTCCAGCCCGGTGCTGTCTCCAGCAGTGTCAGGAGATGCTATTTGGGGATGGCCATGATGCTAGAGAGCACGTCCTTTACTGTCTTGTGGGATCTGCTGTCCATAACCCTGCTTTGAACCCACAGACCCCTCCTGGTTCCGCAGCCTCCCACGCATGGCAGCGGGACATGGAAGTTCTCTGGTCCTGCAGCACAGAGGCAGGATTTCACTTTGTGGGAGACCTGTGGGGTTTGGCTGGGCCATAGCAGGGTGACACAGCATTGCATGTCAGCTCCTAACAAAACCCTTGAGAGCAGCCTCCAGCCTTGCCTGCACCTCCTTCTCCTTAAGTCGCTCCCACCCAGCCTCTCTCAGCGGAAGATGACCATGCATTTCCCAGCGCTGGGAGCAGTCTGCATTGTGTGCACAAATGCGAAATCTACCCAGCCTCCCAGGAGCAATCAGGCACTTATACTTGATGCAACAAAGAGGAGAGCTGGACTTCCGTCTGCATCTTGAGCTTTGAGTTGTTAATTTAGCTCTCCCTTCAATTAATATTTTGTCCCTTTACCTCAGTGACCCCCTACAGATCTGGGTAGCAACTGCGAGGACACACGGGACGAATGCCCCCTCCTCAGGAGCTTTGCTGATCCCTGGGCTGTTGCCTTCATCCTCACCTGGGCAGGCTCCGTCGTCTTGCTGGCTCCTTCCCGTGCCACCCACGCTCCCTTCTCACACCTCCCGAGAGGTGTCTGCCAAGCAAACCCACGGACCTGAGACCCTCACCCAGGGCACGTGGCCAGCACCAAGCAAACCTGCAGCTTCAATCCCCTCATCCTCCCCCCGCTGTCCCAGCCTGGTGGCCTGCCAAGGCCACAGAATCCCCCATCACACACCTGGTACCGCAGCCTTCCCTCTCCAGCATCAGCTATGAAACACCACACATGAGACCACAGCAGCAAGGTGAAAGTCCCTTGGGATATTTTGCTTTAATTAAATTGAATATTCACGTTATAAATGGCCAGCTTGGAATCCCATTACATTTGTGATCTCAATGACTTCTTATCCGATTAACACTTCACTGACCTTCTCCTTGGTTGTGAGATACAGAGGACAGGACCCCCTGCTCCATCTGTCTGCACTGTTTGGTGCTTCGAGTCCTCCTTTCACATCCCTTCAGGCAGTGAGCCTGGCCAAGCAGCCTCTGGCTGCCCAGCAGAGCTGTTTGCAGCTGAGGCCATCCCAGGTGCTTCCTCCAGCCTGGGCAGCACCCGGCACCAGACCTGTAGGCTGGAGCCAGACAGGGAATTGGATGTCCCTCGGGTTGCTCTGTGATTTCTTCCTTGCAAGCCTTGCCATTTGTCTCCTTTTCCAACTGCTGCTAATCCTCGTGCAGCAGCTTGAGGTGAGCTGCTTCTGTCCACTGCAGCTGGATCAATAGAGGCTTCAGCCTTGTGCCAAGCCAGGTCTGGAAAAAATAGCAGCACACTGTGCAGTGGGATGAATGGCTGAAGAACGAACGGAGGTTTGCTGGGTCTGGTGCCAGACCACGCACCTCCAACACCCCATTCACAACCTGGCACCAGCCGGCCGGGGATGTACCCATCTGCACCGCCCAGGAAAGGCAGCCTGAGGCAAAAGGATGTGTGTTCCTCGAGTACCCATCACCCAGCTTGTGCCAGCAGCCAGGTGCCTCTGCACTGTCCCCTTGCAGGCCTTGGGGCTCTCCAGGCACTGGCCCACCTGGATCACATCCTGGAGGGAGCCCAGCCTCCCAGCTCAATCAAGTCACTTGAACGCTTTGGGCCCTGGGTGCCCCAGGCTATATCTGCAGGCAGAAATGCTGAAGTGGCACTGTTTTAAGGGAGTTCAGCCAGAGGTGGCCAGGAGGTTAAATAATTCTGCATGGGGAGTCAGATCTGGGCCCTGAGCACAGTCCCCACAGCTTCATGGTCCCTGACTGCACCAAGCACGTCTCCCTTTTATCTGACCATCTGGGCTCCTGATAGCCTGCAGCAGCAAGATCTGTTATCCTCCAACCTTTTGCTGGGTGTCTTGATGTTATCCAGAGCTCCCAGCATCTCTGGCTATCACCTATGCCCTGCTGTAACTCTGCTGGATGCAACATCTGAGATAATGGAAAGTTCAGGTTGCGTTGATACCCACTATCCTAATTCAATGCAAAATATTGTAGAGTTTGCTGTACCTCTTTTCCACACTGTCTTCCTCAAACTTCATTGCCAGGAATCTCCCACTGCTTTAACAGGCCTGACCCATGGGAAAGGGTGGGAACGCTCCAAGGAGGTGGATGGTGGCACCAGCTGAACTTTGCTCCCCAGATTAGAGGACTCGGAGGGGTTGTGACAGCCCATGGCTTCAGGATGTCGCACATTCTGAAAGTCCAAACTGATTTGAAGAAGTGGGCAAAACAGGAGGAGCAGAGCATGTTGGCTCGATCAGGGCTAAACAGTGGTCTGGAGCAAACTCTGCCTTGGCTCTAAGCTGCTGGGAGGTGGAGACAAACCTGGAGAAGGGTCTCTGTTTGCATGCCCCATTCATGGAACTCTTCTCTAGCATTCCCTGGGAGCTGTTGGTGGAAGTGTGGCACAGGGTTAGAGAAACCTACGAGATACACAAGCTTCTTCTCATTAGCAGTTATTGGAGATTATCAGACCCTGGCTATCTGTCAATTACATTGCAAATTCTCTCAGAACACCAATGCCGGCTTTTCTGCCTCCCATGGCATTGGAAGAGCAACCTGGCTACCTCAGCTTGACTGCGAAGATGCAGACTGCAAAGAGGACCTCGGTGGGGTCTCCTCTGCTGTGTTCCTCTTCTGCTTCTGGTCAGCACCAAGCCATGTCCTGCCCACCCTTGGGGGTGCTGAGTCCTCACCCCACCACGGGAGTCAGGGCACCTGAGCCTTAGCTTGCTGAGCTGGGGGCCTGGCCAGAGTTGCAGACCTGATGGCTGCTGCGGGATCCAGGATGGATCAGCTCTTTGGAAAAAGCAGACTGCTGTCCAGAGTTAGGAGCTGGCTGATGTTGTGGACCCATTTATGTCAACCCAGGTTTTGCTGTCCAGACAGAGACCAGTTCTTCAGACTGAGAATTAGCATTTCAAATTTATCTTTTAAGGCCTGCTGAAAATATGAAATTAAATCAAAAACCATGCAGAAAGGATCCTTGCTTTCCTTGAAGAATTGCCTCAGAGCACACATTTATTAAGGCAGAAATACAAAGTGGTGGAGACAAAGAACTCTCTCGCTTGCTTGTAGTCCAGTTCTGGGCTCATGGAAGGACCAAAGCTCAGTTTTTGGGTGGCTCTGGCAGAGAACATCAGCGCGACTGGAGAGAAGCTGCAAAACAACGTAGTCCCTGCAGGCCTGGGGGAACAGCCTTGCTTAAACACCTTCTGCCAAGAGGAGCTAAAAAATTCTGCTTGTGATGCTGCTCCTCACCTTCACCCTGTAGAGGAATAAATACTTGTGAATGCTACACCCCGAGCCAGAAGTGAGCTCTAGTTACAGCCGTGTCTTGGCCAGCTGTCATAAGGGATCCACACGTGGGAACTGCAGGCCATGGACGTCACATCTGCTCTGCTCTGGTGACGTGCGTTGTCCATTCTGTTGCCTCCTCTGATACAAAGCAGTGTGGCACCGCGTTGTCCCACTGCCCCTCTCCTTGGCTGTGGGTGAGCGGCCTTGGGCTCGCCATTGTGTAGGTGCGGAGTGCCGACTGCAGGCAGCAACGCTCACACCAGGCTTTGCTCCCACGGCGGGGCCGGCTGGCTCCTCTCCACCCAGGCGCCCTGCCGGAGCGGCTGAGCACAGGCCATGCTCCGAGCGCTGCTTTCCCCATGCGTGCGGTGCTCGGCCGCTGTGCAGGATGCAGAGCGCTCCGACCTGCCATGCCGGGCTAGGCCGCAACGTCCCGCTCTCCTCTTCCTGGGATTCCTTGGGTGAAATGCAAAGTTTGCTTACACACCGGGCACCGGTACAGTGTGTTCTGCCTTTAGGGAAGAGACTGTCTGGGGTAAATTCCTCTAGGAGGGTACAAAAGCACGTTTCTTTTTATGGCTAATCAGCGGAGGAGGGTGGAGGGGAGGGAGCCTTCCTGGGAAGACCATGGGCTGCCCTCAGCGGTTGAAGAAGAATGACTTGAGGCTCTGCAGAAACTGTGACTTCTGTCTCTGCTTCTGCTTCTTCCGGATGATGGGGATCCAGACTAGGCCACAAACGAGGAGCATCAGTCCCATGGACAGAAAAGCCGGGCCACACATTTTGTAAACATTTTTGTTCTTGATTTGGATGCACGACAGGCTGGTGATGACCGTCCCAAAGAGGAAGACGGCTGCTCCGACAGACACGACAATGACGGGCTTGTGGTATATTTCCCACTTGCTCCGGGACGCGCTGGTCCACACGGACTCGCTCCGGGAGCTGATGCAGAGGGTGCTGGCCGTGTTGCTGGTCAGCAGCTCCTTGGACTGAGGGGACTTCTCGCTTCCATCAGGGCTCTTGGGGGGATTTTCCATGGTGACAGGGTCTGAGGAGGAGACCTGAGATGGAAAGAAAAAAAAAGCAGTGCAGGACTACAGCTGAAGGATGGACTGAGTGCTTTCCATCAAGTCGTTAATCAGTAGCATGGCCTCTGGCCAAGTCAAATGAAGGTGGAGAACACTTTGGGAGTTGCTGCAGGGGGAGGAGAGCACCACACCTATCTGAGCAGTGAAAATGAGGAATAGGCAACTGAGTCCTGCAGGTAGGCAGGACTGAGGGTACCTGCAGGAGTCCTACTGCCCACCCATGGGCCCCAGGACAGATTATGTCCGTTCCCCAGCTTCCAGCTCCCACAGAGATGCAGTGGTGGGATGATGGTATTCCTGGAAATGTTTTCCCTCACAGATCCCCACTTACACCTCAGCACCTTGTGGCATGGTCATCTGGAGGAGAGGAGGCTCTGGAGAGACCTTATTGCACCTTTTCAATGTATAAAGGGGACTTATAGAACAGACAGAGAAAGGCTTTATACCAGGCCTGTAGTGGCAGGACAAGGGGAAATAATTTTAAACTTGAAAGAGGGCAGATTTGGACAGAGAATAAGGAAGAAATTTTTCACCATGGAAAATGTGCTGTGGCACAGGCTGCCGAGAGAAGCTGTGGATGCCAGATCCCTGGAGGTGTTCAAATTCAGACTGGATGGGGCTTTGGGCAACCTGGTCTGGTTGGAGGTGTCCCTGCACACTGCAGGAGGTTGGAATTAGATGATTTTTAAGGTCCCTTCCAACCAAAACCACTGTGTGATTCCATGATCTCTTCCCCTTGCAGGTGGAGAAACTGAGGCAGGGGTGCACCACATCAGGACCATGCAGCAGAGACCTGGAGGCACCTTCCTGAGGTCTGAGCTCCTGCTTTAGACCCCTGGAGTTGGCTGCTCCTCACTGCCACATCCAGCTCGGACCTGTCAGCCCTGTGCCAAGGGCACAGGAGCATTTCCTTGCTAAGTGCCCAGGAAGGGAGGCAGGGAAGCTCCCATCACACAATACGTTTTTTCCCAGCTCTGGCAGGGCTCACAGCTCACACTGAAATGCTGTGCTTTGCGGTGGCGGGGTCAGAGATGTGGCTGCCTCAGGGGCCCTGCCTCTGCATTGTTTTTTCACCTACTCGAGGAGGAAATGCATTTTCCCAGAAACAGCATGCCTTTAGCACACAGAAACCATTATGGTAAATTGGAAATGGTGTGCATTATGTTAACCACCATTTCCTCGGGGCTCTGCAGAGGAAAACATGGCATGAAGCTGGCTGGGGAGTGCTCGCAGCCTGCGGGGCCCTGCACACTGCTGAGCAGCACTGCAGGGATGAACCCACCAAGCTCAGCTCTTCCTGGACACCACGCGAGCTTTGAGCCTGGCACTGATCCACAGCAGCTCATCTAAAACCTTGCTCAGGCCCTTGTTTGGCACAGCAGGCTGGGTTTTTGCTTGCCTGTCAGACGGCTCACAAGAAGATGCACAACATGGGTGATGCTGGCATGGGTTTGCATCCTGCTTTGGCTGCATCAAGGTGTAGAGGAGATGAGCACAGAGCCCGGCGCCTCCAGCTCATTTCCCACAGCTGCTGAGCAATGCCAGGGCTTGCACCACATCACTGCAGCTGCACAGAGCTGCAAAGCTGCTCCAGAGGCACAGTCATAAGGAAATCCATCCCTGCCTGGGCCATGCTGGGCCCAGTGCCCACCTAGGGATACCAGTGGCTGGGTGCCAGCCAGCACCTCCCTTGTTCTTTCACCCAAGTTGCCTGCCCAGGTTTCTGGTTTATTCTGATGCAATTTGTCAGTTTATCCCCCTGCCAAAGCACTGGAGCACTGTTGAAGAAATGCAGCCCTGGTGGTACTGACATATTTTGTGCTATTTCAGGTTTGCCCAACTTGGGCCAACAAACAAACAAACAAAAAAGACAATCACAGTGGGCACTGTTTGCACCCCTCCCATCTGCAGCTTTCCCCCTTCTCTGTTGAACCAGGAGAGGCGGGGGCACAGCAGAAGACACACACCCCGATACATCATCTACAGCGCCCCACCAGGGGTGATCAAGCACTTGATGAGTCTGGCCACAGTTGCAAGCCCTGTTTTCCCCACTCCTCCTCCTGCTGATCCTCTCTGCAAGCTGGTGCAAAGCCTTATCATGGATGTCATTTTGATAGTTACTACCATGTTAGATACAACCTGCTCCTCTGTTAGCTTCTGTGATGCAGCTCACTTCGCACTCCTATAAGCTGACGGTCTAAGCTGCCACAGGGTCCTAAGACAAAAATACTGAGAGCAATGGGGCACATCTTCCTGCAGCGTCCTGGGGACAAAGCAAGGCAGGTTCTGCATGGACCAAAACATTTCAAGAAAGAAATCTTAATGGCTCAGGAGCGGTCTGTCCCCATGTGCCCAAAGACGAGCCGGCATGGAAGAAGACCGGCCTGGCTGAACAGAGAGCTGTGGCTCGAGCTTAGGAGAAAAAAGAGGGTTTGTAATCTTTGGAAAAGAGGGTGGGCCACTCAGGGGGACTATAAGGATGTTGTGAGGCAGTGCAGGGATAAAATTAGAAAGGCCAAAGCTCATTTGGAGCTCAATCTGGCTACTGCTGTTAAAGACAAAAAAAATGTTTTTATAAATATATCAGTACAAAAAGGAGGACTAAGGAGAATCCTCACCCTTTACTGGATGTGGGGGAAACGTAGTTACCAGAGATGAGGAAAAAGCTGAGGTGCTTAATGCCTTCTTTGCCTCAGTCTTTAGCAGTAAAACCAGTTGTTCTCTGGACGCCCAGTACCCTGAGCTGGTGGAAGCGGATGGGGAGCAGAATGTGGCCCCCACAATCCACGAGGAAATGGTTGGTGACCTGCTACAGAATTTGGATGTACGCAAGTCAATGAGGCTGGATGGGATCCACCTGAGGGTATTGAGAGAACTGGCAGAGGAGCTGGCCAAGCCGCTTTCCATCATTTATCGGCAGTCCTGGCTATCAGGGGAGGTCCCACTCAACTGGCGGCTAGCAAACGTGACGCCCATCTACAAGAAGGGCCAGAAGGTAGACCCCTGGGAACTATAGGCCTGTTAGTTTGACCTCAGTGCCAGGGAAGCTCATGGAGCAGATTATCTTGAGCATCATCATGCGGCACTTGCAGGGCAACCAGGCAATCAGGCCCAGGCAGCATGGGTTTATGAAGGGCAGGTCCTGCTTGACGAACATCATCTCCTTCTATGACAAGGTGACACACTTAGTGGATGAGGGAAAGATTGTGGATGTGGTCTACCTTGACTTCAGTAAGGCTTTTGACACCATTCCCCACAGCATTCTCCTCAGGAAACTGGCTGCTCATGGCTTGGACTGGCGCACGCTTCATTGGGTTAAGAGCTGATGGATGGCCGGGCCCAGAGAGTTGTGGTGAATGGAGTCAAATCCAGTTGGAGGTCGGTCACTAGTGGAGTCCCCAGGGCTTGGTACTGGGGCCAGTCTTCTTTAACATCTTTATCAAAGATCTGGATGAGGGGATCGAGTGCACCCTCAGTAAGTTTGCAGACGACACCAAGTTAGGTGCGTGTGTCGATCTGCTCGAGGGTAGGAAGGCTCTGCAGGAGGATCTGGATAGGCTGGACCGATGGGCCGAGGCCAACTGTATGAAGTTCAGCAAGGCCAAGTGTTGGGTCCTGCACCTGGGGCACAACAACCCCAAACAGAGCTACAGGCTGGGAGATGTGTGGTTAGAAAGCTGCCTGTCAGAGAAGGACCTGGGAGTGATGGTTGATAGTCAGCTGAATACGAGCCAGCAGTGTGCTCAGGCGGCCAAGGAGGCCAACAGCATCCTGGCTTGTATAAGAAACAGTGTGGCCAGCAGGTCCAGGGAAGTGATTGTCCCCCTGTACTCAGCTCTGGCACCTCGAGTACTGTGTTCAGTTTTGGGCCCCTCATTACAAGAAGGACATGGAGGTGCTTTAGCAAGTCCAGAGAAGGGCTACAAAGCTGGTGAGGTGTCTGGAGAACAAGTCTTACGAGGAGCGGCTGAGGGAGCTGGGACTATTTAGCCTGCAGAAGAGGAGGCTCAGGGGCAATCTTATCGCACTCTACAGGTACCTTAAAGGAGGTTGTAGCGAGGTGGGGGTTGGTCTATTCTCCCACGAGCCTGGTGACAGGATGAGGGGGAATGGGCTAAAGTTGTGCCAGGGGAGGTTTAGGTTGGATATTAGGAAAAACTTCTTTACTGAAAGGGTTGTTAGTCACTGGAATAGGCTGCCCAGGGAAGTGGTTGAGTCACCATCCCTGGAGGTCTTGAAAAGATGTTTAGATGTAGAGCTTAGGGATATGGTTTAGTGGAGGACTTGTTAGCATTAGGTCAGAGGTTGGACTCTGTGATCTTGGAGGTCTCTTCCAACCTAGACTATTCTGTGATTCTGTGATTCCCAGGAGTCTGTCCAGCCCTCTGAAAACATCCCCAGCTGCAGTTCTGCAGAGATGTGCCCAGATCCTATGTAATTGTTTGGCTAGAGTGCACAGCCTGTGCACCAGCCTCCTTGCTCTTCTAGTTCAAAGCTGAGCTTTGGCAAGGCTCTTGAAATTTTGTCCTAGGCAGCCATGGCATTTCTTGTCTTTCTCATTCTAGCATCTATTGTGGAGAGGTTTTATGATCAAGGCACAGTACAATTTTAATTTGGCTTTGTAGCTGGAAATTTGCTGTCTCCCCTGGAGCAGTGCCCATGTCTCGTATCTCAGCAGCCTAATGCAGCCTGCCCTGCCCAGCTTCCAGGCACCCTGCTCCCCGCTTGCCCCTCTGCTGCCACCCTGCCTCTGCCTCTACACTGAGCTCTGCAGAGAGCCTTCCTCTCCGCTTTGCAGAGTGTTAATGTCAGGCTCCTGCAGAAGCCATCTTCTTCCTTCCTGTCTTGCATTTGCACTGGAGTGGATTTTTCCCTTTTATTATCTAGTGTAACCATTCCTCTCACCACAATTCCCAGATGCTGATTGTTTTTCTAGCACTTCCCAGCAGAGAGTGATTTTTTGATCACACTTTTCTCCACATTTGGTCTTTTTTCTCTAATTTAGTTACTCTGCTTCATATTTCTTTTTGTGCTTTTGCATGAGGCTCTACGTATTTCCCCCCTGTTAGCTAGGGAAGGATTTCACTCCCTGCAAGTAGCTGAGAATTTGTTACCAGCTCTGCATGTGTCTGCAGCTCTTGGGAGAGCTAATGTGATTTCAGCTCCTGCTCTGCCCATGCTCCATCCCTAATTCATCACAGATGTGCTCATACTTGAAGATGCAATGCTTGTACTGAGCAGCCAGGCAGCATAATGCGATCAGGTTTCCTCCACATTTTTAATAATTATTGTTGTAAGGAGAGCATCAGCAGATGACCAGTTGCTGGCTTGAAAATGCCTCCAGAGCACATATCAGATATCATGTCTGGTGCTGTGCTGCTGCTGCTGCCTCTGAAGCCTTGGGAAGCTGTTGGTGGAGGAGCTAGAGAAGGACAAACGTTTGATGTTTTTTCTCCTCCTTTTGCTTTTCCAGTGCTTTGTGTGCAGATGTTTGGTGTTTGAGCAGGGGGCTCAGATGGAGCACACCTGCTGGTGGTGCTGAGGACCTGAGTACCAAAGCAGCGCAAGAGGTGCTTGGGCACATCCTGGGCTTTGTGGGCATCTCACGGTGGTGCTGGGGAGGGAGCCTGTGACTGAGCAGGGCGCCCCAGCTCTCTGTCCCCTGTTTCTCAGCCCACCCACCAGCGCCCAGCAGCAACAGCTTTCATCTGGGTGGCCAAAGAGAGGGGCCACATGGGAACCTGCCTGGGGACCACCGATACACTCAGGAGGAGCCTGCTGGGCTCACGGGCAATCCATCCCTCTCAGACAAGTGCCACTAGCCTCACACAGCCAGAGGCAGGACGTGGCCTCACAAAATGCTGAGATGGATACCCAAGAGCTTTGATGAACCATCTCATTACAGGTGATTTAATTATCCTGCTAGTCTTACAGGGTGTAAGTGTTCTTACAGGGGCAGCAGTCAGGTCTGTCTGCAGCCATAGGGACCAGAAATCCTTTAGATGCCTCGAAGTCTGAGACCAGCACATAAGTCCCTAGGCTCTGGGGGCCCAAACAACCTGCAGATGTGGCTGGAGTTGTGCTACACCTGGTGACACAGCCCAGTCTGAAGGCCCTGCTCCCGTCCATGTGTTTGTGCCCTCCTGGCAATACAAGGGCCAGATTTACTTCTCCAAATCTTCACCCCGGACATCTCCTTTTTCTATGGGGAGGCAGCTGTGATTCTCTGGGAGCTTTCTACGTGCTCCCCTTATCTCCTTGCAGCACCCAGCTTCTGCCACTTTGCACAGCCGAGAGCACCACAGCTTCCTCATCTGGGACAGGAACCCCCTCCCCCAGGGCTTGGTGCCCACCTCCACCTGTCCTGTCCTGTTGGGCCGCCCTCTCGGCACCCCCAGGTGGGGCTGATCTCCATCCCAGGGCTAAGCGAGAGCCGGGAGCACCAGTGGTGTGGGTGAGCGTGGCGCCGCCTGGGGCTGGGGGCGATGCTGCCGTGCGCAGGGCAGTGCTGAGGGGCTGCAGCACAAGGGGGCTCTGCCCAGACTTTTGCCACACAAATCACTGAGGAACAAGTTAACGATTTTGCAAACCAACTGCCAAATTTTGTTGTCCCACCCCACCACTGGTGGCACCAGTACCACAGCTGGGTTTGGGTGAATGGTAGCTCTGGTCAGATGGAAATCACCTGAACAAAGATGTGCTCATCCTTCTCTTGCCCATCCCTGACCCAATGATCTGAAATCCAGATACGGCTGCACCAAAGCCATGGGCTGTCCCACTGAGAGGCTCCCCCAGACCCTCGCACTGCCCCACGGCTCTCTGGGGTTTCCCTTGCCTTGGGGAAATGGTATCAACAGGTCCTCTGCTGAGCCTTGGGGTGAGACCCAAGGGGTTTGTTTGTCCTTCAGCCAGAAGATGTCTCCTGCCTGCCTCTGCAGTGGGTGGGCAGCAAAGTCCTCACTGGTGGGTCACAAGTGAGAGGAAGCCAAGCCATAGGGGAACTGATGAAAAATGGGAGAGGATTTTTGGGCATGGCTTTTCCTGATGCTCTGGGTTACCTCTCTCTGATTCTTTGCTAAGTCCTGCTCTACCCTCAGTACAGCCCCCCCCCGATGACGGCCGTGGGTCCGTGTTTGCCAGGAGAAGGGACTAGCTATGTTAGGGAACCCATGTGGGATGGAGGGGTGCGGGGCAAGGAGGGTGCTGGACCGACGGGCACATGCATGCTCATTGCAGAAACTTGGTGTTGAGATGCCTTGCCCAGACCGAATTTAATGCAGAGTGGCTATCAATAATGTCCAGAGTTAATCAGAGCAAGGTGCATATCCAGTGAGCCAGCGTGCCCAAGTTCCTGTAAAAATGAGGAAGGTGGGCACTGCGGGAACCCCATGGCTGGGGATCCTAGGGGAGCACTCAGCAGAGGGGACAGGAGGCTGTTGGGTGGGACAGGAGACCCCAGGGGAGGGACCGAGCGCCCACTCACCATGCTGTGCCTTGGTGGTCCCAGCCAAGCATTCCCCGAGCGCGCAGGTGGGAACCCAGTTGCCAGAGGGCACGCAGGGAGCGGTAATGAGGGACGGATCCTGCTGGGCTGAGCCGGCTCTGTGCTGGGAAAGGAAGGAGCTGTGTCGGCACAAAGCACAGTGCTAGAGCCCCATCCTCTCTCCTGCCATCCCCACGACCCCACTGGGGCTGGTGCTCGCCACGTGGGCACTGTCCCTGTGGAGAGGCGAGCTCTGCTCTGAGACCAGGGTTAGAGAAATAAGGCGAGGTGTCAGCGGACTGCACGCCGCCTACAAGCCCCGCCGCATCCTGGATGTAAACTGAGCCGGAGCCAGTGTCCATTTGCTGGTGTAGTGGAGCCGGGTTGGGCCCAGCCTCCAGCATCCCTTGGGAGCAGCTTTTCAGCATCGCCCAGGGTTTGGACGGTCCCACCAACATGCTCAGGCTCTCCATGAATGAAGAGCATCTGCAAGCCCTTTCCCGGGACTCAGCAAGAGGGTGACCCCAGCCTCGCTGTGCTGCATCCCCTCGCCCTTTCCACCCCCCACAGAACCAAGCCCATGGAAATCCACCCTACTTACGTGGCTGCCCACCCCACCGGCGGCAGGACAGGCTGCAGCTGAAGGTCCTGCTCTCCTAACCCATGCTCACTTCCAGCCCCGCATCCCTCCGGATGTTGTCTACCAGGCTCTGTTGAGTGTAATGAGCATATCCCAGCTCTGATGAGCTCACCAGCCCATCAGGATATCGTTTAACTCTTTGTTTCCCTGCCTTGGGCTCCTGCGAGGCCGACTTCTCGGCAGCTTGCCTGGCAGGACTTGATGAAAGGCTGTGGTTTGGAGGCAATCCAGCGGCGTGGCAGGAGGAGCAGGTTGGGTTGGGGGCTAGAACAGGGCTGGGGTTTGCTGACTTGGACTTTGGTCATCAGCAAGTCCCTGAAGGCTGTGATTTCTGCAATTTCCATGCAGGAGATGGTAGCCAGTGTCTGAAAAAACACTTTGGGGCTCTTGTTGAGACATTTGATGGATGCAAGATATTAGCAGCTAGCTATAAATTAACATCCTGAGCCCATTACAAGGAGGGGGATGGAACGCAAATCCACAGCCACACTTTAAAACCCTCTTACATCAGCGTACTTGCTGCAGGGAAGGGATCCAGACCGACACAAGACATTGCTGGTGGCCAGGACTGGGCTCCAGCATCGGTGGCCAACCCCAAGGGCTGCTCATTGGCTCAGTGCAGTAGCAGTACCCAGAGCTGCACCAGGGTCACGGGCAGGGAGCAGGAGGGTGGGATGGCTGAGCAGTCATGGAGATGTCGTGGGGATGGACAGACCCTGTGCAGGCAGTG
Organism: Stictonetta naevosa; assembly: GCA_011074415.1. NCBI lineage: Eukaryota > Metazoa > Chordata > Aves > Anseriformes > Anatidae > Stictonetta > Stictonetta naevosa. The sequence goes on along the minus strand of CM021714.1, from coordinate 1,668,572 downwards.
GGATGGGTGCAGGGCAGTGCATGGGGCTGGAAGGGGAGGAGGAGGGTCCAGAGGGACTGTGGCTGCAGGTAGATGAAAACATCTCACTGGGGCATGGGGAGCTCTGTCAGGAATATCACGGAGTTTGAGTCAAGATGAGGTCCCTCAGCTTGGCTCTGAGCTGACCTTTGGCCAGGGCTGGTTGGGCATGGGCCAGGTTTGGACCTTTTCAACAAGGAACAGTGGGCTCACAGGCTGGGGCAGGGGCAGAAGCAGAGAGGGGCAGAGGTGCGACAAGCTCAGCATTCTACTCTGTGCTCTGCTAGGGCTGTCCTCACCTCCTGATGGGAGGCGGGTGTGTTAGCTGAGCACAAGGGCCAAGCCCCGGGGAATGAGGTGGCTCCATTGCGTGTTGAGAACCAGCAGCAAGAGGAGCCAGGTATCTTGAGGGTGTCAGGGGATGAAATGTTTCTCTGTAAATGGGAGAGCTGGGTGGGTTTGGGTTTCCTAATCCAGGTCCATGGGAGTAGATTATTTGGTTTAAAGTAGCAGTTGGGGGGAAAACAAAACAAAACAAAACAGAGGTGGAAAGGCTTCACTCCAGCACAACCTGGATGCTTTCATGCCTGCTTCTGCCCCATCCCCAGGCTGAAGGGAGCTGGTGCTGCCCCCAGGGATCACCCAGCCTCACCCAGCTCCCATCAGGGGCCCCCTTTCCTTTCGCCCCCCAGACTCGCCCCATGCTCCCCGCAGGACCCCGGCAGCTCCGTGCTGCCCCGAGACCAGCCCGTGGGGACAGAGCAGGCAGGGGCTTGGGCACGGGCTCCGGCAGAAGTGCCTTTTGAGCCCCCCCTTCGTGCCAAGGCAGCTTGCCCAAGGCACGGCGGTGTCCCCTAGGGCCGGGCTGTGTCCCGTGGGCTGGGTGAGCGGGGTGCCCCCACGTTTGTCCCTCCTGCAGCTGCAGCGGTTGCAGATCGAGGGGGCTTCCCCCGATCCCGCGGCCCAGCCGGGCTCCGCGTGGGCTGTCCTGGCCGCTGGTCCCCGCCGCAGCCTCCTCCGTGGGCTCCTGCTGCCCCCTCGCGGGGCCGCGGGGACGGCGTGGGGACCCGGCTCTCCCCGAGCTGTCCCCGAGCCCGGCGGGGCCGCCCCCACGCGTGGACGGGTGCGCAGGAGCTGCGGGAGGCTCGGCTGGAGGGGGCGACAGGGCCCGGGGGTGTCGGGATGCGGCTCCCCAGGTGCCACCACCCCGCGGTGACAGCAGAGCAAAGCACGGGCACCGCCTCGGCTCCTGGCCACGTCCACTTGTCCCCAACCACCCCACCCCACGCCAGCAGGGCTCCTTCCTTCTCCAGGCTTGCTTCTAGGGCAAGTGCGTGGGTCAGGGATGACCAAGCCCACCACAGCACATTAACTTGTTCCTGGCCGGGATGAAGGTGATGTGACCCTGAGCTGTCACGAGTGGCGTGTCCAGGGAGTCGCAGGCAGCTCAGGCGGTTTCAGGGACGCTTATGGCCACCTGCATCGCTCTGGGCTGGTGGGCTCAGCGGCACCAGGAGATGTGGTGGGGTGGGACAGGCTGGGATAGGGAAGCGTGGGGTGGGATGTAAGACCGAATGGGCAGGAAATGCCCAGGGAAGGGCATGGAGCCCAGCACCAGGCAGCTAAGGAAGTGTGGATCTGGGTTATGGAGGAGCAGAGAAGCAGCAGGTCATGGAGGGCAGGATGGGCACGGCGGCACGAAGCTCCTCACACAGCCTGACTGGGCTTTGCTGGGTGGGGAGGCTGGGCCAGCCCTTCGCAGCCCATGGTTTGACTTTCACCTTCCAGCCATGGTGCTGGCAGCCGGGTCGTGCCTCTTGTTCTGCTGCTGGGGCTGCTGCTTGACGGAGAGCTCCGCACCTGCCTGAGATGGCTCCTCATGTCCTCAGCGGCCACATCCACCACCATGGACATGGGGATGGAGAGTCTCCTGCCCCTCAGCACCCACCACTTCCCTCTACTCCTTCCCATGCTGATGTGATCTCTCTCGGTAGGCAGATGTGTCCTGGGCTCCTGAGGCCTCCATGGCACAAACTCACTGCCTCAAAAGTGGGTAGGGGCATTCACCCAAGCAGTGAACAGGATGGGTCCCATGTCTGCTCTTTGCAGCCCTCCTCCTCCCTCTGGCCAGGTGCCTTCTGGGCAGCCTCTGCCTTTTTCCATCTCCCCTTGAGCTGTTTCCACATGAGCCTTGCAGCTTGCCAGGGAGGCTCCGTGTTCTCTGCCTGAACTGGTGGTTTCCCAGTGGCCCAAACACCTTGTGCAGGAGTGTAGGAATAGGAGATCCCCTTCCCAACGCTTGCTAAAGGTCAGGCTGCATGGTCCTGCCACGTCCATGCAAAGAACCTGTTCACTGCTCCATGCCTAGTGGAGCTCCTGCATGTCTCTTCCATTTCCAGCCCCAGGTCCATGCTCCTTCCTCGCCCAGTGCCCACCAGTGCCCATGACAAGGTGGGAGGTGGTGGTGGAGGCAGATGGTGAAGGTATTTTCCATGCTTCATCATTCCACCACAAAAAGAGGACGGGAAAGCACATGGCTTTTGGATGTGGTGGCATCACATAGCTCCTGGAGACCTCGGCACCCCCTGGGCTCCTAGCTGGGGTCTCAGGCCCAGGGCAGACATCCCTGAGGGCTCACAAGGATCCAGGACAACCAGCTGCAGGCATTCAAAGGAGATAGTGGAAACAAATAGGGAACAAAGCAGGTCTCTTCATCTTCTACAGCACCAGAGTGGGATGTGGGCGTCAGGAGACCAAACCTGCTGCCCTAAGCCTCAGGGATGTGCGTGGGCACTGGGGCATCTGTCCCCGGACACCCCTTCCTCAAAGCAGCAGCTGCCCCTGAGCAGTGCTCCTGGGTTCCAGGAGGCCCAACCTGGGGTCTGTGAGACCGATGGGGAGACAGGCAGGAAGGCACATTGCTGCTCATGTCCTAGCTCTGCCACAGATAATATGTGAAAGTCACTTTATTTGGGTTAAATAGATAAAAACAAGGGTCTTTCTCTATGGGAGAGAGCAGGGACCTGGGCAGGTGCATGAGAAAGAAAGGCAAGGCAAGGCAAGGCAAGGAGCTCTGCTCCTCTTGTGTCCCATCTGGGGTGGTAGATGGGGTGCCCCACCTCTGTCCCCACAGCTCTGCCCGCAGTCGGAGGCCACTTTCCCACGGGCTGCTGCAGGGTCCGGCCAGGCAGAGGACGACATCCCAGCTCTGCGGACGAGCGGGGCTGCGAGCCCGGTCCCCGCAGCTGTAGGTGGTGCTGTCGGCCTGCTGGGATGGGGCTGCTGCATCCTTGTGCAGAAGCAGCTGAAATCTAACCCGGCATCTCAGGAGTGCTGCGCCCAGTACGGCACTCTGGCAGGGGAACCTGCACCCCAAAAAGCCTTTTCCATCCCCTCTCCGCACTAGTTGCTCTATCAAGGCCTGCGCTGCAGCTGGCAGGCACTGCTCCTGCAGGGCTCTGCTGTGCAGGCTGCCCTGTGCTGGGCCAGCATCCCCACCCCAAGTGTGCTGGGACACAGCATCCCTCTCCCAGGTGCTTGCCTCATGGAGCACATGGAGCTTGTGCATCTCAAGATGAGGTGACAAAGGTGGCCCCAAGCAAGCCCAGCAGCAGCCAGTGTCCCAGCTGCACATCACCTCCCTGCCCTGGGGTGCAACTGAGACCTTCCCTCCAGCAGCAGAACGAGCAGCAGCATGCTCAGCAAGGCTGGGGCACTGATTTCCCTGCCCCCATGCAGGTCTCCTGAGGTGCACAGAGGGTTTTGACCCATTTTTTCCTGTTTTGGCTGTGGAGATAACACTGCAGAAATCACATTTTGGTGTTGAAAAAATGTTAAACTTGAAGAGCAAAACCAGACAAAGCAAACCAACATTTTAAGCCAAGCTACAGTGGGAAGTCTAAAAGGTCAATTAAAAATTCAGTCCCATAATATTAAAGGCACATTTTTCTATACGGACCCATCGAGGCCAGGAGAGCCAGCTCAGTGGTCCTCTGTGAGATGTTTCAGCTCATCACTAACAGCAGAAAGCCAGCAGAAGAAGGGTTGTGGAAGCTCGTGGTCAGCTTAGTCAGCTGCTTTACCCTGTTTTACCAGCACCCAGAGCTCAGGATCCCCAGACTGCTGCCCTGGGAGCAGGCAGCCAAGCCAGGGGCAGCAAGGGATAGGTCCCTGAGCTGCACGGGGACAAGAGGGGCTGGTAAGTGGGTGTTTCATTCAGCAGTAGTTGCCACTGAGGATTTGAAGAGACAATACTTACCATGGCATTTTTCTACTACCATTCATCCTGTGCTGTGGTTTTATGCGGGCCATGCCCTGAAACACTTGTAGAATGGGGGAAGAGAAGATACAAGGAAAGATAACTGGGAAGGGTGCTGGCCTGCAGTGCCTCTGGAGACCATGACCAACGAAAAGGGTTGTCCAAGGGGATCTGTGTGGTAATCTCTTGCAAAACAGCAAACCAAGCCTGAGACCACTTTCTTCCTCCTTTCCCTGCTCTCAGGGTCCTGTGGCAGCTCCAGCCCATATCCCCAGCCTCTGCATTGATAAAGATCAGCTTTCCTACAGATCCAGGGTGGGAAACATTGGGGTTGAAGGGATCGGGGTGCAAACGAAGCACCCTGAGATCTCCAGCTCGCTGGAGTCACCATCCGCCATGGCAGCGTGGGGGAGATGCGCAGAGATGCTTGGGCTTTCACTCCTGGACTGGCTGCAGGGACTTGATCAGGGTGGAGAAGAAGTGTCCATACTTAGAGTACTTTTGCCCTTGCTCATGGAAGCTGGGGAGGCCTCAGCACCCCTCAGCCCATGCCGGCTGCTCGGGCTCCCACCCCAGGTCCCAGCCCAGCATGGGTCATGCCTCCAGGTTCAGTGCAAGCAGAGCGGCGCTGTGAGTGAGCCCCTGCTGATATGTGGCAGGATGTCACATTTTCCAGGTTTGGCATCTCAGATTTGTACTAGAGTCCTTCACTAGCTGACAGGGAAATGTTCTTTATGTTTGAATTACTATGGGGGGAGAGATAACAACTCCATAATTAGGTTTGCACCTTTGAAATCTTATATTTCTCTTGCAGCTTGAATATTTATGCAATCACTGAGCTTAGTGCGTCCCAGTTCTCCACATTATTTATTTATTTATGTTCAACAAGGCCGTAGTTGTTAAATCACAATGTTTTCAATGAAAAGAAGAAGAAAAAAGCTTCCCAAGCCCAGAAGTGTTTTTCCTGCTTTCCTCCAAGCTTCAAGCTCTTACCTTGGTAGAAGCCCTGGAGAACTGTTACCCTCCTATTTGTAATGTGTCTTAGAAATGTATATAATTTGTTTCTCTAAAGGAGAAAAAAGCTTGTCCAAAATGGGGGCTGGGGACTTCTTGCTGAGCAGTCCCATCTCCCACAGAGATGCCAGTGACCTCCGTAACAGATTCTAGCAGCACCAGTTATCACCGTGGGTCTGGATCTCAGACATTGGGCTGCAGAGGAGCTGGGGAGTGAAGAACTTTGTCCGGATCCACATCTAGGCAATAGCACAAATACAGCAGGACGATAGACTGGTGAGAGCTGATACAGTGCTCACACCTGGTAGGAGCATATGAGGCTTCCTTGTCTCCTCTGATGCTACTTGACCCTGTTCCCATGAGAACAAGCACGGGGACGTGCTCCAGGGAGCCCTTGCAAGCCATGGTAGATGATCATTGCAGGGCTGCTGTGACCAAGAATGAAAGCAGGAGGACCATCAGCTACATGGGCACCAGGGCAGATACAGTCAGGGGAGAAGGATGGGCTCGCCTGGTCTGCATCTGGCAGATGCATCTCCAACCAGGGCTGAATACGGCTCTGTCTCCATGGCAGAGAGTGGGACACAGCAATAAAGAAACTCCAGCCACAGCGCCGTGATGTTTCTGCAGCTTCCCAAACAGGCCTGTCCTTTAGGGACCCTTGGTCCCCCACCTGCCCTGTCCCCTAAGGCAGGAGGCTCGTGTGGTCTTACTCACTGGCCAGGACCTCTCCTGCTCTGCTGTGACTGTCGTCTGTGCAGGACACGCAGCAAGTGGCCGGTGAAATTGAGGGCATTACAGGTTGGGAGGATTTCTGTTTGGAAATACTTTGTACATGGATTAGGGATTAAAATAAATTTATGAGACAATTGCCCACTTCAATTAGACAAGGACATTAAAACATATTTACCCGTGGCTTGCTCTTAGCTCCTAAGTGGGCTGCAGAAGGACGTAGCTTCTTCAAAGTGTCTCATGTATTTATCTTTTTAATCGCTTTTTAAAGCATACATGGTTTATTGCTTTATTGATTGAACAGAGCTTTGAATAATCAATATGGCTTTAAGAATTCACTGGGAATGACAGAATTGCAATTAAGTAGAGTATGTGGAGAGAGCGTTAACCCATCTCATTAATTAATGAGGTCACTTTTTCAGTGTTTCATAGGAGCCGTTGGGAAGAAGGTAGCAATTTATTGTAGTCCCTGGAGGTGTTTTTCTCCTTCCTTCTGCATGGTTGTCTCAGAATCCCTGCTCTGTGCTGGTGACCTTCACGTGTCCTCCTACAGTGTCTTTGTCCAATGCAGGGCAGGACCAGGGCCAAGAGGAATCACAGCCTGTCCCGGGGCCAGGGCCTTCTGCGTCGTGCCTGCTGCATCCCTGGCCCTGGGGAGGGACCCTGGGGAAGGAGCCAGCTCTGTGTCCTCACCCTTCTGAGGCTGGGAGAGGCAGCAGCTACTGGGAGGTCTGCTGGGTGTACCTGGGCTGCGGCCTCAAATGGGCTCCAACAGTTTGGGTTGTGCAAGTCGCTTGTTTGAAGCCGCCTGCCCAGCTCCGGGTCCCACAGACCTGCCCAGACGGAAGCTCTGGGGACCATTTCTCACCCGCTGTTGACAACACTCCGCATCCATTTGCAAGCCCTTTGCAGATGGAAACTGGGGGACAAACATGTCTGCCGGGACCTTGGGCCAGCTGAGCATTTAGGAAGAAGAGATCTATGTTTATATTTACAAATAAAACACCTGTTATGTCTCTGCTTGCACTTTGCACTATGTGCATTGTTCAGGTAGGAAGAAAACTGCTGACAGCTCACAGGAAGGTTTCCAGAGCATGAGCACTTCAGATATTCAGTGGTTGCTTGTCCGGATATCCTTATCTGAACATCATTACTCATCTTTCCCTTATACACCAAGCTTTGGTCCCCACCTTCTAATAAGAAGCCCAAAAAGTGCTATTTTAGGCTTTCTCAGTGAATTGTTTGTGATTAAAGAGACCAGTTGGGAATAGCCTCGGAAGATGGGAAGTCTCCACATGAAATATTGAGCAATTCTTAGGACAGAAAACTTTGCTGAGGTATTTGTGGCACAGAAATGGGACTGGTCTAAGAATGACAATTAAAAGGAGACAGAGAAAGCAGCAGCATTTGATGGCTCATGAGGAGAAAGTGGTTTCAGCAGGGCCAGGCTGAGAAGGACAAAATCTCTGGGTCAAGTTAGGCACTCGCCTTCATGCTGGGGCACTCCTTCAGTGGTGGTGACTGTAGGAAAGGGCTCAGGAAGTGCCTCTAAACATGTGGTGACATGCATCTTCAGATTTTAAAAAGCAAATTTGTCTTGGTGGAAAATGGCTTTTGAACAAACTTGATTTTTTTTTTCTTTCCCCCAAATAAATAAATAAATAGATATATAGGTGTGTTTTATGGAAATATCACCCTGGTCAAAACAGAGCTATTTTTCTTATTAAACCTGGGGCAGTAATCCCCCATGCTAGCACTGCTGGGCTGAGAACTTCCTGCAACGTGAGCTCCACCTCTCCAAGCTGAGTGAAACCTGCACTGCATCTCCAGGGATGCCAAAGGCAAAGCCCTCTGCGAACAGGGACTGCAAAATGTAACTCGTACTGGCACCGCATTTTGGGGAACTATGTAAGAAATCCCTTGACATCTTGAATGCAGTGAGGTTTCATTCACCCCTGACCCTGCCATTCCCATGTATGCCCTGGGGTGGTCTGAGTGCACCGGGATGGAGACCCAGGAAGCCTGAAATTTCAGGAAGCATGAAATCCTTGCACTATAAGACTTCCAGCAGCACCATAGTGGGGTAGACCACAGGGTCACCTCACCCAGGGTCAGCAGCAGACAAAAGCAGATGCTTTTGTGGTTATAATACAGCAGCAAGCAGAAAAGCTAGTCCCCAACCCTGCAGGAAACTTCAGCTCATCATGCATGACCTGGATAGGACCATTTTGTGCATAAGGCAGACTTTGGTCTGTACTCAAAGGCCTACTTTATGCCAAGTTTTTGTACAGGAGAAACACATCTCCATGAATGGTGTGCCCTCCTTAACCTGGCACCTCATTTGGCTTCAGCAAATGTGGGACCTTGCGAATCCTGGCCCAACTGTGTGCCTGGAGCTACTGTCCAAGCATCTTGGGTCCCTGCACAAGGCTCGAGGAGCTTTTCTGGAGAAGCCAGACCCACTGTGCACTGCACAGTGCTGCTGGCCCACTCACTGCCAGCTGCAGAATTATTCAGATCCAGCCCAGGTCCCGCCTTGGACATCTCTGCAAGCAGATGGCAGCCGGTGGCTCTAGGGGCAATCGCTTGTAGGACACCGTTATGTCAGAGCAACCACAACTTGTTTTACTCCGATGTCTTCCTCTCCCCAGGCAGTGGGACTGATGTAACCAGGCCAATTTCTACTGCTTGGCAGACTGACATAATTAAAACAAGAGAGCTGCTGCATGTTGACACACTTTTAAAAGGGAAGGGCTGGTGAGAACCTAAGCGACAACAACAAAAATATTTATGTGAATATTTTATTTATTAAATTTCCTCCTGAATGATTCTAAGTCCCTGATATTTATTGATGGCCATCTGAGGATTAACTAAATGCAATGAAGATTTTTGCATATATATTGTCCAGGCACACACTTCTTCCATTTGAGTGTCAAGATGGGTGATAAATAGCACGTATTAAATCCATAGTGGTCGTGGAGAATCAATCCATCTCCTCTGGGAAATTAGCTGTGTCAAGGAAGGCAATGCTGAGGGAAAGGCAAGCAGCAGGCATACCTGGGGATGGACAAGGGCTCCTGTCATATCGATCTGTGGAGGAGCTGCTTTGTGGCCAGGAGAGGGGCTGCCTGGAGCAGAGTGAGAGCTGGTTCTGCCGGGGTTAGCTGTGGAGCCGTGTGATTTCAGCTAAGCTTTGTCATGAAAGCTGAAGCAGAGAGATAAATACCTGATCCTCGGCGTAACTGCTGGTTGTGTTCCATCTATTGCAAGGCTGGACAGTCCAGTGGGATGCATCTCACCCAACCTGAGAGATGGGACTTATTTTCTGGTTGAGACATCAAGTGTAGGAACCTCCACTTGGGCCGTGTGATCTGAGGTGGAGCAATACAGTTGCTGTATCTGGAAGAACGTTTCCTCTGCATGTACATGACTGAATCTGCTCTGCTGTACTCCAGGCTCCTTTCGTTTTTTTTCTCAGCAAGCTCTGTCTTTCCCTAATAAAGGCTATAGTAATTTCACGATCTGTTTTCCAAGTTTCTGATCTGCCATGTAAATAACTGCTTTATCATTTCAGATTTCCATTTCTCCATGATTATTCCCCATTTTTCTAGCAAGCATCAATGAGAACCACGTGGAAAAAGCAGGTCAGTGGGACAAATTAATTCTCTCTGTCCTCTATGCTAAGACTTTATGACAAGTGGCTAATCATCTTTGATTCCTCTGGTACTCCTGGTAATAACATTAGCCACGATCAACTCATTTAGCTCATCTGAGGATTTAATATCTAATTCAACAGCACATAAGAAGAGAGCAGGCAGCAGTGTTCAGGGAGCAGTAACCCTTTTTCATGTGCTTGCACTTTTTTAAAACAGCTTACAATGACCTTTTGAAATTAATTTATCAGTTGTGAGAATCTGCTAGACCTCGGTCATAAGGTTTTTGCCTCAGGGTCTCTGCAGATGACTAACAGCATCTCCTGCTTTCCAGTAAAGGGCAGAGCAAAGAACCTTGCTTGCTGCCCTAGAAAAATCTGTCTGGTTTCAGCCAGCCTCCTCCCCCTTGTTCATCATGTGTGGAGCAGGATGAGACCAGGTGTCTGCCCATCACTACCAGTTTCCTAACCTCCCAGGAGCTGCAAAACCTTTAATTTCTCCTTGTCTTGGTCCACCGCCGAGGAGGCCCCGCGGTGCTGTGCCCATCTCCCACTCAGCCCAGGGAAGCGCACGGCGGGGCCGTGATCTGCAGGCTGCACCAGGCATGCCGTGGCGGAGGATAACGCTAAGCCTATTTGAGCTCCAAATGGCTCCATTGTATCTGGTTTACATAAGGAGCTATAAATATTCATTCCTGCTCTCCCGCTTGCTTGTTTTCCTTGTTTGCATTTTTAATTGTTGTGGCAGCTGCGGCATTTTTAAATTCAGTGGTGAGATCTGTGTGGCTGGAACGTGCTGGGAGGATGTCTGACACGAGTCCCTTCAGGCTGGGAAGCAGCACCCAGCACGGCCACATTGTGGATGTTGCCCTTGGGCTTCAAGAGCAGAAGGATCCAGCAGAGCAGAAGGAATGGGGTCAGTCAGTGGCTTCCTTTGGTATGTCTGGCCCTGTCTAGCCCTCTCATTACAGCATCTTTTCTCTCATTTGGCCATGAAGAATGGTGTGAAGTGTCTTCCTTGGCTAGTTTCAGAGCCAGGAGCCTTTACGTTCTGGGCTTTAAGAGTGCCTGACTTTGCCAGGCAGCTCTGGTTGGTAGCAGGAGCACCCTGTCCTGCTGCCAGCAGAGCTCAGCGGTCCGTGAGGCAGCTGCAGGCCTAGCCCAGCCCCGGGGGTAGGCACGAGCTGCTGGGCTCAAAGCAGAGCCCCAGCTGGCTTTGGGTCTGGGGTGGGGAGAAGGCAGGTGATGATCTTGATTTATTTCTTATTTCAGTCTGACGTAGGCTTGTACAAGACTCCTACCCACCCGAGTACTGCATAAGGGAAAGGCTGGGGTCTGTCCTGGGACCAGCAGATAGATCCTGATCCTGGCTCTGTCCTTGTCTGTGGGGACTCGCAGAAGCTGCTCCCATGCTCTGCAAGCACAGGCAGGAGCCTTCTCCAAGGGAAGGGACCACCGTGGGGACTGGCATTGAGAGGCCCACGTGGGTGTGAAAATCACAGCGGTGATAGGGATTTGTTTGAGAACGGTGTTAATAGTGATATCTTTCATAATTAAGACATCAATTAAACACTTGAAAATTAGGCGGAAATATCAAATAGCGCATTAACTGGAATATTTCCAACCAGTGTAATCCTATGGCCCTGTGATGGGTGGGTTAATTATCCCTCATTAAGTGGAGCTGAGATCAATCTCAATATCTCGCTATTATTTCAGTTTCTCAAAGGGAAGGAGAGTTTCTTGTCTCAAATTTTCTGCCTGCTGTACCTGAGGCAGGCAGGTCAGGCTCCTGGGCATTGAACCACATGTGCCCAATGCCCCACTCTTCCCCCACTGTCCAGCACTGCCCAGCCTTTGGAGCTGTGAATTCTGTCCCTGAGGGACAAGAGAAAGGGCTCGAGGTCCCATCACACTCATGGGAAGATCAGATCTGGAGAAATATCGTGAGGGGCCAAACTCCCAAATGCCCATGAGTTGTATCACTGAGGTCTGCACCCACATCCCTCCTGTAGCCCCTGGCTTCTTCCCATTACAGCAGTCCCTGTAGATCATGGTCTTGCTCTGGCATGGTCTGGATACTGTAGGTCACCAAATCAGTCCCTTTCATTGATGGGACCACCCCAAGTGAGCCACTGATTGAATATCATACAAGAAAACCACAGCACCCCTAGTCTGGAGCTGGAGGCTCTCTCTCATGTTCTCAGCCTGACTGTCTCTCTGCCAGTGAAACAGGGAGTCTGTGTTAATCAGCACTCAGCTTTTAGTAATTACATTATTTATTGCAATATGAAAACAGAATAATAATGATAATCACAAAAAGGAATTAGCCTGGCCAGAATGAGGCTGTTAATTTTGCTGTGTCAGGTTGAACAGGATCACTTTCTGGAGCATTTTTCTTGGAATGGTTCTGCCTTGTCTAAACTTACTTATTAAAAGCTGGCTGCACTGCCCCTGCTAAGCCAACGTCTCAAGGTCAACAGCAAACATCCCTCTATGGGCAGTGTAGTAACGCAGGGCCCGAGGTCAACGGATGAATAAACACACCTTTCTCTTATTATAAATCTCTTTTATCCCATGTGCTCTGAACGCAGCTGCCTTCCTTTGGCTCCAATCTGCAATTTATATGGCAGTGTTTTCACTGCTGGAGGAATCAATACACCTGGACAAGACTTGAAATCAGCAGGATCCAGCACTGGCCAGAGGAGAAGGCTGGAATTTATTCAGGAGGTGAACTCCCACACATTGTCTGCAAACTAAAATTGTTTAGAAGAGCTCTGGGGACATGCCCCAGGGTCATGGAGACCCACATTGGGTCTGGTGGAGCCCAGCTCCCATCCCACTCACATTTGCCATTTTTCTTGTGGGTCTTCAAAACAAATTAGCTCTGAGCTCAAATTCTCCCTGATTAGCCCCAGGTTGCAGCGTCTTTCCTTTGAGTCTCTATGAGATACTGAGTTAGGAAGGAAAAAAAAAAAAAAATCTATGTCTGGAGGGGGAAACACAAAGCTTTCTATGTCATTTCAGGCAGAGATGCAGTGCCCCATAGCTGTGGCTTCCACCTGAGGCAGTTTTCAAGCTCTAATGAAATCCTCCTCTCCCTCTGAGCAGAAGACATTAAAAACAAACAAGCAAATCTTAGATAACTTGAAGGTGGCATTTCCAATGTTGTCACCTCTGGTGATTTTAATTGCAAGTTCTGAGATGCTGGGATTTTTTTTCAGTCCTGGGACCATGTGACAGTGATCAGGCTCTGCTTCATTTTTAAGAAGTGGGGTGGAAAATGTAATCTGTGGATGCTCTGAAACCAGAACAACCACCCGGAGTGGTCTAGAATGGAGTTTCTTCCCATACATAATTTTGGAAACTGTAGAATCCTCAGTTTTCTGCAGTACCCGGATGTCCATGTTCTAAGATTAAAGTTTTCAGACAAATATTTCAGGTTTTAATAAGGACTATAATTTCATTTTATCTTTTAATTGCAGACTCCCAGTATGCAATTTTATAACCCCAGCTAAAGACTTGGGGTTGGAAAGGATCTTGGCATGGTGTGGTCCAGACCTTTTGTGGAAAGCAAGGGCACATGGCTGTTGGCTTTCATAGCAGGCAGAATTGGGCAGTTAAGAAGGGCTTAATTGATTGATTAAATCTCATAATTATCATGGTATTTGTGTTTAAATGTGGACAGGGGCTGTTTCTCTCTGCACATGACAGTGATGACCAAGATTTGTGTGCTGCTGCCCTGCCAGCCAGGAGAGCTCTTCCTCATGCACCCACAGCTTGGCTGTGCCAGCTTGGCAGGCTTGGGCCTCTCTCAGGGCAGACTTGTCACTATCATGGGTCGTCCTTGCTCTCCTTTTGCTTGAGACTTTCTGTTGTATGATCCAACAACTCACCTTGATGATGGAGAGCCTCTCACCTACCAAAAAGCGTGTGGAAATCGCATGCAAAAGGCCCTCCTGGTCCACTTTCTTTTTACCCTCCTTCACTATCCAGGTTCATAACATGGGATGAAGTCATAGTTTAGGAGAGATGATCTGTATGAAGAGTTACCAATCTTCAAACAATGACAATTTACCTCCTAAAATGAAAGAAGCCATGTAAATGAACTGCAGAGGCCTCTTGCCTGTGAGGTTAACTGTGCAGAGAATGAAATGCAGCCAGCCTTCGCTGGGAAATTGTCTTGCCCTGAATCTTGGCTAAAAAGGAGTCAGCCTCCAAATGACTGGTGTTGCTGCTCTCCCAGTTAGTCTCCAGCAGTGTAGCTCCCTGGTGATGGGTCCAAAGTGTCCCCTGACCAGGCTGCAGGACCATTAGGATTAGTGCCATACCCAGGTAGTGCCATACTCTTACCCCATGCATGGTGATCTTCTGCTTCATTAATGCATGGGGCAGCCTCAGTTTTCCCAAGCCTATTCCAAAGGTAGGACAGGGTTTCCAGCAGGATTTTCAGAGGCTCCTGAACACAGCAGAGCTGGTATTTAATGATCTGGATAAGCCCGTGATGTACAAGCAGGCAGCAAGTCATGGTGGGGAGATTTTAGTTCACTCCGTGGTTTGGTTCACACCGTGTGGTTTGCGATGAACGTGATGGGGTTGGGGCAGAACCTAATTCCTCTTAACCTGCCCCCTTTCCTGAGCACCAGACTTGGACTGGGCTGCAGCCGGCGCTGTCACCACGACAGGCACTGAGGCCTCGCACAGGGCTGGAAGCACGACTGGGATCCCTCGCTGCTGCCCTCCCAACCCCACCTCATACCTCACAGGTGATGTCTGCCGGGACGTTTATACTCCTGTGAGGGACAGGTTACCTCTTCCAGGGAGGACCACAGCCCAGTACCGCCCAGCTCCAACCTCTCCTGAGGATATAACCAGCAGAGCAGAGCATGGAGCAATGGGCTGCAGGTGCAACGGGGTGGTGGGGCCTAGACAACTCTCCCTTGCTTGGGGTCAGCAGAAGCCCCGAGCCCTGGAGAGGAATGAGTTCCAATGTGCTGATCTTGTAATTTAGCAAAGACTGTCTGTTTATCCAAAGCTGGCTATTAGCCCATGCAACCATGCAAAGCAGAGTTGTCGTGGGAGTGAGCCCTGTAGCAAAAAGCCTTGTGTTTCTGCAGGGGCTGTGAAGCACAGCAAGCTCTGCGCTTTCTGACTCTGCATGCAGAGAGCAGAGCTTCTTCAGTTAAACAAAACCAAATTCATTTCAGCCCAACTGCCATTTGGGGGTAGTTAGTGAATCATACTTCAACCCAAATGAATGTTATGTCCCCACATGGTAAACAGAAGCACACATTGTCTTTGCAGTGATGAGTCCTAGACAGACCACAACAAAATTGATTTTTCTTGAACCGAGCTTTGCTTGCCATAAGGGAAGTTGTAGTACATAGATCTTGGGACTGGCGAAGTGGGAGCCGACATCAGGCTCTTCTATTTGTGATCCCTCACTGGTATCACAAAGCCAAGTATGAAGCAGGTTGGAGGAATCTGGCAGAGTTGCTGACAAGACAGATGGACCTCTGGGAGAGCACAGCAGGGTCACTGGATAAGGATCAATGTTATGGATGTTGCTCGTTCTCTAAGAAAACAATTTTCCTTCAACTCTCCAGATTTGAGGATTCGTGAATCAAGTCACATCAGCCTCCTCAGTCTTTACTTCTATCCAGCTATCCATCCCCGTGCGATGAGAGGCAATTGTCAAAATCTGGGCAATGGCTTCAGTTCCAACCCCATCAGCAACTTCACAACAATTTCTCCCTACCAGAATTTATGACAGAAAAGGTAAAATGCAGCAACATGCAAAGCACTGACCTGGGTTTGGAAATGCATAGTCTGAAAACACGAGTGGTGTGATCTCCCTGCCTCCCTGATAGTCTGGGCTCATCAAAAGGGAATAAAAACCTATTTTACTGTGTAACCATATTTAGCAGCCCAAGTTCAGAGCTGAAGGTGAAACAAAGAGATTTTGGACTGAAGTCCTTCAAAAATGCAGGGATGGCAGTAGAATTATAATTAGCACTTCTTTTTCTGAAATAAAAAGAAAGTGTTTTCCTAAACTTAAAATATGCAGATGCACTGTTATCTTTGAAAAACTAACAGGTCTGATGCATTTTAGTTGTTGACAATTCCATCGGACATTTGACTGGCCAAGCTACCACATTTTGGCAAGAACTCGCACCTAGATTTCATACTTTTGAGAAGCTGTGCATCTCACAAGCAATTTTTCAGGTTCTTAAGACCCTTTTCCTTGCGTTCCTTGCATTGCAGTGTGTGCAGTTTGTTCTGATAAATCTAGTAGTAACTCCTCGGTGGGGACATGGGTATCCTGTGTCCTGTACCAATGTGAAAGGCCAGTGCAGAAATGCAGACATTATCCACTGTCAGCGCTGCGGTTACTCATGCCAACTGGACTGATGCTAGCGCAGGGTGAAGGTTGCATGATTACAGGGTAGAAGTAGTCCTGATGTCTGCAGCCCAATTATTTCTAAGATGCATATCTGCTGCCCTAGATTGATCCGTGCTGCTTGCACAGTGAGGCACCGCTATTTGAACACAGTGGGATGGAAACAGTGGAAAAACTGCTGGGTTATTATTAGATTTATCTCTTAGTCCTGAGCAGCAGGTGGGGAAGGGAAGGGGACAGCTTATTTTAAAGAGACGGAAAATCCCTTGTTCTGGGAGGTGAATCTGAGGAGGGAAAACAAAACAGCAATTCTCCCCTTGGGAGAAGAAAAAGCTTCAGGCTTGCAAAAAGCCCACAGAGAAGAGAGATCGGCAGTGTCATCCTTTAGACGAGTGAAGCACTGATGAGATGAGATGTCTCAGCCCGACCAGGTTGGGAACTGCTTGTGGTCTGGACCTACATCCCACAGCAAAGCACCAGGGCGTGCTGGGCTGCTCGGGAGGTATGCTGCCTCCAGCTTTGCAGGGGGAGCTGCACCAGACGACCGTCAGTGTTCCCTTCCAGCCTAACCCATTCCGTGATTCTGTGACTCTGTGAAATGTCCCTGTGCTGTGGCCGTTTCTGAGAACTGTTTTCTGGTTTTCAGTCACCCACCATGTAGTTAACACAATGTAATTGCCTATAAAGCTGGTTCCTCATCGGAAAGGTTTCTTTGCCAGTAGAACATATTGCTTGTGGCTGGGCACAAGGAGAGCAGGGCCGGGCTGCGGAGTCCACTCATGCACTCCTGCGAGCTCAGCAAGACGTGTTAGGAAATAACCCTGAGCCTTGGAGTGGCTGCAAGAAAAGGGTGAGAGTTTTAATGAAATGCACGTCACCCGTTTCAGACGGAACAGAAAGGCCCCCTAGGGATTAATTGTATGCAAACCGCAAAAGAATGGCCATTAATTTTCTCCCAGCTCATAACATACAATTTTCCACTAATATAAAAGCTTTAATAAGACTACCCATAACCTTTATGCATTCAGTAGCGGTCCTGGAAATTGCAATTATCTTGTGCTCACCACAGAATGTGTAATCCCATCAATAGGAAAAATGTCATCTCGTGAAAACGTTCCCAGCCAAAAGCCATCATTACTGTATCGTACAATTTGTTCGGCTGTGGTTACTGCACAGCTATGATCACCTTGGGCACGGGTTAGGACTTGGACAGGGGGTTTTAATGCTCTCCTAATGGAGGTGCTGCACGGAGGCTGACCGCAGCTATGTGTGTTTGGGCAGGTCGTGGCTCTGGCCCCAGGGTGTTGTTGTCAGAAGGGGAAATTTTGGCAGCCCCGCTGCTGAACTGTCTCACTGAAGGCCGTTTTTCTCACCTCCTGCCCGGCTTTCCCGGGCAGACGGCAAAGCAGCACGCTGTCCTGTCGCTCTGTCTCACTAGGTGGAGATCTTTAGTTGTCCACTGTGCCGGGCTTTGTTTTGCCGTCTGCAATCAAGATCTGCTGAGAAACTCGGCTGTGGATTTTCAGATGCTGCTTCAGATCTTTAATTTTCCCCTGGGGTATACAGCTCCCTTTGCTGAGGACATATGGGCTGCCAGGAAATAGGTCTTTTTGTGGTTCCACTTTTAGAACACTCCGTGTCCGATTTTTATCATTTATTGACTGAAGAGAATGAAAACACTTGAAAGGAGATGTGCCTAACAAACCAATGAAAAGGAAACAAGAGCATAAACAATGAGCAAGGGCAGCTCTCTGCTGCCAATGGGGGGGCTTCAGACCCACCCTCACCTAGCAGGATGAAAACTCAGCCCAGACCCTCTTAAGTTGAGCTGTTCCAAGTTTTGCCAGGTTATCTTGAATGGAATTTTGCTCCTGAACATATAGCTTGCTTAAACCAGCCCTCAGCAAGTAAAGTGGTACGTGCACTCTTATTTTTTTTAGAGAAAGATGGGGAGCTTGCATTAGCAGGGCCAGCAGGATTAAGAATCACTCTGTTCCAAATTTCTAGTTAGCAATAGCAAAGAAAAATGAGATCCCATGGGTGGAAGGTCAATGTTTTTCAACAGTAACTCTCTCTACTGCAGCCAGTAATTAATCAGGAGGCTGGCTGAACCCCGAGTGTTGTTGGAAGTTGAATATTAATTTGCCCAGTCTTGGATGCACACAGCTGGGTGCCTTAGATTTGACAATAAAATTTCTGGTAAAACAAAATGATAAGTGACAGACAGGTGAAAAGGATGGGGTAGCCACACAGGGCAGGTTTGTGGACTTTTGTTTAGGAGTTTCTACGGAAAAGTGGATGAAAAGTGAAGATTCATTGAAAAGGAGCATTTTTTATTTTTGCCACAAGGGAGCATTAGGAAGTATCTAGATCTTAACTTCAAAACAAAGATGTTCTGCTGGAAGCTTGTATTTTTTCAGAAATGTTTTAGAAACATATAAATTCAGAGGCAAATCTGTTCAACTGATTGCTGAAAACTCTTCAAGCTGTTTTTTTTTTTTTTAAAAAAAAAAGACTGAAAAATGTCACACAGAGGGATATTTTTCTAGTGTTAGCAAAATGCTTTTGAGTGGATCATTGCAGCCTGCTTTCAGTGGGCAACTTGCATTGTGAGGTCCTGTTTCATCTCTTCATCCTTACCTGGAGTATCTGCACAGTGGGTGGCTCTGTTTTTAACTCAGGAAAGCTAAAATATCAGTAGGTAGGAAAGGAAAACAAGAGCAGAGTTGTTGGATGGTGGCTGTGGGGATGATGGAAGGTTGATCCTAGGGCTGAGCTGGTAGGTCTTCACTGGGGAAGGATGCGGATGCAGAAATGCTGCAAAGCTCGAATGTGGAGGAGGAGGGAAGAAGGCAGCAGGGCAGAGGAAACGGTGCATGGATGGGAGCAGAGTGGCAGGGAGCTGGGTCTGGGCATGGCTCTGGTCTGTGACGAGGCTGCCTGTTGGATCTTGGAATGGCAAACCTTGATTTGAATACGTCTCAGCATGGGAGAGAGGGTGTACTTTTCAAATAAAGCAGTATTTGGGGAGATTTTCTTCTTTGTAGGAAATCAGAGCAAGCTCCCAAAAAGGTTGTCCTTTTCCTTTCCCCCCCTCCTCCCTTTTCGTTTTCTTTTTTATTTGTATTTTTGCCTTTACCTTCTTTTTTCTTCCTTTCTTTCGTCCTTTTCCTTGCTTCCTTCCTTGCTTCCTTCCTTTCACGTTCCCTCCTGGGATCAGCTGTGATGCTTGCATTGCAATACTCAGATGAGGCAAGCACATCTCTGCTCTTTGCAACCATTTCTGTCAGAAAGACTGATGGACACATGCAAATGAGGACAGAGAAATTACTTTGTGCCACAGATTTGTTAAACTGATTCTCAAAGTCCCTGGCTTCTGGAAATGCAGGGTGGGCAATGGGTGGGAGGGTGATCGATATCTATATTTTCAAAGCAGTAAGAAGAAAATAGGGACATGTAACAACTCATTATGGGGACAAAAATGAATTCTCAGTTTCCTTGTGCTGGGTTTGATGTGAGTAGCTAAATGTGGGGAAGAGATTAGGCTCCCCAGTAATTACACTCCCAGCTGCACTGAGTGTCTAGAGCACCATGTGGCCTCTGGGGAGAGACCCTGCTCCTTCCGAGGGTCCTTTCTCCCCAGTACCTTCATCAAAGGAAACCTTGACATGGCCAGATTTTCTCTCTGGAAAATCTCTCATCTCTCATCTGCCCATCTTTCTCCAGTGACTGCAGGGGGAGCCTTGACACAAAGATTGGGACGGACATTTAACTTTCAGAGTTAAAATGGGTGAAAGAAATTATCACTTTTGATGGAAATCTGTGAATTAAGCCTCAGGTGGGAGATTTTTAAATGCTCTCCAGGAATCTGCAGTACAGTCACTAGCCAACAGGCTGGTACTTTGCTACTCATAGTAGAGCTTCACCAAGACAAGGAGGGTAAAGGTTTTTAGTTTGCTCTGAAAACTAGCTAATAGATGCCTCAGAACACCTTTGGTTAAGTTCAGCACAGGTTGTCAAAGCTAGGGAACAAAACCTGAGCAAGAGGCCACCTGGTATGCAGCTTCCAACAGCCCACAGACCGAGAGCTCATGCAGGATCATCTGATGGGAGACAAAGAGAGAGAGTGTGACCCATTTCTAGGGTTACTGATTTCTAAATATTATCTGTCGTCTTGGTAGCAGATGTCTTGTGCTAATCTGGGAAGATGAAGTGTCTTTGTTGCTCCCACCAACCTGGCTCCCTGTTTCTGGTTGGGCCTATGGAGACCATATCCTAACTGATGAGAATCTGGACCGAAGCTCCAAGAAGGAACAAACCCAGCTTGGGTTTAAGATCCCAGCTGGTTTCCACCAAAAGAGATCAGGGGGATGTACAGAGACCGACTGCGAGAACAGAACCTGTTCAGTCTCAGGAAGAGATGGCAAAGGGGGGGAGAGAGGTCTTATCACTGTGCTCTTCTCGCATGGGAAGATGTAGAGAAGACAGACACAGATTTTTGGAGGTACATGAAGTTTGGTTAAGAGGCAAGAGGAAATAGTTGCAACACAGCAAACACTGACTAAATATTCAGAAAAATATTTTTCCGAATATTAGCTGTGGGGGTGGTCAGACACTGGAGCAGGGGTCTGGTATGGCTGTGGGATCTTCATACTTAAAGATATTCAAAACTCACCTATGCTAGGCCATGAGCAACCTGCTCTAATTGAGAAATCTGGTCAGTCTGCACAATCTCTGTTTTGATGATTTTCATCTTGCCAGCACTTAAAAGAGGGCAAACATGAGAATGAGCAAAGAAGGGGTTTATGCCTGGATGCCAGAAGAGGCTGTTTATCAGGCAGGCTGTGGTATCCTGTCCTTCAGAGGCTCCACAAATATGCCATTCAAAGTGGATACTTTTAGTGAAATGTGCAGAAGGGAAGATGGACCTGACACACCAAGGTGAGTCTTTGGATGACTTATCGTCACAGACTGGCAGATGCAAGGCAGGGTGAGCAGTGCCTTTTCAGGGCAATATATTTTAACTGAAAACATTTTTGGATGAAAACCAGCAGTTAATCATATGGAAAAGTTAGACTCAATAAGAAATTGGGCTTTTCTGGAAAGAATACACTTTAGAAATCCCTGGTGAATACACTCATGCTCCCTGAACTCCTGAAGATGCAGCAAACCCCAGGATCCAACAAAGGGCATATTTTCTTTGTTCTCGGCTGACTTCAATATGGGCTACAGGGAAGTGGAAAAGGTTTTGGTGCTGGTCCCACAGCAGGACATTATGGCAGCTGGAAAGATGTAAAGCCCCCCAGGTCCTGCTGCCCAGCATCCCTTTAGGAACCAATCTGTCTGTTATGGAGGCTTTGCTTTTCTCCTCAAAACCAGCAGGCTGCACTCACATAGTGGATACGGTCCTGGAGTCCCACTCCAGTGCCTCTAGAAAAGCTCTGCAGGAATTCCCGGTGTAAAGCCTTTGCTCTGGCCTTTACACTTAAAAGCATCTCCTTGTTATGCCCCCGGTCTGCTGGGGAATGGGGCCTTGGACAGAGATGTCTCCATTGTGCTGCACACAAACAGCTCTCAGGGCACTGTCTGTCTGCACACAGGTTGGTGCTCCCTGAAAAAATGGCATTTGCATTACGCACCTGGCTGGGAGGTGGCGGGGTCTTGCAGCAGGACTTGCAGAGGTGGCTCCTGACAGCAGGGATGATCAGACAAGGACTGTGGGGCACATCAAGTGAGGCAGGAGGGTTGCAGCGAGGAGGTGGCCTGCAGGTCCCTGGGGATTTGTGGTCTTTGACTTGCTCAGTGGAAGCAGCGTTACCATGATCCATGCACAGCACAAAATGTCCTGCACAAATAATCTGCTGTTATCCTTTCACCATGGCTGAGAACTGAATACTTCAGTTGTGCAGCTGGCCCATTTACACAGGAGACTTTCCCAGCCTGCTTCCTGGGCTCTCCTGAGGTACATTTCTCTGCAGCTGAACAAGGAAATGCTTCTCCAGTGTGCTTTGCATGAGCACACCCCCCAAGAGCCACAGCAGAGCAGACCCTCACCTCCCTGCTGCCACTGACTGGGATCCACTGGTTTGCCCACCCAGGAACAGCCCAGGCAACAGGACAGGAGAGACCCAAGGTCCCAGGAGCCAGCACTTCCCAGACCTGGAGGTCTGACCATGTCAGCGATGGTGGAGTTCATCTCCGGGAGCTGACTGGCCTGAGGGCTCAGCCCTGTTTTTGTCCATGTTGTGGCTGCATTAGCAAACGTTCTGCCACGGATTCCCAGTGCCACCACAGAGGTGCTGCCTCCAGCTCTGCTCAGCTGGCACTCGAGTGGGGAGCATGCCGAGGTTGGTGTCTTCCCACCTCCAGGACATCAGTGGGTGTCTGCAAGGTGCTGTGATGTCAGCTTGGGATGAAGGGGTGCAGTTCTCTTCTGTGTCTCACCTCTCACTCTGGGGACCCATTTCTCCACGTCCTTGCAGCTGAGGACAGTCTTCTCATTACTGAAGCACGGAGACAGGACTGGAGTGGTGGCTGAAATTTGTCATTCAACATCATGATGGGGTGGTGCAGCTGTTCCCCACTACTTTTTCTCATCTCACAAAATTCCTGTGTGAACGACAGCTTTGGCTTCCCCCAAGGACAAAGAGTGTGGAGGGATGGTGTTTCTCTTGCAGAAATTGGGAATTCAGGACTGGGGTGGAGCACTGGTTGTCCAGACCCACCACCAGCAGCATCTGTCTCAGCTGCAACCCACGGCTTTGAGTTTCAATGAGCAGCAAAGCTCAGTGACCTGCCACAACCCTGCAGGAAAGCAGCACCGAGCACTGGAGGTAAGTAATAGCTGGGTCCACTTCTCTAAATTGCCCACCACTGTCAACAATCCCCGTCACTGAGGAGTAACCTGATGTCTTCAGACGCTGTGATTCTTGCCAGGATTAATTTTCTGGTTGGCAGAGAAAGGCAACGTCAGAAGCTTTTGCCAGGAACAGTGGAGAACAATTCCTGGGGTGGTCGATCTGTTATTCAAGTCAGCACTATTGTCACAGGTGGTGAAGAAAGCAATTAGGCTGCAAACACAACAAAATAGAATGGAGACTGAGATCCTAGCAACAAGACCGGGAAGGGACAGAGCTGGCTTGCCTGGCCATGATGACTACATCTTTCTTTTTAACCCTGCAGCACAATAAAACTTAGCCCAAACTGGTGCAGGCTTCCATGTTGATAGGGGTTGGGGCAGTTTCTATGAATGTAGAAGTTTCCAGTTATGCACAAGACTGGTGCACAAGACTGGGTCTGGAAGGACTTTTTTTCTTTTTCTTTTTTTTTTTTTTTTCTTTTTTTCCATTCACAATCCTTCTGCTTCCTATTGCTTTATGAAGTAGCTGTTGCTGCTGTCACAGTCCCATGTGGCTGGATGCCTCGGCAGCTGCAGAGCTCCACTGAAGTTCTTCCTGGCTGGAGAGGAGCAGATCAGGGCTGGATATTGTGGAGATATCAAACCTCAAGGTGCAGTACTGGGATGCAGAGACTGCAGGCAGGCGTCTTTCACAAAAGCCCCATGTGGTTCTTGCCATCCACTGTACACATGTGCACACCAGATCTGTGCCATATACCTGCGCACATCCTTGCAATAGATGGCAGTGGACGCTGCAGTGGGTCGCATCTGCTCCCATCCAGCAGCCCTGTGGGGACTGGCTCACCACGTGGAGGGGAGACTCTTTTCTTCCCGGTGATGAAAAGACCAAGCCAGGACTGCATCTGAGCTCAGCTTTGCTGGGAGCCAACTACCTCTAAATGTTCAGGGTATGAAGCAAAACCCAACCAAGTAACGATGAGAAGCTCTCTTGCTCTGAGTCCCACATGCAAGGCTTGATGTAAGCCTGAATCCAGGACTTAGTGAAGCTTGTGAGCTATCTGTATTCTGGGTGGACGAGCCTTCTTCCAATCCAGTGTGTCACCTTGACCCGGCATCTTCTCCCATCCCTTGACCTTGCTGCTTCCTTGCTTGCTCCCTATGGTCTTGTGACCCAGATGATGAGGCCACTGGGATCCGTTTTCCCCTTCTTTTTACTATCCAGGTAGATATTATCTCCTGCCCAAGGACAAAACATGCAGCTTCCTTGGCTAACCTCAGAGCTTAAGGCATCTGTACAGCATAACTTCTCTGTGACACCCAAATTCTCCAAAAAACAAGATGTGAACAGGAAGCAAGGTTGAGACAGCTGCTAGTATTGGATCTGGTCTCCTGTCTGCTCTTTCTTTATCAGCCATCCTATGAATTTCTGTCTGTGGCTTCTTCTTCCTTTTCATTCATGAGGAAACCAGTGTCTTAAGCAATTCCTTGTAAAGGGCAGTATGGCTAATGATAGCTTTGGGTGTAAAACAAGGTAAATATGAGTCAGCAATATGTCTTACATCTATGATGGCCAATTACCTTATGGGCTGCATTAGGAAGAAGTAGCAAGAAGGTTGAGGGAGGTGATAATTTACTTCTATTTAGCACTTGTAAAATTACATTTAAAGTGCTGTGGCTAGTCTGGGGGCTGGAGCTCATGATGGTTGTGTTGAGACACAAGAACAGGCTGAAAGAGCTGCATTTGCTTGGTGCCAAGAAGAAAAGTCTGAGGGAGATGTTACTGCTGTCGCCAATGCCTTAAGGGCAACTACAGAAAAGCAGAGCCTGACTCTTGGTGGTGGTCCATTGCAAAACTGTAAGAGGCAAAAGACACAGCAAAGAGGAGTGGCTAAATATGAGGAAAAACAAAAATTTCAAAGTGAAGGACATGCATCCCTGAGGCAAAGGTACAGTGATGTTGCTAATGCTGTCCTTGGGTACTTGGAAGTTGACTGGACAAAGCCCTGAGCAACCTGCTCTGTCTTTGAAGGTACCCCTTCTCTGAGCAGGGGCTGGACTGGAGGCCTCTGGCAGTCCATCCTGGCATGAATTATTCTATGAATCTGTGATTTTCAGGCTGTCCGAAAAAAAAAAAAAAAAAAAAAAAAAAAATTATGCTGGAAAAATGATCCCAGCAGGGGTGAGTTTGCTTAGCCACTAATCAGAAAGGAATTGCTTTCCTAGTGTACTATCGTAGCTTTACACACTTAATCTGCATCTTTGCTGCAGGAGATGGGAAAATAACTGATTCATTCATAGAGGAAATTCAATTAGGCAGCAGACCCAGCCTCATGAATACTTAAAGGGCTGGAGATGTGCTGTGAAGGGCATTGGTTGGCCAGCTGTGCAGAAAATCCCTCATAAGTCTTTACTACAACTTTATGAGGTAAGGAGCAGCTCAGCACTGAAGAATTAGACTTGATTTCCCCCAGGAAAGGGGGCAGAGCCTGTAACCCACTCTGGGGCTGGGGTGGGGAGAAGATGGGGTCTGAGGTTGGACCATACATTTAGCTTGACCATGGGTGTTAAAGCAGGGCTTCCAGCAGGAAAATCTCCCCGAATTGGCTTTACCCACAGACATGGCTTGCTTGTGTGATAGCACTTGCTTGGTGAGAGCAGTGCTCATGCAGGTCCTGGCTGCTGCTCCCAGTCACTCCTGGACCTAACATATTCCCATGCTGTAACCTGTTATGTGACACCCCGACCCTCCTGCGTAGGTTCAGCGGACAGGAGGGAGCCCAGATGTGAAGATGGAGGTGGGTTGAGCTCCTCAGCTGGTCCACATCAGCAGAGCCATATAAAATACTTCACCCAACTGCTTCCTAACAGATGAACTTCACCCTCCAGCTCCCCACTGAACAGGGCTGCATGCATGGATGGTGCATAGTGCAGCCTGAACCCTAGCAGGATAGACAAGGTGAGATGCAGCCAGTTGACCCCATTGGAGCAAAGTGCTTGTCACATGCCACTGGTAAGGCAGAGACTCTCAGTAGCTCTTGTTTCTCCTTCACTTCCTCTTTTGAAACTGAAATTTAGGGTTTTTCCTGAACATCTCGCTATCTGTTACACAAGCATAGCGGAGCAGAAACTCCCCAGAGGAGGAGAAATGGCAGCTCTTCTGAAGGACAACACAGCAGACTCCCCAGTATGCTCCTGCCAGCTCCAGCTCCTCTGACCTACCCATACTGAAAGCACATGGACCCAGTGTTCCCTCCGAGCAGTTCGGGAGAGCCCCTCAGTGCTGATACATCATGCATGGGCCACAGCCAGAGCTTGGTGAGCTGTACTGCCAGAGCTGACACAGGGCTGCTTCTCAGACAGGGACTTGCAAGCGTAAAGTCCTGGCTTAGGCTTTGCTATTGGTGACACATCCAGAAGTATTGTCACCGCACGGTGGTAATCAGCCCAGGGTGATGGCTTCCTCCCAGATGCTTGTGCACTCCCGGCCTCCACGCTGGCAGGGCTGCAGGAGAAGCAGAAAACTCCTTGGTTCTGCATAAGCACTGCTCTGCAATAGCTAACACATTGGTGTGTTATCACCGCTATTTTCACAAAAAGTCCAAAAAGCAGCATAGTATGAGCCTCTAAGAATAAAATTAACTGTATTCCAGCCAAAACCAAGACAATGCACCATCTTGTGCCCTGAACTGCCATGGTTTCAGTTTTATTCAGTAAATCAAGCACATATTTATCAAGCTTCTGGGTGACTTTACTCATCAGCAAGCACGATTTGCAGGTCAAAAAGGTCTGTTGCATGGCAGAAAGCAGCTAATGAAGCATTACATTATGCTGCTGGGGCTTAGGCACTGGTGGTGCAGGTACAAGAGGACAGTACCAAATGATCTTCCCAGTGGCTCTGTTTACCTTTCCCCATGCTCTGTCCATAGCAGTTTTCAGCCCTTCCTCACTTATGACTTCTGAGGAGGTCTGTGCACCAGCCAGTGTCACTAATGCTTTCTGCATGTGTTTCTTTTGCTCTTATTGTTGTTTTGTTTTGTTTTGTTCATGATTCTCCCAAAGGAACTACATTCAAATCTGTCTTTGCACACATAGCTATGTCCACACTGATCCACATCTGTATAAGATGATAATATAGCCTTGCATCAGTGTCAGGTGAGACCAGTGATCCATCCTGCACAAACCACTGTCTCTGAAAGGCTTCTGCAGGACATAAGGACAGGCCCAGCATGTGGAGCTACTTTCCCAGAGCACCTTCCCAGTCTCCTGAGTCAGAGTACAAGGCTTGTTCCACTGCCTGGACTTGCCCTAGTTCTTGCACAAATGAGCTTTGCTCTCAGCAAGGAAGACTCCATCATGCTAGAAGAGCAGAGCTGTCTGCTTGAATCCTTATCCCAGCAATCTGTGTGAGATTTAGAGCTTGACATGACAAAGTTCAAATCAGCTGTCATGTTTTTCCCCAGAACTGCCATGGTGCATGAAGTCCTGCCTATGTTGCTCATTTCGACACACCTGTAGAGCTGTCTGTCAAGATCTAGCTTTTGAGATGAATCCTTTGGGATGGAAGATGTGGAATAATATCATTATTATGTATCTGATTCTGATGTTAAAATCAAGTGCCTCGGTGCATTGGAGAATTTCACTGTATGGGTCTTTGAAGAATGATCTGCAGGGTAAACTCCTCTCCAGCTGAAATCTAGGATGAATAGACAAATGCTGTCCCTAGCTGGAGCAGAGAATGTCTAGGAAATGGACCTTGAAGAAATGAAATAAGTAAATGCAGCAGTTTCTCCTGCTGTGCAGCTGCTGAAGCAGTGGAAGACAGAGAAATATGAAGGACAGGCTACCGTAACGTATGAGCTCTGTCAACAAAAGAAATGTCATGTCAGCCTTGGATGAACACACTCAAATCAACAATGGACATTGGATTGACTCAGCTGGTGTCAGGATGTCCTATTAAGAGATGGATGACTTCAGAGGAAGAATTTCTCAATCCATTTATATGAAGGATTCACTTCTAAATTCAAAAGGAGGTTCAGAGCAGAATTGCTTTAAAATTTATAACCCAGCATCTGTATCTCTTTTGTTTCCCTGGTGAAGCAAGCGGCAGGAAGGTGAAATATTCCCAGAGGATGGCTGGACCTCACACCATTGCTCAGACCCTCCACACTCAACAGCCCTCCTACTGCTGGGACCCATAATTCTTGTCTCTTCCCGTCCCTGGCACTTACTCTGGTTGAGCCAGTATAATCCAGAGCTGGATCAACATTCTGTTACAGGCTTGGACGTCAGATAACTATGCTAGGGTCAAAGGCTTTGAGAGATGCAGGTATCTTCTGTCTAGGATGGCTTGCTTCTCCTAAAGGCATCCTAGAGGCAGGAAAAAAATAATTCTGTTGTCAAGCTGGGGAAGGAGGATGAGGAATTGCCACCTCTCTGAGACCTTTTCAGATTTCATATGTGCTTTCTTCTTTTCCAAGTTTGCAGGGCACCAGAATTACTTTTTCACTCTTCCACTGGCATAAGTTAGCATTGATACACTAAAGGTAACGGGCTGAGCTCATGTGGCATTTAGATACCTAGAGAAATGGCACCAGTGACATTCCTTTGGCCCCTGTTAAGCCCTTTGAGAGATGGGCTTGGCATAATCCCTGAGATGCCCGTGACCCTGTTGCTACATATGTGCATGGCGACCAAGGACCCAGCAACATGCAGAGCTGCTTGAAGCCTAATTCCTGCCTTACCCCTACAACATCTTTCTCCGCCTGTGGTGGCTTGATCAGGTTAGAGCTTAGAGCACATGAGGCAGCCACCAAATGTGGTCACAGGAGTCAAGGTAGTCAGTAGGGCTTTCCTCTGAAACAGGTGAGACCTTGGTTCATGTCCTTGTCAGCATCTAGCCTGGAGAAGGTCTGGGGTAGTTGCATTCTCCTGCCATCCCTTTTCATGGAATAATTAGTGCTTACTGGGTCAGAGGGAAGGTGCTCCATATGCAGCTTGAGAGTGAGGCAGGAGGAGAGGCTAGGCAAGGCAAGGCAAGGCACACCTGGGTTTTGACCTTGCCTGATGAATATACTGTTTGTGAGTGGAACTGCTCCAAAAGACCAGCCCACCCTCTTGTTCACTGAGCTTCTCTTCTAGCAGGCAATCCTGGACCATTTATTTCCAGTCCCTTATTTACCAGCTGTGATCTCAGCACAACTTGGCATGAGATCAACAGCCTCTTGTCTTCTGGCCACATCCAGTTTTCCTGACTTTATTTTTTTTGCAAGTGATCACATGGCAAATACCAAGCTGGAGTTTCATGTCCTCAGGAAACTTGTGGTACGGATCCTGTTCCAGCAAACGTTGAGTATTGTCCCCTGCCATTTCTGCCTGCTTGGTTTGATGTGTTAGCCTAAATCCTGATGTCTCTGACCTCACAAGCAGAGTTTCAGGTCACCCTCGAATGACCTTTTTGTCCAAGGATGAATTTAAATAGGGCTGGTCAAAATCACTCTCAGAATCCGTAATGCTTTGTGAATTTGTCAGGCTTTCAGGTTCTTAAAATTTGCCTAGGAGCTCAGTGAGTTAAGTCAGATTCAAAAGATGTCAGCAAGCTCACTGATGTACAAGAGAAATCAGGAGGGCAGAGCTGCAGAATGTTGGAGGGTGAGAACGGGATTTGAAAGGACCTCAGCAAAACAGAGACATTGACCAAGAATGGGCCATTTTTCAGTTTTCTGTAGGAAATTGTTTGAGGCTTCTGAGTCAGTATGAACACAAGTCAGGAAGGCCACGCTGTGGGGCTCTCTCCTGTCCCCCAGCCTGAGCTAGGGCAGCGCAGACCATTTCTGTGGGTGAGTGTTGTGCCAGCATGCTCAGCTCATGCTCTGGCCTCCACCTGCAGACACTGCTCAGCTGCTAGTCAGGCTCCTGAGCCAGCTCTGCTCTTCAGGTCTCTGCTGATCTGGGCCTGCCCCAAAGCTGCACGGCACTGTCACTGCTCCGGCGGTGGGGAGGCCTCCGTCACAAAGGGAGGCTCGGCTGCAGGCCGCAGCAGCAAGCCTGCAGAGCATGGGCCTGGGTGCCTGCCGGGGAACGGCTCTTCCCTCAACTGTGAATCATCAGAACTTCATGGATGGGGAAGAAATAAGAAGTCATGACATCTCCGAAGGTACCTCTGTTAGTTCCTTGTCACCTGTCATGGTTACATCCAGCTAAAAACTTGGAACTTTGTAATACATTTCATTTTTGTTTTCCCTGAGGACAGGGAGAGCTGGCAGCTGTCCATGGCCCCGCAGGGACCTGCCACCCGGAGCACCAGCCAGCCCCAAGTGCTCAGCCTTTGCCTTCCAGGCTGTTTCATTAAAAGGGGTGATCAGGGGTCTGTGCTAACCCATGCAAGCCAGGGATGAGGTCTCTGGGTGTGCGTTACCCCCCGGCTCTGCAGCTCCCCATTACAGTGCTTTGGCTTGGTGATTCCTCCCCTGCACCAGGTGTGTTCTGGGGGTCTGTTCCCCCATGACAGGATGAAACCAGAGCTGACCCCCTCCAGATCAGAGCAGAGAGTTTTGTTACTGTGCAGTCGCTCCCTGTCTTGGTGGATAAACACCCAGGGAGAGCCAGGAGAAGACATGCAGAGGACATGGTGTGGAGGCTGTGTTGGCTATGGACTTCTCTGCCTGGGCTCTCTCGCTTCCATCTTCCTTCTCCAAGGGTTCAATGGTGCAGTGAAGAAACGAAGCACAGACAGCAGCTAAGCAAGTGAAAAAAATAAATAAATAATAATAATAAAGCCAGGAATGCTGATGGCAATTAATGTATGTTAGAAGTTGCGAACTGAAGATAACTGTCAAGCTGATACATCTGGGAAAATCTGTGGCTGGCACAACAAAGGGATAATAAAGCATAAATTTTGAAGTATATCATAAAATAAATCTGTTCTGTATTTGGGAAGAAGCGAGGTGAATAGTACATGAGGATGATGAACTATTTTCTGGTACCTTGACAACTAAAGATGATGTTAAACAGCATTTGTCATCAGTGGAAATATTTATATCAGCAAGCTTAGAAAACTTTTACTCAAGGGACTTGAAAGAGTTGTCTTCCTTGGCTAAGAGCATGAATTGCCAATAGGCCTAGAAATGCTGGAGACACCATTAAAGGTCAGAAGAGCACTACTGGTCTGCCAAAACTGCAGCTGGGCAAATGCCTGTCAGCTTGAGAGATGGATGTCAGTCACAGAAACACCATAAAAAGTGAGATGGGATTCTGTCAAGAATGAAAATAAATATGTTTAACACCAGTAAACAACCTTAGAGAAAGTAGGTCTCATCTGACTAACCTGATTTTTTCTTTTTTTTTCTTCTTCCCCCCCTTTTTTTAATGATACACAGATTTCATTGGTAATGATATCTACAGAGGTGTGATATTTCATGACAATGCGATGGAAAACCAGCTGTTCCCAGAATTAGTAAAGTTCAAGCCAAGGGGATGAGGGATCCAGCACCCTATGAAGAATGAAGTTGAGGGATGAGTCTCACCACAAGGAGATATTTCTCATGGGGTTCCAAAGGAGACTGGATTTACTGCATGTTTGAAGGACTTTATTTCAAGCTATTTAGTGGAGATATAGCTGTAAGAGTTAAAAGACTGAACAAGGATCTCTGGTTCCCATCCCAGCTTGGCCGCAAGATTTGTTAAAACATTAGGCAAATAACATCAATTTGCTGTGCTTTAGTTTTGCTGGCTGTACACCAGGAATATGTCTGAATAGGAAAGGGGAAGATTAATGTCCATGTATCCCTGGCCTGGGATATGGTATGCTCCACAGCATGGAAAATGAAAGTAGAGTTATATACGTTCTGTTCATTCCTGCTGGATGAAAATGCACCCCAGTCCAACCCAAGGGCAGAAGGGATGTTTGGTCCCACTTTTCAACAAATTAGAGCTGCTAGGGCTTAGTGACACATGTAGACACATGTAGTTGTTCTACTTGGAATTGCTTAGATTGTCCGGGAACAATCATGGCCCTGATGTTTTCTTGAGGAGCAACAAACTGTGATAACCCAAGCCTGTCTTAACAGAGCTCAGTTCATCCTTGACTATCTTTCTTAACTGTTGGTCTTAAGAGAAGACTCTCAATCTCAGATCTTGGATTTACATAAAATGGTCCTATGTACGATTTTGTTTTTTGGTTTGTTTTTTTTGCATGTTCCTTCTGTTGAAGGCACTGAAGATATCCCTTATAGCTATGTCCTGCTTTAGGATCCAGGCTAGGGCTGGCCTCCTTTAGACAGAAGCATGCAGTGACTTGACAAGAAGCAAGTGACTTTTCTCTTTCCCCTTTGACATTGTTTATTTGTCACTCAAGGTTGTAAAAGTTTCAGCTCAAGTGACCTTTTATTATAGACTATTTTCTTCTCCAATTTTTCAAATCACTCACAAGAGCACACCATGACTCTGTATTTGCCATCAATGTTTATGTAACCTATCAGACTCATTCCAAACATACGATATTTTTCTAGGTTATTAGCCCCAGTTCCAAGGATGCTTTCTCAAAATCTAGTAATATCAAACTAGTCTACCAACCTCTCAAAGGTCCTTTTTAAGAAAGTGCTTCCATTTCCCACCTATCCATTAAACCATATTTCCCTGGGTTTGGTGCCCAAAGTTTCAAACCAAACTTCTGCAGAGCATGTGTTGTCATGACAGCCCACTGCTGTCTGCTGCCTCCCACAACCATGTCTAGCATCACAGATACATCATGTACACACTAAATGACATATATAGCAATGGCATTCCCT
This sequence comes from Stictonetta naevosa, assembly GCA_011074415.1. Lineage (NCBI taxonomy): Eukaryota > Metazoa > Chordata > Aves > Anseriformes > Anatidae > Stictonetta > Stictonetta naevosa. The sequence goes on along the minus strand of CM021714.1, from coordinate 1,635,857 downwards.
ATTAACTCCAATTCTCACTATTTGGAGGAGTAACACAGAGCCACTTTGTCATTTATCTTGGTATAACTAAAACAATCTGGCCTAACCACACAGCTGAAGTGTTTGGAGTCTGTCTGCCTGCATGTATCACAATTTATAGTTCTAGCTTTTCTTTCTACACGGTTTGTAGCAGTATCAAAACCTGTTTTTGCATTTCCTTTGTAGTATTTGTCTGCTCTCCAAGACTTTGACTTCTCCTTTATCATGATAATATTTTTCCTTAGTTCTGCTTTTTCTTTATCTCCTTTCTTGTTTTGAGAGTCTTGTGTCCTTAGCAGTAAAATTTCTGTCTGAGAGACCCAGGGCAGGACTCATCCAACAGATTTAGACATCTTCAGTGCAAATATTTACTTCTGAGCTAGTCCAGATTCCCTTTATAGTTGACAGAAGCTCTAGGTATTTTAATGCGCCTTCATCTCATCCTTAGGTAGGCGTCTACATTAGGGCAGATGAATCATGCTCCAGAAGTGTCTCTTCTCTCCTCTGGCTGTCAGGGGAGTCAAGGGTGACTAGCTCAGATGTTGTTTTCTACAACGAGGTGACATGAATCCCACTCTGTGCAGGAAACATTCTCAGCCCTGAAATGAATGTTCTGCTTCCCCAAACTATTATGAAATTACCATCATAGCATTCAGTTTTACCTCTAATTCAGCTCATAGACTCACACAATGATTTTCTCATTGCCTGATTTGAATTTTAGATCTCTTCAGTCTGACTAGGCTTTCTCATCACTGGTTTTAGCACTTACAGTTGCAGCAGGAAGCCCTACATCATTGGCCAATGTTGAAATAAAACATAAAGATTTAACTTTGGTTCGGCATGACATCCTGATCACTGGATTGATGAAAGGTTTCTGCATAAAATTTTATTCTTTCCTTCATCCTTTGTATTTTCTTTCTGCTTTTTCATTCCTTTAGGCTTTTGTAAAACAATTGCAGTTTTTGCAGTTATCATGCCTCTACCCAAAAGCTGGTACTGTATAAACTATTGTGTTATTTATTATTATTAATATATATGTATTTAATATGTACAGTCCTGCCTTCAGCTTGTCACAAGCTTCTTTAATTCTTTGTTGCTGTTCTGTCCTTGGGATATGCTCTTTTGGTGTGCCCTGAACACTCCTTGCATTTTGATAACTCAGTCACCTGCAGCTTCTTCATCTTCTCCCCCTCCCCACCCCTCTCCCGGCCAAAAAAAATATCCATAAGATGATCTGACGCTTTCTTGCAACCTGTTAACTCAGTTTTGCTAAGTTTAAGTGAAGCTCCAGTTTTCTGGAGTTGAATCCCCATTCTCATCCACAGCTGTCTCAAATTCAGAACTCCAAAAGGATGGGAATCACTGTAGCTCTTTACAGTCCTTGCACTTCCTCATATGACACATCGTTCATAGTGCTTTTCAGCCAATATCACTGCTTTTTTTTCCAGTGTCTCCATGAATCACCATGAAAAGATGAACTCTATATTTGATTGTGTTCATTACCTGACACACTGCGGGAGAGCATTAGCTGTGTTTGTACCCTTGGCTTCTCCACTGTGCTCTTCTCTCACCATTATTCCCACTACTGTGTTTCAAGATGCACTTTTCTACTTTTACCTCCTTCCAATGCCACATTGAGGTATGAGGTGAGGGTTAGGAAATTAAATCAAGCAGGACTGTGAGGAATTTGTAAGGGATCAAAAAGTTCCCTATGATGCTCTGTCAGGACAATTGCTTTGCTTGACATTGGTAGAAGACTTTGACATGAAGGAGTGTCTCAGCATCCTGGGGAGCCAGTTGCCTCTACACAGCAGAAAGAAGGAAATCATTTGTAGTGAGAAAGATTAGGGTTTGTTGTCTTCAATAATTAAATCAAAAACAAATAACCTTTTTATTTTTTTTCCCCTTAAATTTTGGTCAGTAACTGCTAGAACATGTTAATAAATATTGTCAGGCTGTTAGGTCTTGCATTTCATACTACTATCAAGAATGGAACATTTTCTTTATGTATATTTATTTAAGCAGTTATATAGCTTAACACACATTTATCAGGCTGACAAATTCTATTCACATTATATTATGCATCTTTAATTGATAATTTGTATTAAGCTCACTTGAATATAAATTAAAATTCAATTAACATGCATTAAACTAGTATTATAAAATGATCTTGGAATTAACAGGATACAGGGAAAAATCTGTCTAAACTTGGTCTGCATTTAAAATGGATTTATCAAACATTGCTGCATTGTTTGTGGTGATGTGATGAGAGAGTTTCTGGTTGCCATATTCTTCAGTACCTGAGAACTAGAAGAAGTCTTCCTCAGGCACCTACATTCTTCTGCAGAGAAGCTTTTTTTTCTTTCTTGATAATCACAGTCAGCTTTTCCTGCTCTGGGCAGTATTTTGAAAACTTGGCATGCTCAGCCCTCCCTGGGATATACTCCTTTCTTCACTGACTTTAGAAAAGATCTTACTGACTCCTCAGATCCTTGGCTGCAGGGATTTATTGTGAATTTTGTAAAAATATATATATATCGTATTAAGTTATAATTACACCTTACGGTTATCTGTCATAATTTTACTTTCCTTTTTAATTTGCTTTTAAAAGGTTGTGTCTTTTTTTTTTCTTTTTAATGTAGATTTTTCTTCCAACATGCAACATGCAGAGAGTGGGGTTCATTCATGCAAAAATTAACACATGAGAAGACAGGGAAAAAGGCTTAAGACTACTGTACATGCGTTCCCTGGGGTCACTGGCAGGAGACAGACTCCCCTTGGGTTGGTGTGTCCCATCCCATCGCAGACATGGGAGGTAGGTAAGTGGGTAACAGTCTCCCAGACAGGGTGGACACATCCTTCTGCTGGCTTTTGGGGTGCCACAGCTTCTGGAAGTTGGGGACGGATGCTTGGCTCAGTGAGGAGCTGGCTGTGGTGCAGCAGGATGTAGGACAGATCTCGCAGCTGGCACCAAATGGTTGCTGATGCAGTTATTGTGATGTACTGGGTCAGATGCTATGACCAGCTTCACCGTTGCTGACTCCACCATTCACATGGAGCTGAGGCGAGCACAGCTGCTCGGCCCTGCTGAGGCCACACGTGGAGCATTGTGCCCAGTTCTGGGCTCCCCAGTACCAGAGGGACATAGAAGTACCGGAGCGAGTTCGGAGGAGGGCTCCTGAGATGATGAGAGGACGGGAGCGCCTGTCGCACAAGGACAGGCTGAGAGAACTGGGCCAGTTTAGCCTGGAGAAGAGGAGACCGAGGGGAGATCTCAGTAACGTATATATAAATACCTGAGGGGAGGGTGTCGAGAGGATGGGGCCGGTCTCTTTTCAGTTGTGTCCAGCGACAGGATGAGAGGCAACGGGCACAAACTGAAGCACTGGAGGTTTTGGCTCAATATGAGGGGGCAGTTCTTTACTGGGAGGGTGACAGAGCGTTACAACAGGCTGCCCAGAGAGGATGTGAAGTCTCCTTCTCTGGAGATATTCAAAACCTGCCTGGGTGCCATCCTGTGCAAGGTGCTCTAGGTGATCCTGCTCAGCAGGGGGTTGGACTGGATGATCTTCAGAGGTCCCTTCCAACCCTGCCCATTCTGGGATTCTGTGAGAGCCTTTGGCAGCGACCGCATGTGGGTTTGCCTGGTTGAATAAGTGAAATGCTCAGGCCAAAAAGCCATTTCAGGAGGTTCTGGTTTCCTGTGCCAAAGGACAGACCTCCCTCCACCCTGCTGCTGCAGCTCCAGGCATCAGGCTGAAGGCTCTGCATGGCTTGGAGGTTTTTGTGCAAGTTTCCTTTTGTGCACAGTGACTGAGACATGTCAGGGTAGGCACTGGCATTGTGCTACCTAAAGAACAGTGGGTAGAGCTTTTAAATTCCATGTTATAAACTGATAGCAAATGCTAGCCCGCAGAGCAGGGTATGTTTGGCCAAATGTAAAAATCCAGCAGCATCACTTCACCTATAAACAGGCTACAGCAACCTGGCACAAAGCACCTGCTGAAGTGGAAAGGACTCTGTTACACATGACAGACCCTGCAAGAGTTCTGTTGTAGAAAGTGTCCCCACTTGCAAGAGATGGGAGGAAATGAAGTACTTGGTCCAGAATTATCGAGCTCTGTAAGCAGATGTTCCTTTGCAAGAAAATCCCAATGCTTTCATCTAAACCTACTCAAAAAGGTCTGTAGATTTTGATGTAAGAGGATTTATTTCTTGGTAACGCCTTCCACCTTTCACTTTTTGCATTCTGTAGGATTTCAAAGGAAGAAAAGGTTTTGAAAGAGAAACCAAGTAATTCTATTGGATAATGTTGGTGCTAATTAGATCATAATGTCTTTCCCTCAGTGTAGCAACTTGTGCTGTTTATGAAATGAAAAGCCTCTTCAAAGATGTCAATTTGGGAACATTTTGCAATGAAGATGAATATTTTTATAATAAAATCAGTGTATCTGTGTCCTGAGAGATAGATACTTAATATATTGAGTTTATCAAGGTCACGTAATGATGCAATTGCTCTCTAAAATAAAGACCCATCTCCCCAGCTCCTGGCAGTGGCCAGGGAGGATGCAACACCCAGCCCAGAGGCCAGGGGATGCCCAGGAGTTTGCTGCATGGGGCTTCAGAGAGGTTCAGGTCCTTGCTTGTCATCTCACTGGAGGCCGCTTCCCCGGGAGTCCTGTCTTCCTCGGGAGACAAACCCCAGCTGGCAAAAAAGAAGGATCCAGGAGGTCTGTCTTTCAAACAATGCACCATAAGTTGCATTTCGTTCATCAGATTTCACATCACGATAAATTTATCTCTATTTAATTACAGTCCAGCAACTTTATGGCAATCTCTTCATGAAATCACTAAAAAATATGACCCGGGTCAGACCTTTTCTCAAAGGTGACTGTGAACTTTGGCTCTGCATCTTCCTTCCTCATGTGTTTATAAAGACCCCCCGAGCTCCTGGAAGGGCAGGAGAGAGCCTGGCATCCAAGGCTGCACGAGTCCCTGCTGCGGGACAGCGGCGTCCCCTCCCCAGGGGATACCGGGTGAAGAGCATAATGGGGTAGGCACGTTCTGTAATGAAGAGGCAGTTTGTGGTGTCTGATAAGAACTACTTTACAACGGAGCATAATCTACTGTAACACTTTATTATGCCTAATGCAATGGGAGAGTAAACAGGGCTGACGAGAATTAAAATCAATTGCATTCTCTTCTCAATAGCGATATCAGTTTGTCGGTAATTACTTGTTTGTTGTCTTCATTGTGAATCTGAACAATTCCAAGGTTGTTAATGCTCCGAGAGAGAAAATGAAATTACATATTCAATTTATTCTACGCAGAAACAAATTACCAGGAAGAAAAGAGGGGATTTATTTGCATTCCCGCGGTGGAGTTGGTGACATCCTCCGTGATGGAGCTGCCTCCCTGCTGTGTCCCCGGGGAATCGGTGGTCCCCACACAGCCGTGTTGGGCTCTTGGCGGGATCAGGGCTCTGGCCAGGAGCTTTGCTGGTGCCCGGCCTTTGGGAGCTCCCTGGGACTGGAGCCCACATTCCTTGTCCCTTCTCTGCAGAGAGGAGAAGACATCTGGGGGTCCCTGCAAGGATAGCACCGCTCTCGGGCACAGAGTGGTGAAACCAGACTATGCTGAAGTCACAGTCACCTGGACTTTCTCCCACCTGTGCTTTGTGATGCCCAGAGCATCCCAAACCCATTCTCCATTACACCAGTGCCATTAGATCTACCTGGTTTTCCATGGGCATGAATGTATTGGGATACAGGGACAAGGGAGATGGTTTCTGCAGTAATGTGAATTAGTTTAAGCTCTTTACTGCAGGAAATTATATCTTTACCCAGTTAATTTTTACAATGCTTAAATTTGTCTTTCTTCAAATCTGGCTTAAATATTAATGATGCTTTGCATTTCTAGTGCTTTTCATCTGGTGATCTTAAATGTACCACTGAAAGAAAAAGTGGTTGGTGGTGTGGAGATTTTTTAAACATCTTACAGATACTAAAATGCAACAAATCACCAGAAGAACCTGCTTCCACTCCAAAACACAGAGGCTGCATTTTACCCTCTTGGTGCCAAGGTCCAGCCTCAGTGAGCCTGTCCTACAGTCTGATGAGCAATGCAGAACAGGACATCTCAGCTGGGGAGGGCAGAGTGCTTTGATGACACCTCTTCCAATTAAATATGGATGTTATTCGAGCTGGGATGTAATTAAATAAGACAGACTGTGAAAAAGTGTCTCTTCCAGAGAGAAGGTCACTTGTTTGATGGGCAGAAGCAGAATGTTGGTCTGTAAGGAGGCTCAGGACAGCCTTGAGCTTGTCAGTGTACAGTGCAGTACAAGGTAGTGATGGAGAGGGTCATATGTTCCTCTGGGAGGGGGAAAAAGAGTCAATATGTCATACAGCTGGGGGAAGGAGCTGGACACCAACATGCACAGGGCAGAGGGATGGAGAGAACATTCCTTAGGAGCAGTGCCAAGGAATGGACTCATACAACATGTATAGAGGGGATAGGAAGAAGGTGAGCCCAGGCTTTTGGGACCTCTCGATGGTTGTGGTTGCAATTTGGGCCCTCTCTGGGTGCAATGACTTGCAGTGGCTGATGCTCCACAGACCAGCAAGGAGCCTTGTCAGTTGCTTGCATTGATTCAGGAACAGGACCAGTGAGACTCCAGCAAGCAGCACAGCCCTGAGATTCAAGTGGCTGCTAAAGCAAGGCAGCTGCTATGCATCGAGTCTGCTCCAGGCCCAGGGAAAATGACAAAACGGGAACATTTGCCAGAAAAGAATGCAGAACTAAGTGAGGAAAATGCATTTTAATGAAATGCAAATATGTTTCCCAGCATCTAGGAGGGAATTAAAAGCATAAATAAATAAATGAAAACCAGGAGCAAGCATTTGGCACCAGGCTTCAAACTCTACTTAAAGGAACCGTCCCAGCCCACGCTGCCTGGGCACATCCCTGCCTCTCCTCCTGCCGCCGCACCTCGCAGGGCATCGCAGGAAAGGAGCGAGCACCGCCGCTGGCTTTGAAGGCTGTTAGGTCTGCTGCCAGCATGGCACTGCTTGGGACTCTTTCTAGCCCAGCTGTGCTTGGACAGCTCTAGTGCTTAACTTCTGTCTGGCTCAGGTGAATCTTACAGGCGTAGGAAAAGCCAGAACATTTTCTCCCTCTAGAGTGCATCTAGACATGGACCCTGCCAATGCTACTCGCCGCAGGTCTGAGTGAGCCCTTCTGTGTTTCCATGGTAAGGCATCAGCAGGGCTTGGTGCATTTTCCCACCTCTGTGCCTTTCCCAGAACAGCTTGGCAGGCAACTCGTCAGGTGAACCCATCGAGCCCCGTCTCTCCTTTATGCATCTTTAGCCTCTTTCTATCTCCACAGAGGAGATGTGCTCACATAGTGCCTGTGCCTCCGAGCTAAGCCATAACTCACCCGCACTGCAGCAAGGGATGCTGCTCTCCCCACTGCCACCGTCCCCACTGTCACTGTCCCCACTGCTACTGTCCTCATCACTGCTGTCCCCACTGCTGCTGTCCCCGTCACTTCTGTCCCCACTGCCACTGACCCCACAGCTGCTGTGTCTCCCCCCCCCTCATCCCCCCCAAGCTGCTCCCTGCTCACCTGCCCCCAGCCAGGAGCACGACGGGCCGGTGGAAGGAGCAATCCTCCCCTGCACCCTGGCACAGTTCCTGTGCAAACGTTTTGCCTCTTCTGCCCTGATTCAGCACTGCCACAAACCCCACGAGGCACCTATCTGGAACTTTAGGCCCAAATAACTTTGCAAGTGTTGTTTTCCTGAGCAACATTATTCTCATTTAAGACTACCCTGTGTGCATAAAAATCTCTCTTAATGATTTCCCTGTCAGCTGTTTCTTTTCAAGACCTTTTTCTCCTTCCTAGAAATGCGTGACACGCTATGGAAATTATGTAAAGCTCCTGCGCTCTGTGGCTATGAATAGTGGTTTCTATTCTGTGGTGGTTTATATTTGGGTTTTATAATCACACTCATATTTTAAGTTTAACCAAGGCAAAATTTCTCTAACAAGGGCAGCAAACAAAGGAAAGGAGTTTAAGCTGAGCAAATGAGCGCAGGAGTGTATCCTTCACTTTCTTAATGCTTTCCTGATTCAAATTATTCCCTGCGCGTTCCATTTAGACAACGTATACAAATGATTTGTAGGAGTTATTCACCCTCGAAACATAATAACACAGCAGGGCTGTGTCGCTCGTAGCTCCGTTCCTGCTCGTTTCAGAGCAGCCATGCGCTTTTGTGTGGAACTCTTGCCCATTTGTTCTTTATTAAAAAGAAAATTAGCATGAAACCCAGCTCTCCGCTTAATAGTCTCCAAAGCTGCCTAGCAAATACTTTTGTTAAACCAACACAAATCTCTGCTGTAATTCTGCTCTCCTAAATGGAAGAAGTGCACAGCGTAGATTTAAATATTGGCCGTGACTGGCGACAAAACAAGGTAGCTGTGCTTGAAGGCGTGCGTTATTAGCATGACGCAAGACACGGCTCCCTGAGCTAATGGGAGCAGGAGGGAAGCCAGGGCTGGCACTGGAAAATAGCATCTTCCAGAGCATGGCCTTTTTATTTAGGCTACTGGGATTTTCTGTGTGGGCAGTGGGCCTTGTATGGCACTTCAGAAGGGCTTTGCCAGCTCTATTGCAAACATAACTGTTCTCCAGCAAACCAGCTGGCATATTGGTTACTCCCTTTCTTAGATATCTACAAGTCCAGGCTAAAAGTTCATCGGGTTGTGGTCACCAGAAGACAGAAACTTCAGGCAGGCTTTCTGCAAAGGCAAAAGCTGGTCAAGGAGAACAGAGCACCAGTCTCTGAGCTAAAGCTGCTCCGAGGATGCCAGACTACCTCGGGTCATTTCACGCGGAAAGTGGTTTGTGATGCTCTGGAAAGGCATGGGCTGCATGGCCACGGGAGCTTCTCATCCAGGTTTGCCATAGTCACTGACAGAATAGAAATGATCAGTACTTTTTGAATCCTAAATAAATGTTTTCTACACAAATGTTGTATGATAGAGAGAAAGTGCCAGCTTCAAACCATATGCATGTGGTTTTTGTTTGTTTGTTTGTTTGTTTTTTCCCCGTGAATTTCATTTCTATAAGGAACTGGTTTGTGAAAGAACAATTTAATGGAAAACTACTTACATCAAGCTTTTCTTCATTTTTTGTCATCAAAAAAAAATCAAAATAAGAAAAAGAACTTTTTTTTTCTTTTTTCCCTGGCAGACGTTGGAACCAAATGTGATTTTGTTGTGCATTTTACAACAGTTTTGGTCAGAAAGGGACAAGCTGTCTTCATTACAAGTGAAAGTTTCAGCTGGGCCTTGGGAAGGCTTACTCATTTTAACAATACTTTTACAAGGATACGTCTCCCAGGCCCTAATTCTGCATATTAATGCTGACAGAAGACAAAGTGCTTTGGCACATTTAACCTGTCTCTCATACTTTATACTTGGATTCCCTGCTGCTACATGGTCAGATAAATCACTTTGAAAGTCAGTGCCCAGACAGGTTGTCTGTCTCTCTCTTGCCTCGACACAAAATTGACCGTGGATCTTTGAAAACCCATTTTGGAAGGTCAGATGTAGCTATTCCTCCTTTCTCCTCCCTGGTGTAAGCACAACCCTTGCCCTAAGACAAGACCTTGGAGGTCAAGCGTTGTCCCAGACTCATCTGCCCGTGCCACCGCCTGGACTTGGAATGTTGGCCTTGGCTCTGCTGAGTGCTAAGGTCTGCATGCATCAATAGATGGAGGGACTGTACCCAGGCAGATGGGGAGCAGCAATGTCGGAGTTCATGGAGGAAAAACAAGGGCCAATGTGGTAGATAAGGGCTGATACAAGGGGGGAAAGCCCACGGACATCCTTTTCCACAGTGATTCAGAAAACCCAAGTCTTTGGGTAAAGAGAATATGAGAAACAAACAAACAAATAAATAAATAAAGACCCTTCAACTGGTCCAGAATCATGATGTGAACCTGGAGACACAGCCTTGAGGGAAACATAACCTAGTCCATGCCTGCTTCATTGTCCTTCCCCCCCCCCCAAAATCACTGCTCTGCCCCATGATGCACAACTCACACCCAGCCCAGCTGCCTCTTTGGTGGTGACTTGTCCTAGGGGCAGATTTTGACACGTGGGAAAGATGAGATGAGTTGCTGTGTGAAGATTCAGTGGTGAGGGTGAGAAATGGAGAGTCAGGGTGGGACAAGTCTCCTCTCCCTTCTGCTAGTATGCAAGGAGGTGAGCGATCCCATCTGCTGCCCGTCCTGCAGCTGTCCCCAAAACCTAGGACCCAGCTGTGTTGGGGCCCTGCATTGAACAGAGAATGGAGCAGAGGATGCTGTCACTCAAGAGCCAAGGAGCACATTTTGTCAGGAGGCATGTCATAACTCAGCAGAGGAAACGAACCAGCAGTTGCCTTAATGATGTGTTAATTACATGAGTGTCACCATTCCCCATCAAAGGCACCTAATCAGGGGAGAATGCTGAATACATGTTTTTAGATGCCTCATTATGTGGCTTGCATAGAGCTCAGTGAGCCTTAATGAATGGGTTTATTAGATGGAGGGAGCCTGCAAGTCCCAGGTCTGCCCATGTCACTGAGCAGAGGATGGGGACAGCAGGAACCTGGGTAGCCCAACCTCTGCCAAGGCAACTTCTCTAATCCAGCCCCTCAACTGTGGTGCCCACAGCTCAGCTACTGCAGATGTGGCAAGAGCATAGGTGAGACATATGGACATGGGCATGGCAGGCCATGCGTTGCTTCATTTCTCTTTTGGACTGAAACTCTTCTAGCTGGTTGCTTCTGTCTGAATACACATGGCCTGTCAGGGGCAACACTGCAGTTTCAGGCTGCTGTCTGCCTGTGACCCTGTCAGCAGCTGCTGGTGACCCTGTCCCACCTGAAGCTGTGGAAGTGCTGAGTGCCCAGGATGCAGCATGCAAACCGGATCATGCTGTGTGCAGGAAGGCGCTGTTGCAGGAAATACAAGAACATGAAAATTTACTGCTACCGCTTACTCTGCTGGCTCCGGTCATTGCAGCCTTGTCCGGGATTTCTGAACCATCACCTAGAAAAGGTCTTTTCTTGATTTTCAAACACTTCTCACTTGTTCAGTGCATCCCATGCTTTAAGGGACGCCACCATCAGGCTGGTCTCTCCACCACCAGAGACCAGTCACATCCAGACCTGCCTAATGCACATTAAGATCCCACCTGCCCCTGTCTTCGCGGCAGCTCTCTGGGCTGTCCCACCTGCAGTGGGACCAAACCTTCCGTAACCTGCCCATTTAGCAGTACTTATTGATGTCAGACCACAAGGGCAGACAATGTCCCCTGTGTCCCTTCACAACAGGCAGGGGAGGTCCCAGCAATGGCCACTGTCAGGGAGTGAACAATGTTATCACTGAGCACATTTCTGCTCATTATTTCCATGCTTTTTGTACTGCACCAGATGGATCTCCATTAAGGTGAATATAAGTTTTAGGGTGAATCAGCTTTCTTTTTTAAAACCACTCTTCTAGCAACCCTGTCAGTTTTATTGAGATTTACAGGAAAATGACCAAGAAACACAATGGCCGAATCAAGATATCTGTAACCAGACAATAGGAATGTATTTCTTGCTCTTGAAAGTCTGTGCAAGTGGGAAGCAGATCACAAGTGGCTCTGAGTTAGGTTGAGAGACCTGGTTAAGGAGCACAAATCACAGCTGGATGGGTAACCCTTGATGTGCCCATGGTCCATCCCACAAAAGCACTTTCACCTGGCTCAGTCTCAGGATGAGGAACCCCAGGACACCAGGAGATTGCAGGAGGCTGTCTGCTGAGGGCCCATGGCTAATGGCTGGGAGGGGCAGACAGTTTGTACAGGACTTCCTGGGAATTTAATCTGACCTGGAAAACATCCATGTCAAGTCCTAAGTAAGACTGTCTGGGAAGAAGGAGGAAGAGCTGCTGCCTGCCATGCGTGGTGTTCCCCAGTTCACGTGGACACTTGGTAATGGTTTGAGGGCTCCTGAGAGGAGGTGGCTGGGCTGGGAGCAGCCTGAGACACGGGGACCTCTGGAGGCTGAAGGTCCAAGAGCAGCTCAGGCCTGAGGCTGACTCCCAAGTCGTGATACCTGCAGCCTCAGCCTGGACGTGCCCTTCTGGTCCAGGCCAGATGGCCTGAAAACCACCCCTCCCTGGCTCTTGCAAGGGAAAAGGTCCATGCCAGGGAGTCCCCTGCCCCTCCTGGGTAGGCAGGGACACCAGTGTGGCCCGGAGTGACAGTGAAGTAACAGCCACAGCCCTGCTGTGGGAGCACCCTCAGATTTATTGTTTGCAGGAGCAGAGGCTGAGCTGATGCACGGCCCCTTGGAGCTGACGCAAGAAAAGCCAAGAGGACAAGACACCAAATATTCTTGCATTTATGAGAAGATCAGCTGGTAAAGATACCGAATGGTCTCCTGCTGCAGGCATTGTGTCTTCAAAAGCCACCAATCCCACTCCTTGGACTGCAGAGCAGCGAAGCTCTGTCCTTCAGTGAGTGGTGGGGCTGGCTGTTCCCTGCAGGAGCGTGTTCTTGCAACCCCTGTCACTCTAATTGCAAAGCAACCCGGCTGCATGGCCTCCTGGTGGGTTTTCAATCCCCTTCTGAGCTGCTGCAGGTTTTGTTTCCCTTCAGGATCCTTTGGCAGCCCTGTTATTTTGTGCTCTGCATGTGTCATTCTTTATAAGCTGGAACTGCTCAGTGCTGGGATAGAGGCTGATAAATACTGAGGAGAAAGAGATTTGGAACACCTTTTGCATGATAAGCCAAGATTTTCTTTTTTTTCCTTTTTCTCTTTAAGTGTCAAATCTTGTATAGTTCCAGCTTTCCTTTCCGCAGCCCAATTTCCTCTCTGGAAGCACCTGCTGAGGCAGAAAGGAAAGGGAGTGAGGGTGATTTGCAAGTCACTTACAGCTCTGAGGACGGAGAACAGGAGAAAGTAGATGTCTCACTGTAACAAACGGTGTCCTTTGAGTCAGGAAGCCCTCACCCTGAGGTTTGTGGACATGGGCCTCACAGACCCTCTCTATTAGCAGATACTTGCTGTTAGCCCAGGGCAAGACTCGCCAGCTGTGTTAGAGGAGGGGAACGCATTGTCCTGCTCTCTGGAGGCTCCATGCTGGACACTTCCACCTGGGTGGCCTGTCAATTGCTCAGCTCCTGGGTATGTTGAACTCAGCTCCCCCCTTCAGCCCAGGATTCACTCCAGGAAGGCCCCAGATGTGACACAAACACGTTCAATCCCATTTCTACCTTGTTCCAAGGCTAAGCCAGAAACCTCCTACCCCACCTCCTGTGGTGGTGGCAGACTTGGTTCTGCTCAGACATGCAGTCAGGTTCACCTTTGGAGCCATCACGCAGAACAGCAATGCAGACAGACACTGAGTGGGAAATAAAGGAGAGAGTGTAACAGATCTTGTGGAAGCCTTCTATTTTTTGGATGCCTGTCTGTTCCCAGCAGAGGACCAGAAGAGATCAGACCATATCCTCTGCTTTCTCTTATGTGATATTAGTTCTGCACCTCCTCTTTCCTGCCACATTTGTCTCCAAGCACAGTGCTAAAACCTCACAGGCCATGAAAAGTAATCATTTGAAATCACCTTATTAGACATGTAAAGTTCATTCTGATCTGAGATGCACACAGCCCAAGCGTGCTGTACCCCAGTGGTGACACGGGGTAGGGAAGCTTGGTTGGGGAGCTCCTTGCCATCAACTTGCCTGGTCTAAGGAGAATCCTTCCAGGGATCTTCTCACAGGTGTAACAGATCTTTTTATGCTAGCTGTTATTTTGTTGCCTCTCTGTAATCCCAGTAAAGGTTCTCCACTGGAGGGGTGAAGGTGTTTGGAAGCAGGCAATTTTTGTTTCTCTGGCTGCAGAGAGAAGCTGAGCTGCTTATCAAGCTCAGCATCCTTCTGTCCCCATGGGGAACCTCCTTTTCTATCCATGCTTCAGATTCAGTTGGCTTTCTGTCAACTCCAGAGTTTAAATCTTCTTTCATTTTCCATACTGATGGGTGTCAAGTCACGCATAAGCACAGGTGTTGCCCCCATGATTTAGTTGCCTCTTTAGGTTCTGGTTTCCTTCTGTCTCTTCATTTTATTGGCTCGTTTAGCCCCATCTCTGTAAAGAAGAAAAGACTTTGAACAGGGTGCTGACTAAATACTTCTGGATCTTGCACCTTTGCCTGCTTTGTTTTCATCCCATTGCATGAAAGGATCAAAAGGGAACAAGTTTAATCACGGAAGATGACAGCAACAATGCTGAAAGCACTGGGAATGTTACCACAGAGGCACAACCTCACTCAGGAAGCTGTAAACATCCCTTTCAGCTCCTAAAATAATGAAGGTGCCTGCCACCTTCTTGTCCTCTTTGATCTTTGCCAGCAGCTTTGGCTCTGTGGGTGACGGTGGGTGATGTGAGCAGTGGCAGAGGGCGCAGCGTGGGGAAGGCAGGAGCCAGTGTCCCGCTGTGGGCTCCCCCTCTCCATCCCTGCAGAGCAGGGTCTTTCCCAGCATCGAGGTGGGGATCCTGAGCCATGGCTGGGCACCGTCACCGTGTCCTCTGGGGACCCAGCAGGGCTGGAGGGTGACTCCAGACTGCTGTCCCCATCCAGATAGGATGCATGGGGCTCTGCTGGAGGAAGCCCAGACCCCAGCCACTTGCAGGCAGTGATACAAATAGCTCAGAGGACTCCACAAAAAGCCTTCAACAAGCCTCAGACTTTGCTCCCTGAAGCAAAACAGGCAGCGAATGAATTTTCACGAGCCCACAAGCTACCATGGGGCAGAGCTGGCAGCAGTGTAAAGTGCTGGCAGTGGTGAGGATGGTTGTTAACCACCAGCTGTTCATCTACAGGTGGAAATTTCTTTCTGCTGTATCCTGACTATACAACCCAGTGCTGATCTAAGAAGAAGCTCCCTCTGGGAATATGAAAAGCCTCAGCTCTGCTTACCCATCCTTGCAAATCCCAGCAGCAGCGTGGGAAGAAGGAGCAGGAAGCACTGCACACTCCTATTGAGAGAAATCACTAGTTTTTGCTAAAAGGGAACAACTCTCATCTCCACTGAACAGGATTCAGCCCTGCATGCCTCCAGGTGAGACATTTGCGAGCTCATTAGCAAAGCCCTGAGGTCTAGCTAATAAGTGCTGCTTGCAGTTCCAGCATGGGAAATCAGGCTGCCTTTCTAGGCAGATACCTTTATTAAATCAAGCTGTGACCTTCGAGACACTTAGACAGACACCGGCTTCCACTCTCTGTGCACAGCAGAAGTGGGTGTCTGCTAATCGCTGCCCCCCTGGGTCCTCACATCGAGGGTTATCATTTTTCCCCACACTTAGGAGTAGTTAGAGGGGGGCTGAGCTGTGAACTCCATGCCCAGAGTGCCAAAAGGGAAAAGGCTTTGCTCTCTCTCAGATATTTCTGACAAATCCAACAGCTGTGCTACGCCAGCAATAGTGGGGGTGATTGGAGCTCAGCTGGGCATGCTCCAGCTCATGAGAGTTCTTGTCTTGGGTGAAACCCTCCCTGGGATTCAGGGCATGACTCTTCTGTCAAGATAGCATCGGTGGCTGTGGAGCTCAACTGGTGCTTGAGTGTTGCATGCAGGTAGATCAGATGGGTTTGTAGGGGCTGGCTTGTAGGGAACAGGGCAGAGGGGTGAGTGCTCCAGGAGCAGATGCCCAGTAAGCAGCACGGGAGGTGGGGGCTTTCTGCAAGCCCCAGGGAGCAGAACCACTGACACTATTAAGAGCGATGCTTCACCCCTCTTCATCCATCCAGCATCTGTTTTAATGTTCTGGCTGGCTGGATTGAAAACGGTAACCCTTCACACCGTGGCCCCCTGACAGCTGTGCCTTTCCAAGAGTCAGTGCTGATGCATCGTGGCTGCCAGGGGAGAGATCGTGTCGCCTCCAGTCACCTCAGCCGCTCATCACTAAATGACATCAGGCATGGCATGCATGGCTGGCTTCCTCCAGTCATCCTCCAGTTTAGCACTAAAAGCCTGGATTTGACTGCAGAGGACATGGCTTTGTTCCTCACCTTGCTGCTGAGCTGATCATGTCTCTTTGTGACTCAGTTTCCCCACTGCAGATTAATTTCACTTCCTTTGCTAGCACAGTGATAGCCACCGCAGAAAGTGCCACACTTGGACAAGGGGTCACTATTCTGCTACAGAGATTTAGATAACTGGTCAAAAATGTACAACTCTGACAGGAAAACAAGCCCACTCTGTTTCTCTTTCACAAAGTCCAGATTCTCTAAATTTCTTGTGGGAGGATTATTATTATTATTACTAATTATTACTTATAATTATTTATTATTATTGTTATTTATTGTTATTTATTGTTATTTATTGTTATTTATTATTTAGAGAAAGCTTTTTACATTTTATTTTAAGTATCAAAAAATTATTGGTTTTCCGCATTTTGCAAATTTTCTTCCCCCTTGTTCTAATTTTCTGCAGAATTTTGCCAGTACCGGATGGCTGGCAGACATGGACAGTTTCAAAACTCTCTTGTCATTTTGCCATTACACAACAGTGAGGGTTTGGAAAAGGAAAAGGGGGAAAAATAGGAAGACGCTTTCTGCTGGCAGAGTAAATGGTTGAGGAAAAGATATAAAAGATATATCTTCAAACCAATGTAGAATTAAAAATAAATCTAACTTTGTTCACCTTACAGAAGTTCTGTATTGAAAAATATGTCCTTAAGAATGATGTCCTCCATCAGATCAAAGTCATGTCCACACCTCTGCACTTTCTGAACCCCTTGCTCCTCCACCCCCACGGCTGCTGAAGTCACTGTGCCTGTTTTAGCACTATGTTGAGTCTCCATTTGTTTCCAGCTCGGTAGGGCGAGGGTTTCCACCCACCTCCACAGCTCCTTTCCATTTTTAATTGCACACGGTACAGGTCTATGTGTCTGCTGCAACAACCCGTCCTGGGGAGCTACCCTCCTGATGAGCTCAGAGCAGCCACAAAACCCCGTGGTACGCACTGGTGAACCTCACAGCCATTTCTTGCAGGAGCAGATCTGTTTCTGGTCCATTCAGTGGTGCACCATCCCCGTCCCAGCTTTTCCCTGCTTGGCAGCTGGCTCACATTGCCAGAGTTTTATGAAGCATGTTCTTTCTGGAAGCTGCTGCCTCTAACAGTGGCTACACCAGCTGCTTACCCATTCTCCTCCTGATTTACCAGGAGCTGTGTTTGGCAGTGTCGCTCTGCAGATATCCGCTGCTGTAGTTAATGCTAAGTTTCCACAGTTATCTAACTCTCCATCAATGCCCCTCACAATGTGTTTATGGACACTGGAAAAGACTTTTTTTTTTTTTTTTTTTTGGCAGAACCTCCATTCCCGTTAAGTAACCAACGTGCAGGTGGCACCATGTGGCAGGCGAGTGGTTTATAAAGGGCAAGGTCTGCGGTTCTGTGCATCTTGTGACTCGTTTCAAGTCTATTTACAATCTCATATTCCAACTGGGTATGAGGAAAAACTGCTTTATAATATCTTTCCCAGGAGTGATCTCCACCACACTGATGTTTTTTAGTTGCTCCTCTTCCAGCCAACACACAGAAATGCTCTAGTTTTGGTAGCTTTCCCTTAAAATCTGCAGCCCATCTTTGCTCATACCCCTTTTCTCTTTCTCTGTTTCTGGTGCCCTGCATGGTTTTTATTGCCAGCTGTGCGCTGAGATTCCCTCTGTTCACTGCCATCAGACAGCGCTCAGAGCAGCAGGCACAGGGCAGGCTGTTGGGTGACTGCCCTGTTCTCTGTTCCTGCTCCTCAAGCAATTTCCTCCATCCCACGAAGCGCGGAGCCAGGAGACTCACCCAGCACTGCTTTTTGTGGTAGCCCTCACCTGTCCCAGCCCTGCTCTGCCTTCTCTGCTCACCAGCACAGCTGACCTGCCACATACCGCTGCCTTCTGGCAATGAAGGGAGCCTTCATCAGCTTTCTTCTGGCAACATCTAATAAACCTCCCTAACCCATCAGTGTACAGCCGCGCCTCGATTCCCACAGCATGTGATATATGTTAGATGCAGCGAGAGGATGCTCCATCATCACAGCTTTTCTCTCCTGAGCAGGAGCCCAGAGGACACAGAGCACTCAGTGCTGGGGCTGCGGGGCTCCAGTGGACAGCACATCCTCTGCCCCCAGGCATTTGCCATGGGGACGGCTGTGAATTTGTGTAGCTGCTGCTGCCGTTGGGTGGTAGGAGGATGATTGGACCAGATGAACTTGGAGGTCTTTTCCAACCTTAATGATTCTGTTTCTCCCTGCCTGCCTCATGAGTGCAATGGGACCTGGCAGGCTGAGAGCCTCCCCCCCACCTCCCCGGCATTCAGGGCTGGATGATTTTTCCTCTCATGCTTATCTCAAACCCGGTGCCACCACCATCCAGCGAAACAACAAATTCAACCCCTCCGCTCTGATCCTGCTGTCACACCTCAGAGGAGCCCTGTGTGGTGTAAAACATCCCCCTGCTCGCCCGGTGCCCACGGAAGGGCTGCAGGAGGAAAGGAGAGCCACAGCACCAAGACGGGAGAAATGCTTGGCTGTAGCAGATCGTGCTCCTTGTGCAATGAGTTCTCTCATATTTTATTTTAAATTAAAACAATGCTTAACCTTGATAAATTGTGATTTAAGCTTATAAGAAAATAGACTCAGGAATGAATAGCTTGCTCCAGCGTGAAATTGAATAAATCCGAGTAGAATCGCAGAGTGTTACTTACAGAATAACAGTAAATGATGTGTGTGGTTTATTGTTAAACAAGAGCAGAGCTCTGGAAATGAGGTTAAAAGGAAAGCTGTCAAGGGTGTATTTTGCAGCTCTTTTCCAGAAAAAAAAGAGAGAGAGAGAGAGAGAGAGAAAAGAAAAAGAAAGAAAACTGTTAAAGAGGAATTAGGATGGGAGCATTTATCAGTTATTGACTGAAAGTAAGTCTTAGCAAGGCAAAAACTAGCAATATCAAGAAGGTGAGGGAGTCAAGGGGCACGATCAGGTTGGAAAAAAAAAAAAAGACAAACCTGCAGAGACAGAGATATTAGAGTAATTCCAGCTTCTCAAAATATTTGCAAGATTTATGACATATATGTGACCTCTCTCCATCCTTTCTGGTGCTACGGGTCCTCGTGAAGTACAGATTTTCTGAAGCACTTAGCATCGGAGAGCCACCAACACGGAGGGACAGGGAAAACAAGAACTTGTGGGTGCTGAGCAGGTCTGGGAGCGTGGGCAGCCACGTGGAAGTGGTGCGGGGACTGCTGGCACTGTGTGCCTTCGAATACAGCCCCTGAAATGCAACTGGGCTGCTGAACCCTCCCCTCACCCTGCTAGCTCTGTGCTGGGTGGGCATCAAGATGAAAGCCTTCCTACTCTCTCCGGTAACCAGCATGCTGGCTCTTGACTCTGCCTGGTCAATAAATCAGCTCTGAGGTTTCTTGGTATTGTAGAGGCTGGGATGTGAGTAGATGTAAAGATCTCACAGGAGTTTTCCAACAGTATTTCACATCTTTTCTCCCACCTGTGGAGCAGCTGAATGTCAGCCCTGCCTGCCAGAGCCAGAGGAGAGCCCTTCCTCCCTTGCACACAGATGTTCCTCTGGTAGGGGAGCTACAGTGAAGTCAGTAAGAGACTGACTGGGGAGCTGTTCCCTGTGGGCAGTGCTGACAAGGTCTCACAGCCTGCATGAACAGGATGCTAGACCAGGGAGACATGGGGGTGATAAAGACCATGGACAGTCAGAGCTCCCACTGTGAGAGACTGGAGCATCCCTGCACAGGAGCACAGGAATGGACCTCGCCTGCTCCGGAGAGGACACATCTGGGGAATCCGCCCCTCATTAGGCGGGTGTATGGACAGGAGAGGGATGCCATTCTGGAGGAAGCATCTCCCACCACCCGAGCAGCACAGTCCATTTCAGTCTCTACATCACGACTCTCTGCATATGAAGTTTGAATTTGGAGAAGAAAAAGAACTGGGTACTGATGTCCCATGTCTTAGTACTGCAAACTTGTACCTCAGCTTTGATTCCTGGAAAAGTAATTAAGGAGAGTAGCACATGAAAAATACATGGAGGTGAGTAATGGCCAGCTTTGATTGTCAAAAACAAATAATATCAAACCCATCTAATTTATTTCCCTAAGAAGGCAACTGATCTGTAGGCAACACAAAAGCAATAGATATTATCTGATGCTGTGGCTGCTGTGGACTTTTAATTCTCTCAGTCATTAAATTCCCATAAACAAGCTGAAGAAATATGTCTGAGATGAATTTACCCCATGATGACATATAACTGGGCAGACAACCAGGCTGAGAGAGCAAATACTGACAGCTTTTTTCAGCCTGAGACAGCTTACACATAAGGCCTTCTCCAGGCGTGTTCACCATCCTCATTTATGAGCCGTACCATGGAAGATAACAAGTTCAAGTTCCATGTGTTTGAAAATGGCCTGAGGTGGCAAAGGACTGAAAAGGACTTTAAATGACCTTGAGGCTGAGGAAACAACCAAAAAAACACAGTCTGAAGTTCAGTAAGGACAGTGCAAAACACTCCTTTTAGGTGGAATCTAGCTGGGGCTGGAGGAGGGGACTGCTGCTCCGGCCACCAGCTGCAGCTGGGGGACCATGCCCAGCTCAGAGAGCTGCACAGTGAGACGACCACAGTAGCCCAACAGCATCTACAGATAAAGCCAAAGATGATCAGAAGCCTAAAACCCTGGAGTGGTTGGATGAATTGGGGTTGCTCAACTTTGGGAAAGAGAAGACAGTTGTATACTCAGCTTGGAAAAGGCTGCTGTGAAGGTGGGCCTTGTGCCAAGAAATGGTGGCCAAGAATGTTTGTCAAATGGTACAATCAGCATCACACCAGATGAATTGCATGAGGAGGGTCTAAGCCTGTTACCAAAGTCATCAAAGACAAGTTAGGCAAGAGGTAGAGCTGGTTTTACTTTGGGAAAGGTGTGGAGCAGATAGTTAGGAGCCCAAGGTCTATGGTCTCCTTCACAACCTTGTGGGTCTGTTCTTTAGTACAAAAGACCAGACAGCTTTCCTGTTGATAGCATCCTTTGTTGGCTCCAGGCAGGGAAACACAGGAAGAGCCTTTGGCAGTTTTAGGTGTCTTTTGCACTCTGCAAACACCAATTGCTCCGAAGCCCCATTCACAGCTGTGCTACCCCTCTACAGCAGAGAATGGAGACTAATCCTCAAGACCCTCTGGAGGTGCTGTCAATGCAGGACAGCCCCAGAGTGAACTACCTGATCCTATTGTCCCAAGGCCCCCAGGAGCTGGAGGATGGAGGGGTCACCCCTGGCAACTCCTTGCCAAAGGCTGCGTCCCTGTGGCCAGCTGGGGAAGTGTTACAGAGCACTCATCCCTTCCCAGCTGCAGGTCTTACAGGAGAGAATGACAACGCTCATGGTATTTTCTACTCCTTCAGACAAGGTTGGACACCTGCTATGCAGAGTCATCTCGGAGCTATTTGTAATTACATCGCCATGTTGGGTACTGACCTGTAAAACCGATGGCATTCACCTGCCATGCAGTGAAAGCTTGGCCACACGCTGCTTCAAATGTGACGGAAAACACCACTTTCTGTCCATCCCCACTTGTGCCTCATGTGCTGTTTGCACTGTGAATGCCCACCGAGGTGTTACGAGTGGGTCTATTTAAAATTTGTGTAAGCCTTGCTTTCCTGTCTTGCCTAACCCCGCTGTGATACACGTGTTTCCTTCTTGCCAGCTTTGCAGTTTCAAGTGGCCTCCTGGGTCATTCTGCTTTTTTACCCCTTGGTCATACTTGTTTCCAATTCCTCTGCTCACATCATTGCCTTTAGGTAAAATCTGTACTGCAGGCAATGGTGTAAGCACGGAAATTGCTAGCTGTCCAGCTCGGCTCCTCTGAAATATAGCTGGTAGCTATCTGCAGGGGAAGATAACAATTTTCTTACCATATTCTCTCATAACTATGAACCAGCCTTGTGCTGAATCTTCCCTGAAAATTGCTCTCCTGAGTTTTAGCAAAAATGCAACAAAAAATATATCCTGGGCAGTGAGAGATGCTTCAGACATTTCTCCATGGGTACGTTTGTGCCCAGGAGACAAATTTAGGTAGGGTTGCCCACCTGCTCTTCAGAAGTGCTGGCCCCTGGAGTGCAGAGGGGGTCATCTCCATGGTCATGGCACTTCGATGATTTCACGTCAAGGCTGGAAGTGGTCAGGAGGGAAAAAGCTGTGGTCTTGTACCTCTTCATCCGACTCAATCAAGCCTGTGTTTTCCCATGACAGCATTGTCTTCCCCATCTTTGAGAGTGCTGTGATACCTCCTCGAGCAGTTTGGGCTCTGGTTCCCAGTATCTGCCTGGTGGGAAGAATTGTCAGTACTCCTGGAGCTTGGAGAGGGTGACATTTCACTAAAATCAACAGGACCAGGTTACTGATGTGGTAGTAATACCTGCTCCAAAAAGCTCTTGGTTGCTCTACAGCTTCCATGACTCCAGTCTGTGCCATTCACAGCAGAGCCGAGCCTTAAGAGCACGTGGCACTTTGCATTGTCCAGGATGCTGCTTCATTGCTGCTGAGCAAACTCAAGCAGCGAGTGTGTTTGGAGTTAATTGCTTGCTGTTTGCAAACTAGCCGATGAGTGTTTAATTAGTTTCCTTAATTTAGACATGATCATCTAAATCTAAGGGAGAGTCATTGAAAAGCTGTCTACAGCTAGGGACTCGGAGCAATTCATTCAGTATTGGTACTTCCTTTCATAATTTCTTTTTAACTGCACACATCATTGTCTTTGTTTGGGGTTTGAGGCTCAGAAAAAAACTTCTTCCAGTTGATCTGTGAATCTTCTGTTTACCCACAACAACTACAGCAGCAGTGACTAAGTGTCCCAATTTGCTGCTTGAAGTCTTGGCTCAGCACTGCTCTCTGACGAGGTGTAAGAAGAAGCAAAACAATTCTCACTGACTCTAGCATTCAGGGTCACCTCTACAAAGCAACCAGCCTTTGGCAGGCAGCAGCTGAGCAGGTAAGATGCAGTATGTCCAAGCATTCAGCATCAACCACATCTGTGGGCTATCTAGTTGTGAAAAATCCAACTTCAGGCTCATTACTGCCACTGAAAGTCTCAACAAAAATTATACTGAATATTGCTGTTCCCCAGATAAATCCAACTTTGGAGTCAAGGTGGGGCATCTTTAGGGAGATCTGCCTTGCTCAGGGACATACCTTTTCTTGCCTCTCTGGGATATGGTCACATTCACATTTTAAGCTTGCAGAAAGTGAATTGTGCTCACGCTAAACAGTCATTTGCTAGGGACTGAACTGCCCTAATGCCGTCTGCTCCAGCCCCTACAAGTCAATGGCAGGTTCTCCTAATTGACCTATCAAACCTCAAAGCCATTAAAAGACCTTTAACAGAAGTGTGATCTATTACCGACAGGAGTCAATGTAAAGACTGATGCTAGTGTTTTCTGGAGCAGGTCCTAAAACACTTATTATTTTAAAGCATCTATGCAATCTAGAAGCAGAAAAGACTGGAGAGAATAATTATAAAGCCAGTCTGCTTGGGAAGTCGGTGCTGTCAGTGCTCAGCTGTCAGTCATGGGTAGATGAAGAATGGGAACTATCAGGAGGAAAAGCAGGGCTGAAGCCAAACACTCATTTACGATAAAAAATGTGCAGTTTTTTAGCGACAAAAACTAAGATCCTTGCAGTTTGGCACTAGGTCTACCATTCTCTCCAGAGTATCGAAGTCTTCCTGACCTTTGCTGAATAGAGGATGTATTCTTGGGACGGAAAGCCAGCATCTGCACTGTGTATGTAAAGGGAGTAGAGTTGGGAGGGACCTGCACGACCAACCTGTCTGACCTTCTGCGCAGGCAAAACAGAGGACTGTTCTGCTTCAGGGATGATGAGAATATGTCCCTGGTGTTGCTGTCTCACTTATTGACACCGTAACATGGTGAAATCACACGACATCTTCACTCAGGTGAATGACAAGATGTTTATCATTGTACTCCCTCTCAGCAAGTGACAGAGGTCATGAGTGGAACAGCAAAGTGAGCCGAGACTTCAAGGAGTGAAAATGGTACAGCTGGGCAGCCTCCGGGGCTGTCACTGTGTCAAGGGCAGTGCTTGACTGACTCCAAGTCTTGCAACAGCAGCTGGAAGAGGGGATCAGCAAGCCCCAGCTCAGCAAAGCGTGACGTGCTCAGGACTCCAGATGGACCTCAGCCTCCTTGGAAGTAGGTCAGTGACAGGCAGTAGGATTTGGCAAACTAAGCAGAGGTGCCTAATGCCTCTTGAGGTGCTCTAGGCCATCCTGCCTGTCCTCCAGCTGTCTTTCCAGAAAGACGGTCTCCTGAAAGTACTGTGTCAGATCTGCCCTGGGCAGATGTCTTGCTCATCCCAAGATTCCTGAAATGGGACTGGACCTGTTTTGTTTATGGCATTACAGGGGAATCAGTCCCAAATTTTGAGTGAAGCAGATGTTTTGCTTGAAATCACCTGCAGATCAAAATGGTTCTTCTGTGTATTCAGCCTTTGTAAACTGTGCCGTCTTACCAGCAGAGCTCCTCAGGGCTGCTCTAGGCTCATTCTTTCTTTTTATTTTATTTTTTATCTTTAAACATACCAGGAGCAGGTCGAAAGCACAGCTGAATGCTGTGAGGTGGAAACTGAAATCAGAGCACTTCCTTTTCTATGGTTACAACGACCTTGGACATCTCATTTAACCTGTCTGTACTTTGGGTCCCAACAACAAGGCTGGAGATAAAGAAATGCAAGACTTCCCTACTTCAAATGCTTGAACTGTTATGAAGCTCTTGTAGGACCTTTCCACTAGCTGTTGGAAATGTGCAAATCCAGTTCACAAATGGAGGTGTTCACCTTAGCTCTGCACAGGGTTGTTGTTCATTAGTTGACAAAAACAAATTGAGAAGCATTAGTTGAGCTAATGTTTGATCAGCTTTGTTGGCCATTCCCACAACCAGCAGGTGATTGATACACCTTGTGCTGGCCAGAGGCTTGCAGGACACTCCTAACATCCTAAGCTGGATGGAAATGACAGCTAGAAACTCTATGAACTCTCATCTTGGGGCTAATTTACTTTCTGATCATGTTGCAGCAAAACCCACCACCCCCTGGCAAAGACATTACTTCTCTTCTATCATATTGTGAGTGTCTCTCATGTGTCTGAGAAACATAAATATGATGTAAAACACTCCCTGGACTCCACATTTTTTGGGACACACAGCACTTTATAAAGGGACAACGTGTGTGCATGCAGAGCTCACAGCAAGACATTACATTCTGCACTGCAGTCTGGCCCATGGCAGCAAATGAGACAGTGTCTTGGTGGTGCTGCTGAAGTGGGAAATTCAAACAGCAGGGAAATTGGAGTACAGAGCAAATAGGTTTGCAAAAGTCCCAAGTCTGAATAAGCAACCTCATGAGTCTTCAAAATGAACAGAAGGGAAGTGGATAGTCTGCAAGATGTGCAGTGACAACATTGTTTGCATTTCGCTGTCTTCTAGGAAATATTATCATTTTACTAGTTAGTGCTTCTCAAAAGGACAACTCACACATTTACTATTTGAATGAGCCATTGCTGTCACATCCACCTAAGCTGCCACTGTTGTTGCTAAGATTTTACTTATGTATTTTGCCTTATGTGCTAGAGCATTTCTGAGTATACAGCCCCGAATTTGATCTATGTACATTAACTTAGAAATATAATAAACAGCCCTAGAAAGATGGTGGATTTCATTCCCATGAATGAATGGCAGATCTCAGCCAGATCATATTAGACTGGTAGTCCAGCCAAGAGGCACAGGTGGCCCTGCTCTGGTGCAGAGCCCCTCTGCATCCAGGTGCAGCAGCTGAGCACAGCTGCATCACTTAAGCAACTTGTTTGTGCATGACCCTGTTGTACATGTCACATTCGACCCAGATCAGGAGACTCATTACTGAAACAGGATCCTACAATAATAACTTTCTACTTTGGTCATAAATATTTAGGGATTCATCCTTGTCTGGTAAGTAATTTTCCTGTAAATTGACCTTGACAGACCACACCAAGCCACTGCAATAGAGCATCATAAACAGGACAGCACACCATGTGTATGGGAAATTGAGAGCTTTGTTAAATGTGATACAGATATTTAATTAAAGTAAGTCAGATATGCAATCCTGCAGAGGTAATGCAACTAATTTCGCAAAGTTAGGCATTGAGTCTCTGAATTTTTGCTGAGTCCTGATTCAGGCTCCCAGACACATTTTCAGAACAGAGACCCCCGGAGAAGCTGGCCCTGCAGAGGTAAGATAGGTGCCAGAAGAAGCCTACAGGTCGACATCTAGATACAGACACCCTGATCTGGAGCTGAATCTTACTCTGCATGCTGACATGTCAGATAGCCATAAGAAGGGGGATTGAACCCCTTGATGTCTGCTGGATTCAGTTTATAACATCCTTGCCCATGACTGTATTTCTGGGATTGATGCTGATATGCATGGTCTGAGCCTGCAGCTCCCTCCTTTACCCCTGGCCTTCCACAGGCCTGCAGAATCCAGAACAACAGTTTGCAGCAAGTTGTGTTCAAAATGAGTTTAGCCCCTTGCTAGTCATTTGCAATGCTAATCTTGATGGAATGCATACACCAATAATAGGCAGTTAATGGGCTCTCTGAACTTGCTTAGGTCTCTTTCAAGGATGAGGTTTGCAGTAATAACAAAAGCTGAAGCACTTCACGGGGTTAGAGGCAGGGACAGTTTGCCAAGTCATACTCTATCCTCATTGAGAAATAAAGAATAGTATAATCTTTAAAAAACCCTTGGCTCTTACTACTCAGTTTCTTAGAATTTAGGTTGAAGACAGCAGCATGCCCTGCTTTGATTTTATTACTCTTTCTTCCTGTTGGCTTGCCTGGAGAATTTGTTTATTGTTGTCCTGTCAAGAAAAAATGTAGATGAGGCAGTATTGAGTTTGCTTCGTTGTTTGCATAGCTCAACACAGGTTTTTGACACAGATGCCACAAGGCACATGCTTCCCCCTGATTCATTTCTGTTGTATTTAATAATCCTGCCCAGCTTTCTGACTTAGGAGGTTCAGCAGCTGGTGGAGCTCTCTAATTCCTATATCTTAAGAATGAATCAATATATATATATATTATATATATATTATATATATATTGTATATATATTTTATATATATATATATATAAAACTTTTCAGATGTAGCGGACCCTTCCCAAAGAATACCTGTCTCCAGTGTTCAGTTTCCTATCCAGCTGATTTGCTGGTGAGTTTCAAAAAAGGATAAAATTGAAAATCTGTCCTGACAGCACTAAGACAGACATTTTCTGCTCAAACACATTAAGACACTCCACTACAGAAACAGCAATTAAGAACCAAGTCCCTTTGATGTACAACAGCAAATCATGAAGCTGCAGATAGGAAGACGGAAGACCTGTTTGCTAGTAAATAAAATCAAGGTGGGTGACAGGAAGAAAGATAAGGCAGAAAGAACCCACCGTGGGCACTGCAACTATTGCCGACTGCCAGAGGAGCGGCAGGATGCTGGGACAGCAGCGCAGCGCTAGGCCTCAGCAGTGGGGTGGCTTCAGCAGGGTCCTGTGGGGGGCTGAGGTGGGGCCGGGTCCATCTCCAGGGGGCTCCCCTCTGCCTGCTGCCTGTGCTGCCCTTGAAGCGATGAACAAGCCATCTCCTCTGGTGGCCAAGTCCAGCAGGGCTGCTCACACGCAGCCTGCTTCTGCCTGGGAAAGGGCAGAGGCGGAAGGAAAAGAGGGAGGGGGGGGGGGGTTGAAGCACTCGGGAGAGGTCCTGAGCAAAGGTTGGTTTAAGGAGAGCAGGTAGGAAGCCTGGAGAACAGGGACAGTGGGAGAAACTGTTCTGTGTAGAAACCCAGCACCACTTACTGACCTTCACCCTGCTAGAAATCCTCCTGAAACATAACCTTGGGGCACGGGGAGAGGCGCAGAGGCTGGCTTATGCAAGGCCTGAGTTCTCAGGAAACATCAGACCGAGCCGAGCCCTTTTGCCTGGGAGACCTCAGGATTTCCAGGGGAGGTTTTTTCCAGGTGGGTTTCGTGGCTGGTGCTGTGTGACTTGAGAATCACAGCCACTTAAGATGAGCTAAAAGGGCAGCCACTATCTGTTTGCCTGTCACAACGCCTTATTGATTTACTGTGCCAATAAATCAGCAAGTATTACAGGAGAGACATGACAAAATATCCCTCTTAAAAGAAAAAAAAGGGGGGGAGAAAGAGGCAAGAGAGTGCCTGTCTCCCAGCTGTAAACTTTAACTGCTCTTCACTGTCACTTGCCTACTTAAGAAGTTATTAATCCCATTAAATAGCGAATAAAGACAGTATCTGCCAAAGGATATGAGCCGCTAATAAACTGTAATAACTAATTACAGTCACCCATTTATTTTCACTTCACTTTAAATTAAGTGTCTGGGCTACTTAATTATGTACAGCAACTCCCTCCCTGCATGAGCAAATGTACCAGGCAGAGCCCAGGCCTGATGCTGGGACCATGGGGTTCTGAGAGCCTCCAGCGCTAATTGCCTGGAGAGACTTCACCAAATTAACTGCAAATGGTTGTTTAAAGCCCTTGAAATTTCCTTCGCCTCTGTTCTGAGCAGCCATGGAAAACGAGATTTGGAAGTGTGAAGGAGGCTGGGGAGCAGCTTTGAGATGTATACACAGGGGGATTGCTTGGTTTTAAGCAGTCCCTGCTGGCGTCAACAGATGGACCCGAGGTGCTTCTGGTTTGTCAGGATGATTCAAAGCTCACAAAAGATGCTGTCAGCTCCTGGGATTCTTCCCCTCCCTCCTGACTGAAGCTGTGCTGGAGAAGCTTTGGGTAACAGCTGCTTACAGTCTAGGAAGGAAGACAACCCCATTAAACAGCACCCACCATCACTTTTCCAGGGGTTATTTAATCACAAAATGGTTTGGGTTGGAAAGGACCTTAAAGGTCATCTAATTCCACTGCCTCTGCCACAGGCAGGGACTGCTACCACTAGACGAGGCTGCTGAGTTTCATCAGAAATCAGTCTCTTTTTCCCATCTGAGGTGGGAAGGGAAGATCTGACCTTGCTGCCAGGGTCTTCAGGGGACCAACAGCCCATGATTGCCCTGACCACCTTCACCTGTAACACCTGCCCCTCTGCATGTCCACAGGCCCAGAAGAGCCCCTGAAGCTCAGCCTGAACCATGCCATGGGTAAGTTTGTGCACAGTCTGGTTCTTAAATGATTGCTGATGGAGCTTCATGGAGCGACCCTGGAGCTGTTCTTGTCACCCTGAACTTGTCTGATGGTCACTGGGTCCTCTGAAAAATGTGCACCAGTGCACGTTGCTGAGGGATCTGCTAATTCTTCTTGGTGCTTCTCCTGTAAATCAGCCTTTTAATATCCTTACCTTCTGCTAGCAAAATCAGACAAAGCTATTTCCTTAAGAGGGTACACTGGACAAAATCCCAGTTCCCAGATAAGTAAACACTTTTGTCATATTTCTTTCTTATTTACAGAGAATACATTTTCCAGCTAAACTGCAACACCACGTAAAATAGAGATGTTTCTAAATACATCTGCCGGTGCAGGAAGACTTTGCTGTTCCCTGGAGACACTGGCAGTACCCACCGCACATACTGTCCAGACCTGGCTTCTCATCAGTGCAGTTTCAGGCATTGAAACTTCCTGAATTAATAGAAACAGAAGAGGGGTGAAGCTGACAGTGCATCTCCCAGGTGTGCCTGTGATGCTTGCTGGAGGAGCTCTCCTACCTTGCTCTGCTCCTACCTCGAGTGCAGCACCGTGAGAGCAGCACGACATCTCGGGTGGAGATGGCCACCCCTAAAGTAGCAGAAATCCTTTCTGCTTCCTAGTTACCTTCAAATCACCCTGAACTCACGGCAAAAGTTAGTGTAGAGATAAAGTGTACTGAAAAAGTCCAAATATAGGTAACCCAGTTACAGTACGATAGCAGAGCTCTGAGAAGTTTCGTCCTCCATCAGGCAGCATTCAAGCTGTCAGAACATTTAACCAATATCACCCTAGGGGATCTGGCTTTTATGCAAGAACTCTTCTTCCTGAAATTTCCTCTGAAAAAAAAATATAAAAAATGATAGAGGCTTGGAATGTGTATAATCTTCATACAGAGCCTCCCTTAGCATTCCTGTTTGAGATAAAGCCCAGCCCTCCTCCTGTCGTCCCCAAGGGTTTCTGTGAATGATTCAGCCTGAAGCTCACTCTTTGAGGTGCTCAGAGCTCCTGAACATGGAATACGGTGCCATCCTTGTGGCGGGGGGAAGGGGAGATCTCCTGTGGCATAGATGTCTGTGGTGCAGATATCCGAGCACATTGTCTTTCACTCCCGTTACAGTCACAGGAGAGTTGTGGGCATTTCTAGATCGTGATTGATTTGACCTATAAAGGGAAGCGGGGCCTATTTTTTTGTATGCCAAGATCTGCACCATGACTGGGTGAATTCCAGCCTTCCATTTCATAGAAGGTGCTTTGACAAGTGCACTACTCACCTACATCAAAACAGTGATGTGATGATAACTAGTCTTTCTGGGGTGATAGCAGATTTGGCATGCGTTACCTCTAATCTGAGTTCTGAGGGACACCATGATAACATTCCTGGTCAAGATCAAGGGTGCTTTTTCCCCCCACTATAACTTATGTCACAAAGCATTAGCTTGCTGCGAGTCTTAAATCATGTGTTATGTCTAAATGGGGAAAACAGAAAAGAGCATAAGCTCTGGCAAGATAAATGTAAAATCATAATAAGACAGGCCAAGAAATATTTCTAGGAACAACTTGCTAACAGTATAAAAACTACTAATAAATCCTTTTGAAACACATCAGCAGCAGGAAGACTGCCAGAGAGTCTACAAGGCCAGTAAATGAGTGAGGCATGAAAGGAACAGCTCAAGGAAGATAAGGTGAGAGCAGAAAAGCTAAATGAATTCTTCATATTGATGTTTCCAGTGGAGGAGCTTAGGGAAATTCCATCCATGGAACTCCTCTTTATGGGATATGAATTGGAGAAACTGTCTCAAATTAATGAATAGTTACAAAACCCCGTTGGGGTTTGTAAGTGGCAGGTTGGTGGATAAATATGATAAAAAGTAAAGGCCTCTGCATAACATTTATCAGGGGACATGTTTCACAGGCATATTAGAGCACTTTAAAGGAGCAAGGGAGCATGTATAGAAGGGTGATTTGATCAATATGGTGTTCATGGATTATCCAAAACCTTTTAACTAGATCAAGCAGAACTAGGCAATAGAACTAGGAATAGAACTAAGAAAATATACAGAACAGCAATAAGGATTTTCAAAAGTATACCATGATCTCCACAGGGGGAAAGAAACTGAAAGGAACTCTTCCATCAGAAAAAACAATGTCCTAGGAGGTACAAGAATGCCCCTCTAGACAGTAAGTGACATGCAACAAGAGAATAGTACATTATCAGGTTGTTTCTTAAAACCTCAAACCAAGAAAGAATCATTAATATATGACCATCAACTTCTTCATGTGGATTATGTATCTGAGGATCAATGGAGACTGGCTGACCTTTCTGTTCCACGTGTTGGCCACCATCAGTGGCAGCTTTCCCAATTTTGTGTATTAGATCCATGATGCATCTAATGGCCTGATTTTCTTCTGTAAAGATCACTTTGAACTCACAGCAATTGTTGCAGCTCCAATCTGAGCAGTTGAGCCAAATTTTATGTGATAAGACCTGTGCAGAACTATGTGCTTTAACCTGTCCTGAGATATTCACTGTCTCTGGCATTGTGATGATGAAATCCATAAATGTTTCCTGCTGCTTCCCATGGCAGATCAGAGTCCTCCAGTGAAGTCTGAATGCCATGGATAGAAGTAAATATTTGCACAAGAGCTCAGTCAGTTGGAGGTGGGTTCAGGGTATTTGTGAAGAAAAACTGGGGCTTCTGATTTAGTTTTGGGTTCTTCTGAGGAAGGGAAATCAATATTCTAGCCATGTGAAGCAGTTTCAGTACGACTGAAATAAACTACAGTTCAAACCTCTTTTTCATCAGCTTTGCAGTATAATACACTGACAGGTGTCTTTGAAAATAAACAGCGGAATGATGAAAGCTAAAATTCAGCATGACTAGAGCCTTCTGGTTGGTAGATGCTGTGATATGAGTGTTTATATTCACTTTGCCTATATGAGTGAAGGGGAATGCTACATTGCAGTGGTTGCAGAACAATTCTGTGCTTCATTACTTCTTAAGAGGTTTGAGATTATTTTGTGTTTATTTAATTTTTATATATTTATTTATTTTTTGTTGTTGTTAGCTGCTGTAGCTTTCCTGCAAGGTCCCGAGCTTTGTTTTCCACTATATAAAGCACCTCCACCTCGCGCCTGTCCTGAACTTCTCTCTTACTAGCTTTGTCTGATGACCCCCAAGCTCCTAAAACATAGACAAAGAAATCAGTTCTTGTCCATTTCCTTTCGGTAGCTCTGGATTTTGGAGCCATCTAATGCAGCTGACACTTTTACAGCTACTTGGATGTTATAGATGTGGAAGCCATTCTGCATCTTTCATTTTCCCTGTTGCTCCTTGAACACCTTCAAGTTCTGCTGTAATCTTTCTGATTTACATGATGTTAAATTACTTAATCAATACAAGAGCTCTATCTCATGCCACAGTGGCCAACACAGAGCTCGCCATTTTACATAGGAAGTTAAGATCATTTTTTCATCAAGCAGATGACTCTACAATGATTTACACAGAATTTTAGCAGCCCTTTCACTGACCAGTTTTGAAATCCTTCTGTAATTCTCCCTGTTCAGCTTTTGCTCATTACACTGAAAAAACACTGTCATCAGCAAATTTTACTTCAATATTCACCTGTTTTTCCAGGTTGTATAACAACATGTTTGTGAATAGTGTGAGGGATGAGGGACTAAACCCAGATTTCTTAAAATTTATGTGGAAATAAGGGTTTAGCACCTAGAAACAGGGCTATCTGAGAAAAGGTGGAATAATTTATCATTTACATCCCATTGCCAATAAAGTCCTACTAAGTCTAAGTGCGCAAAGACTCAGAGCTGGTATAGTAATGCACAGATTAAGTGATAATAGGGGCAAGCATGATCCTGGTCCAGATTTGAACCTTTTGCAAGAGACAGCAATGTCTTCTGCCTTTTCCATTCCTTCAGCCTATATCCTGGTTATTCTGACAGACTTTGTTTGGCAGCATTTGATAACTGTTATTTCACATTCAAAAACTTAATTTGATAAATTTCATGTGTTTAAAAGTGGAACACTTCATTAAAATCTATCTCTGGTACAGAGGGCTTGAAACAGTCAGTGGGATGTTACAGGAATCAATTACTCTCCTCTGTCAATGAGGACAGAGCAGGGAGCTTTGTGGGTTTGGTCTGTGACGGTGACAATTCACAACAAGGTTATGAAAACCCCTTCAGCTGGCTTCTGCCATGAAGCAAGTTGTCAGTGGAGGTTTTAGAGACATGTGAAGCTCAAAAAGTGGAGCTGATTGAAAACTGGGAGGTTTTCCCAGGGGAAATTTCTAAGTGAGACAAAATTGTCAAATGCTCTGAATTTAAGTTTCCAAGCAACAGCTGGAAACTAAACCAGCATTTTCCTTTTGGAATAGGATGTTCTTTAGCTGTGTTTTCAAACTGAAAAGTTCAATTTTTGTATTGCTTGCTCTATGTTTCCCTTGGTGAGAAAGCCACAGAAACAACTGGGGAAAGACACTTAAAGAAATAACAATTTATTTCCTCATAAAAAAAAAAAAATGTTCTCAATAACTTCTCAACCCTTTTGTACTTCTGGGGTCCTGTTATTTTCTCTCTGCGAGGAGGGCTTTCTCCATGTTGTTACAGAAAATAGAGGCATCCTCTCTCAGTTTCCAGATGCAAAAAGCAGAATGGAAGATCTGGAGAAAAAGAAAACCATGAAAGATTTTGCTTGGTTTCTACCCACCAGCATTTTCAAATTAAAGTACAGAGAATGGAAATTTTCATTAGTCACAGTTTCTGGAGAAATGGTTTTTAATAAATCCCCCAAACTGGAATAACAACAACAAAACAACCAACAGAAGCTATTTCATACAAATAAAATCAAGTCTATACAAAGAGCTGGGTCTGTAAAAGCAGAGGGAAGCCCGGCAGAGCATGCCTTTGACAACAAATAAAGTTCTGGTCATTAATTGCTGATGCTGTCAAACTCTGGGAAGTGCTGGCACCCAACCATGAGCCTCAATGCCAGGGAGTAGGTCTAGGCTAGATCAGCTGTGTTTGTTGGAGAATTGATCTACTGAGTCTGGAGCTGAACAAAATAAGGAAGATACCGTGGTTAACCTATTAAAATGTTGTCACATCACTTGTCCC
This sequence comes from Stictonetta naevosa, assembly GCA_011074415.1. Lineage (NCBI taxonomy): Eukaryota > Metazoa > Chordata > Aves > Anseriformes > Anatidae > Stictonetta > Stictonetta naevosa. The sequence continues at coordinate 1,601,352 of CM021714.1, read as the reverse complement.
AGACCCATCCTCCCCTCCTGCCACCTTCAGTGCCTCACAGACATACTCTGACACCTCTGCTCTCCATCCTCCAGCTCTTCACATCTCCTGCTCCGTTTCGGTCTTTTCAAGGCTTCATGCACACCTCCCCTGCCTCAGTTTCCTCTACTAATCTGCCTTGCCCAATGTGCTCCCCTCTCTGTCACAAGACACACCAACTCCTGCAGGCTGGTCTCCTTTCTTTGTCCTTCTCCCCAGCTCTCTCCCTGGCACAGCTAATGCCTGTACACTGAGTCCTGTCCTCTCTCCCACCCTTTACCTTATCCCAATGGACTGTGCCTTTGGAAGACAGCAGATTTTTCTCCCCCCAATATGTATATGGGCTCACTGGCCCTGTGTGCCTTTTGCTGGTGATGGCACAAGCCAGGGCATGTGTGCATGCTCTGCTCTCGCGCTTCAGTTGCTGGACACATGTTGACCACAGCAGGGTGTCTTCAGCCAACAGCGATGTCCTTGGGACATTTACTTGTTTAAGTGCAGGGTTTGATGTCTAGCTCAGAGGGGTTTCTAATGTTTTCTTTCTGGATTAAGTATTCAGCTCTAATAGCTGCAGAAAAATTACTAACTCCAAGCCTGACAGTATCACCCTGGGACTGTAATTATGATGTTCAGAAACAAAGCAGTCAGCAGCACAAACTGCTGTGATACTGTGCTTTGCTTGTCCCTGTCAGGGCTGCTGCTGCTGTAACTCACGTGGTGCTAACTGGGCCACACTGGGGAGAATCCACCCTGTGCCAAGGGCCTGTGTGAAGCAGCATCCTCACAAAGCCATGTCAGGGACATTTCTGGTAATGCAGGTGCTACATACCCAGAGACCACCGCCGTCCTGTGCACAGAGACATGGATGCAGTTGTCCTCGGACAGCAGATCTTTCCTGTGGCTGGATGATGACATGGGTGGATCCGTTCTTTTTCAGAACTGCAGAGTTCACCATGCTCTTGGGAATATAAACTCTGCTTGCCCTATAGGAAGAGTTACTCTTGCAAGAGTTATGTGGGATTTAGCAGAGATTCTCCTGAAAACGGGAAAATAGAGAATGACTTCCCTTAGCTTTTGTAGGCCAAGCTCTCTGCTAATGAAGCCAGTGGGAGCTGGGATTCCAGTCACCTCCTGTGGATGTAAACCTTCATTATCTCGGAATCATTTAGGCTGGAAGGGACCTCTTGAGATCATCAAGTCAATCCTCCCCCACTGCCCAAGCAGGGCCAGCTACAGCAGGCTGCACAGGACTGCCTCCAGTTGGGTTTTGAATGTCTCTACAGGTGGACTCTGTGACCTCTCTGGAAAACCTCTTCCAGTGTACAGCCACCCTCACAGTCAAGCAGATTATTTGACTGTGTTCAGATAGAATTGATGTGTTTGTACTTGTGCCTGCTGTCTCTTGTCCTGTCGGTGGGCATCACTGCAGAGGCTGGCTCCCACTTCCTCATTGTCTTCCATCAAGCATTTATGCACATTGGAACTGAAAACATGCACATGTGCCCCTGAACTGTCTCTTCTCCAAGATGAACAGCCTCAACTCTCTAGTCTCTCTCTATATGAAAGATGCTCTAGTCCCTTGATCATCTTTATGACCCTGGGCCATATTCAAAAGAAATCATCTCACCAAAGCTGCCAAGCTCTTTTCTGAACCCCAAATAAAGAGGAAGAAGGGTCAGATGAAAACCCTTTGTGCTCAGTGAAAACCAGATATCACCTCCCATTTCAGTCGTCTTTGCTTGGTCAGTTCACCAGGTAACTGGCTCAGAGCATTGTGCTGTGGTTTTCTCTCCAGGCTCTGGCTCGGGATCTCTTTGTTCTCCTGCAGGGGAGCATATAACTGTATGCTTCCCAGTCCTTTTCTTTTAACACCTTTGTCAGTAAAGAGGTTGGAGATTTGAGATCCTGCTGGTCTGCAAATAATAGTTCATTATTGTTCCCCAAGCTCAAAATAAGTTTCAGTGAAACATAAACATTATGCTGAAGTCAGGGAAAAAGTCTGCTCATCTACCAAATGTGAAAGTAATCCTCCCATTCCTCTGCTCATTCTCTGGTTATCCCAGTTCTCTTCTTCAGGTGCTCAGCTTCTGGAGCTGCTTGTCTTTGTGCAGGCCTGAGGTCTCTTTTCCTCCAGCAGATCATTCTCTACCTCATGTTCCCCCACCGTATCTTTATTCAAGCTGTATTTTCTGAGAACGTTCCTGGAGGAGAAGTGATGATTCTCCTCTCTTTGGATTTGCAAAGATTCATCCACCAGCTGAAGCACAAAGAAGCCCCAGGAGCAGGCTGGGAACCCAGGGTTCTCTTTCCAAATAGTAATCAGAAAATGCCAGTCCTCAGAAAGGTTCCTTCCAATGATGGTGCACTGTGTTCTACCAGAAAAAAATGGCCTGGTGCTACTTCATGCCCTTGACATGAGCCTATGCCTTCTCTCTGTCATTTAAGGAGAATTGTGACAGCACCTCCCTGCTCAATCCTCCTTGGAGTTATTTGCTGCATATGAAAACAAAAAGCAAGAATTCTGCAAGACATTAATTTGACTCAGTTTTAAATGTCCCTTTGGGACTGCAATTAGCTGGTTCTCTCCCTTATGCGCTGATGCAGCACCCCATTATGACTCCTCTTCTGCCTAATGAGGACAAGTAGTGCCCCATGGCCCCCCGAATATTTGCTGTGCGCTGTCAGAGGGAGATGTCCGAGCATGAGCAGGGGTGGTTTGCGTCGGTGTGGGAAACAGGATGAGCAGATAAACAAAGCAAATTATGCTTGCCCTGAGGGGAGCACATTTCCCTCAAGGCCTTAAACAGCCTCTCAACAGGTCCTAGAGGCAAGGGCCAGGATTATTTGCCTTTCCTAAGACTTATTTTCAAAAATAATTATACGCCCCAGTGGTTCCAGTGGTGGGGACTGGTCACACTGTGAAGAGTCCCCTCTGGTCCCATGTTCCTTCATCCCCACAGTGCATAATGCTCTGTGCAGTGCTAATGAGCCTCCATTTAACTGAGCAATATTTGTTTCTTAATTTGTGAATGTTGTTGCTCTTCCCTCCTCTAATGTCAGTGGAAGTGTTAGTTTTTTGTAATACGGCTTGTCCTACAGTCAGTGCAAATGGCACAAGATCTCCCAACATTCATGTTTCCATCTTGGGTCCCTGGGTTCACTCATGAGATGGAAACAAATCTACCAAATGCCATATAACAAAATGTATTTCCAAGGCTCTGGTCCCCACGCTGTTTCCCTGCTGTTCCATTTCCCTCTCCCACTTCAGCCGTTCCCAGTCTCTCCCCAGACCAAGCAGTTTTGGCCCTGATGATGTCTTTCTCCAGAGCTAGCTCAGCCCTCCGGACTGTGCTGCCAGACCAAATAAAGATGAACTTTGCCTTCAAACAAAAGGCAAAGCACTTTGTCTTCATTTTTGTATAACTCCTTGGCTTAATCGCATCACACTTCCACAGATGGAGTTGATAGCTCGCCCAAACAGCGTAACACAAAATAAAACCAGTAATAAAAATAACTGGCCTAATCTTGTTCCTGCCGGCAGTGCTGGTGAAGAGATGATTTTGTTGCTGTTGTTTGTGATAGATGCTCTGATCCTGTGGTGATGGCTGACTACGGGATCTGCATATCTAGAAATGTAAATGGGCTGACACCATCACAGGCAGCAGTCCTCAGCTCCCTCCTGCTGCGTTCGCTCCTGCTTCGAGTCACGACATTTCTCAGCATCTCTGGACAGGTGCGACGTGGCAGGAGGCCAGTTCCCCTCAACGCCATTGTCCAAGGGGTTTCTTGGGGCAGGAGGGTACCTTTCCCACATCCTGACCCTGTGTGACCATTCCACGTGCTCTGGCTGCCCTGGCCCGCTGGTGGGATAGGGGAGTCCTCTCCTGCATGCTGGGTGCTGGAAGAAGCTGGTGTCCTCCAACGTGGGGCAGCCTGGGGGGGTCCTCTGCTGAGCCAGGGTCAGCTTCTGCTGGGACATTCCTGCAGTAGAAAGTAAATAGTATGTTTGGCTGGTGTTTTCAGGTCTGTGCTGTTTTATAAACACTCCGACTTTGAGTTATAAGCAATCAATGAACCCTTCAAAAACACAGTTGTTTGAATTCCTGAGTGGCATGTGTGCAAATGTGTGCCTGTAAGAGCAGAGCTTCTGAGCTGAGATGTGAGCGACCCTGGAGAAGCCTGGCACAGCCACCCCATGTGCCGCCCACCCCCAGGGCCAGGACCGACCCCTGCAGTGGCCGATGTGCTCAGACATGGGCTGCACTCACAGTGCCACCATCTCCAATGCCAGTACAGCAGACTTAGAAAGGATTAAAAGAAAACTCCCTCTCTGCACATTCACCATGGCTTATTCGTAAACTGCATAGCCTGGAAATTAGGGAGGGATAAACAAAGGTGTCTACTTCGGGTGGAAATCCATCATCTTCTGTTTACTTACTTGTAGCAGGTAAAACAAACACCAGAAGCAGGTGACTCCATAGAGCAGGCTGGTGGTCAGGAAGAGCAAGTCCAGGGGTTTTCCTACAGCCACCCAGCAGGACTGGGTCATAGAGGTCCCCAAACCTTCTGGGGGGGGGGTCTGTTTTCTGTCTCCTTCAAGGAGAGATATTGAAAGGCTGTGTGATTAAACTAATGAAGTACGGAAAAGTAGATACCAAAGCCTGGCTGGGGGGGTTGAATCAAGCGCTGAGGCTTGATGGATAACGGATGGGAAAATATCCCTTTGCTCTGAATAAGGGGGATTTCTGTTTAAACATCAGCTTCCTGAGAAAAGCTGACATTTTCCACATTAATTTCATTAGTGAAAACAGCATTTTTTGGTGACCAGTGCACAGAGATACAAATCTTTAAACAAGTACTGACAATCTGTGAAGGAGAGGAATTAAAGCCCCGGATTCCACACTCGCTGTTGCAGGAGGACCTCCTCTTTCATTGATTTAGAGTCATTTTATGGGATTGCCTGTCTTTCATAGCTTCACAGAGGAACTTGGAAATGACATAAATTTAACCCAAAAATTCACAATCATAAAAAGACAAAGACACCAGATATGCAAAAATATGTGTGTTTATAAAATACCTATAAACAAATATATATATTTATATATGTTTTGAATAACCTTATAAGTTCAGAGCAAATCTAGACATTTCAGGAGGAAATGCACTCATGATGTACAGGGTCTGTGAGAAATAGTACTGCCTTGTGTTTCAAATAGCACAGTGTAGAAGAACAAAAAATGTTTTGTTGTTTTTTTCTAATATTTTCTCATTTTCTTTTTTTTTTTTTTTTTTTTTTTTTTTTTTTTTTTTTAGCTTCTGTTCTCTGTTCAGGTCACACCAGAGGCAATTCTTTCCCTGGGGCTTGTCTAATGGCTATCCTCATGGCCTGCCTGCCTTTGTTACCCGGCCCAGCAGTGTAATCAGAGCAGGCTCCACAATGTACCAGCCATTGGAATTAATACTCTGCCACATAAAAGGGTCGCAGCAAGCATGGGGATGTTATTCTTCTCAGTGACAGGGAGAGCAAGGCCTTTTGTGGAATCATAACATTGCACGGTGTTCAGAAAAATAAGTGCAGGGTTTTCTGCCAGGTTCACCTGAGACTGCTGAGCTCCACTCAGAGCCAAGCTTTTCCCCCAGCCATGAATATGCAGCAGTGCTGGAGCCAAAGGTCCTTCTCGTCTGTGAACAAGTACCTAATCTCTCTGAAGGCTCAAAGCATCGCTCCTCTTCTGCTTGATCCTCTGCCCTCCTGGCAGAGAAAGCTCCAGCCACAAGAATTGGCTGGAATAGCTGACGGGAGAAGCTTGCATGACCTTGGTGAGAAACAGAGCAGGACAACTCTGCCTGCTCTGGCATCCCTGCCCTGCTCCCGGACACCTTTGCCTCCCCAGCTGACCCTAGGGTGGGGACTTGCTGTTCCCTTTCCACCAGCCTAAGAGAAATTCTGCTCACTCGTAAGTTTTCATGCCTACATTACAGCATTGATGTTATTGCTATCTTTTAGTGTGACAGTCCCCGTAGACAAGACAAAATCAGTTAAAAGAATCAGCATGGGGGGTGTGGGGGGTGTCCTCCCAGCCTCACATGACTGTGTCCCACGGCCACCGGTAGTCAAAGCAGCTGCCGAAGGGCAGCACACTGCTTCATCCCGGGAAGAACTGATGAAGCATGCAGGAAGGGAGCAGGGGCATGGTGGAAAAGGCTGTTCTGCAGTCGATCCCCTTGGTCGATCCCCCTGCACTGAGCTCAGGGAGAGGATCTCCTCTGCTGACCTCTCCATGGGAGCTGAGGGGCTCAGCCCTGGTGAACCCCAAGGGTGGCCCAAGTCTGAGGCTGGGGCCGGATTTACCCATCTGAGCTCAAGCTTGGAGCTGAGCATGGCGCCTGCTCAACCCAGGGGAGATGCACACCAGCAGCAAGGGGCTGACCCCAGCGGGCAGGAGGCCCTCCCGCTGGAGGCCCTTTGCCCTCCTTGGTGAATGCATGGGGAGCTGAGGAAGCTGAGGTCTGATGGGAGGTGGTCAGCTCTTAGACAGTGGCAGTAAGGAGGTGAACTCAGGTTGACTTCCAAGGCAATGAGTTTGCTCAACAGTGTTTCAAAGAAATTTCAAGAAATCCGATCACACTTAACCATAATATCAAGCAAAACAGCTTTAGGATTGGAACAACTGTGCATTGACAAGCTGTGCTTATTACAGTGAGTCAGAGTAATGCACTTGAGATAAGATGTGTTTGCCTCATGGCAGCAGGTACTAAACTTCTGGGAAACTGAGTGATTCATAGCCCTGAATCCTCTTGAGGATGATAACAATCTTTGGTGTAACAGAGCCCTCCTTAGAAGTTAGTCTGCTCTTTAATTGTCATCCCTGGCAAAAGTATTCAAAGAAAAATACAGCCACTTTTTCAGCTGAAAATGTTATGGGCCTTTAAATAGCAATGAAGATGAATAAGGCAAGGCTGTGGCTTTATTGGGCTTATATTCTGCACTTAGAAACAAAAATCCTGAGCCATGAAAAATTGGTAAATATCTTGCACCCTGCACCGTGCAGTGGAATCAGGTTGGCAGCCAGCTCACTTTGCATCTGAAGAGCTGCAGATGAGCTCCACCACAGCCAGGCAGATCCTCAGAACCAGAAGGCTCCTCAAGGACAACCTTTGCCCTCAGGCTGTGAGTTTTAGCCATCTGGGCAAGCTGCCCTTATTGACCAGAATGGCAGAAGAGCAAGTGGAGGCTCACAGCTCGGAGCATCTTGGTGATATGCCAGGGAAAATGTCATGGACCAGACTCTCTCCTGAACTGAGCAGGGCTGGATGCATCAGCCAGGGCTTGGGGCAGGATGTTGTCAGCATTGCATAGCTTGAGGCAGTGGGCAGAGGGACCACAGACCCCCTTTCCTCTTCCAGTAAACCCAGGCATATGATATCCAGACTGACACTTTGGTCCTTCCCTCACCATCAGGGTCTGGTTCAGTGAGGAGTGGCTCACCGAAGGCACCACTCCACTTGTGTACAATCCTTTGGCTTTATCCCCACATCCCTGATCATTCACCCACACTGGGAAGTGAAAGGGCGACCCATGGACCCAAGCGGTGGAAGAAGCTCCGCTGACACAAGGCGAAGGGTGAGCCCTGGGGTCTGGGGCTAGTCCTGAGGCTGTGGGTTGCTCTGTGTAAAGGGAAAAGCCAACCTATGTCAAGCTGATGTTGGCCGAAAAGCTGGGAGCAGTGCACTCACCTAGGGATGGCAGAGAGGAGCTTGTGGGCCTCCCTGGGTGGCAGGAGCCAACAGGCACATACCCAGGCTCTGGGCTATCCACGATAAAGGCAGCTTCAGCCCAGAAGCTGAAAAGTGGTGTGAGCAGGGAGCTGAACCCACCTTATCTGATCTTCTCAGAGAGGTTCATTACCACAGGCTCTGTGCTCTTCTCACAAGTCTGCACAGCTTCAGGGGCATGGCAAGCCCCAGATACTGACATCTCAAGTGTCTTTGAAGTTGATAGCTGTCTATTTTCATAGTCTTTGCCTCCTTTCCCTGTACTCCATTTGCAACATTCTCTTTTTTCATCTCCCCTGTGCCTTCAGACAGACAGCAGTGTGCATTTAAACAAGGCAAGAAAACTGCACGCTGGCTGCAGACTGCACAGTCCGTTCACACACATGGGAACAGAGGCATGGGATGGCACACCAGGCTCAGGAGAGACCTCCACGTTCCCCATGTCAGCACAAGGCAGACCTTCAGGATCCCACAGCTCTTCTTGTGACTCCCCCCATACTGAGGAGCTCAATTTCAGCCCCAGAGTGACCCACAACACTGCAAGGATAGGGGAGGGAGCAGGTACAGGGAAGCTTAGGGACAATTTGGTCCAGTAGTCTGGGACTGAACACACTAAACAAGGGAGTGTTGAGTGCTAATTAAACCAGGAACTATGCAAATTCTTATAATGTAAGTTCTTCCCATCTAACTGAGCAGCCTGGAAATCTGCAGAAAGAAAAAAGATCCTACAATGGCTATATCATGCTCTCAAGGGTATGGTGGGTTTATCTTTGGACTCTAAGGGATGCTTACACATTCCATAGTTTCAGTGCATCAGTTAGGTAAAGAAAAACTGGTTCCAGAGTAAAAAATACTGTTCTTGAGGCTATGAAATAGGGATGGTCTCTGAAATGTGATGTGACTCTCATTTCTCAGGGTTTTAGGAGACTCTGCACTATTAGCTCTGCAAGTCTGAGAAGACACAGCTGCAAAGAGGGAATTTTAGCTATTGTGATGTAGAAAGCCAATGCGATCTTGGACAAGTGAACTGTGGACGATGGGGTGGAGTTAAGAGGAGAACATGGGACCCACATCTGGTACTCCAAGCTTAAAACCTCAGATCTCTGAGGGAAGGAGAGCAGAGCTGTAGGGCTCCACTGGTCCAGGAAATGAAGGTCAAGTGCTAGCGCGTGGCTCGAATTCAGACATTTTTACTTGTTATTTTTAATTTTTGACTTCAGGACAAATTCATCTGGTTGTGGCCACTGCCTACATCTTGGAGGGAAAGGAAGAACAAGAATTACACAGGACAAGCTGGAATTTCCCTGCTCCCTGCTGCTTGAGGCACACAGCAGCAGCTGCTGGGAACGTCTTTGCTACAGACAGAGCCAGTGGGAGGAATTGTAATTTCCCTATAGGCTCAGTTTTGCTGAAGAACCCTCCTTCCTATTTCCACTCCCAACTTCTCCCCAAAAGACACTGTAGGCTGTGAAAATGATGAGGACAATAAAATGTGTTGCTCAATTATCCTGTATAGGAGTTGATATAATTCCAGCCCACGAGCACAGAGTGCACAGCCTCCCGTGTCCCATAGATTAACACAGTGTGCATTACATTTGCTGTGGAAAAGATTAGGGAATTAAGGGAGATGGAGGGGCCAGCTTTTATTTAATCTAATGGTTGTTCTATCCGATATCCTGCAGGCTCTTTTGATTTTCAGTAAGCAGGCAATAGAGATCAGCTGGGTTTTTAAAGACTTGCCGACACAACTCCTGATAAATAAAGATGAGCTGCAACAAGCAAGTATTCTCTGTGAAACAAAGCAGATGATACCCTGAGATCATTTGGCCAGGGGCACAGAGCGGGTAGAGTATGACAAGGAAGAATTAACATGCAGAGCCTGGAATCTAATATTTCCAACCATAATAAGCATCAGGAAGATTGTGAAGGGCTGTAGAAAATCAGTTTACAATGCAAACCCAGCAAGGATGCAAGCACTCCACTCCAGGGTAAGTGTGCTCATGTCTTTTAGGGGAACTGTTTGGTGGCCTCCTACTCCTCCTGGTGTCAGCAGGGGAGCCCCCAGGGGCAGGTCCTGCATCAGTTCAGCTTGTGCAAGAGTACGTACACAAGCTCGGTAGTAACAGCAGTATGGAAAGCTGGGTTAGATACCTAAATACGTAAGACTAGAGTACACTGATCAGTTCTTGACATGCAGCGTGAGCAGCTGATGTGCAGGAGGCACAATTCTAAATCGGAATGTGGTGAACAGCTCACAGTTCCCATCCAAGCCAGGAGCTGGAGGGAGGGAAGCAGCAGGATGCCAGGACCAAACACTGAACATAAACATTCACCTGCTCTAGGAGGGTCCAGGACTGAGCTTTCTCCACTCCTTGAGGTGCCTATGTCCAGAGCGCACTTCTCCAGAACTGATCTCTGTTTGCTTCAGGCCCTTACAAGGGCCTTACAAGGGCATTCGGTTCTGATGGGTGCTGGCAGGGCCTTTCTCTTGGAGAGGGCCAGGTCATTTAGAAAGCTCACTGGCCAGGCAGGCAGGATCTGTCTGCTCCACGTTGGCCGGAAATCCACGAGACATCTGTTATACAAGCAGTTATACCTATATCTTATCAGCCTTTCCAAATCACATGCACATTCTTGTGTGCAACTTCTCAGTCCCATTATTCCTGTTGTGCCAGCCCTTTGCAAGGTTTTCACCACTGATGTGATTGTCCTCTATGTCTTCAGAAGATATCTCTTTCTTGGCTCCTGTCTCCTGTTAATGAGACTGACATTTCTCTGTCATTTTGCATTGTTCTGTGACTCTCTGTCACCAGATGACTAAAGTTTCTTGCCCCATGCATGCGTGGGAGACCTCTCATTAAACACAACCGCTGAGGGGACTCACATCTGTTCCTGTGCTGGCAGGGGTCTGACAAGGATTTCGTATAGCATGATAGGTTTCAGAACAAAGGGCTGTCCCAATCATTCCTGTTTGTCCCATGGTTCTTGCCACCATTATCCCCAGCAACACTGAAGACCTGTAAAAAACTGGACCTTTAAAACACAAGCACCCTGCTGAGCATCTGCCCCTGCAGCATCAGTTTGTGGTGCTGTTCCAGGCAGTCCAGGATGTTCCCCTGCTGAAGTTTTCTGAAGTGCTCTGTTTGTTTGTTTGTTTGGGGAGAGTTAAACAATATGACAGCACACATAGAAGTCTGGGGACAATGACAACTTCAAGATTTTTTCCCAAGCGTGACATCTGGGGATTGGGATGGCTGCAGAAAGCCCCAGGCCCCTGTGGTCTCTGCCAGGTCCATGCAGTGTGGGGTGTCAGGGTCACCCCAGCTGGCCCAGCCTGGCAAATGAACTCAGCAGATTTTGCCGCAGCTCTTGAAAATGTTCCTGCTTCAGCTGCCTGCCCTGTCCCTCCACGGTCCCTGCGGCACGGGGTGGGCTGGACATCCACTTCTGCAGGCACTTCAGCCTGGCAGTTAGAGCAAACTTGCTTTGATCAGCAGCTTAATCAAATAGGTTGAGGTGAACCAGGGTCATTGCGGTGTGGATGCACCTCTACTTCCGTCCATCTGCTTTGCTCCACCACGCGCTGGCTCGCGGCAGTGCAGTGGGGCAGATACCTGCACCACATCTGTAACAGCCTTTGATATAGCTCATGGAGTGTGTGGAGAGCTCTGCAGTTAAGGCACTACGACAGGGTAGGCAAATAAAGACCATCTAGAGGCAGACAGGGATATAAACGAACAGGGAAGGAGGAAAAAGAAACTTGAAGTGCATACTGGAGCAGACAGAGCTAGGTAATGGCAAGACAGATAAAGAGTTTCACATGCTGAACACCTGGCACACAAAAAGAGACTTGTAATAACTCCAGCTCTTCTCACACTGCCTCTGTGCAGCCTCTGTTCACTCCCCAAAGGGATTTAGCCTTTCCACTGAACACCCCTCCTCTGTCCACTGCAGGACATAAGTGAACGGCAGTCAGAGATTCCCACTGACTGGTCTCACTCACTCTCTTGTAGGCATCGTGCTGAGGTGGGGATCCACAACCGATGGGTCAGCCATGGACTCAATCGGTTTGGCATTATACACTGTACTTTGTAATTATTGAGGCTGCGTTTAAACTTCTTCTAAGGGCCAAGGGAACAATTTTTGATTTATGAAATAATATCTTTTCCTTTTCTAAAGTAAATATTTGGTGTCTGCTAAGGTTGTCTCTAATTCATATCTTGCTGCAGGGTAAGTTCAGTAATAATGTCACTGTGTTTGCGATAACAGACAATAGCTTTGTTATAAACTATGGGAATTCAAGTACCAACCAGTGTTGCAGCAGAGATTCTCCAAGGAGAGGGACACGGGAAATGACTACTGTTTATTACTGCTGGAACATTAGCAGCAGCTAGGTTAGGTCACCTAAAGACTTCTGCGCTAGATGTGTTCTAACTGCTCATAACTTTTCAAAGCTTTGCAATTTTCTGCTTGTCATTATTTTTTCTTTATGTTTCCTCTTAGCTGATTCAACTTTTTTTTTTTTTTTTTTTTTAATCAGAGATAATTCCTTATGAAAAAACATAACTTTTGCAACCAGACCAAATAAGCATGGCTGATGGACTGCCACCGGTCAGCAGAACACTGCTGTACCACACTGATGGAAGGAATCATGTACCTACTTCTTGGAGACCCTTCCATTTTCAGCAATTACTCTACTGGGTTAAGACCACAGAACTGGTCCTTTCTTCTCTATTGCTGTTCCAGGTGCACTTTACAAAGCATGCACTTGCTAAAGGAGTCACACTGCCACGTGAAGGATGCAGGAGCTATGGGAAAACAGCATGATTGTGTCCTCTATTTGGAGTAGGAGCTACATTGTCAGGGATTTCACTCAGAAGCTGGCATCTCTAGACAGGAGAATGAAAGTCCCATCAGATCCAAATTTATCCCTAGATCAAGAAAATGTTCAGGATTACCTTGGTGGAGTCTATTGGTTCCCTCATTGCTGAAGGAGATGAATAGGTCTGACTGAGGCAGCAAAGGAGCTTTATATGAGGACTAAAATGATGGCTCTTGAAGAGCAAGGGGGAGAGAAGGATGTTGAGGCTGCAATAGCAGAGTGCACTGTCACCTGGAAGTGGGATGTCAGGATAAACTTGGTCGGTGACCTCAGTTTCTATTGTGCTATCCGTTGGCTCTGTTACTAGTTGAGTCCTTCACTTCTGCTGTTCTTGGTTTGACTGGTAAGACTGAACAAGCCCCTGGTTTGACCAATTTGTTCGTATCTCCTAGTGCCTCCAACTCTCATAGCAGTTCAGCTGGGCAGCAAAGTCCTGGCAGGTCTGAGGAGCAATACAGGCTGGCAGACACAAATGACACCCTGCTCACTTAAAGAATCATTGCAGACATCCACTGGGAGCCCCACAGTGCTTTGGTGTAATCACAGAGGTCTGCAAGACATGGCAAGCTCCGACTAGTCTCTGCTGCTGTTCAGACACTCCTCTTTTTACTTTCCTTTAAAAATTACTACATCTTTTAATCTTTTCCTCATTTCAAGTGTCTTCTCTCCCTCTCCCTCTCTCTCTCTCTTTCTCTTATCACTTATCATCACAGGAAAAAAAAAATAAAATAAGAAAAGGCTTAGGCAGAGTTTGATCTAAGGATGCAAGAAGGCAGAGGAACACTTAACAAAGTTTCCTTCTGGCTTTGCCTGTATTACAACAGTGCTTAGCTCTTTAACAGTGTCTTTCATCAGGAGATCTCAAAGTACTTCACAGGCACTGTGCAGTCACTGCTGTGACTGTGCCAAGGCTGGGTGAATCCACTGTGAGCTCAATTGGAAATGCACCATTCTTCTAACCTTCTGAGGGCAGCTCCAGCCTTCATCTTATCTTTCATGTCTGGGCTCAGCCCAGAGGAGAGTGCTTTGTTTATATGAGTAAGTGCTGAATTGCACAGGCTATTTTTGAGTTATGGGTATCTGAGAAAGCATTCTGCTTTTCAGTTTCTTGGAAACCAGCTATAAAGCTTTTATGTCGTTGTTGCTTATATATCAGGAGAATGCCCTGAAGCAGAGGCTTCCAACTTGTAGTCACTCATCTTCAGGAAGAACTTAGAGATGATGTTATTTTCCATGTTGAAAGTGATAGAGTTTTTGCTATTTTGGAGGATCTACTTAAAAAGCTGGAAAAGAAAACAAGCCCGTGCTATATGAACATCTGGGTAAACTGTTGTGACTGAGACGATTAATGTATGCTGTCCCTCTCCACTAATTAATATCTTTGAAAAGCTCACAACTTGCTTATTTGTGCTTAGGATTTGAAGAATGCTGTTGCCTCTTTCAAAAAATAAAAAATAAAAAAATAGAAAAGTCACTCATGTCATGGTGATGGTGGATCCTACTCATTGCAGCAGTTTTTAGAACAGGGTTTACAGTTTTATTGAATTCAATAGGCTGTGGTTTCTGCAGGAGCTGTTACATCAGTGTTCAACTCCTTACCAGATGCCAGAGACCACAACCAGTATTCACATAGCACAACTGGATTTCTGAAGTATCTTCAACAAGGACAGATCTGTGTAGCCTGAGGAGCCTAGGTGTTTCCTCTGTGGAATATTTGTTATATGGAGAATTAAAATGTTACATAAAAAGATGATACAAGGAAAGGAAATCCAAAGAAGAGAGAGCTTTTGAAAATATCCCTCCATCTGGAGCGGGGAACAAGGAAGATAAGCATGGACCAACCCACACCTTTGCACAGCACTTTGCTGTTGGGTTTCGAGACCTACAACTGCAAGCTGGAAGTGATGTAAAGGAAAAGGATTGTACATCATGCCCTATGTTGAGCCTGTCCCAGCCAACAGCACTGGACTTTCTAGTCCCTGCTTTTGGACCACAGGTATAGTATACAAATCTTCCCCTGCCAATGGCTGTGGCTGTACACTGAGAAATGCCAGCAGGAGCAGGGATATTTGCCAGTGCTACTGATGCTTAAATTAAAAGGAATAGCAGGAGGCATTGGTTCTGTAATTGCTTATTTTGTCATATCGTTTTGCAATGACTGTACCATGCACATAGTTATTAATAGTCTAATGACATCTCCACCTTCTGCTTTTCCCCCTTTGCAATAGCACAGGGTTGAATGCCAAAGTCTTAACTTTCCCAAGAGGTAATTGCATACTTGCACGTGACTTTGGCTGGATTTATGTTGCACCATCAGTTGTCTCCCTCCTGAGGTGACAGGGTGGGTTTTAGGTAAGCCAGGCTGCAGCTACATCGTCCCCCTCCTCTCCTGGAGAACACCTGCACTCTGTCTGAGCAGTCTCTGTGGTGCTAAACCATCACCTTCTGCCTTTGATGGTCCCCATTTCCTTCTGGTCCCTGTGTTCCTTCTACCTTAGACCTGAGAAGCAATGACAGGAAGCAAAGGGTAGCAGAAGTTGTGCAGAGACACCTGATGTGCTCAGCAGGTATGGACACTGTGGGATGTATCTCATGGGCACCTTGCAGGGTGAGCCACAGGCAGCAGAGCCATGTGCTGCTGTGCTTTGCTACATGAGGAGGGGTCTTTTTGCACCCTCATGGTACTGGTCTGGCACAGCTGGCCCTTAGCAGGTCTTCTGAACCTCCATGATGTTTATTCATACCTTCACCATGATGTAGCTCTGTACAAGTCCATGGAGAAGACCGTGAGAGGGTCCTCCCTTCAGCCTGCCGCAGGACTAAGACCTTCCTTTCAGCTCCCAGCACAGGGCCATGACTCACAGCCAAGCCAGAAAAGCAGAGATGTAGCCAGAATGCACACATTTGGGTAGCAGATGCATTGTGGTGGTCTCAGAGACACCACAGGGATTGTAACCAGAGCAGGCAATCCCCACTCCCTGCTACCACTGCCTAGCACAGGTGCTGGAGCAAAATTGCTGTTATCCCATGGCTCTTGGAAAGAGCCTGTCCTTGTGTACTTCCCTCAGCCTTGCCCCAACAAGTGACAGACATTCCTTGGTCTAGACGGTGGATCTCACGGGGGACATGAAGCCACACACACAAGTTTCATGTTGGCATCAGCACAGAATATTTCTGCATGCAAACACTTTTCTGCAGCAACATCTTCTGTAGCGTTGAATGTGGGTTCAGGGAGGCCAGCCACAACCACAACTCATAACTGCATGGTTTTCTTCACATTGTGAAGTTTTCTTTGTCAGATCCAAGTTGGTGCTGTTCAGAGGGGTCAGCCCTGATCAGCCAGGGGAATCTGGGGCTGATAATATATGACATATTGTTGTGCCTCTTGGAGAAGTGTGGCGAGGAGGACCTCCCATTCCTTAAAAATGGTAATAAAAAGTGAGCTCAATGGTAGATTGCTGTGTCCTGTATGAAACAACTGGCTAAGAGACTATCAGGCTTTGTGTGCCGTGGGTTTAATCCCCAGGCCTTGTACTTGCAAGGATACCATGTCTGGGCCTTGTGTCTGTCCCTGTATCTTGTTCCACACGTCATGGTGGATGTAGCATTTCAGCATTTCCAGACAGTGGGGTGCCCTCAGCTCTTTCTCTTTACTGCACACATGTGCATGCTCAGAGCAGGACAGGACTGCATGCATATCCTTCTGGTCTCTGCACAGTTTATTTCCATGGAAACTGAAGGAAATCCTGTCTGAATGAAGGAAAGAATAGGCTAACATGGACAGAGGATCCCCATGATCCCAATTAAGTGTACTGTGGACAGAGGAAACAGGAGAAGCCGTTAACCCAGTGCCTACTGTTTGCACTACCATAGTGAGAAGGCTGGCCAACCACTGTCTGATGTTGCTCACACCCACGCTATGGGCACCTGAACCATCAGAGGAACAGGAAAACAAAGCAGGGATACAGTGCTGCTGCTACTGACTTTGCTAAGGTCCTTCCCAGCACATAAATGTTTTCCAGCAAATAATCCATCTTCTTTCTCTGTGGGTTAACGCAGGGCATGGGGTTCTCTGCTCCTTTAGTCACCAGGAAAGAATAGCTCAGTTGTTTTTACTGTGCGCTCAGCTTGGTCTCATGTGCCCAGGTCTGCCTGGTGTTGAAACAGTTGAAGGCTGGGACTGCATTTACTTTTTTTCTGGAAGAGACTGGGAAGACCTGGCCAGGTAATTAACAGCGTGTCTCAGGATTTTGGAAGGAACCAATAGGTTTCTTCTGCATCGAAAGTATGTGGCATCCCATTGCAAACAATACATTAAGTCTTAATTTCTTCTATCAGTGCAGGTGATGCTGATCTGGACTTTTCTTTTGCTGGACAAAGCCTGGAGAATTTTATTTGTTGCTCATTGTCTAACATGTACTTTCATCACCCTGTGATAAAATATGGATAGTCTGGAGAGAATGCTCTCTGTCCATTCAAGAGCCCTAAAAAGTGATTATCAGCTTTCAAAGAGGGCAAAAATTAGCCAAATAGCAAATTCTGGTTTCGTTGCCATCTCAATCTGGTTAATGCATTCCAAAGAATTAATGAACAGTGATTTGTAAACAAGAGTATCTTGGGGGGGGGGGGGGGGGGGTGATGATGTGCATGGAGAGGTCCTCAGCCACCACACACTGTTAGCTTCAGTGCCAGTAACCACCACTAAAAGGTGCCCCCAGTTCAGAAAACAGAGCAGCTCCAATCTTCTTTGCTTTTACACCAGGCCCACGCACTGGCTTCATGGACTTTATTGAATTTACGTTGGAGATCAGGGTCTTCCTCTGTGCTGGAAGACTGTGGGACATCGGCAGACCAAGGCCTAAGGCACACAGAGCTCTTTGGGTCTGCATGTCCCCAGAGACTCCTTGGAGCACAGCCAGAAGTGGGTGAGGTCATTGCAGTGTAAAACAGGTTATTTCTTTGCATTGCCAATCACAGGTGAATGTACCTAATCCTTGTACCTTGGATGGCTGTGGGAGCAGTCTGAGCCCACCATACCTGGCATCAATGCAAAATACTTTTGTGACAGTGAGTCCAGAGCCCTAACAAGGATACGCAACCCCGTGCTGGCTGGCTGGACCAGGCCCTTCCCTGCCTCCATCCCCACTGTCGGTCAGAGCAATCTGTACTTTATTCTCAGGACTGGTCTCCAGAGGCTCCTTCCCTCAATCCGTTTCAAGCCACAGCACATGCAAGTTATCTCTGTGCCTTCTTTTGATGTTGTCCCTTCAAACACCAAAATGGCTGTGGCCAGAGGGCTGACATTGACCTGGATCCATCCAGAGGAGAAACTGCTGAGCAAGCCCTAAGTTGAAAAGGTTTGAAATCTTCCCAGCCTGCCCTGTCTCTCCGATCTCAGCCTCCCCTGTGCCGGAGGCACTCACAGCACAGGCCTTTCCTGCTGCTGTTAGTCTTTCCTTTCTTCTTCCTGTCTTGGAAGCAGCAGCCTTTCACACTGCCTTGTTCTGTCTGAGGCCCTTGTGATCAGCAAAAATCAGAAATAGCTGTGCTAAGGCTCCCTGAGACACATCTGGGCTCACAGAGCCATTGGGAGGAGAAGCAGAGCTCACTTTTCTGACAGATGCAAAACACCTTTGCTCCGTATGCACCAAAAGAGACCTTCGCATCATGTACATGAGGAGTTGTGCACAGTGTTTTCAGATAGGAAAACCCAACAGATGCTCCTATTCAGCAGAAAGCCATGGAGTCGTTCACGTGAGCACTTTGATGGCATGTTCAGAACCACCCTGCTCCCCTGGTGCCGCCTGACCTTTCCGCTGCTTGTCCCTGTGCTGTGCACAGCTCCAGAGTCACGGAGTGGTTGAGGCCAGACACAAGGACTGGATGTGATGGCCATGTCCAGTCAGATTTTCAGTATCTCCTGGGGTCAGTGCATGTAAAGCATAGTTAAAAAGAAACAGACCAAACAGACAGAAAAAAAAATATTGTAACACTATAGAACAGTGAGCTAATGTTACACTCCAAAGAAAATCAAAATTGTTAAAGGAATAGGGGTTCATCCCAAAGAGCCAATTGTCTTCGACTCTGCATTCAGCATTCTATTATGGGGGGAAAGCACATCACACATATATAATGCATAAATATATACACATGCAAGTATATAATATAAAAACATATATACATTTAAAAACAAAACAAAACAAAACAAAAAACATTCCAATTTAAGTAAGAAATGCAACTAAGTGACTGACTCAAAACTATCCCCACTGCAAGGTGTCTCTGCAGAGCAGATGGTGACTTTCTTAATCATATTTAGTCTACTTTTAATGGCAATGGTAAAGGTCACTGCTTGTGTTTTATATCAACTCATTTTGCTTAAAATGCAGGTAGGAATGATTGTCTTGAAATTGCTAAAAAAAAGTAGCTATTGGGGGACTGGGGAAAAAACAATCTCTCTTTTCACAAAATAAGCATTTTCCAGGTTAAACATCAAATTACCACTGAAATATCTCTCTGCTGGAAGTAGCTTCCTGCTGCTGCCTTGTGCCAGGACCTGGCCTGGCCATGGGCCTGAACTGCAGAGAAGGCAGCACCACAGTGCACCTAGTGCCCTCCAGGAGGCCGTGGGGATGGGGAACACCACTGCTGATTAGCAGTTGCCCTCTTTGGGCTGGGCAGGGACAGGGAGCCTGCAGGCGTGGGGGAGGCTCAGCATCTCTCACCAGTGTCTGTGGGCAGTTTTGCTTCTCTGATGCCATGTAAAAGCTTCTCTGAGAAGGGCCTTCCATCTTTAGGACTGCCCCAGTACCTCCCTCATTGAATGTTTTCCTCCATGTGCCTGGTACGTCTTTGCCATCCTCCGATTCACTGCAGTAGTCGGCGTGCCCACCTCTGCACCCTGAGCCCCGGCCCCGGGGAGGTGGAAGGAGCACACCGGGTGGTCTGTCTCTGATTCCTCGCTGGAAGGTTCCCAGGGCAGAGGCTCCAGAGGACCATGGAGAGCCCTTGGGAACCTCCAGCTTTGGAAGGGTGGTGAAGTGGTGTCATGCGTGTGCAATGGTCATAGAGTGCTGCAAGTTAAGTCCCTGTGAAGCACTGCAGCCAAGGGGAAGCTCAGCACCATCCTGCCTGGACTCTGGGATCTGTATTACCTCCGTGCAGGAAAGCAGGGTTATTTTTCTTCCTCCCCTCTGTGCAGAGTCAATGCTCCTACTAGTCCTGGGGGCTTGGGCTATCCAGCCACTATTCCACATCGCAGCAGAGACTTACACAGACAAATTGCAGCAGTGGCAGAGCAGCTGAGAGGCCAGCCAGAGGCGGTGTTCCCTGGGCAGCCCTCTGTGTAGGAACACCAACATGACGACTCACAGCACCGATTACAGGCTTTGAAAAGTGATTGGGCATCCTGCCTGTCAGGAGCATGGCATCAGTTCAGGCCCTGAACTTCCCAGCCTCATCGACCACAGTGCTCAGTGACTGACAGCACTTAGAGCAGCAAAGCTATAGCACAGCCAGCTTTGGCCTGAGAGCCGTTCAACAGAAGCCGAGGGGAACGGCCTTCTCCCAGCCGTGCTGGGAACCCACTGGTATTATTTTCCAAGGACCAGTGCATAAGACAGACCATAAGGGGAACCCCAGCCAGGATCCCAAGGGAGCTGGACAGTAGACATCTATCTTCTGTATGAGGGTCCCCAGTCCCTACCTTGAAAAGTCTGCGTTTGAAAATTCCATTATGCCAAGCTGCATCGTCAGGCACTGCTAATATCCTAGCTCTCTTAATAAGTACATTGTGCTCAGAGTCCTATGGCTGTACCTGGAGTGAGCTTTGAAAGCCCAGAACACCACTTGTCTGTAGTTGGGGCCTGACTTCTGTGAACCCATGGGCTGGGAGGGGCTGGTGGGGCGGCAGCAGTCAGTGAGCCACGAGGCCTACTGCCCTTTGCTCCAACAGAGCCTTTTGCACTGAGATAAAGCTGAGGTCAGGTAGTGGGGGGAAATTACCAGAGAATCATGGAATCCCAGAATGGTTTGGGTTAGAAGGGACCTCAAAGCCCATCTAATTCTGACTCCTTGCCATGGGCAGAGCCCCCTGCCCCCAAGCCCAAGCTGCCCCCAGCCCCATCCAGCCTGGCCTTGGGCACTGCCAGGGATGGGGCACCCACAGCTCCTGGGGCAGCCTCAATCACAGCCTCACTGCCCTCTGAGTAATGAATTTCTTCCTCATATCTAATTGTAAATACCCTCTTTACATATCCTTGTAAAAAGACCCTCCCCAACTTTCTTGCAGCCCCCTTTAGGCACTGGGAGGCTACTGTGGGGTCTGCCCAGAGCCTTCTCTTCCCCAGGCTGAACAACCCCAGCTCCCTCAGCCTGTCATCATAGATGTGTCCCCGTCCTCTGAGCCTGTGTTTCCTTGAGCAATTAGCTCTGGAATGACTAAAGACATTTTCCAGACAGTCCAGCTATGACCCTGGGCCCAGAGCTGGGAGCAGGAGGAAGCCTGGAGCCCCAGACTGTGGTAGAAGTTATTTATCATGTCAAGAAGATGGCAAGTGGAACTCGTAACTGGCCAAGGGTGAGGAGAGGATGTGCAGGGGCTCTGCAGGGAGGATGGAGAGGTCTGGAGCATGGAGGCAGACATCCCTGGTAGGGAAGAGCAGTCAAAAAAAAATGAGCTGGGCAGAGAAATCATAACATTGTTCAAGAAATTTAAAAAAGTTGTGGAATCTTATTTTTCTCCTCACCCTTCCGGGTGCACATAAAACCAAGCTTCAAACTGTCCCTGCTGCTCTGAGAGCTGGAATTGTCTGCTTTCTGCCCACAGGGACTGCTGTGATTCTCAGGCAGCTCTTCCTTCCAGCAGCTGTGAGCTTTAAGGATCGTCCTAAAAACCACAGGGCTCATGATAAAAGCTTTGCTTCAGATTTTATCATGTACCAGCAAGAGCTCTGCTTCCAGGCCACAGTCACAGTGACAGTCAGGAGGGGTTATCAGCACAAAGTGCCAGTGTTCGCTTCCTTGGAGAGGGACATTATTGTAATGAGAAAATAAGAGATTTCAGCCCAGCTGAGCTCTCAGCCCGCATTACCTCAGGCAGAGAAGAACGTCTTCAATATCATCAGTAGAATATGAGTCATCACTTCTGTTTTGTTTTTAAAGAAAAAAAAAATCTGCTTTGTATTTTATCATGAGGAGAGAAATAGGTTGAAAGGTAATTGGATCCTGTTGCTTCCTAAACAGCTAAATATTTACATATAGGCTGGGCTATTAATCATGGCCCCATATGGCAGGAAAGCTTGCCATAGCACTCTGGGGAAAACTGCTGTGTGCAAGTGTGTTTGTCTCACAAATGTCTCCCTGACAGCTTCACTTTCATCACAATCAGCTGTGACACCATAATTACAGATTTGGGGAGGTTTTCAGCCTCCAAGTGATTGATTGTTTGATACACACAATTTAGAAGATAGATGTTCCTATTTAAATTAACTACTTAGCAAGGGAACTGGCTACGCAGGAAACAAAGTTAAAGTAGTAAGTGACTGTGCCAATGTCCAGGAGAAAGCCCACAAATGATTTCCAGCCCTCTCTCCTCCCAGGGCCTCTGGGCAGATGTGATGGTAGACCCTTAAGTGTGGCTGCTGCATGTTCAACCTCTCACCTCTTCTCTCCAGCTTGCTGGTGGCCCAGTAACTTCTTCAGCTGACCACTTGACCGTGCTGCTCATCGGCATTTCCAGATTCTGGATCCCTGAAAAAAAAATCTCATGTCAAGTGACCAAAAGAAGAGATCTTGTCTGCTGTAGTTATTACTGGCCACTGATTTATTGCTTTTGACCTGCAGCGGCACTGATCCCTGCTACCTCCAGCATGAGCTGCTCTTGTCCCAGTGGCAGTAAATCCCAGGGAGGGATAGTGTGGAGGCAGTTTCTTTCCATTTGCTCTGTGTTTACCAGCTGTCAGTTTTACAGAACAATTGCATTCAAGGTTGTCATCTCCTGTATCAGGACTGACCGTTTTTTATGTCCTCTTCTGTGGATCCTAGTAATTCATCCTTGCTCCTTCTGCCTTTTTCCATGAAGTCCCGTATTTACAGCATCTCTCTTTTGCTCAGGGAATGGGGGGTGGGACAGACTGGTAAGGTGAGGGGATTTGTCCTTTATGTGAGAGAGCAGGCGGTGTGATTGAGCCCTGCCCTGGATGGATGATGTTCCAATGAGCACTGATGGGTCAAGCCTGGAAGCCAGAGCAATGTGGATGCTTGTGCACACACACTCTGTGCATGCTGATTTTCTGTGTTTGACCATGCTGGCCAGCCTGCTGGTGTTTGCTGGAGGGAGATGTTGGGTTTGACCAGTTCAGTAATTACAGATTGATAATAAATATAAATTGATATTAAGAAGCCAGACCTACATGAGTGCCAGAAAGAGCTGCTGGTCAGCTCTTTCCACTCTAGACAGCTGTTTGGAAGGCCTAGATGTTGTCACAGTCTGTCTATCGCTCCTGAAAAGAGCTGGTTGAGCAAAACCAAAGCTGTTTTATTGTTATTATTATTTTAAATCTGCATGTGTGCTCTTCCATCCCTGCAGCATCTCTTTACTGAAGCAGACAGAAATTCCTGACCTGCAGTAATGTTACATTTCCTACCGAGTGCCACACAACACTCCTTGTTCTTTTCAAGAGGACTGTGATCACTAGGACAAACCATTAAGCTCCTTCTTGCGCTCACTCATTCTCTTTAGGAGTCTTTTCTTTCTTGGGTCTTGCTCTTTCATTTGTGAATGTTGTGTTACTTCCTTCACAGTGGCCCCCCTGAGGGAAGAAGGATGGAGGATATGATGTTCCACACCAAGTGGCTTCTCACAGCTTGTCTCATGATTACTAGGGAGCTATGCTTATACCTCATCCAAATCATTTGTGGAGCTCTGGCAGTAACTGTATAGCCATGGAAAGAGCCAAGGTGACCAGTTAGCTGAGAGCACAGCTTTCTAGTGCCTCCATGGTTTAGTGACACAGCCAGGGCCAGTATAATCTTAAATCCCATGAGTAACATCTGTTCGAGGATTGAATTGTGGTTGAACGCAGTATGTCAATTGTATATATGAATTGACTTTTATTATTATTATTATTATATTTTAAATCAAGAAAGACAACATGGCAAAGGTCAGACTTCTGTTTTCAGCCCCTGGCCTTTCCCAGGCCCCGCTTTCCCCCATATCTGCCTCAGGTGTGTGCTACCAATATGGGCTGAAAGGCTCTTCCTTTTCCTCTCCATTTCCTTCTGTGAGGTCTCACCTGCATCTGCCCCACACACACTTGGTAATGAAGGGCCCCATAAACCCCTCTTTCTTCACCCACAGGTGAACAGGCAGTCCTGACAAACCTTGACACTTCAGATTTGATGTTGTAAGTTGCTCCCAGGCTGGCCTGGAGGACACCTTCTTCCATCCAAGAACCCAATGCAACCTAAATGAGTGGGAGGGCTCCAGCAGTTTGTGTTGCACTACATTTTAACCCAATTCATGAATTAATATCTTCGTGGACAAGGAAATGCTGACATGACATAAAAGCTCTTTTACCTCAGCATATTCTTTTCAGGACTAATTAAAGACAGACACTTTTAGCATCTTATATTAGCAAATCCCTTCCTTAACTGTTTTAATTTTATTGATTAAGTATAAAGTCTTGTGAAATTTACTTTGCAGATCATTTAATATGAAATAAAATTAGTATCTAGTATTTATATTCTGAATGAGCTATTCATGGAACCTTTCCCAAAATGCAAAGAGGAGGAAAAGAGGGAGGCATTCAACCTTCTTTGCATGTAATGCTTGCCTGAAATTTGAATGGTAAATTTTAATTAAGCTAGATGGATAGCAGAAATGATTGTCAAAAGCTAATGAAACTTTTTAGAGAACTCTTTTTTTTTTTTTTTTTTTTTTTTTCCTGCAGCAGGACGGAGAGGTGCAGCTGGCAGGTTTGGCTGGTAAAAGTCCTCTGCTCTCTGAAGCTGCTGATCTGCTGTAGCTGAGGGTGTCAAGGAGATGCACTTCACCTGCACTGTGCATGAGCACTTGGGAAGCCTCTCCATTGAAGCAATCCCCTCTGACTCTAGCAGAGCCTGGATCAGGCCAGGGAGGTGTTTGCTGTGTTTCTGGCCAACTAGACTGTGTTAAAGAAGCTGAAATTAAAGTGTCAGGCATCAGAGACTGCAGGCAGGACTTCTTTATGCATCTGATTGCACCTCAGTTTGTGTCAAGGAAAAGAGCTCAATATAGCAGTCAAGTGACTCTCTTTAGGAGTGCCCACCCTCAGTAATGGCACAAACCCAAAAGTTACTTCTCCAGTCTTACTGCCCTAAGCCTAAATATTACTTTGTGGTCAAAAAAGGAGGTTGTGTGGAGCCTGAGAGATATTATTCTGTTCTTGGTTGCTATACCAGACCAGCGCAGACAGCAGCAGGGATGCTCTCAGGCCATTTAGACCCAGCAAGTTGGGTTTTTGTGTGATGACAGGGATTTCTAAAAGGTTCCATCCAGGGTTTCCCTCATGCCATGAGCCATACAAGCACACATAAAGGTCTCTAATCTAAGCAGGTGAATGATGTCAGGGGAATGAGAAGCTAATACACAACAAATAGCACATCAGAGGAAGAACCAATGGAGGAATTACAGCCCACGTCCCATGGTCTCTGCCTCTGCACAGTGGTGTTGAGGCCGTACCACATGCACTGGGGACTGATGGCAAGACGGTGAAAGCCTGCAGCACTGCTTGCACACATTCTGCTTCACTTCCTTGCACCAACGACCCTGCTTCAGGGCCCCGTTTCACTCCTGCATGTCACTCCAAGCCTCTGCTGCTTTTAGTAAGGAGGTTACCTCCTTCCTGAGCCCAGTCGTACCAGGCAGCAAAGTTTCCATTTCCATAGTAGAGCACTGCACCTTATGACCACATTTTTGAAGCCTGTGGGCATGACATTCACATCTCTTCAGCACCATATGCCTCCTCTGGTACTTCATTTTTGTATTCTTAATTCCAGAGTCTCCAGTGAAGATACTTTGGATTTACACCATCTTAGAGCAGAGGAAAATGAAGGTGAAGCCCAGTCAAAAGAAGGTGAAGCCCAGTCAATTAATGACTGCTTCACAGATCTTACAGAATTGCCTTTGTAATTAGATGATGAAGTAGCCCCTGGTTGTGAACAGGCATGGAAACTGCTTATTTTTTTATTTTTATTTTTTTTTCCCAAGTTATGTGGAGAGCTCAAAATGTAGGTAGAGGTTAGCAGGATTTTCAGTGTTTCACCGTGCATAAATACCAGATATACTCAGAAATAGCTTCACAGTGCTATCAGACTGTCATTTTGCAATTCCAAGGGTCAGTTTGAGAAACTGAATATATACTATCTGTAAAAAAGTTACCATGTTGTATGCATGTGGACGTGTGCATAAAACAGTGTTTTTTACCTTAATGCATTAATCTAATGTGAGAAGAGTTATTAACTATGTCTATTAAGGGACAACATTTGTAAGGCAAATAGACATTCCTAGGCTGAAATTTGCAATAAGCTTTGAGCTCAATTTATCTTCTGGATGGCAGAATTTAGCTTTTTTTTTTTTTTTTTTTTTTCCCAGTAAAAATTGCAGGTGAGACAGTAACAAATATGTATACATATATATATAAATAAACCTCAAGGCAAATACAATTTTGTGTTGGTAATATTTGTTCTTGACAGAGCTAATGCTTTGGTAGCCTTTTCCTTGACCCCTTTAGATGGCATAGCCAAAAATAATTAAAAATGTGATTTATGATGAGTCCTGTACTACTTTCCTGGATGTATCTCAGAGTTGGATTTGGAAAACAAAAACACAAACAAAAACCAAACAAACAAAGAAAAAAACAGCTCCTCAGAAGTCCCTCTGCTACCTGTCCCCAGTCTGCATCCCAAGTGTATGAGGGACTTGCTCTCGTGCTGTTTGATACAGGATGCTCATCTCCAGCACTGAAGACAAGCAACTTCCCAAGCAGGATGTCTTTGCAGCAGTGGTATCCCTTCCAGCATCAAAGTACAGACCAAGCTAAGAGCTGTAAGTATTTGGTACCAAAGGAAAATGCTATGAATGAGACTGCACCAGGCCAGGGCCAGAATTTCAACGCCACATTTAAGGGCTAACACATAAATCTGCAGCCTGAATTTCAGTTCCTGGGTTTGCCTCGTGGCTCCTGCGTGTCCCTGGGCTCTCTCTGCCTTGGATCTATAAAATGGAGATGGTATTAATTCCTGGCCATAGCAGTGTGTTAGGAGAATATATCTAATGATGACTACAAAGTGTTCGGGTAACTATGGCAACAGCGTGGCAGTTACCTCGGGTGGATATTCTGCCTTTTTGTGTCTTACAAGAGAAGTCAGACACAGAGCTCAAAGCCTCTCCCCACGCGCGGTGCTGACTCATCAGAAGCTGCCAGCTGCTCTTCCCATGAATTATTTTGGGGAGGTTGCTTATGTTTGGATTGAAGCAATGGAGGAAATTTTTCAAAAACACCTTGCTTTATTGCTTGCTGGACAGATTATGCCCAGCATCACGGCTTTAACTTGGAAACAGTCCATTATGTTTTATGGCTATAGAAAAATAAAGCTGAGATATAAAATTTATTGCCATGAGATAATGAACTGCAGGGACGAACGTTCAGTGTAACACTTCTCTCTGCAACGTGCAGCTCTCACTCAGTGATCATCCTACCCACCTCTTTGCAGTTTGTTTATATGATAAGGATGCCCTGAGCCTCCCTGGTAATACACCAACATTTTCATTTAATCAAAACAATTTAATCCACTACAGAAAGAAGCTAAGGCAGGCAGGGGAGAAATTGATCTATGGAGAACAGCAATGGAGAACAGTAATGTCATGAAGAGGGAAATCTTATCTAAACTCAGGGGAAATATGGGTGGTTGCGTTTTGTTATATTGCTAGCTGGAAGGCTTTGCAGAGATAGGCTGGGACAGGCTGCACCCGCTCTCTGTAAGCACCCCTGGAAGGTGTCTGCAGCACCCAGTGCAGGCACAGGAGCTGTGGAAGTGATGGAGATACACGGGAAGGGCCTGGAGGAGCCCCTGGAAAGGCAAAGAGCTTGCAGAGGCACTGGCAATTCTGTCACCTGGCTGGGCACCGTCCCTGCTGGGGCTGCTGCAGGAGATGAGTGGAGACGTCTGTCCATCTGTCCAGGCGCCAACCCTGTCCTCAGTGAGTGAAGGGGGCAGAAGTCCCAGCAGCTCAGGTGGCTTTGTTCCCTTCTCTCCCCTTTCTGATGAGAGAGATGAGTAAAACCCAGTATGTCTCAACCTTTGTATTTGAATTAAAGACCTAGTCACATCTAGGTTGTCCTTGGAGAGGAGAGAGATTGCACACATTTATGAACCTGTGTAAGCCCCCACCCTCCATGCCTTTGCAAAACCAACTAGCCAAACAACAACAACAACAAAAACCCACAAAAGAACAAAGGACCAACCTCTCTGCACCTCTGCTCCTGCTCCAAAAAGCAGCAGGAGGTAGGACCTCCCTTGAATACAAAGCTTGATTTTTTATATCCATTTCCCCCCATTGTCTTTAGGCAGAGCTGTATTTTATTTGTATTTGACAAATAATGATTACATGACACCTTTGTTTGTGTCATGTTGTTCTACTATATATATATTTCTGTCTAGTGCTTTGGAGCTGCAGTCAGGGCAGTTAAAAAACATTGATGTGAAAGGTCCTTACCTTTCCTTCACCTGAGCCCAGCACTCCCTAAGAAGTTTCTTTCCCGATGGATTCCCTCTGGCACAGCCAACGCTCTGCAAGCCAAGTGCGCTTCCCCTCTTTCCAAGGACACTTGTCCAGCAGCATCGTTTAAGGAGGCTCTGCTGGCTCCTAGCCAGGGATTCAGTACAGCTGATGGCTTCAGCTGATGACTTGCCTTTCTCACGGATGGCAGGGCTTCCATCAGAGCATCTTTGTTTTCTCATTACAGATTCAGGGAGATGAGCTGAAATTTTCCGAAATGATTTAGGAAGCTTGCATTCTACTTTCAGAACCTAGTGAGGTCTAATAAATGTGTCTTGAAGTGAAGGCATCTTGAACATCTTTCTCTTTGTTAACACACTATAAAGCCGATTCAGAGGTTCCCTAAGTGTTTTAGAAGCATAGCTCCCCTTAACTTCGGATGAAATGAATATTTTCACAGACTTAAGAGAAGCCAGACTCCAGGCACTGATTTCACTCAAACCAGCATCAAGCCATAACCTTCCCTGGACATGAGTCCAGATTAGTCATAACCCAGGAGTAGCCCCAGACCTTTGTGTTTGAAATGAAATGAAAGTGGGTGTAACTGATACAAAGCTGCTGGAAACCAGGCCTCTTAGGGCTCCTTCCAGCTTTTCTTGCAGGGAGGAAAAAAAAAAAAAAAAAAAAAAAAAGTAATGTTTAATCATTTTTGTCTAGCCAATCTCTGTTTAGCGTTGTTAAGTTTCAGGTTCCGGGGTAGCACCATCTGCAAAGAAACACACCGTACTGTTGGCTTCTACATTAGGGACTGAGGCTGTACCCAAAAATTATTTCACTAAAAAGGAACTGCAAGCCAGATGAGTTGTCTGCAGGAGCCTTTGGTTCCTTGATCGCAGAGCAAGTCATCTTCAGCATTTACAGCCCAGGTGTCACCCGCACTCCTCAGCGGTACCCAGGGAGAGAAACACCCCAGCTGGTAAGTGCTCTGCATTCCTCTAACGGCTCATCTCTTGGTAGATGACTTGTCGCACTAAACTTGCTGGAGTCACAAGGCAAGATCTCAAATCAATGTCCTTGGAGAGCATGGAAGCAGGAATAAATAAGTCTTCCCAGCCCCTCACTGCCAGTAATTGTTGAACGCAGTACCAGGGCAGCCCGAGGAGCCAGGACCCCACTTGCAGGTCGATGACTGCTTCAGTTATGCACTCCTTCACTTAGTCATCCCAGGCAACAGACTCATGGTGTGCCAGAGCAGCCTGGGTACAGAAGGTGACCACAACACTTAGGCCTGGGAACAGGTCCCACGAGGGAAGGTGTTACGAGGAACCTATTAGAAAGAGACTTTTCTGGGGAAATGGGACCTCCTTGGCAGCATACAGGATGTTCATAGGCACCAGTACAGAGGGGAGAGGACTGGTCTAGAGATGCCTGCTGCCAGCTGGAAGTCAATGAATGAAAATATTCTGCTCAGCATGAGCAAGAGCTAGTGGCAAACTGGGCAATTCAGGTCTTGCTCCAGGAGGAAGGTCTGACTCCACTACTGCAGCGAGAGGCAGCTAGCATCGCCCCAATTCACTGCAGGCTTCCTCGTGTGCAGGGGGCACCTCTCAAAGGGAAGGAGCTCCTGTGCACTCTTTGCACCATCCTTCTCTTTAACCATTTTCAAAGTTTGGCACTAGCCCAGTAAAAGTCTGGAGATAAGTCTGGTGACAAAGCAGCCCTCCAGAAACCAACACATTTTGTCTGTTTCCAAGGGAGCGGGTTTGCTCTTTGATCTGGTGGCTCCAAGGGGAAGGGAAGGGCCTCTCACATCTTGTTAAATGCTTTATTCACACACATGTAATTAAGATATCCTGTATCTACAACTCGGCATGTCTTTAATTAGAGACATTTCAGCATTAGAAGCGCTGGCAGAAACAGATAATGGTGTTGCCTTTGTGCACTGCCAGGAGACAAAACCAACCACAGGAAAAGACAATTTCCCCGTAAATTAACTGTGTGCTCTGCCGTGCCATTTGCTTCTCTGTCCCTCACGAGGCTGATGGAAAGGAGATGAAATGAGACCACTGCCGTCCAGAAGTTCTTGCCAAGTTCACAGAACGCGAGAGCAGCAGTGGCCATGTGGGAGGCACAAAGACACGCACAGCTAGGCCTCCATTTTAACGCGGCTGGTGGTGGAAAGGGCAAAAGAGCCCAGCTGAGGACATTCAGGGCCCTGCCTAGCCTCTGAAAAGACCTAGCATGGTGCAGTGGCTTTGCCCTAGGCCACCCCACACTTCCAGCCCCATGTCTGAGTCTGGTCCATGTGCTGCAGGACGAGAGAAAATCCTTCATTTTCCTACCTTGTGTTGTTTGATCCCCTCTGGGCCTCAGGCTTAGTGCCACCCATGGCCCTGGTTTTGGAACACAGACATAGATGCCCACGGCAGGTGGATAAGGCCAAGAACACTTCCCTCCAAGAACACAGATCCTACTTTTGGAGTCATCTCGGGCTGTTAATCTCTTGTGTAGTTCAGGATGATTTCCCTGTGTTGCCCCCATCACCAGCAGTTGATAGGGACTCCAAAGGCTGGCAAAAGTTGTTCAAGCCTAGGGCATACTAAGGTGTTCAGGTGACAATGATCAGTGATGACTCGGGGGAAAGGACAGAAAACTGTCCAAACCCACTTTCTCATGCCCTGGAGCAGTGCAGTCAAATGTACAGCTCCATTCAGCCTCACCAGCAAGGTCATGGGTCTTCATGGCCCTGCTTAGGGAGAGATGGGGAAGAGGAAATCTCTTGATTACAGAACTTCACTGGTCTCAGTCTAACCATGTGTACAGGGAGAAGCCTCCAACAGCTGGGGGCACAGGTGTTATTTGAAAAGCTAAAGGCCAGCTTTGAAAAGTGGCAAGCTGAAGCCAAGGAAACTCATACTAGAAACTAGCTGATCATATTTAACTATTGCAACTCCATGACTAAGGATGGGGATTTCCTCAAAATCCACACATTTCTCAACCATTTTCCAGTGTCTTTCTGAGAACTCTTCCATCCTTCCAACACAGGCAGTGACTTTGATGAAGAAATCTCTGGATATAGTTTCCTAGTCTGTGTTATCAAAAAAAGTTCAGCATAGAAATAATGCTACAATGATCCTTTCTTCTCCATCACCTCTAAGATGATTCTTGCACCTCTCCTTCATTTCAGAACAGTTGCTTTGCTGCTACAGGACTGTGATCCCAGAGGATTACAGAGGCGATTCATGAAATGAGAACAGGGCACTGATGTTATCTGTGGGCTACACACATTTTGATTTAAGTGCAATGTCGGGCATTTCTCATACTCAGGGGTTGATTTAGGGGAAAGATACTAAACTGAGCAATAAAGGAAACTGCCACTTGAGAAATCTATTCTTTTTTTTCCTTCTTTTTTTTTTTTTTTTCATTACCTTATCTTTATGTGTGAGTGAGAATTATTCTCTGCCAAAATGGCCACCCTCCCTTTCCTCAGCAAGGAAAAGAGTGTTGTGCTTTCAGTCTTCTGAGCTGTTTAGTTATTTTTAACAATAATGCAGAAGATTGTCTTCTCTACTAGACAGTATCTGCCTACCAGCTCTTTGCCATTTCCTGAACGTGCACAGAAGTGGTGCAGCTTGGCAGCAGGGAGCAAAGCTCCAGAGGAGTCCTGCGGTGCTGACAGAGTCCTGCCCCGGAGCCCTGGTGGGACAGGTAGGAGGAGAGGGCAGGAGGCATGGCCAGGAGGAGTCAGCAACACCAGCAGGTACTGGGATCTGCTTGGGGGAGCCAGGAGCAGGCACGCAGCTTGCAAAAATGGTGGCTTTGCCTGGGGACCTGAGCAATGCAGATTTTACTGAAAACCAAAAGGTATCACAGAGTTTTGAACTGGGAGCAGGGCCGTGGGGAAAAACATAGACAACAAACAAACAAAGCAAACTTCTCCTCCCTTGCAATGGCTGAGACAACAGGGTGGTCTGCTGGCTGCAGGTGGGCAGTTTTTTACTACAGAGCAAAGCTTCTCTAACTTCAAGAGTTTTTTTTTTTTTTTTTTTTTTTTAATCCTAATTTATGTTCATATAACATTTTTTCTGAGCTCAAGAGGCATTTTGCTATTTTTGTGCTCTGTTAAGAGAAAGGTGTAGACAGATCTATCTCAAGTCTGTTGTCTACTTGGAGTCTTGCTTCATGGTGCAAGCGTTGGGCTCATCTCATCTGACGTCCACCATCAGCTCTGCTGACATCTTCTTCGTCTGTTCTCATCCAGACTCCCTTTCAGCCAGCAGAGAAAACAGCACTTCTGCTTTACTGCTTAATGCCCCTAATCTGCCAAAGAACTCTTTCTCTTGAATGACTACAGGAGAATCTCAAAGACACAGATTTTAATGGGAACCTGTAGCTTAAAATACATCCAGAACAAAAGAAGGTGGCAGACTTACCAGGATAAAGGAATTCCCCATGGGCTACACATGGTACACACCGTGACAAAGGCACCCAACAGTCAGAGTCAATAACTGAAAATTAATACCAATCTATGGCACAGTTATAAGTGAAGGAATAAATTAAAAAAAAAAAAAAAAAAGTTTTTATGAGCTTCAACTCAAGAGAAATTTGGAGAATCACAGAATCACAGAATGTTAGGGATTGGAAAGGACCTTGAAAGATCATCCAGTCCAATCCCCCAAGAAGAGAAGTATGGGAGATTTTGATTTTGGACTTCCTATAAGCAAGAAAGTGGTTTGATGAATGATTCTAAATTTCCCAAAAGACTCCCTTAATTAATTTAAAATCATAAACCTATTAACATATTTATCACTAAATATCCATACAATTAATTTTACTAAGCATCCATACAATTAATTTTGTACTCAGAGATGATGTATGGCAGTTGGGAAAAGGAAAAGAAAAAAAATATCTGGATTTATTATAGATAAGGAGGAAGTTGATTTATGAAAATCATAACTCAGAATTTGATGAATGCTCTTTCAGGTGCAAACCTCAGCTCTATTTTAGTAGCAGAGTCAGCGCCAGTGTGAAAATTGGCCACTTGTTTCTGGTTTTAAGAGAGGTGAGTGGGTAAACTCCACTCCAGTCCTACCAGGTCCCAGTCCTTGGGTCCAGGCAGGATCTAGACCCTTCCAGGGAGATGTTCTTAGCAATGAGTTGGGTCACGCACAGGAGAGGCAATCTGTCTTCCCTCCCTGCTCATGTTCAAAATTTCTTGTCCTAAAGACCTCATCAGGGCCTGGGGGAAGACAAGGTGTCAGAAATCCATCTCAGCAGGCAAACAGGTGGGCTGGAAAACATCTGTTTGTAA
The DNA here is from genome assembly GCA_011074415.1 of Stictonetta naevosa. Classification (NCBI taxonomy): domain Eukaryota; kingdom Metazoa; phylum Chordata; class Aves; order Anseriformes; family Anatidae; genus Stictonetta; species Stictonetta naevosa. The sequence continues at coordinate 1,567,611 of CM021714.1, read as the reverse complement.
TGAAAAGGCTGGTTTAACTTTGTCATTTTAATCAAAATACCAATTTGGGGGAAATGCTCTGAGTCAATACTTCTAAATGAAACATTTTGTTCAGAGGTGACATTCAGAACAACTTTGCCTTTGAAGAGAGAAAAAAAAAGTTTGCATTTCTGTTTTGCCAAAACAAAGCATATTCTCAGGGAATATTTTCTTGCTTAGTGCTTTTACATGTCTTGTTATTCTGTGGTTATAAAACCACTCAGACAATGAATTTTACATCTGCTCCAATATTTCTCCAATATTTCAACCTATGGGCATAAACCTTATGCCATTCCCACACTGCATAAACTTTCATGAAAGCTTTAGTGGGCTACAGATTCCCTTACAGAGATTTCAAAAATCGTTGTCATCCGAGTGTGATCTTCCTCTAACTGCTCACCTTATGGAAATGGGCTGCTGTGTGCTTCTGACCCATGGACGGTGTCCGAGCACATCTCAGAGGTCTCCAGTGAACGTACCCAAGGATTCAGAGCCTGGAAACCTAAGTTTCCCTCTGTGAATGCTTTCTGTCTCATCAGGGAGAAGACAGCTCTGCTCTGGCTGTGTGAGCTTATTTTGCCCCTTCGACCTCAAAAGGCTTCTGAGGGGTGCCTGCAGCACCTCGGCTCACAAGGAGGTAACTTTGTCTTGTTGTTTTTCCTCTAAACTTAGATCTAGAAATGGGCGTACTCCTGCTCAAAATATGCCCTAATTTCAGGTGGAACTTCCAGTGTTCATTCTGCAGCCTAATAACACTCCAAGTGGTGCTGCTAAACACGAGAGAGACTTGTTTCTCATTGGAGATCAAAGCTACACCAGCTCAACTCTGCTGTGTAGCATTGCTGCAGGGGCTGGCTGGAGAATCATTATGCTGGAAAGCCTTTTACCTAAGATTTGTTCCCAAATGTCTTAGTACACCAGGCTATCTGTGAGCTGATAAACTCTCTCTGAGTTTGAAGATGAAGGAAAAGACACCCAGGTAAGAGGATTCTTCTCTTTGGGTCTCATCTCTGGGAGGTTTCAGCTGACCTTCCCAGGAACCCCCACTGATAATTTGTCTGCATCATCCTCTTTCTTCCTCTGATGGACTGGTGTTTATTTTCTTATCTTTTGAGCCTGATCAGGCAGAATTGGAAGATGCTGGAAGCAAAAGTTCATGTCTGCCAGGTCATTAGGAAACCAATCAAAGAGGGGATGAATCTTTGGGTGATGATTTTCACTGACATCAGAGAAGAGGGCATGGTCTTGCCTATTCAAACAGTTCAAAGAATTCTTCATATGGAGGAAGGAGGACTAAATACAAGGATTGGGAGGAAAAGAAAAAAAAAAAAAAAAAAAAAAAAAAAAAAGATCAAATAAGCTTTAAAAACCTGGATGTGTGCAATCTCCAATGCTTTCCAACAATAACATGTTATTGCTCATTGTTATTGCAAGACAGCATTAAAACTGGTCTAGGACTTTAATTATACATTTCAGGACCACAGTATGTTGCTATTTCTTCTGTGTGTAGGAAACAAAGAAAAAAAAAAGTGAATTTCTGTGTTTACAATAATGATTTGGAGGAGAGTGAAAAGATCCCAAAGTTGCAGTTTACTCACAGTTCCTGCTTTGAGGTCTCATAAGTCTAACCCCATCCAAACACATTGTGCTCTGGACTTAGCACTGAAATTGCTGTAAGCTGGTATTTTAATGGGACTTCCTAGATGTTTTGAGAAGGCTATAAGAAAGTGAGCACTAAACAGATCATAAAGAGAAACTTCTATTAGCAAAGGAGAACAAAGGGGAACTTTTGTACCCTGGTACAGCACAGGGTACAGCAGAGCTGCGGATCACTGCGACAAAGCTCTCTCTATACAGAAAACTTGCACGGAGCCTGGGCCAGCACATCCCACAGCTTCTGCATGGAGAGAGGAATGTCACTGCCAGAAGGAAGCTGGAAATCTCGAGTTCTCCCTACAATCCTTACCCCTATTTGGGAATGATGGGGTGTGGGGCTCTATCCCCACATTGCTCCTGGGCACAGGGGATGTGGTGCGTTGATTCAGAGGGCGGTGGGCTGTTGTGCAGAAGGGATGGTGGCCAGGTGGGCAGCGCGGCACAGAGCAGCTCAGCACTGGCAATGCTGGATTTGTGCCCAGGCACAAGGCCCCCAGGAGGAGTGGCACTGGGACAAGCCACTCTTCCTCCCATCACTTCACCACTGAGCATCTTTCCATTGGTCCATAAAGGATCCTCAGCTGGGGCCACTCCTTCTCTGTCCAGGTTCCTCTCCCACAGTCCCAGCCCAGCACCCTGTTGCAAATCACTGTGGGAAGTGTTTCTAGACTCTTTTCTACAGGCAAAATGACTGGGCTATTTGTGATAGGCATCAAAGACAGGCAGCCTTTAAAGGGACTCTTCTGCCCTTGCTCTGGCTGCAGCAAGGGACCAGGGCAACCAGCTCTCACTCTGGGATGCTAAGAGACTGCAGGGATGAATCCTGCCTCTGCTGCTCCTGTCGTTTGTGACTTGTCACTGTTACTGTTTGTTTCTGTGGGAATTGCTTCACTTACTCTAAATAATTTAGAATTTTGTACACAAAAACTAATCAAGAACCCAAATTATCTCCTTTTTAAGCATGGGAAGATATGCAGAATCAGCCTGAAATCATTTCAAAAATAATAAAGGCAGATTCAGTGAGAGACGAAAAAGCATAGCGGGTACAGCTGTGAGCTGGTCTAGGTTTATCTCAGCTAGTGAAAAGCAGACAAAAGGTACTGGTATGTTGAGTATTTCATTTTTTAAACAAACTACTTGGTGGCATGCAGATTTGGAAAAAGAATGAATATTCTGCTTCAGCAGCTGAACCAATAAATAAATAAATAAATAAATCAGAAGAAAAATGGCACGTCACACCGAAACAAAATTGGTGCTGTTTCTTTTTAAGCGAGACAAACACTGCCTTTAAAAACACTATTTTTAGTACACTCAAATTTACCATTGACATGAAATGAAATGTTGGTCTTCTTTGCAGAACCTAAACCTCCTGCTAGATCTTTTTCCTTCAGTGGGGGGTCAAATTCCAGAACATTTCTTGTCACTTTGAAATATAGTTTGCCTCTGTGAATTTTAGCTTTCTGGTACTTTCAGTGTTTGTTAAAACAAAGTCTGAACATAGCTTTAGAGGGCCTCGGTTGCTGTGACCCCAGTCCCCAAACGCCTCCACCTCTGTGCTCATAAGGGCTCACCAGAGCAGCACAGTGCAAGTTTTCCCAGCTTGGCTCTTATTTAAAATCCAGGATGAAGCCTATTGCTGTGAACTCACTGCTGTTCTCAGATAAAAGCCCCATCCTGCTGTGGGGAGCAGGCAGAGCAGGGTCACAGCAACCTGGCAGAGCAGGGCACGTCTCCAGCTGGGCACTGTGCCCCATGGTGAGCAGATGTATTAGGGAGGGAGGTGGTGACAAATCGAGGTTTCTCTGACATGCCAATTGTCTGAATTATGTGTCCCTCCACCAGAATGCAGCCTGTAATCACAGCAATTATACATGACTATCATTAATAATTGCATTTCACTTCAATCAATTTTTACTAAAATATAGCCATTGTGCCAGGTTTCAGTTAATTTTTCCTATATGTGTGTCTCAGGCATTTGCAATATTCTTGTGTGAAGATCAGTCAGGACAAATGACAGGACGACATGCTACATTTCTTGGGGGAGCCAATTTTTAATTAATTGTTATTCATAAACTAATTATTGGATTTACAAATGAGTTCTCAGGAAATTCATTTAGCCCTTAGAAGCTGCATGTCAGCCATTTGCAGAAGGGTATGAGTCTGCTTTTCTTCGTAGGAGTGTAAATCCATGTCTTGAAATGCAAAATAGCTTTTTCCCTGGAGCTCTGGGGTGCTGCCAAGGTCATCCACCGTCCTCCCTGTGCTGGCATTTGTCCTGCCTCAAACTTGGTTTAAAAGCAGTTTTGAGAGATAATTTCCTTACAGACCTGAATAAAGAGGTGAAAAGATATCTGTAAGAGTAGATGTTCAGGAGCATCTCCAGGAGAAAGCTGCCATGTGATCCCTCCAGGAAGCTGAGAAAAATGTATATTTGTTTTAGCTTTAATTTCTTTTCGTTGCTGCACACCCAGCCAGCACAGAGCAGCCAAGTCTCCTTTCCCTCCGAGCAGCAGCGTGTCCATAGGGATGTGCACTGCAGCTGCTGCCTCGCATCCCTGTGCCACCCTGTGAGCGAGCACCTGAGTAATGCAAGAGTCTGAGCAAAGAAGGGAAAGGAAAAGTGAGCTTCCACTCCCTCCCGAGAGCAGACATCCTGGGATTAATGGTTATTGGCTGCTATTTCTCTTCATTGCTGGAAGGATCTTATTTAAAAGGTCCTGAAGATGAATGTTTTTCTGCAGAGTTGCAAGAAGTGTTCTCTGAGAGCTGCTGATGCTGCTGCTCCCAGAGCTGGGAGAGCACTGCCAAGCATCTCGTTTCTGCTTGCAGGATTGGCTTTAAAGCATGGGGGGCTGTGGTCCACCTCTGCCAATTCTGCCACCCTTGATCCCTGGACCACATGGACCACCAGTTCTCTGGAGAAGTGGGAGCTCTCCCTGTAGCTGCTCCAGATGTTGCATGAGGACACATTTCCCTTTGCCTTGCCCCTCATCCTGGCTGCGGTGGAAGGCTGTGCAGAAGCTCCTGTCTTCTTTCCAGGTTGTTGCAAAAAGTCGGTGGCTGGGGGAAGAATAGAGGAGACATCTGCACAGCTCTGGGGCTAAGGGCAGAGCAGAGGGCCCGGGGCCATGCTGAGCAGCTTGGCTGTTCCTCCTTCTCCCTTCAGGAGAGCTCAGAGAAGTGCTGCTCACCATCTGCAGCAGCTCCTCTCCCTGGCTGGTCCCCAGGAGGAGAGAGGGGGGTCAAGGGCAGCCTTGATGGTGTTTTATCCAGCTTGGCCTGACACTCTGCAAATCCCAGAGTTTCCATTTTCAGGTCCAACAGGGACCAAGATGTCACCGTGGGCCACAATGATCTTTGAGAGAGCTCAGCTGATGGCAGTCTGTGATGGGGAAGGACATACCTGTGACAGCAGGAGTGCAGGGTTAGCAGGAGCTGCACAGAGGAGGAACACGCTGAGCAAGAAGCTACTCCAAATGAGAAACAGGCCCGTCTCCTGCTGTAAGGCAGTGCTGTCTCAGTGGAGAGACAGTGGTTCACTAAACATAGTACCTACAATAAGAGGACTTACAGGGCCCAAGACTTTTTTATTTTCATGCAGAAGTTGGGCATAATGAGCTGAAGTTTGGCTCCAAGGGAAGACAATGTAGCACAGATGGCTGGAGAGCCAATACTGATGTTCTGATTGCTAACAAGGGTTGTTGCACAGGAGCTGTGGTCTCACTCTTTAATCTGCTCTTGGCTCAGGAGCATTGCTTCATTGCAATAAAGCTTGCTGATCCCATGTTGAGTGCTGTGTTATGGCAAACTCAGGTGAATCTGCAGTCCAGGATGTCGCCTCCAGTGCAGCAGACTGTGTGAGCTGCAGGCAGTTCCCTAGGAATGTTCATTACCAAGTGCGAAAAGATCTCTCATGGAGTGCAGGAGGATATTTGGGAATATTAAATGGGTGAAAGGAGTAAGAAACCTGCCCTGATGAGTGCTGATTCCTGGTGAGTGCTGATGACCATGTTGATCTTTCACCAGCAGTTTTTTTTTTTTTTTTTTTTTTTCTCCCCGCACTTTTGTCAGACCACCATGCACTGTGCCAGGACCAGGACTCAGCTGTAAGCCTGCTCCTCACAGCCCCAGATGGGTCTTCTCATCCCATCCTCTCTAAATTACACCCTCTACTGTCCTACTGGTGTCTGCATGAGCATCAGAAAAACACAGAAGAGTTGTTGTGAGAAAAATCTCAAATAATTTTCTTCAGACAGGATCTTCTGTGAAGCTATTTTATTTGCGATTGCAATGGCGGGCGTCCTGCCAATCAGGAGCGCATTTTAGTAAACAACTCATAACCTTTTATTCCCGATTACGCGACGCCTGATCACCTCCCCTGCTTCCTCATTGGCTGAGAACTGCAGGTTCACAAGCTACTCGACGTTCCTCTATACCATATATGTACAATTTTTCTTTTTTTCAACCCTTCAATTTCTCCTTTCTTATATTTTTTTCTTATATTTTAAGAACTTGTGATCTTTGTTTTACTGTTCTCACACTGGTCATCCTCTTTTCCTCAAGCTTCTACCTTATTTTGGAACAGTGAGGCCTTCTACTGTCCACTTATCTACTTAGCATTTCTCCTTATTATGACTACACAGCTACCTTGGAATAAAGAAAAATAATTCTCTACTGCAAATAATAATTATCTACTGCAAAAACATAACTTTGTTTCTCACAATTCCACCCTCTTCTTTTCTTACTCCTATTGTTTTTGCACCTCCTCACATACCGCACTCTTGAGTTTTTCCAACATTAATATTCTTCTTCGGATGTCACGGGGGATGACAGATATACAATGCCATTATTATTACAATACCAACAAATAGTTGTTTGAGCCAATTCTATTCAGGTAACCATGAAGTTAGTTTCTCCCAAATGTTTCTAAATCCCCAGGAATTGTCATCTTGAGCTACTCAGTGTAGGATCTTGTTGTGTTTTTTTTTTCCCAAATAATTTTGAGATCAGTCAAATTCATCCCATTTGATCTACATATATACAGCAACTAGCATTAATTACAGTGCACGCTCCTCCTTATGAGGTTATTAATAAATCTAATACTATTTGATTCTAGAGTACTATTTTTGCAAACTTATCAAACTTATTTTCTAGTTCTTCAATTCTAGCTGAGATACTTACAATAGCATTTTCTAATTCACACACCGTTCATTTTTTTCCCCCCAGGTTTACTAATTTTTCAAGTATCTACATAAAGCAGAATTAATTTTCATTTTGAAGTAGTAAATCTCAATGATGTCAGTTGGATATTACAAAACAGATATTTAGAAAATAGATTAAATATTATTAATATTTATTAAATTAGTTAATAAATATTAATAAAATATTAATATTAGACAATAGATGATAGATAATATTAATAATATATAATAGATAAGAAAGAGCAGTCAGGCATCGGAATGGGTTGCCCAGGGAGGTGGTGTAGTCACTGTCCCTGGGGGTGTTCAAGGAAAGGTTGGACGGGGTACTTGGGGACATGGGTTATTGGGTGACATTGGTGGTAGGGGGATGGTTGGACCAGGTGATCCTGGAGGTGTTTTCCAACCTTAATGTTTCTGTGATTCTGTGTTACACTGATGAGAGGCTAGAGCCTGAGCTGGAAAACGTCGTGTGGAACACGGGAGGTGCAGGGCAGTCCCTGTGGCCGAGGGGCTGCCTTTCTCTCTGTGAAGCCAAATGGCCCAGGGGAGCCAGCCCCAGAAAAGGGGCCCTCAGACCCCCCAACTCTCCTCCTGCCACATGAGGGCATCTTCCAGGTCGCTCCCTTTGGCCACGCATGGGCCACTCCATCACAGAGGCTTGCTGAGGTCACAGTGGCCACCACTGCCCCGCCTTTGCTGCGGGCCCTATAAAACAGGGCCCCTGCAGCTGGCCCACCACTGGCTCAGCGACTCGCTGCTCTGATAGCCAGCGTACGCGGCAGGAAGGACACTAGAGACAGAAAGGTGAGAAGCGACCCTCCTTGGTGTGTGAGGACAGCGATGGCGTCCGAAAAAGCACCAGGAAGGAATGCAGCTAAAAAGAAGGAGCCGTGTCGTGGGCAGAGGAATAGCGCCTGCAGCACAAGAGACATCAGTGCTCAAGGGACAACTGGCGCACAGCCCACCGACAGATGTAGGCACTACAACTGGTACCACAATGACGTGGGGAACAGGCCGCCCCCTCAAACACCCAGTGACAGGGGGCCTCGGCCTTACCATGGGTGCAATGGTGGCGTGGGGCAAAGCCAGGAACATCAGGTGGACAGCCACGGGGAGCAGAGGCATGCCCATGGTCGGGAACACAGCATGGCACCCAGGTATGGCCATAAAACAGGCGGCAGCATGGAACCCGCGCGTGAAAATCAAACCAACAGTGGCACAGGATGAACCCCTGGTTCAGCACCCTGGCCTGAAAACATTCCAGACAGAAGGCATCCCGTTTGGGTGGTTCCGGGCAAAGACTGGCTTATCCTCCTACCAAACACTGTGGAGCCCACGGAGCTGGATCCACCAGAAGATGTGGAGGAAGCAATGGAAGTGGATCCACATGTGCCAGAACAGACCTGGGACTCCCGCAGCATGTCTTCGCTCTCTGCCATCCGAGAGCACCAACAGCGGCGCAGGAGTGCCCAGCCAGCTCCCTACTCATTGTCTCTCAGGCTCCATGCCAAGCATTATCTTGGTGCCACCAAATCTCACAGACATCCCACAGGCTTACCGGCAGGATGTCCTGGCTATAAAGAACTCTGTTGCCAATTCTCAGGGGTTGTGTGAGTGCTTCTTTCCCACCCCCCAGCCCTTGTGTGAGAGGTGGCATCCCTTCTGCACAGAGCCTCGAAGAAGAGCACAAGAGAGGACACAGCTCCCTTCGGGCTGCTGGAGGAGTCCCCGAGGGCCACCATGCACCTTTAACACTTGTGAAAATAGACTGAGGGGTGAAAATAGTAGTGTGCAAGCGATTATAGGTGGCTAATTTCTTATATTAGGAGCGAGTTTCTATATCTGAGTAATTGATAACGACAGACATGGAGAAGGCTGAGGTACTCAGAAATTTCTTTGCTTGCGTCTGCACTGGCAGATGGGCTTCCCAAGTTTTTCATTTCCCTGAACCCACAGATGGAGGCTGGGGGATCAAAGTCCCACCCGCTGTAAGTGAAGAGCAGGTTCGACACCACCTGATGAATCTAAACATGTACAGGTCTATGGGACCTGATGACATGAATCCCAGGGTCCTGAGGGAACTGGCTGATGGAGTTGCCAAGCCTCTTTCCATCATAGTTGAAAAGTCCTGGCATTGGGTGATGTCCCCAGGTATGAGTCCATCCTTTCTCAGCCATTCTTACTGTCGTCTCAGTAGTCAGGAGCACTTGGAACAGTCTGTCCTATTCAGGCTGCAGTTTCAATTCTCTCCATGTTCACATCAGATCCCAATCTCCTGCTCAGAATGGATGGATCAGGACTTCCAAGGGTGGGGTTTGAGCTAACAGTCCACAGGTCCTGAGAGATGACAAAGAGGACGATAGCCCGAGTATATAGTTCTTAAGAAAAGCATCTTTTGTCTCAAACTGAGGTAATTAATTCCCTTTGTCCATGTACAGCAATCCAAGTAATATTTCATATGGTGAAACTCCCACATCTTTTCTTGGTGCGGTTTGAATTTGGGGAAGTGCCGAAGGTAAGCACTTCGTTTGGGGAAGCTGAGTTTCAATTGCTTCTTTACTGTCTGATCCATTCCACCCTTCCAGAAGAGGAAGGATGCCAAGGAATGTGAAATTTCCACTTAATTCCTAGAGTCCACATTAGCCCTTGCAATATTTCTGACATAAAGTGATTTCTTTGATCAGAGTCAATATTTTCAACAATTGCATCCATACCTGGGAGTTATTTGTTCTAGAATTTAGTTACTATGTTTGCAGTAGCAGATACTGAAAGGAAAACTTCCACCCACCCTGACAAATGATTGATCAAGACTAATAAGTATTTAAATCTACCTACTCTAAGGAGTTCTGTAAAATCTACCTGTACGTTTTGGAAGTGTTGAATTCCTGGTTCTCGCTCCCCTTGGGCTGAGTGCAGATAATTTTCCTGCTTACCTTTTGACATACTACACAACTCCCGCATACTTGTTCAGCCAGAGTATATATATTCCTACACATACATATTTCCATAGCACAGCGTCACACGTTGCTTGAATTCCCCAATGACCCTCTCGATGTAAAACAGTTAGTATTTGCCTCATTAGCACTTTATTCAGCATTTCTCTCCCATCAGGGCGTATCTGTTTTCCTTTGGACTTTGTGACTCCTAATTCATTGAAAACTTCTTTCTTTTAAAACTGTTACTTCTTTTTAGTTTTGGGTAGGGGTAGCTCAACAATTCCCTGAATCCTCTCTGGATTTGTTCTTCATTCTCCCTCAGACACCAGATGTCCTAAATATTTGACTACTTTTTCTACAAATTGTAATTTATTTTCCAATGATTTTCAAGCCCTGTTTTCCCAGAAAGCCTAATAGTTAGTGGCTTCCTTCACAACTGTTTTCTCCTATCCTAACAATAAAAGATTATCCACATATTGTAACAGTAACACCTCCTTTGGAGGTTGGAATTACTCCAAAATTTGTTCTAGAACTTGCCCAAACAAGTTGGTGGCCCTGTAAACCCTTGAGATAAAATTGTCCATCTGTATCGCTGCTTCCACCTCATTTCAGAGTCTTTCCACTCAAAGGCAAATATACCTTTGCTCAGGGTCTGAGAGCACCCCATTAATAACACTGTTATTCCAGCCGAACAATTTATTATTTGAATGCCCAATTTCATTATCAAATCCCTTCCCAGCAAGTTAGTCCCTGCCTCGGGTGCATACAATAATTGCCCAGTGATCATTTTATCCCTAGTCTCAGCTTGGTGTCCCCAAAAAGTGGCACTGTTATCCCAGTCACTTCTACCCACACCACATTTAGGGTTTCATTAGTAAATTTAAGCCTTGATACTTTACAGGCCAGTAATGACCTAGCTGCCCCAGTGTATTGGGTTCACATGGCAAGGTTCTGGTAGCGGAGGGGCTGCAGAGGTAGCCCCTGTGAGAAGAATCCAGCAGCTGCCCCCTGTTAGATAAGGGCCAGTTTCAGCTGGCTCCAAAGGGGCCTGCACTGCCCAGAGCCAAGCCATGAGCAATGCAGTTTAAATCTCTATGAGAGCACACCCAAGAAAAGGAAATTAAAAAAACTGCTGCACAACAGCAGCTGGGAGAGGAAGGAGTGAGAAACCTCCCTGCAGACACCAAGGTCAGCGCAGAGGAGGGGGAGTGCAGTGTACAGGTGCTCCAGGCGCCGGAGCCGAAGCCCCCCAAGGCCCACAGAGGGGCCCCTGGTGGGGAAGGCAGACCCCCCCCGCAGCCCGTGGGGTACCGCAGCAGAGCAGATCTCCACGCTGCAGCCCATTCAGGAGCAGCCCAGGAAGGTCGGCACCCCACAGCAGAGCGGGGGGGACACGACAGTGGAAACGAAGCACCACGGACTGACTGCAGCCCCCACTCCCGGACCCCCCCGTGCCACTCAGGGCAGGGAAGAGGTGGAAGAGAGTGGATGGGGGAAGGTGCCCAGCTTGTTTCTTTGTTTCTCACCGCTCCAGCCCGTCAGCAATAGGTAATAAATTTTATTAATCTTCATATGCTAAGTCTGTTTTGCCCGTAATTATAATTGTAGGTAATTGTACCCCACTGAGGTACACTTGAGGAGCCCTTGAGGTACCCTTTTAAATTTATTGGGGAACTAGCTTTCTGAGAAGCCCTGACTCCCCTATTCTGAATTTGTAACAGCAATCTCTCCTCCTTCTTCCACTCCAGATACTCCTATTTGAGGTGGCCGGCCTGGCCACACTTAAAACATCTTCTCAAAGCCTGTCCCTGCTAGGATTTAGGCTGCAACACAGGTAGCTTTCCCTGTCTGCTATTCCTCCATCTCTCTTCCTCTCCTTTCTGTCCTGGGCCCTCCATCTCCAACCCTCTGCCTCACTGCCCAGCACGCTGTGAATACCATTTGTTTTGCTCTCTGCTTTTCCCTCTCATCGCCCCTCCTGGCACACACCTTCATACTACCTGCACTGTTCACTCCATCCTCCCACCTTCTGGAGCTTTTTCTGAATATCTGGCCAGGCTTTAATCACAAAATGAACTTTAAAGAGCCCTTGGGCTACTGGGTCCTCAGGATTCACCCCCGAGTACTTTCTAATTCTGACCCCGAGTCTCTCATAGGATTTCTATGTTGTGGGTTGTTATTATCGCAGTTAGATAAGCAGATATTTCTGCTCTATTGGAATTACTCTCAGTCTGGGGGGGTGGTGGTGGTGGGGTGTTAGATCTTTCCCATTCTTGCATAGCAGCCTGGCAAATCATTCCTCTCCTAAACATTCTTCTGCAGTGAATAACATACTCAGGATTGACATTTCCCCCCAGGAATATAAATTAGGCCTTAGAAACGCATTTGACTGTTCTGCTGGGCCCTTAATTAAAGACTTCATTTCCCTCTTAAAGCTCCTAACCTCTCTGCTGGTAAGGGGGGAGTGGCACCGGCCCCGTGTAGGCCCTGCACGACCCCGAGGCCCCACCGGGACCCCCCCCCCCCCGCGCCCGGTTCCGCTCCTGCTGCTCCGTGCTCCCAGCGCAACTTCTCCAGGGACAGCGTCAATGGCAGTCCCTGCCTCCCCTCCTGGAGCAGCTGCCGCTGCCTCCAGTGCAATGTTAGGATTATAGGGAGCACAATTTGATTCCTCCTCTGAAAACAGAACCTTATTGTTTACATATAAATTTCAAGCCTGAATTTTCACCAGACCCATATTTTGGCCAAAATACTGAAGTTCCTTTTATTAGCTTTTTAGCTAATAAACAATTATACATAAGACAATTATACAATATCAAACCATTTTTTTAAATTATATATACATATTTTTAATCTTTTCCCCTAGTTTTTGGGTTGTTTTTCCAAATCCTTATAATTCTTTCCAAAGGGCTATCTTTAGGCAATCCCGGGGTCTCCAACCCCACGCTGCTGACTCTTGGAACCCTTAATCCCCAGCTCTTCCCGACGTGCTGCTGTGGATTTTACCATCCTCAGGGTACCACACGCCTTCCCCTAGGATTAGGACAGAGGCGGGGTGTACTGCCAAGCACCTCACTTCACCGTGCTCAGGGTAACGTACACCTAAGGGCCCAAACCCCCGAGACTCGCTTTCACTCCTCTCTCTTTTGCTTCGTCCCTCTCCAGCCGAGGGGACTTCATTCGTCCCCTCGCAGGACTACCGAGCCTTGCGGATCAGGACTTCACATTCACTCCGCACTAAATGTGTGTCTCATTCACACTCACACATTCACACACCAGAGTCTCCCCAAACCCAAGGCAAGATATAAGTTTCCCTTACCTCGGTCCGTGCATGGCTTCCCCATCCGGGTTATCAGCAGTAATCCCAGTGCCTGTTTCCGATCCGGGCTGGACTATATGTGGGCTGTGTCTGGGTATGTCAGTGCTGGCCTCCCTTCTCCCCAGACCTTCGCAGAGCCTGTCTTCAAATTAACAGTGTCGGTCCTTTGCCGGCCATACCGAGATGGCCCACCACCCCCGATGGGACCCCTGAAATCAGTGGGGTGCACCTTCCTGTCTGTGGTGGCGAGAAATCTTCGGCAGGCGACAAGATCCCGGACAAGCCCAAAAACTGTGAGAAAAATCTCAAACAATTTTCTTCAGACAGGATCTTCTGTGAAGCCATTTTATTTGCGATTGCAATGGTGGGCATCCTGTCAATCAGGAGCGCATTTTAGTAAACAACTCATAACCTTTTATTCCCAATTACCTGACACCTGATCACCTCCCCTGCTTCCTCATTGGCTGAGAACTGCGGGTTCACAAGCTACTCAACGCTCCTCTATACCATATATGTACATTTTTTCTTTTTTCAACCCTTTAATTTCTCCTTTCTTATGTTTTGAGAACTTGTGATCTTTGTTTTACTGTTCTCACACTGGTCATCCTCTTTTCCTCAAGCTTCTACCTTATTTTGGAGCAGTGAGGCCTTCTACTGTCCACTTATCTACTTAGCATTTCTCCTTATTATGACTACACAGCTACCTTGGCATAAAGAAAAATAATTCTCTACTGCAAAAACACAACTATGTTTCTCACACTGTGAATAGAGACACAATGCCCACTCCTTCCTCTAAGGATGATTTTCTGATTAAAATTTATTATTATTATTATTATTATTATTATTATTACCTGGCCTCTAGGTGTCAAGTGAATCCTAATGGGCAGGAGGTTGCCCTAGTGAATCTTGCCATGAAACTGGCTCCTTGTAGCTCATCTGTGGTGTGCTTTTCTGTTGAGCAGCCTGTCCTCAGTCAGGGGTATTAATTGTTTTCAAATACACAAGATGTTTGTGTTGTTCTTGCCGGAGGTGCTAGTCAGTTTTATTAAGTACTGTCAATGCCTGGCTGTGTGTTAATGCAGAGATGCTTCTGACTTGTGGTTTGTAACAGAGGGGTTTTGAAGTAACAGAGGGGTTTTGAAGGTGTGACTCTGCCTGAAACCCTGAAGAAATGAGGTTATTTGAAATGCCATTATCTCATGGCCATGTCACCCTTCATCCCTGCACTGTATTTGGAAAGTCAAACATGCCAGCACGGATAATCTGAAGAAAGCTTTTCAAAGCCCTCCCAGACAAAACGGACAGACAGATGTCAGAGGTTCTATTACAAGGAAAATCTTGGTTCAAACTGAAATCAAAAGTTGCTATGACTGCTCCTAAAATGAATGAAAAATGTTCTTGTTTATCCTACTGAAGTTTGCAACAGCAGCAAAAATCCGTGTACACTGAAAACCTCGGTGATTTGTCAGCTATCACGAAACCAACCACTTAATGGATGGGAGGGCAGAGCATTTTTAATCAAGTCCTTCAGATGTTCAGAGGAGGGAAATGTTGATTTTGGTGTCTCTTGGGAATTAATTTGGGGTCCAGCTGCTCTGCTTCTGGTCCAGGAGGTGACTGCTCAGCTCCCCGGCCTCTCCTGGCAGCCTATGTTTCCTTGCCATGTGTTGGAGATCCAAGAAGCAAATGGGATGCCAGCAAGAAGTGAGGCTGGCAGCTTCCCTGCAAGAGGTCTGCCCCCCTCCCAGAATAGGAAGGTGTCAGAAACTAAGCACAGGCTTAATTCCCCACTGTTTTGACTGCAGAAGCTGGAGCTGTGACTCCACCTGCAGTAATTTCCATGTTCCCAGGATGCCCAAAGGAGCTGTATTTGGAGGATGGTCTTGGAGCAACAACTGCACCACAGCACACAGATCGTGTCACTTTGGAAATACTGTAATGGTACTATGTCAGGTTTCTTTTCGGGATTCTATGTTCAGTTCTAGATCCCTTGTCTCGGCTGTGACGCATCAGAAAGGAGCAGCAGACTGTCATGGGTGAAAGACAGCCCAGGCTTGGGGCAGTGGAAGAAGAGGGGACAATTGATCTGATGGCACTGCCTGGGGTGCCAGGGGGCAGGACGGGGGTGAAACCCTGCCTAGACCACACAGACATGGACTTCTCCTTCCCCCAACTCAGGCTTGCGGCGACATTTGAGAAGCTGATGGTAGTACACCATGATACCCTGATACCAGTGACATCCCTAGTGTGAGACATGTCCCCACTGTCACTAGATTTCTTCAAGGCCACAGTTTAGCAGAATTTTACAACACAAAGTGACAATTGTCACATTACAATTCCTCTTTATCTGCTCCTCATCACCTCCCTCATGCTGGGGACACCCTGGCGTGTTATCCAGCAAACATAATGCAGAGGAACCATCTGAGTGACGAGTGGCCCCAAATTCCTGGGTTTGTTGACTATGTACCAGGCAGAGTCATCAAGCACTCATGGCTTTGAATTTGCTCATCCATCTTCTGAAACTCAAGACAGAGCTGCAAGATCTCTTGCAGACTGCACAAGAAGGGACTCAAGTGCACTCCGATCCCTGAGCCATTTTCCACTGCAAGGAAAACATCCCACTGCACTCTGCAGGGCTTGGAGCAGCCTTTAGGCAGTGTTCACCTCCCCTGTCCATGTGTGCAGTGAGACCTGGTGCAATCTGACCAATCTGACCCACCCCTGTAAGCAAATCTGGGGCAAGTCTGCCCTGTGTCAGGGAAACCCCCAGATATTTGATCCTTTACAAGCTGAAACAAGGACTTTGTCTCCCTGGCTGTTTTGTTTCTTCTGCACACCCAAACCCACCTGCTGGCCCAGACCGGAGCCCTCCCTGCAATGTCACCCCTCTGCCAGCTGTGGTTGAGCCAGCTCAGCGGTTCCAAGGTGTTTGGGAAGAAGGGATTCATGGGCAGGATGAAGGCACAAAGGTGGCAGCATCAACCTCTTTTCTGGGTAAACCAGGCAGGAGAACCAAACACTTTACCTCCTCTCTCTTCATATTACTGCTTCCTCCCTATTCCCATAATGCTGGCCTGAAAGCTGTCCTGCAAATTTACATGGTAGAAGGAGATGACATTCCTAGTCCCTCTAGAAAGCTCCCCGAAAGGGACCGAATTGTCAGTGGGTTGAGATGAGAACCCGAGAACCTGCAGAGCCCAGCACTGGGCATGGATTAACTGCAGTATCTTAGGATAAGTGACTGGAAAACCCTTAAGTATTTATTTTTCTTTCAAGTAGATTCCTCTATGAATAAAACTGCTTTTCTCTAACAGATACACATTTTAATTTCAGCCTCAATGCCTCACACTTCAAATAAAATAAAAAGATTTTATTCATAGTAAACTTTCTGTAGTTTCTGAGGTGGAAAGGAAAACAGCTGAACAGAAGTGTGTATGACAGCAAAAACGCACAAAACCTCTGAAGATACTCACCAGTGAGACTGCCTGTCTCTGCCAGCCCTGTGCCTACGTTAGCATACTCATTCCTCGCTTTGATGCTTTCTTAACTCATACCCATTGGAGGCTGTTTCCCAGACAAATCTAGTATCTGGTCCCTGCACAGGGACAAAGCCAACACTTTTTTTTTTTTTTTTCATGTTTAATTGTTCCTAATCTTCATCCACAAATAGCTGACTTTAAGGAGAAATATTCAAGACCTTCTTTGGTGAGTCTTTTCTGTTTGTCCCCAGACAAGTTAACATTTGTTTCAAAGGGGCTAGGCTAAGCACACCATGGAAGGTGTGCTTCTGCAGGTGGAAAAAAAAAAAAAAAAGTAGATGAATAGAAGAAAAACTGATTGGTGAAAGATTTGTGAAACTGCAAAATCACTTCGAAATGAAAATCATACAGTCCTGATTGTTCTTTGGCTTTATAACTGTGATTAGATTGAGACCCCAAGATTGTATTGATTTTGGCTGTTAGTAGAGTTGTCATTAGGTTAGAAGTGGCTTGAGTGATGGAGGGGGACAGAGGTGGCTGCTGCCTCACAGCACAGTTCAAGTAACTGAATTTTGGAAAAGGGCATTTGCTGCTGCCTACAAAAGGCAGGGCTGAATTGCACCCACCTGTCTTCAAGGAAAGGTACCAGTGCTGAATGCACTGAGCATGAGTTGCTCCTCACTCATGTGGGAATGCTTTGCTGCAGAACTGGAGATGTTCACCTAAGCCCAGCCTCTCTCCATCCCAGAGCTGGGGCAGGGTGGGTGACTCTGCAGGAGCAGTGCCCCGAGGGGCAGGAAGAGCGGCTGGAGCAGGCGGCCAGCTGGGGAGAGCGGGCTTACAGTGGCAGAGGTGCAAGCCTGATTCCTTAGCCTGCCCTAGACATGCCAAATGCAGACCCCCCCCCCCCCCGGGGAGCAGTGGGCAAGGCAGGTGAGCAAGAGGCAGGACACAGGCAGGCCAGTGACCTGCAGTGCTGCATTCGTGTCCTTTACATCCCTCCAAAGGAGAGGGCTTCACTCGTGCACAGGCAAAGCAGCCTGTTGTCTTCAGCCTGCCAATGAATACGTTCCAAGCAAGCATTTTGGACTGGTCACCAAGATGAGTGTTACCTCTGGTAGCCAAAGGGATGTAAATGACTTCCCGTTTTCTTCATGGAAATAAAAGGACGAACGGCAACAGCAGAAAAAAAAAAAAAAAGTGCAGTAAAAACAACTCATTCCAATTGACCTTGCTGGTTTTCCTTTGTTCCTACAATGATAATTTATAGCCAGATTTCAAAACAAAATGGTGAGTCTGGAAAATATTGAAATGAAAGTATTTGCCTTTAACTTGGGTTGTTTCTTCTCTCTAGTTCTCTTTCTGCCTTTTTCTATTTTTTTTCCAGCTGAAACTATTTACTGATTCACAAAAAGTTCTGAAATGGCATTTTTTGAGAACATCAAATATTTGTCACAGGGAAAATAAAAAGAGACCCAAAATCACCCATCTGTCTGTCTCACATTCTACCATTCACCCCCTACCTGAGCTTGTCCAGTCTTTGGCAGCTTTTCTCTTAAAAAGTAAAAAATGGCTAATATCACACAAGGTACCTGCAGCCAAGTCCCTTATTTAATCTTTTAGCCTATGAGTCATGCAGTTTGCTTCCCAGGTTGTGGGGACTGTTCTGAAGCAGGACTGCAGGGAAGGGATGACCAGGGTCATCCCACTGGGAAAGTCTTCCTTCACCCCATGTTTCTGGGGCATCATTAACTGCAGAACTGGAACCTGTGGTTGATTGTCACCCTTTCCAAATACACCTGATTCTAAACCTGCCCCCCAAACTAATTTCTGCCTCAAAGGGTTTGAGGAGCCTGGTGATGAATGTCAGAATACTCCAGCCCATCATTATCCACTGCTGTTCTTGCAATAGAGAAATAATTGATAAGCTGAAAGAAAGCCAGGAGGGAAGCAATCTTGCACTCTCTGCTGGTCTCTTTAACTCCTTCAGGCACTGCCATGGAATGGGATCATTCTCCCCTGCTGCGCAATGCCATACCAATAAAAGAACAGCTGTTAAAATGGTTATATATATATTTTAAATATCTGATCTAAATATTGCAGTAACAAGGGAACAAGCCCCCTGATACTGCCCTGCTTTGTTGTCCTAAGAACCCAAGAAATGCCTACTCTGGCCAAGCAGCACGGCTTGGCATACAGGGTCTGGGTCCATGCTGATGTGGTGTGAAGGTCGCTCCTCTTGCTGTAGGCAGCTCAACTCCAAAAGACACTGAGAACAGATAGACCTGGAATCTCACAACTTTTTCTTTTTTTTTTTTTCTTTTTCTTTTTTTCTGGCACCTGTCTCAGTGTCACCACAGTAGTTAGGAAGGTATGTATAGAAACATAGAGTCAGAACACATTGCAGATGAAAGTGAGCAGAATTAGAAAAGAGGGATGAAAATGCATATGCAAATGAAGCTTTCAGCCCTGTCAAGAAACTCACCACGGCACTCATTTATTACTTTATTAAGACAGCAGATGGCAAACTGCTAATGAATGTGAAAGACATTAAGGATTTTTATAAACAAACAGAAAGATGCTAGAAGAGGTACTGTGAAGAACTGCTGGGTTTGGCAGCAGAGCCATACAGACACTCAGGTAAACCCCCCGTGGTAGGCAGGAATGGAGATGGGGCTGCAAAAGCTCTAACACCTGGAGGTGTTCACTTGTGATCTGTGCCCTTCTGGGTGTGAAGAGCAGCAGGGAAGAGGCTGAGATCAAGCATAGACCTGCTAGGAAGAGTAAGGCAAACCAGACTTGGTGCTTGAGCCAACTCTTCTTCCCAAACCAGCTAAGGTATTTTGGAGGTCATGAGCCATGCCAAGAGTTTGATTGCAGGTGAAATATGGGCCTCAGGGAGCTCTGCTCTGTGCTTTTACCACCACAGCAGAGACTGAGCAGAGAAGCACAGACACAGAGCAGTGTCCCCAAAGCCACCCCATCCCGAAGGGCATCACCAAAGCCAGAGGAGGGCATGGCTTCCTGGCTCCTGGTCCTGCAGCCAAGCCCAGTAGGTCCCTCCTGAGGCGTTTCCAGTTCCAGGTGACTGTGCTGGGCCAGGATTGCTCCTCAGGATGGCCGCTCATGATTGATTTTCAGATGCAGTTGTTTAAAGTTATTGGTATATTACGCAGCTCTTCTCTACATAGGGAAAATTACAAAATCTTCTAGTTCACTATCCAGATTTTCCTCCTTTAACCTTTTGCTCCATTAGTTGAACACCAGCTTCCATGACCAGTTTATGCAAAGAGGTACGATGGACCTTGTGCAGACTAAACAGCACTATAACTCTGCATGGAAATCTGCTATAGATCTCCTTCCTGGAGAAGATGATCCATAAAGTCTTCAGAAATATGAATCCTATCCTTTTCAGCTGCTGCTAAAATCAGAAGCACAGACAGGTAATTTCAGCCAATTGAAACTTCCCTATTCAGAAGGTTGCCCCAGGGGAGGTTGGATGGCTTTATAGCCAATTCAATTTAGACTCCATAATAAGTATAACAGGTCTCAAAATACTGATCTGAAGGAAAGAAGAGTTTCACAGATTTCACAGATGCCCTTTCCCTGTGACAATGCATCTTTAAGCAACCAGTGAGGGCTCAGATGCTTGGAAGCATCAAGGGAGAGTTTATATGATTTTCCCCCAGGACTTCTAAGACTCCTCATGGCATCATGGGCAGATGAATCATAGAATCATAGAATAACCCAAGTTGGAAGGATCATCGAGTCCAAGACAGAGCACCTTTTGTTGCAGTACCAGCAACACTGGTACCATGACAAAAATAAAAAGAAGAAAAAGATCAGAATTAGTAATATTATGAGTCAAACAAACAAACAAACAAAAAACAATTACAGAAACAGCAAGAATAAATGAGATAAAGATTACACTAACAATAACTGACTCGTTTGTTTAAGAGAAAAACAATGCTATGTTAACTTGGTAACTACACACCCAGCACACCTCCTTCTGAGGAACAGTTCCAAACAGAAAGCAGAAAGCACATCTGCAACCTTAACTGCTTAGACAGATGTCCACAAAGGAGCTGACTGCTGAGGCTTTCTCCCCAGTCCATGGAGATGTACATGCATGTTCAGGGCACAAAGAAAAGGAGCCTGGAGAAGCTCACTCAAAGTGGTGTTCCTCAGGGGTCAGCACTGGGACTGGCACTGTTTAATATCTTTGTCAGGGACGTGGACAGGGGAACTGAGTGCACCCTGCTGATGCCACCGAACTGTGTGGCGTGTTCAATGTGCTGGAGGGAAGGGCTGCTGTCCTGAGGGGCTTGGGCAGGCTGAGAGGTGGGCCTGTGCAGCCCTCATGAGATTCAGCAAGGCCATGAGCAAGGCCCTGGATCTGGGTCAGGGCAATCCCAAGCACAAACACAGGCTGGGTAGAGAATGGACTGAGAGCAGCCCTGAGGAGAGGGACCTGGGCGTGCTGGCTGACAAGAAGCTCAACATGAGCTGGTAATGTGCGCCTGCAGCCCCGAAAGCCAACTGCACCCTGGGCTGCACCACCAGCAGTGTGGCAGCAGGGCGAGGAGGAGATTGTACCCCTCTGCTCTGCTCTCGTCAGACCCCATCTGGGGCCTGCGTTCTGCTCCGGGCCCCCAGCACAAGGAGGACATGGAGCTGTTAGAAGGAGTCCAGAGGAGGCCACGAGGATGCTCAGAGGCTGGAGCACCTCTGCTGTGGGGACAGGCTGAGGGAGCTGGGGGTGTTTGGCCTGGGGAAGAGAAGGCTCCAGGGAGTCCTCACAGCGGCCTGCCAGGGCCTGAGGGGCTGCAGGAAAGGTGGGAGGGACTCTGTGTCAGGGGGTGTGGGGATAGGACAGTGGGTAGTGGCTTTAAGCTAAAAGAGGGGAGATTTAGATTAGATATGAGGAAGAAATTCTTCACTCAGAGGGCAGTGAGGCCCTGGCGCAGGCTGCCCCCAGGAGCTGTGGGTGCCCCATCCCTGGCAGTGCCCTAGGCCAGGCTGGATAGCCTTTGGAGCAATCTAGGCTGGAACCAGATGGTCTTTAAGGTCCCTTCCAACCCTCCCAAACCATTCTCTGATTCTGTGCTGCTGGTGCTCAGAGAGGAATCTTAGCCAGGAGGGACGAGGTGTAGAAGCTCAGGAGCTGGGGTAGTAAAGCTGGGAGAGAATTGTAGTGAGAGGATTCACATGCTTTCCAGTCCTCTATGCAAATTGGAAATGAAAAAGTAATTCCATAACCAGTCAATTGAGTGTCTGAGGAAGATAGGGAGACAAGCAGGATGAGAATTAGGCCTTTCATGCACAGTAGTAAGCTGATCTGACGTCTCATTGCTGGAGTTGACACTTATTACTGGAAATCTCAGCTTGTTTTTTTACCATCAATGAGTCTTCTCTCATAATTTCCTCAGATTTCTTCCTGTCAGGTCACTTCAATATTTCTTTGAAATAAAGACAGCCTTGTAAATAAACGATAGCCAAGATGCTTCCCAGTGAGATAAGACAAGCCCTGTCAGGAGAAGAAATGAGGTTTTGGTGCAGAGTCAACAAGAAGCACGTCTTTTGTTGCAATTGCTAACTAAGTGTAATTAACTTCCTGATGAGGTGCAGGATCTTAAGGACTGATTGGAGTTATAGTCTAATAATTATTCATGAGAAATTAAAAGACACTAGTTACAGGGAACTGAATGCATTAATTTTTTTTTTTTTTTTTTTTACAAAGTTCACTGAAGCAAACACATCTGTGAGGCAAGGCTACAGATGAATTCTCAGTCTGCTTCTGGGCAGGGCTCTGGAGGGGAGTAGAGGGAAAACACCTTCCTTAATTTCTCCCTAAATCTAGCCTCAGGGAACTGTCAGGAGGGAGAACTGGAGGGAGAACAATGCAGCTCCCCCAGTGTCAGAAATTTCTTTTGAATGTCCTACTCAAGGCAGATTGTACAGAGGTCATAAGGTGAATCCCATGGGCATTTCAGGGTTCTCCAAACTCTCTAGAGCCTTCTCCATCCTGAAGCTGTGACTTATCAGACACACACACTGCCTACAAACACAGGTAGCTGATCTTTGCCAGGGTAATTCCTTCCCCTCCCTGAGATATCCCATCATATCTCGGGATACCACTGTGCACAGAGATAGGGAATGATGGATGGAGACAACAACAAACCTGACTTTACTGGGATCACCAGCCACATACTCTGCAGACACAAAACAGCTCTGGAAAAGACAATCACTGCACGTATCACAGCCTTCTCCAGTGAATGCAGATGATCATCAACCCTTGCTCTGTTTTCCACACAAGTGGCCTCAATGGTAACCATGCTGAAAGTGCTCCACCAGTGACCCCCTTTATATGAAGCATGCAAGTCATGTACCGCACTTAGGGAGGAATCCTGGCTCAAAGTTTACAGCACACCCTGAGCATGCAAGACTTGCAGGAGACAGCAGCAGCTCTGCTCTGTTCTGAGCAGGAAAATGACCAAAGCTTATTTTATCTTTCAGCATCAGTAGCTTTTCCTTTGATCCAGAACCAGTAAGTCTGAACTGCCACTAAACTGGGAAACTACTGCCCTGGCACAGAGAGAGATGGCTTGCTCACATCTTTTTAGAGGATTACAGCATTGTTGGGAATTCCCTACACTTGGCCTTAATTATAACATTGCAAATTAAAGGCTAATCATCAGCAGCATGCCAAATTCTCCAGGACTCCTGCAGCTCCAAACAGATTCAGGCAGATCTGAACTGTCTGTACTTGTTCCTTGCAAAAGGGTCTGCCTGATTATTATTTAGCTGTTGCCAGAGAAACCCAGGCCAAAGACAGCCTTTTGGGCAGGAGTCTAGCAGGAGCCCTGCCCAGTACTGGGGCTGAATTCCCTGGCAGCATCGTGGCACCCACCACTGTCAGTTTGACAAGCCTTCTGGCAGCTCCAGGTGTTCACGTAAAGTGTCAGATGTAAAAAGAAAGCACTAATTTGGAAGATACTGACCTAACAATGCAGTCAGGGTGTCTTTGGTACTCAGGCCACTCACCCAGGGAAATGAGTTAACTGAGAAGAAGAAATTGCTTGTACAAAATAGACCAGAGCTGGATCTTTGAGGGAGGAGGTGGTTGCAGTCTGCCATGCTGCTCCATACAGAACACACACGTGCACACACACAGTCCTTAGTTCTTTGCAGGACAGGCTTTCAATCACGTCCAGCAGAAAGAATGTCAGTCTAAATCGATGCAACCTGCTTTTGGGTGAACAGCCTTGCTCTGTGCTAGGTGGCTCCAGTTAGACACACAAACATCACTGCACAAGGACGCCTTGAGAGGTATTGAGAAGTAATAGTGTAAACCTGCTGTAAGGAGTCTTCTGCTCCATTCTTGCAGTGCCAGGGATGTCTGTTTAATGCTCCCTGTTCTGCTTGCCAGACAAGAAAAAACAGCTGAGAAAAAAATAAATAAAATACATCAAAAGCAACTGTCAACACTTCAACAT
The DNA here is from genome assembly GCA_011074415.1 of Stictonetta naevosa. NCBI lineage: Eukaryota > Metazoa > Chordata > Aves > Anseriformes > Anatidae > Stictonetta > Stictonetta naevosa. The sequence continues at coordinate 1,543,506 of CM021714.1, read as the reverse complement.
TTTGCTTCCTGTTTGGCCTTTCCTTCCCAGAGCAGCAGCCCTCAGGCTCAGCAGGAGCTGGGGCTTTCATTAGGGTGACTGAGGAGCCCCAGTGCTTCAAGAGACACTTGCTCTTGTGATGTAAAAAGACAGAGGAACCTGAAGAACTATTTCATACATCTTCCTTTATCGTCTTGATGGCAGCCTTCCCCTCCAGGGTCTGTCAAGGTGCACATCACACCCCAACACCAGTCACTGAGCTTCACATCTACCTCTCGCAGGTCGGTGGCTCCTCACAGCTGCCCCCACATAGCCAGTCACGACAGTCCGGCTCCAGCGAATGCACAAACCAGGGTGTGATAACAGGGACAAGCAAAACAACAACAACAACAACAACAACAAAGGGAAGATGAGAAATAATCCCAGAGCCTGTCCTCCCTGAGGTGACTTGTCCCCACTCTGCTGGTCTCCCCAACTGCCAGTCTGCTCTGGGTCCTGGCATCACACAAGTTTTCTTGTTCCTCCCATTGCCACCTCCTTCTCTTGGTCCTGCCATGTATATTGCCTCTAAGGTGACCAGAGATAACTGTGCTGGTAGCAAAGCACAGTACTTGTCCTTCCATGACATCTCCTCTTTCAGTTACCACTAGTGTTGCAGATTGTGGTGTTTGAAAACTGTGCTATCAGAAATCTCCTCTGGTTACTATGGCCCAGCTTTTTGCTGTGATGCCTCCTGTCCTGCCAATGATAACACTGTTTCTGGCAACACTCATGCCAGCTTGCAGTGCTGTATGCCGTCTTCCCTCCTCCTTCCCTCTGAGTGCAGGTGAAGATGTTGAATTCATGCCCCAGAGCCCACCTGCCCACCTGACATTCAGGCAAGCACACCCAGAAAGTCTGGGTCCACTTCAGAAAGAACTAAATAGCATTATTGTTCTCAATTTCGAAGGCAGAAGGTAAATGGAGATATGGTGACGCTGAATATATAAAGTAAATGTGTTTAGTTTTGCCAGACTGCTTGATAAAGAAACGCTAATAAAAAACTGAACAAGCAGGAAATTCAATTCCAGTCTCATCATATTCTACAGAGATGTATTGAACTGGCATTTCTATAAATTGAAAAATATTTTTTGTCACCAGAGAAGTAAATCTATATCACTAGAACAAAGTGCTGGAAATGTGAAATTTATGAAAAACAGAATGAAAACAGAGAAGAAACTCATGTGCTGTTTTGTCTTACCTGAACCATGTCACAGAATGTGGTGGGCAGGTCCCTTGGAGCCAGGCAGCTATTACACTGGGATTGCTGTGACTGTTGGTGGTGTAAAGGTATAACCTACTTGGAACAATTTACTTATGGCCTGACAGATAACTTTAGCCCAGGTAGGAGTGTCTCTAAGTTCCCTCTTTGCAGGACACAGAACCAAAGACTATATGGCAGAGACGTGCACATTCTTGGCATTCTTCCCCACACAGCTCCCCAAACCAGGATGCACTTTGTCCTGGGAGGTCCAGGCTCAGACCCCACAGGGTGAGTGAAGGGCCCTCAGAAGGCAAGGGCAGGAGCTGGCTTTGAGGCCAGCGTGTCCCAGACAGCTTTCTGGGGCAGGCAGATGTGACACTGGAGGCTGGAGGTGCCCCATATTTCTCTGGTGCAGCAGGTGGAGCCATCTAGGACCCCTGAGGGGCACTTCAAGAGCTCCTGCATCCCATGCCTGTCCGTTCCTTGGTTCTGGGCAAGTTTGTGCTGAGCTGGCCCACCTGGCCATGCATGAAGGGACTGCAAAGTCAGGGAATTATGCCCTTGTGAGTTACCTTTTACACCTCTGTCATCCATGGTTGCCATTTCTGTACCCAAGCTGTCTTTGCATCAAAAAGGGGTTCCTCTGAGAACTCACTCCATCTTCTTGGCATCTATCAGCCTCTGGGTGTAGAAATCTCATATCTTACTAGGAGTCAGAGACATAGTTGCCTTCCTTCAGCTGTCCATGTATTTTGCAGCAAAGTGTTACAAACACCATCAGTTCATCAACCAGTCCATCTGCAGGCAGGGTCCTTGTCCAAGTCCTCCCCTCTCCCTTTCACTTCCTTTCTTGGACTTGTCATTTCTTCATCTTCTTTATGGATGATTTGGATTCCTTGTCAAACACTTCCAAGGAGGAAGACAGATTCTTACTCACCATTTACTTTCTCTGCTTTTCATGTAGCTATGCTTTCCCAGCATGCGTTTGTTCTTTGAGAGATATTTCTAATTATACAATCACAGAATCAAAAACTATCCCAAGTTGGAAGGGACCCAGAAGGATTATCAAGTCCAACTCCTTCATCAAGTCCTACTTCTAAGGGACTTTGACGCCTTCCTATGTTTTGTTTCCCCATTTTCATCTCTTACTTCTTACTTTGCCTGTCTAATCCATAGATCTTGCTCTGAGAAAAATGCCCATATCTGTTCCTTTTTACACCCACTGAATTCCATTGCTTCATTGAAACTTGTCTCAGAAACCAGGGAATAACAGATATACCCTATGTCACGATTGACTCAGACACAATGGTAGAAAACTAGACAGCAATGTTCAGCACAGAGACTGTCTATGCAACCCAAGCAGAGAATGGACTGTAGGTTTCTCCAGGAGTCTCTCAGCACCTTGGTATATCAGGGTCTCCTCCCAGAACTGCTTACAGTGTATAGCTTTAGTTGATAAACTAAACGAATTTCCTTGGGCTAATTTGATCTGCATTTATCTTCACCTTGAAGACCAACTTTGAATCAGCTGATGTACAAAGAAATTTGAGGAGTCCCACACTTGGTTTTCTGTAGTCCTGTTTGGATTCTGTTTCCACTTCCTCCTGCTTAATCTTGACATACCAACTGAAACTGCTGTGAAAACTGCTGGGCACTAGGGAAAGATTTCACGTCCTGCCCAGTCATTGAGGTGGGACTGGGAGATGAAACTTAACAGCTAAATTAAATCTGATCTTTATGGTGGAAACAAACAAGATCTAATGAGCACCTCAGCAGTCCCATCACACAGTCCTGTCCCTTGGATTTGTGTCAACGAAGGCTGCTGATGCCAGTGGCAGAAACCTGAGAAAAATCATTCAGACATGAGTGCAGTGTATAAACAAAAGTGTCTTTCTCCTTCACGAACTAATTCCTTTAGAGATTATGCATGAAGCATAAAGTTGAATTTGAGTTAACAGAGCATTAAGGGAATAGTGACAAGGGAACTGGTCCTCTGCAAAGAATACATAAACCAGATCCATCACTCATTGGATTCTGCCTTGAGGTCTTCACATATTCTTTTAATTTCTGTCCAGCATCCATTCTTTTGGAGAGAAGAGATGTCTTTCCAAAACTCACTATTAATTAACTGACATATCCCAAAGCATTTTTTGTGGTCCCACAAGCTTTAAATCAATGCAGCATCAAGGACTGCACTGTTCATGAGGGGTCTTTTAGGTAATAGATAAAGGAGCATAAAGAAACATCTATTTTTCTATCTACTTTAAAAATCTTGGGAGGTTAAGGACATGGTCTGGCAATATTTTAACTGTTTATCTTCAGGTGTAACTTTGGATGATGGTCCTCAGAAGAGACTGTGGGCACTGCTAAGAAAGATAACCAGTGCTGTGCAAGGAAGAATTGGGTGTGTGATACCTCTCTGGCTAGCTTTCATTGTCCCGTGTTTGGGATATGGATCCTGAATTCTTCTGAGTGTCATAATTCACACCATAGTGCTTAACCTTGAGCTCTGAATCACCATGCTGTGTCAAGGGGTTTAAATTTCATGCATAGCAAACCTTACAAGAGGGTTGCCTAAGTCAATTAAACATACCTAGCTTGTACCTCGTGCTTTAATCTTCATTTGAACATCAGCTTGGGTAATATTTTTCTAGAGCTGATAAGCCCTCTCACCTAAAAATACTCACTTGTACTGCATTCATCCAACAAATCTGGCCAAGGGTACGAGGAAAATATGCATTTGTCCTTCCTATTCTTCTGAAGAGCAACTTTTTGTGTCCCACCACCCCACCCCACCCCACCCCACCCAGCAGGAGAAACACTAAAAATACCAAACCCAGATCTGATGGTGCCTTTAACAACTTCTAAAAGGGAGCTTCTCCAGATTGTCTCATTCCTCCTGAATTCTTCCCCTGTAGGGGCTGGACCAGCAGCTTAAAAAATGACACTCAGCAGAAGCCACACTGTATGAGAACTGGGTTTAGGACAGGTCTTAGATGATAAGGTCTCAGTCTATGCAACCATATAGTGAAAAGCAGCAGGGAATACTGAGTGCAGAATACAGCTCTTTACCCCTAAATAGGTGACCCAAACCCAGTGCAAACAGCACCTCTACTACTACCATAACACAGATTTGCACATGGGATTTATTGCTAGCTTCTGCTTCCTGACAGGTCAGGGTCCACCATACGGATTCTGGGAGCCTTTCAGTAACTGCCTGAGTTTGGTTACCCCCATTCAAGAGGCTCTGCACATTTGCACTGCTGCTGCCCCGACACATTGTGCTGCACTGGTGAGGGCACCAACACCACAGCTTGTGTGATGGAACAGATGTTCTTTCAACCCCACCTTTGCACTCCTGTGCTACCCTCCTTGCACAGTCCCTCTGCAGGTCAGTGCTGGCAGGGATGTTGCCATGGGTCCCATCTTATGAAGGCCCCTGTGGGAGTCACTTCCTGATGAACCATTTGGATCTGTTTCTATAGGGTGCTTCCAACACAGTTCCCACATTTATCTTTTCCCTGTCTGGATGTAGCTGTGCTCTGTGGGGTTAGAAAACAATGGACAACTGCATCCTTCATGTGTTTTAATTTCAGAGTGCTCTCAATAACTCCAAGAGGCAAACTAAGGTCTGATGTCTGCTGGGGTGGCTCTGGGACAGCTCTGTGCCATTGCCAAACAGCCTAGGTGATGCAGGATGTGGTGAAAGTTACCAGATCAGCCCCAGAAAGGCTGCTGGTGCAAGGCAGCAATGAGACAAGGGAAACAGTCATTTCTGATGTGAATTTGTGCTCCTTCCTGGGCCTTCTGCTGATGGTATTTGTACTTCAACCAAACTACATCAGCCTGATGAGAGATTATCTCTACTGTGATGGTTGCTGAAGGAAATCAAGGTGCAGAGCTTTTCTGGAAAACACCTGGAGAAATGGACCGGATCAGCTCCATGGATCCACCTCCCTGTCCTCTAAGCCCTACTGGTTTCCTGGGGTGAAAAGAAGAACATTTTATGGCTTTCCATAAAGCCATAAATGAGTGTGGCAGGGCACACTGCTAGCAGAGAAGGCAACACTGGCTACTCTTCTTGGTGCCATTGAAACCTGCTTAAATCCCTTGGTAATGCTGGAGCTATGGATGTCACATAACGTGAAAGTTCAAAGGAGTCCAACAGGGCTGTTTGGTGTTTGGGCCCCTTTTTCAGGCTTTCAGGCCTCTTATAAAAATGCATGAGAAGGGAAACTATAGGAGCTCTCAGACTCCAAGGGATTGGAGTCTGAGACAGGCAAGAAGAGGTTTAATCTAATTGAAAACAGAGCCCCATTTGAGGTCTGCATATCATGAAGAACAACTTGTAGCTCATGGTGCTATGGTTGCACTCTCATGCCTCCAAGTGGGGCAGCTCTGTGACGTCTGCTCAGCGAAATCCCATCCCAGAGTCAGTCCACAGAACCAGCCAAGAATCTGGGAAAGTGCCCTATAGCAAGCAAGGACACCATGTCTGCTGCTAGGAGAAGTCTGGAAGATCACTCTTCCACACCCAGATGAGCTAGATCAGCATTCATACCAGCCAGCTCTGCTTGGAGGGGAAAGGAAAGAAAACAATTAGTGAGCAAATAAATTAAAAAAAAAAAAAAAGGAAAACAAAAACAAAACAAGAACATTTTGCCACAAGGATGATGAGGTGAAGACCTAATATTCCTGCAAAAGGACAGACCAGATATCCATGAAAAGCACAAAAATGGTTTCAGATATAAGCACTTGCAGCTGAGGAGAGATTGGGATTGTGAATACATTTATTTTGCTTTTGTCCATGCTGGGATTGTGTTCAAATAGGTACTCAATATCCATTTTTTTTTTCATTTTTTTTTTTTTTTCTGTCATCCACCAACCTTCTTCCCTCAGTTCACTGGAGTCATCCCACATAATGTGGGTGGTAGGACTGCTGACTCTTACCTGGGCAACAGATGCCTCTTGAAGACTCATGCTGTTGCAATGATGGGTAGGAAAGAAACAGACATCTTTGACAGCATTTTGTCTCCTGGTTTCTTTCATCATTTGCATTATTCCATGGAGTAACAAAAAATGGTGTTTTAAGTGGCACTGCTCCTTTATCATCCCAAATGTCATTTGCCAGAAAATTCAGAAAGCCGATGTAGAGCTTGAGTTTATTAAGAAACCTCACTTGAAGCCTGTTCCTCACTCATCTTACTCAAATAATTACTCCCATTCTCATCCTGCAGGTCAAGCCTGACTCAAAGAGCAGTGAGCAGGAGTGAACAGAACAGTAGGAGTGAACAGAACAGTGGCTGATGTCCCTTTGCAGCCCTGCCTGGATCTCCCCCATTTGCAAGGCAGTGCTGGGACCTGGACTGCCTGTCCTGGAGTCAGTGGAACAGGCTGTCTTGGTGACCAGCAGGTCTGACACATACCCCTGTTGGCTTTGCTGTCAGTGGGGTCTGGTGCTTACAGAACCTCGTGCATGAAGGAGCCCTGTTGCATGGTGCTCTCCTTAACAGTGCTCTCCAAGGTGGGGCTTAAGTCCTGTTCCAGACTCTTTTTCTGCAGGATTGATCTTCTTCCCATGATCCAAGAACCTTTAGGCTTTTACAACTTGCTAACAGCACTGGCAGCCTATTCCACTTTGGGGGATTGGATAAAACCACCCTTAGAGCAGGGGATAAATCAATAGGATGGGATAGGGCAAAGGTGGGAATAAAAGTAATTGGGCAATCATAAGGCTGATAGTGAGACGAGCAAATTTCCCAGAGGAGCTAGCCAAGAGTAATACATTTGTAGGCTTACAAAAGAACTCCTGTAAATCGAAATAACAGATGTGGTTGTGAATATAGCCTTTGTCAGCACAGTATAATTGGGATGTTCAGTGGCTTCATGAAAATGCGTTGACTGCTAATTGCTATAGCACCTGCATTCCTCAGCTAGCAGAAAGCTCCAGACCTTCAAGGAGATCATAAAAGAGCTGAAAGTTTCCTGGCTTGCAGAGAGCTGCATTTTTGTCATCTCCCCTGGCAAACTGCATAGTGACAGTTTGGACCAGCCCCAGCAAGTCCACTTGGCAACTGTTCCCTATTTTGCTGCAGGAAGCAAGCAGGAGATGACACAGGCTCCAGCAAAATGAACACAGAGGTTGATTTTTTCTTCTTCCTGTTGGTCAAGTTGGCAGTTCCTTGGGCAGGACTCTTAGAGTAGTGGAATGAAGTGAAATGATCTGACTCACCTTAGAGTCCTTGTGTCCATGGGCTCCTTCAGTCAGCAGGGACTGAAAACTCCCTTCCTGTATCACCTCCTTTTCTGCTGCAGTGCTTCCAAGCACCTCTTGCAATCACTCAGCATCACACAGGAGTGAATCGTAGAGAGCTCCTGGCATGTGAAAGTGTCCCAAGTGCCTTAAGTTTAATCAGGCCACAGTTCTTCTTACTCCTAAGCTCAGCAATACTCTGTAAGCGATGCTCCAAAACAACAGGTTTCACACTGAGTACCAAAAGGTCAAACTCATCGTGTGGCTCATGGTTCCAACCAAATACCAATTTACAGCTAGAAGACCCCATCAAGCTCATAATCCATCAGTTGTGCTCAGGGTGGCATGCTGCTAATATGAATGATACTTACATCCCCTCACACCGTGCCACCAACCCTGCTGTCATCTCGTGGCTGGGTGGGTGCACATCACAGGTCTTCCCATTTCCCAGACCTTGCTCCCCAGGGCCGTGGGGTTTGGTGACTTGTTCAAGAGGATGTCCTGAAACCCCAGCTCCTGAAGCACCAACTCAGTCTTTCCCATTTTCACGCACATGACAGATGGAACAATGTACTTTCTGGACTTTGATCTTTGTTTTCTCTCTGTGTTTCCTCCTAGATCTTCCCTTCTTTCCAGAAAATTGAAAGAAAACTTTCTCTTATGGCAAAGAACTTTTCAAGGAGATCTTTCACTTCCCAGTATCTGTGGATCTCTACTTCAGCCACATCTCTTTTTTTGCCTACACCTCTGGACTGTCCTCTTCTGCCCTTCACACTCGCTGTTTCTCCAGCCAACAGTGACACTCATTATTTCTGAATGCAAAAAATATGAAAGACAAAAAAGTTCTTTCAAGTTGCAGAGGCTGGGCTGTCTTGTCATTAATCTGTGGGGAAAACAAAGGAAAAAAAATAAAGAAGAAGCAATCACTAAAAGCATCTCCTCCCTGAGCAGTTTGAAAGGGATGGAGCTCCTCTGTGATGTTGGCAGTACCATGCAGCTCTGCAGGAGAAACACAGCGATCTGCAGTGGAGGTTTGTAGAGGTGCAAGCAGCAAAGAAAAAATGATCTTGCTTTAATGAATTATCTTAAAATTCACCTGTTGTAATCTCCTCTAATGAGTTACTTCTCCTTCATGGAGTTAGGGTTGCAGACAGTGTTTCAGCTCTTGCTTCATCCTGTAAGCAAAGTAAAATATATGAGCTTATAAATATGTACAATTGGGTTTCCTTATGAAAGCAGATGCTCCATCTTTCTAGAGCTGCCCCTGCAAGGAATACCAATCCCACCGGCACGCTGCAGTGCCCATTAGGAGATCCCATTAGGAATCAGACCCCAGAGCTCTGCCCACACCCTTCACCCTGTCACACTGCTGCTTGCTCAAGACCATCGATGGCGATGTGGCAGGGATGCGGCAGAGGATGCTGCTGAAGATGTGATTGTGAAGCACCGCGGTGGGGGTGCCAGCACATGCTACCCTGCTTTGGGACAGGATAAAATGTGCATGCCAGCTGACTGCTTCTGCTGCCACATGCCCCTGAGCTGATATTGGCGTGACTGCCTAGGAAAGGGATTGCATTAGCACCACCCCTGTGGCCTAGGCCAGCTGGGCTGCCTGTCTCAAAGGCTCTTCCTCATAGAAATGCGCCTTTAGAGTTAACACTTGGGCCAACTGTTAGCAGGGCTACATCTTCCTTTCAGCCTTGAAACCATACAAATATTTATGGTCCTGAATGATCCTGAATTCAGCATCACATGCATGTCCAGCTGGGAGAGATTTACTGGGTCTTTAAGGCTCTCCATAAGCTTTTTCTGTTATAACTGCTTTCACAATCCAAAGTATTTGCCAAGCATACTGTGCATAACCTTCTCCCCACACTCCCGCATAGACTGGCATTTCACTCCAAGCTATGCTAACCCATAGCTCTTCCTGCAGTCATCAAGTTTCAGTTGTATTTTATTTATCATAGGTTTACACTTCAAAATTTAACCTTTTAGTATCTTGTAAGTTGATCTCTTGAGAAAGCAGTGCTTCTTCCTTACCACATAGACATGGTTGCCTACAGGCTATACAGAAATAGCCTTCCAAATCTTTAGCTTTTTCCACTTCTATCAGCTTTGATTTCTTGTAATCCCCTGTGTCTGGCCACTAAGACATACCTGGTGGGTTCTTGGTTTTGTTCTAATTCTCTGAGTGAAGAAAGCATACCTGAGAACACTAGCACTCTAAGCAGCAACAGGGAAATACCTGTGAACTGTCCCAGTGCAATCAGGAACTGTTCTGGAAACATGATATGACAGATTGCCCAACTGAAGTGCCTCTACATCAATGCACACAGCTTGGGAAACAAGCAAGAGGAGAAATTTGGTGGTGAAGCACTGGAACAGGTTGCCCAGAGGTTGTGGATGCCCCATCCCTGAAGGTATTCAAGGCCAGGTTAGATGAGGCCTGGGGCAACCTGATCTAGTGGGTGGTGGCCCTGAACATGACAGGCGAGCTGGAGCTGGATGACCTTTGAAGTCCCTTCCAACCCAAGTCATTCTATTCTATGATAAATAATGGCAGTCTGGAGGCCATCGATTAGCCCTTTAGCTTGTCATTCACCTGGGTGTCCCCAGCTCTTCACGGACACTTGACATAGGCATCTGCCCACCTTTGTACCTGCTGCTCTGCTGGTGCTGCTGCTCTTGTAGAGATGAATCTTTCTCCACCCAGGAGCTGTGCATCTCCAGTATTGCTGCTTTTCTTGGAAGTGGCTTCATCTCCACCTCCAGAAGGTACTTTCTCTACAGTGAAAGAGAGGATTTTGCCCAAGATTGCCCAAAGGCTCAACTTGTAATGAACAGACAGACAAATCTCCAGAGTCACCACAGAGAGCTGAGACCAGGGTGTGGAGCACCCAAGGAACAGCAAAAGCTTCATGTGATGCTCAGCCAGCACCCAGGATGGAGAACAGCAATGGGCCACTCAGTCCTCTGAGCCTTCATGGCAGGTCACCAGGTTCTCTGTATAGAGGGAATGGGGACAAGGGGCTTCTTTCAGGGGTTCTGTAGCCCCAGGAGCATGGCCAGTTTGTTGGCACCCTTATATTTGTGCTTGCCATCCTTGGTTCAGGACTCAGAGGGGCTAATGCCCCACTTCAGTCCAGGAAGACACTTTGAGCATGCTTTTCCAGTTGATTTAATTCCTTTGACACTATCATGTCTCCATGGCACCTGCATCATTTGTAAAACTCCTCCCTGCCTGCCAGGGGACAAAAGTTATTACTGAGGGTCTGGAGGGTTATGCCACCCTCCCACTCAGCCCCCGCGAAATAATTGAGGAGCCCTTGATGTTCAGCTCTGTGTTTTCCTCTTGAATGACACTCCAATGTCAAGGCAGGGCTTACGGGCTTACAAGAAACAGCTTTTGTCTGATCTCGCTGCTCCCTAGCCCTTTGCAAATCTTTCTGGAGGTTCCTGCAGGTACTGTTTTGCTTCTTAAACATTTTAAACCAGAATGATGTTTAGCAAAACTAAGGCTTAAGCAGTCTCCCTGCATCTCTCTGTCTCAGTTGGGCTGCTCGATGGGCTTCAGCGCACTGAAAGCTGTTAACAGCAACCCGTCTTGGAGAGCCTGGGTCTACATCCAGACTACGAAACTCAGCAAAGTCAGGGCATGGCAGCCCACAGTGTCTCATCAGGAGCATGTTTCATGGCACAGTTTTGAGCTGTACTAACCAGGAGTGCCTCAGGGGTTAGCGTGGACCAGGGACCATTTCCATGGAGTTTTGGGGAAACAGCTACCTTTTTGCAGAGTTTGGCTGTATGGCTGTACTAGCTATCTTGCACCAAAGTCAGGACTGGAAAGAATCCTTGGGGTGTTTAGTCTCTAAAACACTCAGAACATGGTTACCTCTGAGAGTAGCAGTTCTGAAAGGTTAAAGAGTTAATCATTAGTTGTCCTCCCACTATTATGGGGGAGGTATATAGGGACCCAAGAAATCCACCACTAAATCCACAGGGAGATCTGATACTGCAGCATCAGATCTTCCAAATTCCTAACCCAATTACATACCAAAAAAAACCCACCCAAGATCTCAACGATATAATGCAGAACAAAGCCAACAGGGTTATTTCATAGCTCCACGTAATATGTCCCTTGTATTTTGACTGCTGTCAGCATGGTCTGTATACAAGTTTAATTAAATTAACTCTTATTTTTATTTTTTATTTTTTTGAACAAACTGTAGAGTACTGTTTCTCCATTTTTAGCACTTGTTTTATTAAAAATGAGTCTATATATTAATATCTGTACATACAACTTACATTTATATACACATATATAAATATATATACTAGACTCCCCCACCACCACAGGCACACTTTCATTAAAATGGGTCTTCATATGTCAACCACTATTTACATTATTTGGGTGACATGAGAGTTTTCCATACAAATTTTGTTACAGCTGGGCAGCTCAAGAAAATTTCCACAAAAAAAAAAAAAGGCGAAAAGACACACAAAAAAATGGGCATTGTTGGTTGTTAGCAGGAAAGGGTCATACACAGACGACGGACCTCTGGAAGGCTGGGCAGATGAGCAATGGGCAGCAAGGTGTTTGTTGCAGGGTATGTGAACATGCCCCGCACTGCAGAGCAAGCCCAAAGCAGGGAGGGGATTCCCCCCGGATTCATTTAGGCTTGGCTGCCAGGATTGGTTTCTGAAATGCAGTTGGGCACATCAGGATGCAAATAAGCACCCAGTAGGATTTCTAAAAGCACATAATCCCTAGTAATTTTGTGGGAGGAAGGCACTTGAATACAGATAAGAATCTAGCTTTAGGTGCCTAGCCATTTACAGAATAAATCCCAATAGATGCCTATCTACTCTGTTAGATACCTACACATATTTTTCTTCCCTGGAACCAGTTCAAACAGGAGCCTCTGCTAGTCCACAGAGATGCAGTTTCAGTTTCTCAATGCCTCCTGGCAGGCAGCCGCACCAGGAGGGAAATCTTGAAGTTTCTGTAAAGCAGCACCTCCTGTGATGGCTGTGAAGAGTCTGTCTCTGCTGAAGGCGTAGTAACAGACTGGTACGGCACCAGCTGAATGCTCTGGCATTGTAACAGTCAAATTATATGCAAAATGCATGCATAGTCATTACTCATTAATTAATTTAAATAATTGACTACTTCAGAAGTATGTATGATCTGTCTCTTCTGCAGCTGCTTCATTTGGCTGATCTATTGTTCTGTGGACATATATTAGAAATGTTTGTGAAAAGCACAAAATATTTAGTTTGTGAGTACTGCGTAAGTAAATATTGCTTTTATCCAAGTACTCCAGAAGCAATTAATTAACACCATATCCTCAAAGAAGAGAGCCTTTCATAAATCAATGTCAGTAAAACAACTTGGCCTGGTTGTTGGGGAAAAAAAAAAAAAAAAAAAAAAAAAGTTCTATTTGCACAACCATGGAAAAGTCTAAAGCAAGAACAGCCCAGCTGGGTGAGAAGCCTCCCACCTAACAAAGCCAGGCAGGGCTCATGAGAAGGGAGCAGTGCCTATGGCCTTGATGGCTCATGCCCCATGCTGGCAATGCCCTAAGGGATGTGTGACACTGTGGCACTGACATCTATGATAGGATCCAGGGCTATGCCATGCCAAGCCCCATCAGGAGAGCATGGCCACCTCCGCTGGACACAGCACTTGGAGCCAGCCCCTTTTGTGATGCACAAACTTCAGAAGACTTCCCACTTTTCCAGGAGAACCTCTCCTTTTTTTCTCCATCTGGGCCTTTGCAGATGTTTTACTGTTGCCCACCATCAAGGAGACTTCAACATCCTTGTTTTCTCCCTGAATTAACCAGAAATGGTGTTAACCTGATTATTGACAGAAGTCTTTTCTGGGCTGGTAGCACCTGGACAGCGGAGATGGGCCCTTGACCAGCATGGAGGTCTTTCCTGACTCTAAGTTAGATCTAAACTTGGTGTCACAAACTTCCTTCTCCCCCCCCCCCCTTTTTTTTTTCTTTTTTTTTTTTTCTTTTTTTTCTTTTTTTTTCCCTTAGTGGCCAGATGAGGACTTCTGGATGTCAGTAATTTCTCTTTTAAAGCTGACTCTTCTCCTGACCCACACTATGCTCTCACCCAGGCCACTGTGAATGTCTTCTCCACTGTGGGTGCCTTGCTTTCAGCAAGGGTACAGCAGAGGCTGGACCATGCCAGAAGATTTTCAGAAGAATGACACTGATTTGGAGGAAGGCTAAATGATTATAATTAAGATTATCATGTTTTGTTTTTGTTTTTCTCACTTCCCTGTTATCATCCCAACTATAATGTGATTCTGTGATTTTCATCCTAGCTTTGCAGATGGAGGCAAGTGTTTAGTCTTTGTTACTTGGTAATACCAAAGCCCTTCTTTGGGGAATCTATCTATTGTAAACAGAATAATCCTTAGCACAACCCTTCCAAACATCACAGGGAGAGACACTGAGCAAGGACATGATCACAGATCTAGTGAAGTTACTAGTGGGAAGAAATTACCAACTGTGGTCACCGAAACAAGAAAGGAAGAATATCTTTTCCAAGCGAATAACAACCTGCAAAGGAGGATACTGCAGTCTCTGAGGAGACTCAATGTGTATTTTAAAATCAGATTTGGGAATCCAGCCATCTGTCCAAATATTGAAATTCATCAGCCATTTCAAGTGGGAGTTCGTCAAGCAAAAACATCCGAGGGAGCTCCCACGCCTGCTGTGTTACTGGGCTTGGGCCACAGCCAAACACCATTGACACAGTTTTCTTGCTCTTGCATCTTAACTTTTTTTTTTTTTTTTTTTTTTTTTTTTTCTTGGCTGCAAATCATCTCTGAGTGTGTGCAAAATCTATCTGCCAGTTTGGCAAAGTCACGTGTCATGTGAAAGTACTACAGGTGCTAGTAGGATTTTTCATGTGTGGATGGAGACAGGAGAAGGTTTCCTGGCCACATGGAGACTCATTGCTCCCTTACACATCCCTCGAAGAAGGGCCCCAGCAATGGCCTCCCCTGCACCACTCTGCTGTGTTTCCTTTCAGACCTTCATTAGCAAGGCTTTTTTTTTTTTTTTTTGTCCTCTTTCTGCAAATATTGTGGTTATTTCAAGGTAAGGAGAATAATTAAACAAGGCTAAGGAGAAAAGCTGGCACAGACACCTCTGAGAGAGGGCTCAGCAGTGGACAAAGTGGTTGCAGTTGCTGCACCAGCGTTTAGAAAGCACAGTCCTGCTCTGGAAAGGACATTTGCCTCCCATCTGGATCCATGCTTTCAAAGAGGGCTACTGTTTGTTCTATTTGCCACAAGCTTGGAGCCAGAAACTGGGCAATTTTTACAGAGCAGCCCAGATCTGCAGTCTTCAGGCATTGCAGGAGACAGAAGAGCCAAGCCAGAAGCAGCATGGGTGGAGCTGCTCATAATATTGCCACAGCCATGAAGGGACTAAGGAGCAGCTAGGAGGTGCAGGGAGGAGTGCTGCTGTCCCCAGCAGAAGGCAAAGGATGAACAAGGTCAAGGCCTGCAGGACACAGATGCAACATGAAAACTTCTGTGAGTGATGGGATTCCCACCTGGTCTAGAGCCTGCCTTCAAAGCAACTCAGTCTACCCTGGGAATGAGAGCGCCCTGGCTCCCTTCATACGGCTGTGCTCCAGGTCCTTGACTTGCCAGAAGGCATGGAGAGCTGCATCTGCCTTGTACTCCCCAGGCATGGCTGCTGTGCCGTGACACAGCCCAGAGAAGGTGGGCAATCTCATGATGATTTGACTCATGACTTTTGATCTCCTGCACGGTGATTTCAGGAGATGTTTTTGGTCAAAGCCACACTTTGGATGGTTTTGTAGGATATCCTGAATAACTACGGTTGAGAAAATCAAGCCTGGGACCTAAATGTTCCTGTACTTTGAGTAAAAAACTGGTTCTGTGTCATCTATCCCATCCCAAAGTGTCCCATCATCTGCTAGGCTTTCATGATAGTTCTGTTCCAAATCCCTGGGCAGATTCAAGGTCAGAAGTGAAGCAGCACATGGCAGACCTGGGAAGTCTTCTTTGCAGAGAGCTCTGGTAAAGGTGTACAAGAGTTTCTGAAGGCAAATGAGGCAGGGGGTGAAATCTGTATCTCATGCAGTTGGTAGGAATGTACATTGTTTCTCTGAACAAATAGCTGCCACATCAGGAGGCTACCACCTGAGGCTTTCCAAGTATTACTTCCAAGAGAGATTGCTCTGCAGCTGGGATTAATTCCAGCAGTTCACCTTGCATGGACAAACCCAGTCTCTCCAAGAGAACCATGTCCTCTAGTTGTAAGTCAGGGGTGTCCTGATGTGTTGAAACACCGTGCCCCTCTAAACCTCCCAGCAGCACAGCTGTAACTGGTCTGGAGACAAGTGGATCCCCTAGAATATCTTCTCTCCATGGTGGGCCCAGGGTAAAGCCATGTAACGTGGTCCTCTGGTGGGTCACTGAAAGCCGACCTGCTCTGCTGGGTGCAGGAGGTCACAGAGGTGAAGAATGACCGTGGTGCCCCACCATCCACCACAAGGTGCAAAGCAGAGACAGTACCAAGGGTGGGAGAAGGCTGCTCAGTGAGGGAGCTGCCAGCTGCACTGCGCCCTGTGTGGAAACCCAAACACTAGTCCTTGTGTGCAGGCTCTCTTTGAAAAGTCAGAATAGGTTCCTGAGGAACTATTGGCTTCCTAGAGGCTGTCCCCATCCTGTACATGGACAAGGTTCACTGAAATATATTCCCAAATTGCAATGAAGATTGAATTATTTTGCTTTTCCACATGTCCCTGCCCAACAGTACTCACTTGTCTTTCCTGCATCCTCTCAACTTGGCTTTTGTTCATGAACTCAAAGTTAAAAAGTTAAAAGCTTTTTTTTTTTTTTCTTTTACTCTGGGGATTTGGGAAGTTTATAACACATTAAATCTCTCTGTAATCTCATAAATATAAATGACAATATTGTAAAGAATAAAAAAGGTGCAGAGAAATCAGAATAATTAAATCTGGGACTTCTAATACCTAATGAGTCCCTTTGTCTCAGGCTGTGATTAGGAAGCCATCACTTGCTGCATTTTCTCTGATGGAGAACTGCAGATGAGAAAACTGATATGCCCTCAATGCTAGATTTGTGCAGCACCAAACAGCAGATGAACTGCATATACTGAAGGCTTGGGTAAGGTCTGACTAGGGCATGCTGGAAGATTAGCAGATGAGCTTCCAGTTTCACAGCTATGGGGAACATCTGGCAACAGATAAGCAACAGCAGGATCTAGAAAATTATTTCATCCACTGATTTAATCAGCATTTGGAAAGCCTCTGTGCACCAATATTTCTCCCCTGTGTCTTGTCTCTTTTTAATATAGAAAATCTTCAGTGAAGCACAGACTTGAAACAGGTCACCCTGGGAGGAATAGTCAGTCCTCATAGGTGTTTGGGATCAGCTAGACAAAGCCACAGCTGATCTGATCAGATACTGGAGACTGCCCTGCCGGCGAGGCAGGGTGGACTGGAGACTTCCAGAGGTCCCTTTCCACCTGCACTTACACAAATACTTTATTTCCTTATCCTCACAGACTTCTAAAGGAGGAACTAAACCAGGTTGATGTATCTTGGCTGTAGCATTTCACCTTTGTGGTGATCTTGATCCTGTAAGGTGCTGTGTGCTTCCTCTGGTCTGAATCAGGCTTCTGTAGCATTCAAGAGGCATCCATAGCTTGACTCTGCCCTCTCTGCCCTCTGTTTCTTGTTCTAATACAGAGAAGTTGTCAGATTTTCTTTTTCAATTTGTCCTTCCTACTCTGGAAACTTGAAAAGAAATGGAACAAAAACCAGGCATGTCTCTGCTTTCAGCATAAGGCAGGATCAGAGCTTTCCATGGCAAACATGGAGAAACGTTTCTGAAGCAGAAAACAAACACGATAATTCCTCCATTCATAGTTCTCTTGACATGTCACAATTCTCTACCGGCATCTATTTAGAGGAACAAGGCTCCAGGTACAACCACTAGCCAGCTGAGGTGGAGGTAGGATCTCAGTCTGGCTCCAGCTGGAAATAGCAAAGGACCTGCCCCTGTCCTTGCCCCTGATCAAACTGAAGATGGAGTCACCTACTGCACGCAGCTGACCAGGTGAGAGCCTTTGCCCAGACACTGGTCAGTCCTCAGCAGCCTGAGCCTGCACCTCTCACATTCCCCCAAAGCAGGACAGCTGCTGTGCCTTCTGGGACTCCTTGGGGTACATCGTGAGATGACGTACCACCACGATGAAGGTACGTGGCCAGGGACAGGCCCTTCTCAGAATGTCCTTAGGCAGCAGTGTGCAGGGCAACAACATCAGCAGTGGTCACTCCAACCACGCACGTGGAGGTCCTTCACAGGCTCCAGGCAAGCAATGTTCTCTGAATTTCAGCAAGAGAGTGCATTTCTCTTTCTCCCATGTCCAGACTCTTTCAGCAGCCCTAGCTGGGGACGTGATGCACAGCCTGACTTGGAGAGCTGGGGCTTTGGTTTTACATCCCTTGAGGGTGGAGGAACCTCAGCACGTTTGCGTGGAGTGACCAAAGCCAAGACCTGAGTGCAGGTTGTTTTGGGATGGGCTTTCAGTAGCAGTATCCCAATGACATAATTTTAGTTAGATCAGACTTGTGTGTTTTGGTCTGAGCTGCTCTTTCTCAGCTTCCTTTAAAAAAGAAGGCAGCAGGAGAACAATTCAAATGAGGGGCTTTTAACTCTATTGTAGGTGCATAGGCAGTTGAATGAATCTCTGGTTCTGTATAAGTGGTATCTGTGTAACATGGGTTAACTGGAGCTCTCTAGATATTTTGCCAGAGAAACTGGTCTTCCTCTGTTGATTTTATGTACTTCTGGAAGCCAGATTCACCCGTACTTTGCCAGCAAGGGTAGAGAAAATAGATACAGGGTTAAGTATTAAGGGTAGAAGATCTATACTGCCCCAGATGAAGCACAAATACTTATTAAATGAAACCTTGACAATGAGCTGCATCTCATAAACAGAAGTATTTACTTCATGGGATAATTGCTTTATAGAATAAATTGCTAGGATATTTTTCCGTCCAATTACACCCCAAAACACTGTGGGATGCTTTGGGTAATCATGATCAAATACCACCAAGCTGTCTTATAACATTAAAGAAAATATTTGATTGCCAGAAATCCATTACTGAGTAGACATCTGTGCACCGAACTCATAAGAGTATTATTCATTTTTTTTGCAGACTGGTTCCCTGTAATATGCCTACTCATACTACTGTACAAACACAGGATTTGCATTGACTTACGAAGTCCTGCAGCTTTTGATACTGTACATTAATTAAAAATGTTTTGTTCACAAGAGAGGAAGGAGAAAGTTTCACAGGAATTTACAAAGAACTTTCTGCAATTTCAGGAAGAGATGCAGGGGCTCTGGCTTGGGGTAGGCTGGGACATTTTGGGGAGGCACTGGGAGCCCATGGCACCACTGCCTGTGATGAGCAGGTGAACACTGACACAACAGCTTGCATGGGGGTACTCAAAAATATCTCTCTGATAAGCAGTGCTACCTTTAGTAGGCTGATACTGTGCTCAAATACCATGCAAAGCTACTTAAGCAGTCTAGCTTTGACCACAAAAAAATATGTGTCTGTTGCTCACTGACATGCCAGATATGTGATGCTCCCTTGCTTCTGGGAGAGGTCCCAATTTATTCTCTGTTTCCCTTGGAAAGGACAGGTCTCCCTACAGCCTCTTAAAGGATTATGGTAAAAAATAATCTGTCCTTTGTGATGGTTATGAATAGTCAAATGTAATATCAAGGACTCAGAACCAGCATTGTTAATCTAACACCATCTCTAACTGAAAGCATCTGAGCAGACGCTCAGATGAGTTTCTGGAGAAAAAAATAGTTTCCCCTTTTAAGTACTCTGGCTGGAGATGCAAGTCTGTATGAGCCTCAAAGGCAACCTGTTGCTCACAGTACAATCTCTTTGAAGCTGTATGTGGCACTGAAGGGCATTAAGGGGTCTTACCTGGAAAGACAGGGATAACCTAGAACAGATAGACACTGATGAGTCCATGGAGACAGCTCCCCAGCAGAAGACAGCTCCAGCAATACCTGGCTATGGGAACATGTAGCCAGAGGAAGTTCATTCTACGTGAACAGCAGGGTCAGGGGAAGAACTGCAGCAATGTTCAAAAGAAATGCAGATTCCTAGCTATTTTTCATTCTGATTAACTCACTCATTCTGAGCAGTCCTTCTTTTTGTATGAATGATGTGTCTGCAATCAGCAGGACTTGGGAGGCTGCTGCCAAAAGGACAGTTCATCTGCTCCAAAACACAGAGATTAGCTCTTTCTGGAAGAGCATCTACAATCCCTGTGGTTGTACCTATAAAGAATCCAAGCCTCTGAAACTTAATTTTACACCAAAAAGAAGAAACAAAAGAAAAAAGAAAAAAGGGAGATGGGAGGGAGGGGGACAAGGTTTGTTTAAAAATGCCAGCATGTCAAAACCTAAGACGTCAACACAACCAAGAATAAACATGGAGCTGCTGACCCAAGTCAGGTCCCAAGCGCCCCTCTCCCTTTCTAGCTATGTTAAACCAAAATGTCGTGCTTGATCTTTCCCTCTGCCCTCTGTGGAGAGACTGAGAGGACGCCCTGGAGTCACAAGCTGAACCACATGAGCAGAGGAAAAGGAAGAGGCTGCTGTTCGTATAGTTGTCCCACAGGAGTCTATACGGTGATTAACAAATATTCATTTCATGATAGGTGCTTATGCAAATAGCCCTGACTCTGCAGAGTTTAATTTATCCTTGGAAATAGAGTTCTTGTTACTCATTCCACACTATTTTCCCTTTAAAAGAGATTCCCTCGTCTGGTACATCACATGCCTAGTCTCTCCCCAGGAATTACCAGCAGAGAAAAGCCCATCACACCCACCTGCCCTGTGAGTGACGATCACTTCCTCACTGTTCACCCCACTGCTTTTTTTAATTCTCTTGCTTCAGTCTGAACAGATCCAGAGAGTATGTGTGGTTTAGAAACCTAAATGATCCTGGTAGTAACTTTGGTTGTCCTGGTGCTGCTCAGTGACATTCCTGCACACCTCTGCCCTCCACCCTCATCTGCTCTCCCCTTTATTGCAGCAAAACTGAGCTCCCAGCAAGAAGCTATAGGGACACTCCCAGTCTCTCTCTGTCCTCTGTTGTGGCACTGAACACAGAGGGTCAGATGCACACTGAAGGCGGTGGGTGGGATGCACACTGACCCCCTCAGAGAGGGACCTTTGCTCCCAGACCTTCTCTCTGCGAATATCCTGGAGTCCAGGACAAGCAGCTTCTCCAGCTCCTGCTCCGGCAATGTCTCAGGAAGACAGCTGGGCTGGGAGGAGGCACACCTCAGGTTATCGAGGGCTTTGCTTGTTGAGTAGCAAAGATTCTGCATTCACCCCAGAGAGCAGAGAACACAGCTCCAAGAGCAGCATCGCCACCCACTCCTGCACGCAGCCCCTGTGCCGGAGCCTCCCCCTGCCTCCCCCTGCAGCTTCGTGGGGAGGTGACGAGCAGCACTCACCACTGCGGGGTGGGGGACAGGCACTGTGAAGGTCGGCTCAGCACCCAGAAGGCACAGCCCAAGCCACTAAATGATGAAGGACTCCACATAAGGCAGGGACAGCTCTGAAAACCCTCTTGGGCTTTGCATTGACAGCGTGCTTTAGGAAACCCCAAGCACCTCGCTGCTTGCTTCTGGCTGTAGCGAGCAGGATGTCAATTGAACTTGGCAGCACAAATATTAAACAGGGTGGGGGTGGGGGTTAGGTGCTCACTGGCCCTGAACAGATCCAGTGAACAAATATGTTAATTTAAAAAATAATGCCAGCATTGTGCGGTAAAGATTTGTGGAGCTCATTAATGTTTGAAAACAGCTTTGACGTCTGCGCATTCTGTTCAGCCGATACTTTGCCGTTCAGTGCCTGGGAAAGAAAATGTAGCAAGTGAAAGGCTTTCAGATGTTCCCAGAGAGCCCGTGCTCGGGAGCAGGATCGCCCCTGCCTCATTGCGAAAACCCTGGGACTTCCTCCCACGGCTTTGACAAATGCCTCTAATACAGTCGTTAACAGCAGGTCCTTGCAAAGTACTGTGAAATTGTATTTGATGTTACTGAGCAGCCCAAAGAGCAATTACCTTCAACATAATGTGTCTGACTCAGATTTTGTGATGAAAATATAGTTTTAGTGACAGAAATATTCCCTTAATTACTCCCTGTGCACATAGGTGTTGCCATTCATATTTGTCCAAGTCCACATCACTGGCAATTAGCATCTACCGCCAGAGTTACCAACAATAGTTATTTTATGATCACAAAAGGGATGGATTTTCTTCCTCTTCACAAATGACTGTGGTTCACACAGAGTGTTCCACTTCTTGCTGATAGCCACAGGGAGGCCGAATTCTTGTAAATAAGTGAGTAGGTCATGTCAAGAGTATGAGCTGTTGTCTGTGTGGAGGAGAGCTTATTACAGGTTTATATTTACCCATCTAAAAGCAGATCCTCATTAGGCTACAGACAACACAACATCCTGCCATCAGCTGTTCGGTACAATCTGTGCAGTTTAATTAGACAACTCCTGCAGAGGAAACCAAAAATGCCAAGAGGAAATGCCCAAGTCAAGAGATCTCAGTTTGTGACCCAGCTGGAAATCCTGCCATAAAGAGATCTGTAGGAATTTGTCAGGAATGAGCCATTTCAGGGAAGCAGGTGATTTTGCCACAGTTCCAGCCAGCTAGGAGCGTGTCCCACAGCCGTGCTCGGTGGTGCTGTCCTGCAGGTGGCCAGCCCTGAGGCCCAACAGACCTGGAGCTTCCAACCACCATGCTGCATGTCTGCCAGCCTGGGCTCTGGTTTGCTATGCCCACAGCTTAGAAATGTGAAATGATGAGAGTGACGCTTGCAGTATCCCTTGTGAGACAGTACTGAATGGGTTTTCCAGGGACTGAGCTTGAGGCACTGAGTTCTCATGCTCC
This sequence comes from Stictonetta naevosa, assembly GCA_011074415.1. NCBI lineage: Eukaryota > Metazoa > Chordata > Aves > Anseriformes > Anatidae > Stictonetta > Stictonetta naevosa. The sequence goes on along the minus strand of CM021714.1, from coordinate 1,520,998 downwards.
AGCCTCTTGCTCCACAAATGCAGCAGCACCGGCCAGGCACTGTCCCCACATGGGGAGGACACAGCTAACAGGAGAGGAACACATACAACTTTTAATCTGTGTGTGGTTTGGGGATGCTTTATTTTTATGGGAGAAAAGACCACACTGTCCTTTCATAGCACACACCACTCCGAAGTATTTCAGTCACAACTCATTGCACTTTGTGGCTTTCAGTCAATATGAAACATATTCACGCTCCAAAGACAGAAGATACTGTATTACTTTGTCATCATGACCAGATATTCCAAATCTGACCTGGGATTGTTTTACTGTTTTGGCTAAGTAACTTCCGGGAGCTGTAGTTTGAACACGTGAGGCACAGACCTTGCTATGGGGTCAGATCCATCACTGGGTGGATCACAGTGCTCCAACAGTGTTGTGATTCCCGTGATGTTCAGAGTCTCTGCTTCGGTGCAAAGTGGGTTACACCACAGCAAATGCAGTGATAAAACTGCCAGCCTCAGAGGAGAGTTTCAGAGCCACTAGTAATAGCATTCCTTTATTTATTTGTCATTCCAGGAAAGCACTGCTTGACTCTACACTGAGGTGTACCAAAGACCTCCCCCCAAAAAGGAAATATTTTGAGTTGAGTTGAAATTACAGGGAAAAAAATAATAGTAATAAGAATAAAAAAGCTTCATTATTTGCTTTTAAAAAGAGAAAATCAAAACACTCTTCAGCCTTCTGAAAAAAAAAAAAAAATCCTTCCAGATGCATTGTAGGAATTGGAGACCAATCTCCCCAGAGTCCCTTGCCAGGGACAACACCAGGCCACTTTCATGTATGATGGATCTTAATGATGGGATTTTGTGTGTTACTGGATGGCACAGAAATGATGCAGGGATGAGAAAGTGCCAAGCACCAGAATAGAAGACAGAGAAAACTTGTTACTGCTTGTGGAAGCGAGCATGGGGTGCAGCTGAGTGATACCCCTAATTTGCCATAACCTTATTTACAGGATTTCATCATCGGGAGCTGTCACACTTCCCCACACCATTTCAAGTGAAGCTCACTTTTATGGAATATTATTGATAGAGGAGAGGGTAGCCCTCCTGTGTATCTTCACTCCTGTCACTGTGTGAAGGAAAATCTCACAGTGCAAGAGGAAAGCAGAGTGAATGGTGTGTGAGAAAAAGTATTTCCACACAAGAGAGATTTCCCTGTAAATAGGATCTTGCTAAGCAACATAGGTTCTGCAGAACATGTCAGCTTGTGCACTGGGAGGTGCCAATATCTTCTTGTACAGCACGGAGAACTTTTGGCTGAAGAGGGAGCAAGAGAATTTGGCAAAGGCTGGTCTGTGTTGGCTGCGAGACCCCTATAGAGTGGGATCTGACAGACCTGAAGTCACAACACAGCAGAGGGCTATCAGAAGGACTGTAGGTAACCTATGCAGCAGAGCTGTGCTATGGGACACCCTCATCCTGCATCCAGCAATACAAAATGAATGAAACAAAACCAAACCCCTGGCCAAAACCCACTGTCCAGAGAGGCTTTTTTGTTGTTTTGTTTTGTTTTGTTTTGTTTGTCTCAGGGTTTTGAGCCACATTCTGTTGCATTTCAGGTGTATTTTATTTCCCGCAGGTGATGGCCACCGTCTTCGAGCTCTGGTGATGCTGCTCTTCTGACAAGTGCAGCTCTCACTGCATTGCTCTGTTCTTCGGTGTCCAAGCCTACAGACAGACAGCAAGGAGACCGGTATCCCTGCAGAGCATCATCCCATCCTATCCCAGAGGCAATTTTCTGACCCTGATGATGACTCATTTAGTCTGTGGATTTAGCTTGAATTTTGGGGCCAAAACTGTGCATAAAGACGAGTGAGTGAAAACATCAGTAGCACTGGGGGAGCTGGATTTGTCCTTGCTGCTTTCTGTCAGTACTGAGCTCCTCAGAGAAACCTTCTGTTTCTGTGATCACATCCAGAAATTATTTATCCCAAGCCAAGACAGGCAACTAAGGCTGGATGAAGGGTTCTTCCTATTGTTGAGAGAACTAACTTACTTTAGGACTTCCTAAAATAATTCACCTCCTTTTTAGGTACCTATGTTTAGTAAGAAATGGTTAAAAACAACAGTACTTTAGCCCAGAGAAGCTCGTCTGTTTGCCTTTGTGTGCTACTCAGGATGAGGAGAAAAATGATCCCTAACTGACGAGCTTTGGAGCAGCAGCAGTGTGATGTCGGTGGGAGGCAGAGCTGGTCCATGAACCATGGTGGAGCAGGGTTCACGGCCTGTGCACAGTGCACATGGTGGGACACAGCCACGGTGGCTACATGAGGATCCTGCCCCGCCACTCTGCTGACAGCCTCATTGAACATTTCCACTTCCAGCTTCAGTGAGTCTTTGGTGAAATTGTTTCGGTATTGTCTCCTGACAGCTGGTTTCATGTCGTGCTGTTGGCTGCCATTCACTGCAACCAAAATCGCTCTGTTGCAGTGCTCCTGTGGGTAGCGCTGGGTGAGCACTGCCGGAGGTGGTGAGACCAGAGACCACTCCCAGCACCTAGCACCAGACTTTACAGAGCAGGTCTTCAGCTGGGCAGATATCCTGGAGACCCTCTGTGGGCACTGGAGAGAAACAGCCTCCTGGGGAGCAATTCATCTGCCTCAAAGGAATCACACCCTAGGAGGTTTATTTGTCTCTGCTGACAATAAAGGCTGGTTCAGGAGGGTTTAATGCTGAATTTTACTTCTAGTTGCAAGCAATATTCATTCTCAGACTGACTCGTTTCCTGTTGCCAGGCTTTTTGGTGCAGATTCTGTGTCATTGTTCAAAAAGGAGGAGAATCTGGTGTTGCTCACTGCCCAGCGCTGAGTGGCTTTATCTGTGCAAGGTGCGGGTGCTGAGGTCTCTTTGAACAGATTTGCACACAGGCTGTGTGGCCTTTACTATAGTCCAAATATAGTAAATATAAATAGTCCAAATAGTCCAAATCACATGTGTAATGAATCACAGAATCACAGAATCACAGAATTTCTAGGTTGGAAGAGACCTCAAGATCATTGAGTCCAACCTCTGACCTAACACTAACAGTCCCCACTAAACCATATCCCTAAGCTCTACATCTAAACGTCTTTTAAAGACCTCCAGGGATGGTGACTACACCACTTCCCTGGGCAGCCCGTTCCAATGTCTAACAACCCTTTAAGTAAAGAAGTTCTTCCTAAGATCCAACCTAAAACTCCCCTGGCGCAACTTAAGCCCATTCCCCCTCGTCCTGTCACCAGGCACGTGGGAGAACAGACCAACCCCCACCTCGCTACAGCCTCCTTTGAGGTACCTGCAGAGAGCGATAAGGTTGCCCCTGAGCCTCCTTTTCTCCAGGCTGAACAATCCCAGCTCCATCAGCCGCTCCTCGTAGGACTTGTTCTCCAGGCCCCTCACCAGCTTCGTCGCCCTTCTCTGGACTCGCTCAAGCACCTCCATGTCCTTCTTGTAGCGAGGGGCCCAAAACTGAACACAGTACTCGAGGTGCGGCCTCACCAGAGCCGAGTACAGGGGGACGATCACCTCCCTAGCCCTGCTGGTCACACTGTTTCTTATACAGGCCAGGATGCTGTTGGCCTCCTTGGCCACCTGAGCACACTGCTGGCTCATATTCAGCTGACTATCAACCATCACTCCCAGGTCCTTCTCTGCCTGGCAGCTCTCCAACCACTCATCTCCCAGCCTGTAGCTCTGCTTGGGGTTGTTGTGCCCCAGGTGCAGGACCCGGCACTTGGCCTTGTTGAACTTCATGCAGTTGACCTCAGCCCATCAGTGCAGCCTATCCAGATCCTCCTGCAGAGCCTTCCTACCCTCGAGCAGATCGACACACGCACCTAACTTGGTGTCATCTGCAAACTTACTGAGGGTGCACTCAATGCCCTCATCCAGATCATCGATGAAGATATTGAAGAGGACCGGCCCCAGCACCGAGCCCTGGGGAACGCCACTAGTGACCGGCCTCCAACTGGATTTGACTCCATTCACCACGACTCTTTGGGCCCGGCTATCCAGCCAGTTTCTAACCCAACGAAGCATACGCCAGTCCAAGCCAAGAGCAGCCAGTTTCTTGAGGAGAATGCTGAAAAAAAAAGCTCTGCTTGAATGAGAACATGAAAAAAAAAGTGGGGGGGGGGGGGGCGGGTTAACACTCATTTAAGATCGATTCCATCTAAGTCTATCAGCCAGACATGCCCACACTAAAAGTCCCAGCACTGCAGGCATTCCTGGATATTACCCAACCACCCAAATATCTACAATAAACAGTTCTCTGCAGTTCTCTGCTTTGTAGTGAATCAAGCTCCAAACTTTTATTTGCAAAACTGGTGGAAAAACAGGGTTGCTTTTTAAACACATTCCTCTTCCAGGAGGTGAAAGGTGTTCAGACTGCAGCTCTTCCATCTAAGTAGGTGCAGAAAAGACCCATGGTTCCTGCTTGGGTTTAGGTGCTGGAGAGAGAGGGGCACAGGACTGTGAAGGTCAGGTACACCAGCATGTGCAAGCTGTTTGCCAAAACAAGGGAAGTTTTGGAGGCAGGAACTGAAGGTACATTGCTCTTGGGCAGGCTGTGAGCTGCTCTGTGAATGTTAGCCTCTGGCCTGAGTAAGAGTAATAGTAACAATTAATGGAATGCTTGAATTATTGATAGCAGTAATTAATAATTGAATAACTAAATTCTACGCACTGCTATAGGGGCTCTTGTCACTGTAACTCAAAGTATTTTGTAAATGCTGGAAAATTAATGTCAGTACATTTTGTCAAAGGCAAAACCAAAATAAAACAGAATTTCCCCATACAAACACTGTGGATATTTTCCTGAGAGGGATCTGGCAGGAAAGCCCCTGGGGCATGGTGATGGTGCCACACTCTCAGGAATACCTTGCTCCTCAGGAGACTTCTACCAGCACAGGGCCTCCACGGACATGTTCAGGTTTGGTGCATGGCCAAAGGCAGGGTGGCAACAAGCAGTGGGGGATTTCTGGGCCTGTGATGCACAACCAGGGCTGGGCTGGGACCTCTGCTCCCATCTGCCATCTGCTCAGAGGCAGTGGAGATGACAGGACATACACTGGATCTCCTTTTCTCCTTTTCCTTATCTTCTGGTCTCATGAACCAGAAAATATCACCCTTAATTTCACCTTCCTCTAATTTCTTTGTTGGTCACATAATTTCTTTCCAAGACGCATGGTCCTCACATCAGGTGGAGAAGAGAAGGAGAATCTGCCCCACCAGGGTGGTTCTGGCTTCTAGTTTCTTTGCCTGTTCTTGGGGTAACACAGCTGGAGAACCAGTCCAGTGTGTCTGGAGGACATGAACGTCCTCAGACTTGCTCTTCACACACAGAGTATAAGATCGTCAGGTGCCTACTCCTGTTTCAGGAGCTTCCTACAAGTTAAGAATCACACAGTAAATCAGATTTAATGATGAAACTTTCAATTTAAATCACTTGGTCCAAATTTTAGCTCTCTCTCAGACCTCTGTTCTTCCTCCATCCCTGTTAGTGTCCTTTGGATTAAGGCAGAAGACAATCTCATAGGTAGTGCCTTTTTCATATTGTGCCAGTTATGCTCATTTTCACTTTCTCATTAGAAAAAGTCTCAGCTCCAAAGCATCTCAAAGTGTCTCTCTACCATCTGTAACTGCTCGCTGTTCCTCTCATTTGTGCAATGGTTCTCTCTCTCTTTCCATGCAAGGATTTGACTGCTTCTTTTGTGCTTTCCAAGAGCTAGGATGTAAATAAGGACATTTATTTTCTACCACAGACAAACTTCTGTTTTGAGTGGTAACATTCATAAGGACAGACAGTGGCTGTTAAAGCCATTTTATTTTCTTTATGAATATCAAAAGATTCCCATTCACCTTGAGTTTTGACACTCCTGATATACACTGCTCTTTAGAATTAAACTCGTGTTACCAACAAAGAAACAGAGGGCTAAAGGGGGGATTTCTAGATACTTATGGAAGTACACTTCACTTTTTCACTTCAAAATAAAGGACTTTTAGAAAATAATGCAAACAATTCTTTCTGTAGTACAGAGATTTGTATTGCCCTTGGTCAGTCTCTACTGGATCTCCCCCAGGCCTCAATAAGGATTTGCTCCATAACCTTCCCAAGGACCGAGGTGAGGCTGAATGACCTGGAGTTCCCTAGCTCCTTCCTGAAGATGGGTACAAGGTTTGCCTTTCCCCAGTTGTCATGAACCTCCTCCACTTGCAATGACCTTTCAAAAATGTTAGAGCCTCACAAGGACAAAACCCAGGCCCATCCAGATGCATCCTACCCAGTTCAAAGCACTTATGCCTGCCTTAAGTGCTCTCTAACTCCATATTCCCCAACGGGGGGTACTACTTCATTCGCAGAGACTCTGCTAGCAGCTGGGCTGTGCTGAGCAAGGGGTTTGTCAGGGACATTGAAACATGCCTAACAGCATGACTGGGATATGACTGCACCACTTGACCATCTCTCAAATGCTACAAACTATTTCTAACCATAAGAAGCCCTGCCCATGCATCACCTTTCAGAGCCAACTCAAACATGACCATTTTTTTCTGGAAGCCACCAAATATCACTAGACTTCCAGAAGCTGAGTCCTGCAGTGTCCAAATTAACAATGTAGTGGTTCAGCAAAGTACAGGGAAGACTGTGGGAGCAACCAGGTGAAGTCAACCACTGCAGCCCAGCTGAATAACACAGTGATGAGATTCCTCATACTGGCACTGACTTGTGCATGTACTGATGTTCACTTGAACCAGAGCATGGGTATGGGATGTCTTAAAATCAGTCTGCATCTAGGTTAAAGGCATGAAATGAGTTTGGGAAAGTCTGCAAATTTTACTTGATTAGTAAGAAAGAACAAAGTCTTTAGAAACATTCTTTGCACTGTCTCCACCTCTCTTCTAGCACCTCCGTTTTGACTCATTACAAAACCTGGAATTAATTGGTTGCCAGAATAACAGATATTTTGCCATCTGCTGATTAGCACTGCTGTGTCTTTTGGACAGCAGGCAGGGATACTGGTGGGCCTGAAGTGCTGCTTGGGCTGAAGGCTGCTTCAGGTTTAAATCAGAGTTATAACCCAGACTGTTTCTCTTTAGGTTGCAGTCTGGTGCCACCTTGAAATACACTTTCTTCAAAGTGCAGCACAACTTTGCACCTCTATCCATCAGTCTGGTGCTTTCAAGAAGTCTTCAGATCTGAGTGAGAAGAAAAAAACTGAGAAGGGTTGGTAGGAAGGGACTTCTCCATGAAACAGGACTACTGCAGGATCAGCTGGATACTTCTGCCTCTGGATCAGGTCCCCCTGGCTTTGTCTAACCAAGTCTTGAAAGCCTCCAGAGATGGATCCCACAGCCTCTTTGCATTACCACTTGCAGTGCTGCCTGACACTGCAGAGAAAATGATTTTCCTAACATCCAGTCTGAATCTCCTCAGCTGTAAGTGGCTTCAGCACCTTTTCCTGCTGTCCACCACTCTTAAGGAGGTTGATTTCATTGCAGAAAATTAGATTGCTCCTTCCAGCTGCAGAGACTGAAGACCCCATCTTCAGTATCATTACAATTAACAGCCTTTGGTGACGAGCCAAGTCCGCTCAAGGGCTCCAGCCTCAAAGCACAGACAATTCCCCTGCAGTGTCTCAGAGAGAACAGCTCTGTGCATACAAACCTGGCCAGGCCTCCAGTGCAGTAGTGAAGCGGATTGTTATTTAACTTCAGCTTAGGATCCCTCCAGACACACTTTTTTGGCACTGTATTGACTTGAAGCAAGGTGTCTTTTTTCACCAAATCAGTGTGTAAACCTCTAAAGTCTCTTCTGCATACATACATACAGACATCCCACTTGTCTGGTCTTGACACCCTCTGCATTATGAAGGCCATTTTAGTAACTGCACAAAAAGAAGCAGAGAGAGCTGTTCACAGTCATCTAGGGGATAAAAAGCAAAGCCAATAACTGAATCCCAGTCACACTGCTTGTCACCTTAGCCTTAACCTGCTAAAACCAAGGTGAGCTGGCCTTCTGCAGTTAAACTGATCCTTCAGACTCCCATGACAGCTTCCTGCCCTGTGCTCACATTGGAAATATTAATTCTCTGGGCTTGACTAGCCCTTGTCACTAGAAACTGCCTTTCCCTATCTGCCTTTCGTCTTTAGGCTCATTGACCTCGTTAACATCTTGTCCACTTCACCTGGCAGCAGCAAACTGCGCAGCTCCCCCCGTGCAAACCTACCTGCTCAGCAGATTTGTTCTGGAACATACCTGACTTCAAAGAGCTTCTTGATATGATCCCTTCACTGTCTACAGGGAGGATATTAAAACACACTATTACATTCAAAATGTCATTATGAGCAGAAAGAAATACATCTTAAATATAGAGGAAAGATTTATTGTTAGTAAAACTGATGTCTCAATAGTATAATAGTCCAAATTACCTAATAATTATGGAAAAGTCTCCTGAATAAAAGAGCTAAACTTGTTACACAAAATCTCCCTAACACCTACCCTTTGTACTCTGAGGTTATGTTCACTCTTTCTGTGTCCCTCAGGGTCCTCAGAGGACCTCCGGGGGAGATGGTGACAAGTTTTTGTCATCCAGAATCCTCCACCAAGAGGTGCACAATGCTCATGGTGAGGATATCTTCCTCCTCACTCTTAGGTCTATTTTCACACCCACCTGCAGACAGTTCCAGGGCAACTTCTGCTGCCAGCAAGGCCAAGTACCAGGGATCATCAGTGATGGAGTGACAGCTCTGGTCTCACAGAGAGCTGCTGCCACATAAATGTATACGGTGACATTCTTTGGTAGCTTTAGCAGGCTAAGAGCAGGGCTTTCCTAGAACCAAACAGTGATTCAGGTTTGCCCTGTACACTGTGGAGAGTGCTACAGTCAGACAGTGTTCAGAAACCCTTCCAGGCATTTCTCTGAGGACTGTCACAGCTCTGAGCAAAACCAAAGACTTTGGCGATGTTCGGTGACATCCAGACCCCATTCAGCTGAGGCTGTGAGCACACCCAGAGGGAGCAGGTCACTGCCGAGCACACTTCACAGCACAGTGACCAGCACCACGCCACGCCTGCACTGACTGTAAGCGTCCTCCTGTCCCTGCCTTGTCTGTGTACCAGCCCCTGCCAGTGCAGGGGGTAGTCACACCAGCAAGCACCCAGGGCAGTGCTGGAGAGGCAAACAGCACAAACAGCACAAACAGCACAAGCAGCACCTGCCAGTTTGCCTTGGCCTCCGGGAAATCACGTTTCCCATGTACAGAGCAGGACAAACAGCCCCTCTTTGCTGGTGCTTCTCAGTGTCAAGGAGACACGGGTATCACCAGGTCACATCAGGTGTGCAGTCATCCTAGCTCTACCTCTTAAATAGGCTGGCAGCAGACGCTTTCTGCTCCCTCCAAAACAGGTGTTTCTGCCACAATTTCTGTCATGCTTCTGTATGCAGTCTGACCCACAGATACCTGGTGAAATAAATGCTCTGAAAGGCACAGGGAGGCGGAGGATTTGCACAAAGCTTTTTCTCAGTGTGTAACTCCTCTTCTGCTCATACGTTGCTCGTGGGCAGATTGTTATTCTCTCACATCTATGAAATAACTCAGTGCAGAGCTTCTGTGAATAATTTCCCAGCTGCAGGTGCTCAGCAATCTGTTAGAGGGGAACATCCCTTGTACAAAACCCAAATTGTTCTGGTTGGGTGCTGCTCGTGTGGCATGTTTTTGTATCTCAAGACAATGGTCTTAAAGCACATAGGTGCTTCTGTGCTGAAAAGACAGTAGAGACTAATGGATCATCCCTAAAAAACACCTTTTTAAAATGTTTTGGTGAATATTCCTATCAGAAATCCCCTCCTCCAGTCTTCCTGGAAGGCAGACAGGAAGAAGCACACTTTAAGGTGTCTCACTCTGTATCTGACCCATCTTCTACAGGAAAGGGTCTTCTGGACACCACAGACATAGTAATGAATTATAATTAGCAGCAACAAACAAGTCACTGACAGTGTGCTGGAGTGAAACTGTTCCTCACTGCAGGTCAGAAGGGCTTGGGATGCCCAGATCCTGCACCCACGCAGCTGTGTGGCTTCTTGTGACCTGTCCAGGAGCTTCTGCTGTTTGCACATGAAGGCCACAGTGTCAGGAAGATAGCAGGTCATGTAATGGGGGCCAGCATTCATGTTTAATCAGAGCCCTGATGCAAGGTGGTCTTATGCCTCTACCTATATAGTTCCTAAATGGGATTTATAGGCTGTTGTGTCTGTGGGACCAGGGAACAGTTAGCTTGCCTTAGTGCAGTGGAAGTGCAGAAAAAGACCAAAGAAAGAAGGGAATAATCTCTTTGGAAAGGAGTAATAAAGATATTAAGCATTTTTAAGCCCTTGCTTTTGAATGACTAGGTCTCTCATAATCTTCATGCCCATAAGATGCGTTATTGCCACAACTCAACAAGACTGCACGAGTTAATGTCATAAGCACACGCAGGGCATGGCACTGAATTCTGCTCCGTGGGTAGTAAAAAAAAAAAAAAAAAAAAAAAAAAAAGAGAGAGAGAATTTCTTTGAGTTGTCAGAGACCTTTCAGTAAGGAAACTCAGAGCCAACCAGCAGATGGAGGGCCACAGTCATTTGTCTGGAATTAATCCCGGTGAAGATCATGCCCCAGACTCAGCAGGGAAGCAACGACAGCTGCAGCACCAAAAGCTGCTGGGCTCCAGCAACTCTCAGTCAAGGGCAGAACTTGGCTTTGTACTTTCTTTTAATTATTGTTCTACACGGGGCTTCAGCCTGGCTGCTTCCACTGAGAAGGGGATGCTCCATGTAACAGAAGTGCATGCTGCTCCCTTGAGCATTTCAACCCATGGCAGTGAAGTAGATGGGTGAATGCTGGGGCTGCATAGGCTGGAAATCCTAGTGAGTCTGCAGAGAAATATGAAGATTTATATCCACAGGTCAGACTCTGTCTTTTGAGAGCGTTCTCAGGTACCTAAATCTCAATGAGTGAGAAATGCCAGTATTTTCCCAGCTCTGTTTGTTCCTTGGTGTGATGGTATGTCAGTATGTGGTGCCTGAGATCTAACTGGACCTGACTTTAAATCCCAGTTCCATTCCTTGGGCTTCTCATGTAGGCTGTGAAGGCTGCTAACACCTGTGCCTTTTGCTGCAGGTTACACAGGCTGTGGCTTGGTGTCAAGGGGCTCTGAGAAAGGTTCTGGCCTCAGATAGTCTCATAATGTCCCTGTTCTCTGTTTATCCTCACCCTGTGCTGCAGCTCTGTATGTCCCACCAGGTCCACAAAGCTGTTGCTAGGCCTGTCCTTGGCCTTCAGCTGGAGACATGACCAACATTAATAAAACCTACAAAGCCTTGCTAATCACATAAAATTAGATCAGTTCCCTTCTTGGTTTCAGCACAATCTCCCAAGCAGTTGTGTTGGCACTGACAATGAGCAGCAATGGCAGGGATGGAGATATCTCTGCTGCCAGTGTCCATACCGTCAAGCCATGGCCACAGTGAATGAGGAGCAAGAATAAAAGCCACCTGTGCCTGTTTGCTAGCTGGGTCTCTCATGCACTTTCAATTCCTGTTGGCATCACAGCCCAGGAAAAATGAATATTTGCGCTCTGAGGGCACAGGCAGACAGCATAAACAGGCAGAGCCTGCTCTTCTAGACAGGATAATGGCTTCGGATACTGGTGCTAGTGCTGGTGTATACTGGATTCCTCTGTTATCCTTCAAACATTTACCTGCAAGTACATACTAGTTTGTAGTTCTACTTCATAGAAATTCTGCATCCTCCTCCAAGGGTTTGATGCAGTAGCTATCCAAGCGCAGGCAAGAAGCCGATAGCTTCAAGGAAGGAGGGTCATGGACACGAAAAGCCAGGTCTGTGAGATCAGGGCCTGGCCAGTTCCACCAGGTGGGTGCTCCCAGACGTGTGGCAGGGAGGAGTCCACTGTGCAGCCACTACATTACACCATCATCCCTGGTGCACCAGATGAAAGGGCATGGCTGCAAGCTTTGCTTTGGAAAGTTCAAGCCTTTTGCTTTGCTAGAAACATGACTCCAGGCAGGCTGTTTGCCATCAGCAGGTTCACATGCATGGAGGCAGCACTAAGCTGTACCCCAGTGTCTCCTGGCTACAATGGGCAGAACAAAACACAGCCCGTTACCCAGGGCTAGCAGCAGGAAAGATATTCAGACTGGGGCTTTGATCAGCTCTGTTCTGAAAGACAAAGCCACTGAAGTCTGGATGGATAGTAGGCTATAGATCATTATCCAAAACTCTGACAACGAGTGAATAGAGATTGTATGCATCCAACAGACATTTAGTGCCACTCAGGAACTGATTCTGTTTCTCTCTGCTGAAAGGTCTTTATATGCACAGCGAACTTCTGTTGCCTCCAGGTACCTTCTGCACACAGCCCATGGGGTATTCCCACCGTCTTGTCTTGCTCCACCTCTGTGCCTGCTCCAGATTTCCCTCCCATACAGCGTGCTTTGTTTCTACCACTGGAGGACAGATGAAGTCCCCTTTGGAAGTTTCTGGCCTTCTGGCATTTTGCTTTTCCAGATTTAGTCTCCAAATAACTGTGGTATTTTTGCAATCTGTCTGAAAGCAATTAGTAAACAGGAAAGAAAGGTGAAATTCATCAAATAAATTAATCATTATTAAAAAGTAAATCAGTTGGTATAAGCAATTACCACGAAAAGTCAGGTCTGCTTCAGCTGGGTGTATTTTTGGAGACGTGCTGGCCTGTCTTGACACAGCCATCTGTAGGGTCTGCCTCTGCATGAGGTCTTGGGGGACTTTGCACAGGCTCCAGAGAGAAGGAGAAAGCTGCCCTGATTCTTCCAGAGCTGCAATCTGCAACATGGCTTCATCTATTATCAGGGAGAGCAGATGTGAAAGCCCTGAATGACATCTCTAATGGGTCCTGTTGTTAGTGTCTCATTTCTGGCTTCAAGAAAGGCAATTGGATTCTGGAGTCTCTGGGAGTGATGGATAAATGACAAGCAATTTCATGAGCTAGAACTGCATTGATGTGAAAGCGAGAAGCTAATTGGATTATATGCTTGTCAGGAATCTTTTTTGCTGCACTGTCAGGATTGTTCAGAGATACGGGCTGCTTTGCACAGAGGCAAGTCACAGCTGCAAAGAAACCAGCTTTCCCCTCTCTCTCCCGGTGACGACAGGACCACCAGTGACAGCAGTGCTCCTCCAGACCACAAAAAACCAAGAACAACATTGGGTTCCCAGGTCTTGAGAACAATTTTTGGTGAAATCTTCATTAAACACCTTGTCTCCCTTCCAAATCTGAGGGATGCTCCCACTGTCTGGGGCAGTGGATCAAGAAGGAAGAGCAAGGCTTCTCACAGTGGCACATGGTGGGAGAATGAGAAGCTGCAGACAAGCTGAGATGAGACATCCCAACAGGATGTAACAAAAACTTCTCCACCCTAGGAACGTTACAAGGAGTAAGAGTGGTAGCCCAGAGAGTTTCTGCAGTCTCTCTCCTTAGATGTTTTCAAGACCAGACCAGGCCACATCCTGAGCAATCTGGTCTGTTCTTAGAGCTGACCCTTGACTGAGGAGGAAATCAGACTAGAGACCTCCCAAGATCCTTTCCCCCTGGAGTTATCTGACGATCCTATCATTTGGGAACCAGATCCACTTTCAATGACACCAGTACCAAAAATCTCCTCTTGTCTTTTAGTACAGAGGCTAATTCTGTGAAATGAATATTCCAAAATACACAAAATGATCTAAATTCATGGCACTATGCCATGCTGGAAGGAAGCGTTGGGGAAAAAATCCGTGGAAATGCTGTAATCAAGCCCACTTTGGTCCTACACTAAGAAAATGGTGACTTAGCAAAGTCACACCTGACTTACCCATGTAGCTTAGTGAACTTGGCACCAGTCTGGTTATCACTGACTACCCCTCGATGGGGAATTGGTACATGCATGACATCAGAATAACTGCTCTGTCTGTAGCTGGTGTCATCCCGTTTTGTCAGAAAATGTGAATTGAGTCCTTGCTGTTTATTTCAAAATGCAAAATAAAATCTCCACTAAATCAGATGGAGCCTTGCCACTTTGTCCCGGTTGGTTCAGGCCAAAGAGTGCCTTTTATGCATTTCTACATTCATCCCCTGTGACAGCCTCAGAGGAGTCTGGCCACAAGGTGGTCGGTGACGGGTCCCCTCCCTGAAGACACAGAAATCAAAGACCTGGTGGGAATTATGCTCCAGATGTCCTTTTGGCCTGGCCTGATAGAGAGTTGTTTCTCTGCTAGAAAAGAAAGTAGGAAAAATCCAATCAGTGTGTTGGAGAGGGTGTAGGGCCTTGCTATCCAAATCTTGGCCTGGTCTGTGCCTAGGAAGAGCGTGTCAAGCAAAGGCAGCTGCCAGAGCATAACCAGTGTAGTGAGGGAGAAGCTCTGAGCCCACTGAAGTCCACGAAGATCCTCTCTGGTGAATATATTCACCTAGGGAGGCTGAATGGTGCTCCAAGCCTTCCTGAAGCCAGAACACTGCAGCACTCAGGGTTCAGGGCACTGCAGGTTGGGACTGCACAGTGCGTGGTCCCCTCCACGCCCCAGGTGACACAGCAGGACTCCAGTCCCTCCTGGGGACACTCTTAGCAATAGTATGTCACTGCCCAGCGGTAACATGGGACCACCCCTATCTTATCTCACATGACGGAGAGCAGAACATTAGGGCTGTAGGCACAGGAAATCCAGTTACTCACACTGTTAGGTGGCAGTGAGGGTGCGTTCAGCAAGAGAAAGGTCAAGTGGAGCCCTCGGTGAAGGTATCAAAGCAGTTTGGATGCAAGTGGAACAAATAGTTTTCTGTGCTCCGAAGTCTGGTGCAGTGGAAGGTGCCCAGGACACTGGTGTGCTGTGAGCTGATGTGGTCAGACAGAAAATGCCTTGCTGCCACAGAGCTGGAAGGCCAGGGACACGAGGAGATCTTGGTGGCTTCAGGGCTTTTGGTTCCATCCAACTGTGAAATCTGCCAAATTAGATCTTTTTTTCGTTGTCTCCATTCTTTGAGAGGGCATTCAAAGAAAGGATTGGGCCAATGTCAAGGATCAAGAGGGCTCCATTACTGTGAAGGTCTTTATTGATTAAAGGATTTAATCTTGACTTTTTAGATGTTTATTTTTGCTAGTTGTAATCAATTTTAATTAAAATGTCTTTGTGGATTTTTCATCAGGTGGCTCTGTCATTTGGGTTTCGGGATGCTTTGTATTTTCTGATATTTAATCAGTTCTGTTCACAGGCATTTTTTTCCCTTTAAGATTACCTTCACAATGAGCTGTGCTGCTCAGAAAAATACAAGTTTATTAAACAAACAGGGATCTCGGGGGACAAAAGAAACACTGCAGCTGCTGGCTATCATTTTCAAAGTACACATTTCCCACTGCAGCTCATTGGCAATGCAGCACGGGCTGAAACTCATCACTATAATTTAAAGCGTACAATATGCAGCAGAGAAATTGAAGCCATTGATGCAGACAGGCTCAGAAAAAAGGGGGGCACTGAAGTCCATGTGTAGTTGGTACTCTCCTCGGGTTCACATGTTTGATTTCCATCTCTGTGCGGGGACACCAGCAAGTGCATTCTCTGGACTCAGCCAGGGAGGACAGAATCAATGCACTGTGGCTGTGGTCCTCCCTGTTACGGTGCTTGGAAAACTCCTAGTTCTGGAAATCAGTTCAACCCATCCCCAGGCATGGTGTCACTTCAAAAGCACATTGCCATGGTGTAGGTTCCTGCTTCCCAGAAAGGATCCTGCTTCTTTTCTTTAAGTAAAAAGTGTCTGAAATAACTGTTCACCCTGGCTTGGCAGAATCAGGATAGTTGTACAAGGGCAGCTCTGAGGAACCTGTAGGAAAGGGCTGGGCACTCCGCAGAAGGATGTAATGTGACGGTGTCTGCAGAAAACCAGGAGGGAGGGAGGGTAAAAAGCAAAGACTGTGGGAGCTTGGGAAAGAGGGCAATGTCAGAGGAGCAGTCCCTGCACTCCAACACCACTTTTTTAGTGTTTGGGTACATTCATAGCCTCTAAACATCAGGGGCTGCACACAGCCAGCAGTGATGGTACACTCAGTGAATGTGACAGGATCCATTCCCCATGCACAGAAGAACTGTGCATGTAACACGGGAATTATGTTCCCCATGTCCGTGGGCTCCGAAGGTAACATTTCCAGTCTGCTTTCAGACTCTGTGACCTGGGGCAGTTCAGGCACTGTTTTGGGGGATGCTCACATCTCTATCCATGCAGCACGTGTGAGGCGAAGCACCATGGGCTGTGCCCACACCTTCCCATGGCCCCTGGGCCATGCTTACACAGCACAGGGTTGATCTGGGGACTTGCTGGTCCCCTTGTTTTGGAGCTGAAGGGAGTCTCTGAGCCCTGCTAAGGTAATTTTTTTTTCTGCAACTTCTGGTGTTTTAAAGTGCAGGCCCTGACCCTGCTTGCTTGCTTTTTTCCATTGTCTGCCATTACAGTGAAATCAGATTGTACAGTTTCATTTTAACTCCCTTCCCAACCCAGCAGCTCAGCATAACCACTGATTACATGACTGCATTTTTTTAACAGGATGAAAACCTTTTCTATTCATAAACCATATGGGCTTTGTTTGGCTTTGTTTAACAAAGCTTAAATTTGAAGCTGCAGACTATTCGGTGCCTTCCCACAGCATACGCAGGCAGCACATGTCCCTTGCTGACAACTCAAGCAGATCAGATATTATTTGCCAAGAGATTATTCATCCAATATGCCTGTTATTCACAGTGCAGTTTTTCCTATTATTCATCAAGTTTTACCATCCTACCAACTGAATTCTCAAACCTAGCAACCCTTGCTGCTCTCTAGCATCAAAGTGAACCAGCCCAGCTCCATGTATCACCTGTGCTCTGGGAAAGGAGGTGTCTGAGCCACCAACAGCTCCACCAGATCACCGGAGACTTCCATGATAGGTTCCAGAGGGCTAACTCTGTTGGAACAACCCTGTCCCCAGCACTTTTCTTGCACCCTCACCCCAGGGATAAAGAAGCAGTGCTGTTGATGGACACGAACTCAGAAGTGTGGGTGCCATAAGGTGTCCCCATTGTGGGCCATCACCCATGCTGTTCCCCTCATTGGCACCGGGTTCAGGTGCAGTCCAACTGCTGCAGAAGGCATGCTTAGTGCTGGGACCCTGGGGACATGGAGGGGAGAAGCTCTTCACAGCTTGTCTCAGAAGCAAGCAGTCATATTCCAGATGCTTCATGTCATTTTCTTCATAAAATATTACAGGGTATTAAACCTAACCTGATTTCCTGGGTTAAAGCACTTTTCTGGCAGTGGTTATTTTATTAATGCTTTATTTTCACATCTTAATTCTTAGATTTATTTCTTGATTCGTTTAGGAGCACAATTGTCATGCAGTTAATGAAATAAGTAATATTTTCTCATTCCAAGAAATCTCATTAAGCTAATTAGCATGCTCCACTAGCAGATGAGTTTGATTATACTCTATTAAATGTGTATGTTATTTATTTCTTTGCTTGCTAGGCCCTGTCTCCTCCTTCCCCATCTGAGGTTGAGGAAGGAATAAAGCCAGGACCTGTCACCCCTGGAGAATTCACCCCTGCCCAGCGTAAAGGGCAGGCTGGCCACTGCCACCATGGGCAGGGGAATCCTTCTGTATCGGGGGGCGAACAGCTCCACTCCCATGAGAGGCCACTGCCGGAGCCCATCTCAGAAGCTCCCCTTATTTAATATGAGAGACAGAAGAGACACGGCTCAGTGCCACCTGTCCAGTTCCGTGCCATCTTCCCATATCCATGTCTGGTGCCACTGGTCCAAAGCAGGTGACAAATATTCTCCAGGGTCGTTGCACTGTGAGGACATTTGGTCCAGTGCCACTTCTGATGGAAAGAACTGTTTGTGCCTGTCCTTCCCTGTGGGCCTATGCATAAACCAGCACCAAATGAAGTGGAAATATGTTGTTAAACTATGCAAAACCTTGTCTAGACACACTCATTTCTCTTTGATTATAATTCAGCTGAGATCGGTTACTGACAGAGTGATATTAAATCAAAAAGAAAAAAAATACCTGTATGCTGCTTCCTCCATCCGTAAATCGGAGCCAATGAATTTATTGTGACAACCACTCGTGGAGGGCTCAGGACACCCTGAAATTTCATTCTGAGCTTCAGCTTCCCAAGGACCAGTTTGAAAAGAGGGTTGTAGGAGCTGAGCTGAGTTTTAGTTCATTTATTCCGGTAAACTGCAACTGTGTCACAGCAAGGGGAAAACCTGCAGTGACCCCTGAAATAGGTCTGAGCCGAGCTCTGATTTGACCTGCCAAGTTCAGCAATTACACCCACCTCTAACACCAAACAGATGACAAACTGCTGGGCACACTGGGATTCTGGTCAGGGTTTTGGGTCTCTCTGTGGCATGTGGAGGTGAAGAAATGTCTCTGGGTTTGGGAGCAGAGCTGGGTGCCATCTGTAACATCTCAAAGCAGGAAGGATTGTAAGGCTCCAGCACCCACATGCAGGAGGTCCAGCTCTGTACCGGCGTGGCTTTGTGTCTGTTGCTGTGTCACACACGGGGAAGGATAAGTAATGATACAAGAAAAGACATTGAAGAAAACCCAGAGACTGGGGTGCTCATGGAAGAGCACACAACCTCATTTCTAGAGCAGTCCAAGTATTACTATTCTTCTGAACCCGGTGCTTTCTAGCAGGAAGGAAAGAAAGCAAGGCAGAAAACTGCAATTCCACCCCATTACTGGGAGGTGTAACCAAACCCTTTACACAACTACCATGAGAATGGCTTTAGGGTCTTCCCTGCTTTAGGCTCTTCCACTGAGAAAGATTACAGCTCAGATCCCCTTTCTAAGGCAGTCTGAAATCACCTGTACTGGTTTTCAGAAAAATCAGTGAAAGACCTGCTGAACAGCAGCAGCCCAGGACAGCTGCCTGCATTATCTCTGCATCCTCTCTGCATCCAGGGCCCCTCTGATTCCAGAGCTTCCTTTGACAGTGTTTTAAGTCATGGGATCACAGCAGGCTGTTTGGGAAAATGTCAGTTGTGCCTATGAAAATGATCACCCCTTGGCTTCATATGAACTCATACAGCATTGTTTAATGGGAGCCTGTTTCTGCTGTCCCACACCCAACATCATGACCATGGCTTCTGGTCATAAGTCCTGCAGCCCCTTTGGTCCCTGTGCAGCACAGACCGTGGCATGTACAAGGCGAGTTCTTTCTGAAAGCCCAGTCCACCAGACATGTTGGGGATTTGGTACAGAGCAGCTCCTGACAGGCAGCAACCAGCTGTTTGACAGGATTCTGAACTGATTTGATACAAACCAGCCCAGTGTGAATAAAGAAATGAAACAACCTGATATGGGTAAAATATTCTACCCCTCAACCCATATGAGAATACTACCTTCTCAGAAAAAAACAAAACAAAACAAAACAAAACAAAAAAAAACACTATTGGAAAAGGGACAAACACTTCTCCCAGGGAAAAATCATTTGACATGAAATTCCTGAGCAGTTCTTGCAAGAGGCTTCGCAGACTCCAGCCAAGGAAATGCTATGTTGCTCCAAAGCCACATGCAGCGGAAGCTCACACTAGGTGACACCATCATCCTGCTCCGTGCCGATAAATGCTTTACTTTTACTGCTAGCCATTCCCATTGGAAGCTTTGCCAGCATCTGCTGCTGGATTTTCAATCTTGCATTAAGGAGCATAATGGGCTTCATGCTTTCTTACCAGGAAAAAAAAAAAAAAAGAGAAGTGAAGAAGTGATAACATAGAGCTTTTCATCATGTGGTAAAGTGGGATGCAGGTGCCCATTGAGCCGTCTGATGGGAATGGTGAAGGAGCAGAGGATGAGGGTCCCTTCATTCCATGCTAGGAAAAATGCTTGCCAAGGGGCTTCATAATTAACTTGTTTCTCAGTGCAGGTGGTAATTGCACCATGCAGCTAACTTGTGAGGCCAGATGGAAACCACATGTGATTTGCTCCCAAGCAGAACACGTTCCTCCCTTTGGGTTTCATTAAAAAGTGAGCAATGTTCCTGCAGGCGATCAGTGTGGAGAGTAATGAGGCCCCAAGGAAGACATTTCCTGCAGGGCACTTTTTTTCTTTTTTCTTTTTTATTTATTTATTTATTTATCATGGTACTAAAAAGAGCTCTCTATTCCTTGTGACATGCTCTAACAGGATCGCTGGCACTGAAGCACGGAGACCTGTGCAAGACATCTCAAAAGGAAAGGATTGCTCAGGCAGGTACAACAAAGAAAGAACACTGGAGGGTTCTTCTAGGGTATATATCAGTATTTACACCTTATTTCTGGTCTGGACTAGTTTGTGTCTAAATTTCAGGTCCCGGTTCTTGTCATACATATGCTGAAGAGAAAGGTCTGTCATCCCCTTTCTGGAAACAGTTGCTCACAATCTGGGAGCCAGGCATGGTGTTCACAGGGAAATTCCTGAGAACAAAATTACTTCTTTGCTCTACTCCAGAACAGCAAGTCCAGGATGGCTGCCACAGTGCACACAATGAAAAGTGCTTTTTGGAGCCATAGAATCACAGAATCATTTCATTTGGAAAAGACCTTCAAGATCATCAAGCCCAACCATCAACCAAACCCCATCACTAAACGGCATCCCTTAGTGCTAGGTCCTCGTCTCTTAAACCCCCCCAGGGATGGGGCCTCAACCACCTCCCCAGGCAGCCCATTCCAGTGCTTAACCACCCTCTCTGTGGGCACATGCTTCCTTGTTTCCAATCTAAACCTCCCCTGGCACAACCTGAGGCTGTTTCCTCATGTTCTGCCACTTGTCACTGTGTGCCCACAGTTGGATTCACTGATTTCTTCACCAGAAATGATTTGATCTGCAAGGCCCATGCTTCTGGTGACTTTCAAAAGAGCATCAACATTAACAGTACATAAGGGTGTTGGAGGAAGAATATGCCAATATTCGTATTTCCAGATCAAAATAGAAGATGGAGTGGAATATGCAAAATACAAAGAGAAAAAAAAAAAAAAAAAGAAAAAAAAAGAAAAAAAAAGAAAAAAGGAAAAAGAAAGAAAGAAAAGAAGAAAAGGGATCAATTTTTTTTTAGGATAGTTCATAGATAGAAATGTTGCCCTTCAGATGCAAGGCTCAGCCATTAGCCATAAATGCTGTTATGGAGAGGTCCAGCGTTAGCATTAGACCAGGATGCAAAAGGTTTGGGCAAAATTCTCATTGTCTGTTGTGAAAATCTAGGAAAGGATGAAGCAGGCTGACTGAAGATGGAGCATCATCCAGGCATCCCTTTTGCTATGAGCCCTCCAGACAGAGGAGCAAGCCATGTACCTAAGATCAGGTCACAGCTGTGGTGCATGCCACCCACGGGAGCACGGGCTGCCTGTCTGCCAGTGAGCCATGATCGCTGGCCCCAGGGTGGGACAGGTGAAGCAGAGCAGTGATGAGAACAGGCCACACATCATGGTGGGTGTCTTGCATGTCCTGATCAGGGGGATACATGTATTCCTCAGAGAACCATGTTATCTTATATGAAAATTCTCTTCTGATTCAACGGATTTTTGGCAGCAAAGCTTCTATTCTTTTAAAACCTTTTATTATATTGGAGCTATGCAGAAGGCAGTATTAATGAGGGGCTGTGCCCATCTTATGACATAAGGCACTGAGATGCTTCCTATTACAGTGCTGACCATGGCGAGTCCTTGCAGGGCTGAGGTGGAAGCTCTGTTTACTGTGATACACACTCCATCATCATCTGTCATTAATTAATCTACCATTACTGTGAAGTGTTAGTGATCCTTGCCCTGACAAAATGCATTTCTCCCTCAGCTACTCTTTAGCCAGTGCAAGCAGAATCATATTGGCATGGTGATTAAGGATTATGAAGAGGAGACATTATCATCTCTGAATAATTTAATGAATGCACACTTAACATGAATTGTAGCTGTAAAATCAGCCTGGCTGCATGTCAGGAAAGAATTCTTTGTTATCACATTTACGGCTTCTTTACTGCTCTATGATAGCTCCAGGTAGGCTTAAAAAATATCATAATTCACCACCAAAAAGTGTCTTTAATACAGATTTAGTAACACTTTTCCTGGGATGCTTTCTGCCTGTTCAGATACGGATTTCTGAAAATAGAATTAATGCTTCCCAGACCACCACCTCTCAGGTCTCCCAGCTCCTGGACAGGGATGCAGCTGGAGCTTTGAGACTGGACGTGATGCAAAGCACAACCAGCTAGGGCTCTGCAAGGCATTCATTTTACAGCTCATTGATCAAACCAAAACCAATTGTGCTGACAAATAATTATTCCTAGGCCAGCCAAAGCACCACAAATTCAAATATTTTTTTTTCATTTCTAAGATATGGGGGGGGGGGGGGGGGGGGAGAGGTTGGGAAGAGAATCCTGTCTGTCATGTCTGTGGGTTAGCCAAGATATTTGTCTCTTCTGGAATGAAACAACACATTTAGGTTTTGCTTTTAAAATCTCAGAACTAAGTCTATTTTGCAGACTGGATCAGCTCAGTTTCCAATGGTCTCTTGATGCTGGAGCATCTGTAGGTGCTGAAGCAAGGCACGGTCCGGTGAGAGGCACTGGGATATAGGCCAATGGCATGGAGCCCTGTTGAGGTCCAATGCCTTGTGCAGACTGGTGACACTGGACTAGCTTCTACTGCCAGTATAGAGCCCCAAAGAGCACTGTTGCCACAGGGAGGACGTGTTCTGAGACCGTCACTTTGTGCCTTAGTGCCATGTCCCAGCAGGACCACCCTCATCTGCAGAGAGCTGTGATACCTCTCAGGCAAAGCTAGACAACCTCACCATGCTTTCCTTCAAAGAATGTTTTCCCTTTGAACATCAGATTCTTCTATGGGCAATGAGTTCTTGAAATCCAGCTCAGGTTACATCAATACACAGCTCAAACTGCTCCCAAATGATGCAGTATGCTGTGTGTCCGGGTGTGTCAAACAACTCCTCTAACATCTGAGTTCCAGTCCTCACCAGTACGCCAGACCTTCTTCCTGACACTCCACATGGTGCCATATGGCATAAAAGGAAACCAGAACTCAGATTCCAAGCAAGAACGTATCCTAATTTAGCCCTGTTCATGATGTTTGTTCCCAAAGCTAAATTCATAGAGTTGACAATTCCACCCACCCCTCTTATCTGTCCTGCCCCACTTTGTAGACAATCCACACAGTTGAATTTGCTTCCAGTTTTCCCAAGCTGCTGATTTTTTTCTTCTTGATCTGCCTGTTTCTAGTTTTGTATATGCTAACAATTGTTTTCTTCTTGTCCACCTCATCAAAGCAAAACCCCAAATGAGAAGCTCATCTTCTTCAAAACCTTCTCCCCATGGATGGCCCCAGATGGTGTCTGACAATGAGC
Organism: Stictonetta naevosa; assembly: GCA_011074415.1. Classification (NCBI taxonomy): domain Eukaryota; kingdom Metazoa; phylum Chordata; class Aves; order Anseriformes; family Anatidae; genus Stictonetta; species Stictonetta naevosa. The sequence goes on along the minus strand of CM021714.1, from coordinate 1,497,540 downwards.
AGCAACTTTCCTTCATCCTTTTTATACATGTGAATCCCTGAAGGTGATTGGGGAAAATCAGGAGCTGCTTCCAGCAAGCACTTCCTATGCATAATAAAGCACGGGAGGCAAGGAGGCTTTTTCTGTAAGCATTGTCACGGAGTCCTCAGCACTGCTTGTGTGCAGCGGGCAGGAAAGCTGACAGCTCAGTGGCTCTGAAAATATTTTTCTTGATTAGCAATACAGAAAGCATTTATTGCTGGGCTGTGCCCAGCGCGGTGTGTCAGTGAGGACAGACAAGGCTCTTGTTAGCGCTAGGCAGTTACCTGCCACAGGGATCTGCTTTATAAGCTGTTAAGAGGGAATGCACATTCAGCTCAGCTGCTACTAAGAAGGGGCAGAGACCTGGGCTGTCCACCCAGACACAGTTGCAGCAGTCCCGCCTCCGAGGCAATGTCAAGGCTCTCATCCAAGCACAAGCCAAATACTGTGTGTTTTGTCCTGGAGATAATAAATAAATAAATAAATAAATAAATAAATAAATGATCTCTCTTTGCCTTCTCTTGTGGCTCTGGTGGAGCTTTGCCCCGAGTTTGTGCCTTCAACAGACCAAGCACTGAACAAAAGCTCCAGGACCACCTTTCCTACTGTCTCAGTCAACATCCTGCTGAGAAAGGATAGTGCTGAAAAGGTGTGGGAGAATCTGCTTCCTTTACCCTACAGCTCTGGGATTCTCCTGTGTATCCAGGCAGAAAGTCAAAGGCCTCTCCAAAGAGGCTTTGGAGGGCAAGAAACAGCTCGGACATTCTTCAGGACAGACTGCAGTGACAGTCTTTTGAGGGATGGGGCCAAAGATAGCAGCTGTATATTGTATAAACCTTCCTGCAGATCAAGAATAGTAGCTGAGGGCTCTGCTTCAGCCCTTCTGGCGTCTCTCAGTAGAATAGCAAATACCTTTACTTCTCTTAAGGGAAATAAAGACATGAGAAGACAAGACTTAAAAGCTCTTTCCCTTTGTACATTTCCTTGCAATGAGTCTGCACACACTCTAGTTAGAAACTCTCACCAGCTGGCTTTGGGATGCGATTTCTCCATTTTGACTGTCAGTTGGCTGGATGACTGTCAGCGTCCTGGTTATTCAGCATGACCTGTGCTCACTCTGGTGTCGCTCCTCAGAGATGACAGTGGCGTCTTGTCCAGCTGGCATGCATGGCTGGGGAACATATCCACTGCCAGCTCGCATGGAGGTGCCACTGCTTGCACAGAAAAATGAATGAACTCATGAGGAAAATTAGCAATTACCCCATGATGTCTTCCTTATGTCTCTGCTTCAGAGCTCTCTCCATCTGACACATGGCCTGCTTGCTGTATTAGGAATAAGTGGCTGTCTCGGTGCTCCAGCCAGCCATTGCAGCACATGCACAGACACCAGCTCTCTGACGAACCCTGCCTGGACCCCATACAAAGCAGCAGTGGACACAATAACATCAGGTTTGTACAACTCCCCAAGAGCTGGATGTTCTTCTTATCTGACATCTCAGTTTATTAAAGTCTCTATTCAGCAAAGGCTGCAGCAGGTTGCTCTGTATTAAGCATGAACAAAGGGACAGGTCCACAGTGACAGCAGTAAATGCAGGAGTTTTGTTGTGGTGTGAAACCCTGTGGCTTTCAAACTGTATTGCTACAGCCCAAAAGAAACAAGCTGGAGGAAAGTCTCATGTGAAGGAACCCCCGGGCAATGTGACTAGCTAGATTTAATGGCCCCGGCAAAGAGCTGGATGAACTCAGTTGGATATCAATATCTTTAAGGTGACTGATATGAGGAGTACTTTCCTGAAAACCTTGATGAAATGCCTGTTAACATTCAAGGGCTTGTTTGATATAATTCCTTCTTTTATTTGGGAAATCATTCAAAACAGTCTAAACCTGTGAGAAAGGTTGATCCTAGCCAAATCTGCTTGAGTCTAGGCAGTCCAAAGCTTGAGAACAGCCTGCTCCTCGTGCCAAGCCATTGGGTGATGAACACATGTTGTGTACCTCCTCCTCCGCAGCCAGACTAGAAATACAATCACAATCGACAGCCATAGGCCAGACCGTTCCATTGATCCTTCTGGGAATTTTGGGAGGATTGAGCTTAGGATCAGCAGACAATCAAAAGCCAAGGTCAGATGGAAATGTGGTTTTGCATTTTGCACACTTTTAAAGAACCTGAGCCTACAATTTTGATTTGGATTTCTTCCAAGTATTTACTGGAATGAAAAAACCTTTAGAGATTCTTCCATCACTAATAGGTTTTCAAGTGAATTAACATGAACTCAAGGAACAAAGATACTATATTCATAAAATTTAATAACCCTTGTAATTAAAAATACAGAGATATATATTAAAAAAAAAAAAGAAAAAGAAAAAAGAGAATAAGAACACCTACATAAGTGAACGTGTTGTTCTAAGTGTCTGAATCAAACACTGATGCCAGCAGTTTAGCTCCACCGCTTTAAACACACTTACTTAATGTGCAGTACCTGAGGGTTTGCTCTGCTGTGTCCTCAGGTGCACCACAAAGCAGCTGCAGAAACTTGACAATGGCCAGATAGATGCGGACTAAACCCAGCCACGTCCTCTGCAGCCAGCAGCTCTCTGGACCTTGCTGTCAGCCTGCACTTTTGCAGCGGGCCATGTGAAATGCAAGTCCCAAGAGGACAGCCACCTGACACCCCAGACTCTACTGTCCCCCAACTAACACGGCAGGAGCTCAGGACATCTATGCAATGACTGTACTTTCCCCTGCTTCCCTAACCACACTGAGTGGAAAGGAAATTTTTATCTAATATACATTTCAATTACAGCTTATTATTGAGTTGGACTCAATGATCCTTGTGGGTCCCTTCCAACTCAGAATATTCCATAATTCTATGATTATTATTAATATTCATCAATATTTTTCCTTCATAAATAATCTTCACAAACTTTTCCCTTACCTTCTTCAAAGCTTGAGCAGTTATGCAACTTCCATGAGTCTCTGACAGCTAATTATGCTGTGCTTTCAAATTTATTGCAATAAGAAAGAAATAATCAGATCTGCCTTTCTTGAGCATTTTGTAAAGAAAGGCAGAGCTGCAGATAGATACAATTGCTTAGGGACTGCTGAAGTACAGAGTGGCTGTGCCATTTTCTCCAGTCCTGGTCAGACACAAACTGCCTGCAAAGTTCTCATCTCTCTTTGCAGAAGTGTGGTGCTCTGGCAGCTGGGGGTAGAACCTTGGTACCAATGAATATTCACCCAAAGGTCATAATTCATGGATTCTTTTCTCTCACTATATCTGGAGCAGACAGAGAGGCTTTGCACAAGGCAGAGCTATGGAATGCCTCATTTTGAGAAGCTGTGCCCTTAGCTCTCGGGTTCCACTGCTGCTGTTTGATGAAAGCCCAGTATCAGGGATGGCTGACAGCAGAGGGCATGGGCACGGGGTCCTGCAGGGGTCTCACCGTGGGATATAGGATATCAGATGGGGCTGTTCAGCCTAGAGAAGAGAAGGCTCTAGGGAGACCTCACAGCAGCCGGCCAGGGCCTGAAGGGGGCTGCAGGGAAGGTGGGAGGGACTCTGTGTCAGGGGTGTGGGGATAGGATAGGGGGTAGTGCCTTTAAACTAAAAGAGAGGAGATTTAGATTAGATATGAGGAAGAAATTCTTCACTCAGAGGGCGGTGAGGCCCTGGCACAGGCTGCCCCAGGAGCTGTTGGTGCCCCATCCCTGGCAGTGCCCAAGGCCAGGCTGGATGGGGCTGGGGGCAGCCGGGGCTGGGGGCAGGGGGCCCTGCCCATGGCAAGGAGTCAGAATTACATGGGCTTTAAGGTCCCTTCCAACACAAACACTTTTGTGATTCTACAATTCTATCACACCAGCATATCCAGACACTTTATTCTTTCACTGAAATGTACCCTAGTGCCAAGGTTAAATGAGAAGTTGGGACACACACAGACTTTTCTCTGGCCCCTTCCTACTGTCATTAGCAGAGCCTGTCACAACTATTTTGGCAGCATGAGTTTCCATCACAAACTCACCATTTTACTGAAGTGGAAATATTTGTGGTAATATCTCCATTCCCTTGGCATTTGATGGGAGGAGGGAAAAATGACTTTCTGCTTTCATTTCAATACTGACTTTTTTTTTTTTTTTTGAGGCTTTCCACTGAAATATGAGTTTATATCACCATAAACTATATTTCAATGCTGTCAAAAGAAGATGTTTGCATCTTGATGAAGGAAGAAATTTCAATTAGGCCTAGTAGAAACATCTGACAAAACACATTCCTATGAAAACATACTGCTTAGTTGAAAGCCAGAATATTCCGTGTATGCATATTGGCTTTAACATAGTTTTGCCAGTGGGTTTCTGAGTTTCAAGGTTCCCTTAGTGAAGAAACTCAGATTGAAACCCCTCTTTTCCACTTTCCAACTAAATATTCAAGCAATTGTGAAGCTTTTTTTTTTTTTAAAGCCCAAAGCTTTAGATGTGTTTTTTTTTTTTCCTTTCATTACAAAGAAAAATTTTGAAGCACAGATCATTATCTCATAGAACTGTTACCCATTAGCTGTATTTAATTTCTCTGTTATTGAAACAAGGCAATTTGACTGGTTTGTCTCAGTGCAATCTATGTTCGGAGAGAAGTAATGTCACTACACTTTTTAGCTGCTGCTGCTGTGCTGTTACCCTAACTGAGTGAGGAAAAAGGTGCCAGGGCCAGTTTGCTGGCTGGGGAGTCCCAGACCTGTTTTTGCACTGGTCTGTTACTGGTCAGCTGGAACACAGCCGCATGGAAAGGAGGAGCATGTGACTATCAGGTGCAATACAGGCGCTTGGAAGGAGCAGACTGATTCACGTCCCCTTCAGGGAAGGGGATCCCACTTGAGGATGCATCCCTCAAACCTGCAATACAGACCCAAGTTTGCAACACTTTCAGGAGACTGGGAATCATGGGTCACATTCCGCAAAACATGTTATCAGAAAATCACTTTTTCATGCTTCCAAAGAGATCAGCAGTGCCTGACTCTGCCAGCTTGCTCTTGCTTTCCTCCTCATCAGAGACAGGGAAGTGCTGTGTTCCCAGGGCTGCCACAACTGCCTCCTCTCCCTGTTTTCCATCCCAGTTCCAAGTCTGAGAGGAGGATGCAATGAAACGGATCTAACAGACTCCGAAAGGCGCTTCAGAGCTGAGCAAACAACCAAGCCCTTTATATTCAACTTAGAAAACTTTTGAGGATGGGAAAACAAACAAACAAACAAAATTGAACAAACAAAAAATCATGCTCATAGGAGGAAAGTCTGTCCAGAACTCAGTAGTTCTTAATTACTTTTAAAGATTGATGTTGTTTCACAGCCAAGCTCCCCTGTGAGCCTCCAAGCCTCCTGTTCATGCATGGTGCTGCGATCCCGGGCTAAGGGAGCAGGTAAGGGCACTCAGAGCCCATGCAGAGGCATGGGGGTCCTCAGCTCCTCTGTCCCAAGATGAAGCAGTGAGATAGCTGTGTGACTGCACTGCTAAGGCAGGTTGTCCTGCTCCCCAGCTCCTGCAAGAATCCTGCCTGTATTAGCATGGGGACATTTTGGAGTTTTGTTCCAGGGGCCATCAAATCATGGCTTTTTCCAGCATCCTTTCAGGATAACCTCATGGAAAGTCAGTTTTTTCAACAGGGAACATGTGTGTCACTGGATTGAAATGAGAAGCCAGAGGAGGAGAAACAGAGAGATGGGATTTACCGTCCCCATCTGAGCAGGAGTGTGAATGTGTCTGCAACATGCTATGAGAGGCCAGACAAGCAGGGAAAGCAGAAAGTTTAAGTTCATCCATGTATCCCAGGCTAACAGCCTGGCAGAGTTCCCAGAGTATCCCAGGCTAACATCCTGGCATAAAGGACTGAGATAGGGAATGGACACTATAAGCGACTGCCAGAAACTAGAAAGAGAAGAAACATCTCTTGTCTTCAAAACTTAAATACAATTTCTAATTCAAAAATAATAATAATAATAATAATAATAATAAATAAATAAAATTAAAAAAAAAACAACAAACAAACATAAAAATAAAAAATAAAAGCTGTTTCACGGCAGTGACTGCAGTATTTTCAAATTCAGTATCTTTTTAGGAGCAAAGAAACCAGTAAGGCCTGCTGCAGTGTAAATGCTGTATTTCAAAGAGGTGAGATACATAAAAATAATGAAATCTGTTTAGAAGAAACTGAAAAGAAAAGCTTAAGGACAAAAAATCCATTAGAAGAATGAAAATTGTTTAAGGTGTGTGGAAGGTTCAAAGGAAACTTATATCACTTACCAGGTAGAACAAAAACTGCAAGATGGACAGAGTGTTGAAGTTTTCAAAGACCAGGAAGCAGCAGAGCTCTTGCAAGAGCCAAGAAAGAGACCTGGAGGAACGACCCACTGAAGGCATGATAAACTACTAATTAATTCCTTTTAAATTCATGAATAACAGAAAAGCAGCCAGAAAATATAGCACCAATAGCTGACCAAAGTGTTAACACAGCTACAAAGAGAAAGACATAGCAGAGAAGCTAAATGAAGGTGTTTAGGGATATGACACCTGTCTTGATGTCAGATGATACAGAGGAACAGTTTCAGACCTCTGGGTCAGCAGAAGGACCTTTTGAAAGATTCAGTAAGATGAATAGTAATAGACAGGTGAACCAGGAAGAATTTACCTAACAAATTACAGAATTACTAGCCATGGAGTAGAGCATCCTGCAAAAAGTCTCCTTGGTATAAGTGGAAATGTCGGTAATAAACACTATATCATTTCTTTCAAAATTGTGTGGCCCAAATGTGGGAACCTGCAGATCAGTACACTTCATCTCCACCACAACACATCAGTCGAGATGGTAAAGAACAGAATTAGCAGAGAAGTGATACATGTGGTGTGATGAAGAAGGGTTTTAATGCAGAGAAATCTTCTGTAGGGTTTGGGAGGAATCAATGAATAATCGAACAAGAGCCAGGATTTTCAAGAAACTTTTAACAAGCTGCTTCACTGAAGCAATGGGATAAGAGGGAAATCCCTCGCATGGACTAAGAACTCATTAAAAGAGGAAGCAATGGGCTGGAATAAATGAAAGGCAGTCCCAGGGCTCTGTGCAGTGACTCGGACTTTTCAGCATATTCATAACTGATCTGGAGAAGGGACTGTATAATAAGGGGCCATAGCCTGCAGATACTTTATTATTCGTGGGAATAGAAAGGAAAATTGGCTAAAAGCAGTTGTAGAAGGACCTCATTGTACTGAATGACTGTGCAATAAAGTAGCATGTGAAATTCAAGTAGCTGCATAGAAAGTCATGCAGTGGGAGAAAAGCAAGCTTAACTTCACATGTGAAGTGATGGGCTTCAAACTACCTCCCATCACCAAGCAAGGACAGCTGAAAGTCAGAGATTAACACCTCAGAGATTCACAGTGGGCCAAAAAAAAATACACTGAATAACAAGAACTATCCAGAAAGAAAGCTCTGAAGAGAGAAAACACAGATTTCTATTGCATACATCAAGAAAGCTCCCCCATTTCAGGGCATACGTCTGATTGCCGGGTCACAAAAAGGCATGGCAGAAGTGAAAATAGTTCAGAAAAAGAACAAGGATGAGAAGAAGGGATCTGCACTGGGTAGCTTGGGTCAAACAAACCAGAATTTTAACAATATATGATAGAGAGGGAATGTGGCAGAGATCTATAAAGTAAGGAGGCATATGCATGATCTGAAGAGGAAAGCATCATAGAGTTTCTCAGCCTGAAACTGTGTGCTGTCTTCAAGTTAAATGACCAGGTAGCAGGTTCACAACAAAGAAGGAACTGATTCTTCATGTAGATGTAATGAACTCTGGGACTCCATGCTTCAGGATGTCATGGATACTAACGTTTCCTGTATTTAAACCATGTGTTTATATTAGCCATTTTCAGAGCACAAGAAAATCCTTGAAGGATTCTTGGAAACAAAATCTTGCAGGACTTTAATCACAAAGACCATCTTCAGAAGTTTCTTAGTCTCACTTCACTGGAAGCTGACCATAAGAAGAGAAGCATGGCTGACTGCTTTCTCCCTTCCTCCACTCCTCTGTAATACCATCTAGCAAATGTGTTTGGAGACAGCATACTAGGCTAAGTTGGATTTCTTTCTGACTCACTTTGGTGAGTTCTGTCTTCAGAGAGCATAGTAAAGGTAGGAGATGATCCCTGTGGCTCAGTGCTGGCCTCCAGCAAAGGCCTGTGCACATCCTCTGCAGCACCGGCCCCAAGTCCATGGCTGCCAGGGGGGCTCAGGCAGGCCCCTGGTGCCTACAGAAGATATCCATCTCCACCCACAAAAACTCCTTCCTTGGGCCTGGGCTGAACCTTTTTTAATGTACCTACTATGTTGCAGCTCAAGTGCCAGCTTCATGACTTCTGATGTTGAGGCACCCCTCGTCCTCCTCACCGGTGAGCGGGAACAGAGGATGAAGTTGTGTGCTCTGAACTGGGATGTGCTCACCAAGCAAACAAATAGCACTAACGCCCTGTGCACCAGAACTATCTGATTGATATCTTCCAAGGAGACTGGAGCTGTCTGCAGCCCAGCAGCTCACAGCTCGCTCTGAACTACATGAGGAGCCACAATGAGGAGCCTCTGGAAACCAGACACATGCACAGCACCGAGAAGGCCCCAGACTCAGATATATGCATGGGGCACATGGTCTGGTGTCCAAGAGAAGCCCATGTGCTTCACCTATCAGAACCCTATCAGAAGCTGCCTGGCTTCAGCACCTCTTTTTCAGCTGCTGAATGTCTGGAGAAGAGTTCAGTGCTGTTTTTTGATCAAGTGTAGTCTCAACACAAAGCTCCTAGCATGAAACATGGCTTCTTTCTAGGCTGTCCATGTGTGTTTGTGTGGAACAACTGAAGATCTGATAGAAGCAGACCACAGCAGCTCTGACTGACGGCAGGGAAGATCTGATTCAGCAGGGCTATTCTTAAATTAGCAGGCATTGGAGCCAGCTTGATACTCCATCTATCTCATTTATCTGGGAAGGCTCTCTTCTTAATAGGTCATTTGCCTGTTTTAGCAAGAAAAGCATCAAATTTATGCTGTGGTGTGTGGTTTCTTCTGGATGACCGCCACACGGTAGTGAGAACCTCAGTAAATCACATTTCCATTTCACTGGGCAAGGCAGCTTTTTGGGTATGATAATCACCTTGTTCCTCCTACGCAGCATGTTTAGAAGGCTGGGAAGAGTTCTTGGGGAGACGCAGCAATGTAACCTTGAGGCATGCCATGGAGGCAATGCCCAGCACTCTGCTTGCTGAAGGCACTGCCATTCACATCATGCTTTCATCTAAGAGGAGACAAAGTTCACATGCAGGGGATTGTGTGGAGCAGCCTGGACATGTGACAGCAGCAAAAAGCTGGTAGCTGGAGATCTGGTAGCTGGGAGTTAACTCCCAACAGAATCAGTCTAGAAGCAAGCTCCAATGAGGCTAATGAAGCAGCCAAACTCTTGGGATAGGCAAGCCAATAAATCATGTTTCACTTGAAATCCTTCTAAAGCTAAACAGCAGAGGCTCTAATCATGGTGAAGACATGACTGGGTGAGTCTGGCCACGTGTGGAAGTCAGGTGGGATAACCCAAGTGGTCTCCTCACCCACCATTGCTGTTCCCTGTGCTGTGAGGTGCCTGCATGCTCAGGATGCAGTGGGCAGAGCCGGCACCGAGAGCTGAGCAGTCCCAGCACCTACTCAGTGATAAGTGTTCCTTCTGCTCTGGTGCTCATATGCTGCCTGATTGCCCAGTTTCCTCTGTTTCCATCTGCCAAGCTGCCATCCTATAAACCCAAAAGGATGTACACCTTCTGAAAACCTCTTGTTATTCCAGTCTTTCCTGTTGCCTGGCCCTGTGACTTGCAGACCTATTCTCCACACCTGAGCCAGCCTGACTGCCTTTCAGCGCCGGACTTTGCCTCACCCAGCTGCAGTATCCGCAGATTGAGCCCATTAACAGTCCAGCATGCCCCATCTGCAGCCAACAGCAAGCAGAATAGGGAAAGCAAGAAGAAGCCAAGAGTTTTTCAACCAGGCTTCAAGGAGAGGGGTCGCTAGGCCAGGATAATGAGCAGAGGGATGGAGTGCAATCCTCTTCATATTTCTGGGGTCATTTTCTCAACTGGCACCACACCAACAGGAGAAAATCATTCCCTCGTCAATGCCTCCATTTTCAAAAAATAGCTAAGGGTCCAGAAACTCGAGGTCTGCTTTAACACAAACAAGTAGTAAAGCAGTGAGCAAGTGACTCTCACCTGCTGGCTGACAGACCTGTGGCCTGGGTACGTGGGGCTGGACCCCCATCCTTTGTCTGCCAAGGAACAAGGGAGCACTGATCTGAACAACATTAATGACTACAATTTTGGCAGCTCTTTCTTACTGAAGTTTTGCATTAGCTCCCAGGGCAGCACTCTGGCATGGAGTAACAAGATGTTTGCATATGGAAATGGGGGCAAAGGAGCAGAAAGGGCATTTCCTCTCTCTAGAGCAGCAGTGTTGCTGACTGTACTGTTCTCATCTCTATCTGGCACTTGCTGCTCAGGAGGGAAGATAAAAACACAGAAAGCGTGCATAAAGAGCCATAGCAGGATGTGACTGCTGGACAAAAAGGGCTAGAGTGATGGGAAGTGCTTATTCTGTCTTGCTTTTAGAAAATAGATTGAAAGCTGTCTTGATGAAGGATAAAGTTACCTTATGGAGAGAAAACACCAAGTGTTAATGGACTTTTTGGTCTTGAAATTAAAGGCGAAGTCTGAATCCATGCCTGGAAACTAAAGCCAGGCAAATTCAAAGTGAAAGCTGTGCACAGAGCCTCAGCAGCAAGAGTGACTAGGCACAAGGGTGAACAAACAACAGATGGAGCAGGATATTCTCCTTCAAATCCAGGTGGACTGCCATCGTCATGAGGTTTGAGATTCCATAGGCTGCAGAGCCCCTTTGGTCCAATCTCTGAGCACTACCCAGCAGGATTTCCCAGGCAGGGTGCTCTCTGGTAGGAAGACATCGGTTATCACACCTGAGGAGAGCACTGTGCTGGGATCCAGGACTCCTGTTTTGTTGGCTTTTTTGTTTGTTTTGTTTTGGTGGTGGCGGTGGTGGTTTTCATTTTGTTTTCTGCTAGAGGATTTTCTACCTGCAGTCAGCATTTGGCAACCCCGATTCCACCCAATGACCAGTGCTCCTGTGGGACAGGGATAGCGGTGTGCCCTGCTCGGTCCTCAGGCTCCCTGTCTGGGCAATGGGACAGACTTGTTCCTGATCTTGGTCACTAAGTTCTCATTCCTGTATCAAGCTTGATCCCTGTTTTCTTCTGAGGTGATGGAAATAGAGCAGACATTTGACATGTGAACCAAGAGCTTCACCAGCTCTGCTGGCTGGAGTTGGACCCCAAACACTTTTCTGTTTGGGCAGCAGTTCACAGCAACCCACATCCACTTGTGTCTCCGTGGTCTCTCTGGATGCTGGCTCCATGAAAGCCCAACCCAGAGGATGCTCACAGCTTGATTTGCAAATGCACTTTTAGCTCTTCTCACTGCCATCACTTGGGCTGCTCCTGCTCTCCGTGCTCCCCATGCACAAGGAGCAGAGCTCCTTTCGCCAGGGGACTCTCGCTGCCCCTTGCATCATCCAGGCCAGGGACTGATGGAGACCAGCGTGCCTGCTAGCAGTCCTAGAGGTAGGAGCTGGGAGAGACAGGATCCAGTTTCCTCCAGGCAAAAAAAAAAAAAAAAAAAAAAAAAAAAAAAAAAAAGGTGGGTGAAGGTCCATGAAGATGGCCTTGTGAGGGAAGTTCAAACAAACCAGAGCTTCAGGAAAGTTGGTATAGAGACAAAAGGCTCCTGCAAAAGAAGACAGATGCTCTCTTTGGTATGTCTGAGAAAAGAACAAGCAAAAAGAAGTTTCAGGAGGAATGTGAAGACACTCTCTAGTGCTGTGGTCAGGCTGTGCAAGAGAAGCGTGGTACTTATGTGCCTGTCACCAGAGACCTACAGACCAGCATAGACAAGCATCTGACAGCAGTGACCCCGGTAGGGTCTGTCTCATCCTACCCTTATGACCTGTAGCACTTTCAAACTGGCAATTAATAATCACCACCTGGCTGTCCCTGTGCAGAGCAAAATATCCAATGACAGCTGTCACCAGGCAAAGCATTGAAGAAAATAATACAAAACCTCAAAACAGGGCAGAGCCTTCAGTGGAAGCTCCTGGACCACAGTAAGCAGCAGCAGCAGCAGGAGTGGAGGGAGGTCTGTACTTTGGCACGAGAAACAGAAACTTCCTGACATGGCTTTCATGTCCCAAACGTTTTGCTCACTCAATCGGCCAAACCCACGGGCAGACGCTGCCAGGGTCTTGGCTCCATTTGGCTGGTTGAGTCAGCAGAGGTGAACCAGGTCATAACATCATAACCCAGCACTAGAGATGGGCACCTTAAAACTCCACTCACAGCTACTTGGGACCAACAGCAAGGCCTCTCCTACAACCTGCTGCAGCACAGCTGGCTCTCAGCTGAGCCATGGGAACAGGCGGAGAGCCCAGCCCACAGCTCCCACCTCCAAGGGGCAGCGTGCTTTGGTGAGGTTGGGGCAAGAAGGGATCCCCCTTCCTCTCTGCCAGGAGCCCTTCATGAGACCTGGGCAGGCTCTCACCTGCTCCAGGCAGTTTGTCCCCTATGGGATCAGGGTTGAAATTCCTGCAGCCTGAGGCTGGGACTCGTGCCCCATGCACAGCCCCAGGGCATGGTGAGAAAGTGCCATCACACGGAGGGACTCTGCATGTCTGCTCTTCCGTTGGCAGGCACTGCATGGCTCTCCTCTCTGCCTGGAAAGGTGAGATTGGGAAGAAGTTATCTCCTTGGGAAGACTCAATTCTACCCTGTGCTGGAGCCCCCTGTACAAGGCTGGGACCTTGCAGGTATTCTTTGCCCTGCTGCACTGAATTTGAGAGCAACGTAGAAGAGGGATTGCCAGTCATTCCAATGTAGGAGGTAGTTTCAGACCATGTGTCTCCAGAAGACCAAGACCTGAGGAGAGGGAAAGAAAAGATAGGAGTAAAACATGCTTCAGCAGATTCTCCTTTCTGCAGCACATGTACCTCCATCACCAGATCCAGCCAGATCTCTGCCTGTCTTTGAGAACTTTCAGCTCTGAAGCAGCCACAGAAACACTTGGTGCCTGTGCTGCAGAAAGTTAAGAGGAAATTATGGCTCTGTCACTCTACAGACCGACCACAGAAGAGTTCAGCATTCTCCACCCTCTGCTTTCTCTGCCTTAAACTTGCTAATGTTTCCAACACAAGGCTCTTTTGGTTGGGTCTCTATATTGCTCACTAGCAGGCATCAACCATCACCCTACAGAAGAGCCTGACCTGCTGCAGGTCCACAGGGGGAAAGCACAACCCTCGCCGAGCAGCCGCACTCAGGCTGGGGTCAGCACGAGCACCTTGCACAGCTCTGTCCAGGCCCCTTCCCCACCTGCACCTCCGTCCCCTCCCCACCAGCAGCTCTGTCCTCTCTTCAGGGCTGCTCTGATGGGGGTGCCACCACCTGCGAGATGGCAAAAGGAGAGGAGCTCTGTATTGCAGAGGGGGCCTCCTCCACCATCGGGCCAGCCCGCGGGGCAGGGCCAGCCTGGGGACAAACGGACACATCCAGACAGCGCGGGGGACAGCCAGAGCTGAGCACTCTGCTGTGTGCTTTGAGGGTGATGGTTTGGTTGCCTGTTGGTGTTTTTATGTTGCTGTCTCCAGGAAAGTTTGTACCTAAGTCCATCTGAGTCCCTGTCTCAGGTTCTTGCTACAGCATCCATCCACAGCTCCTTAAGTACTCTCCCATGGGTCTTCTGTTCTTCAGCTCAGGATTGAGTTCAAAAGCTTAAGAAGAGGGAGCATGCATGAGACATCCCAACAAAAGTGACACAGAGTGGGATGAACTCTTCTGCAGTCCCAGTGATGCTCAGTGCTGGGAGCAGAGAGGACTTTTGGCCAAGAGAAAAATGTGGTTTGGCATAACCATGAAAACATGTTGCTTGTTGCACGGGACAAGTTTGTTTGGATTTGGTCTGACACTTCACACCACTCTGTCCCTGTCTGTCAGTGTCTGTCATAAGCAATGCCTTCTGGGTCTTCTTCACAGTGACACAGGACTGACATTTCTGATCTTAAATCACTGTTTGCAACTGATTATTTTTTTCCCTCTGCATTAGCACCTCCATACCAGACTGTGGGAACCGCTACTTGAGGGCTTGCAGTAGCCCATCTCTTCTAGCACAGCATCTTGCTATTCACTCTTCACTGCAAAGGTGGCACTAAGTGCTCATTTTCTTGCTGTCCTCTCCTAGCTCACCAGAGACTGGATTTTATTTTCCCCCCCTCATTTAGCCCAGTAAGAGACTCAGGAGCACTCATCAGTTGTGCTTTTTAGTGATGGGAAGCCATCCTTCCATCCTGCAGAAAGACCATGTGCCTTAATGATTCCCTAGCTAGTTCAGGGCACGTTCTGCATAATGAAATCAAGTTGCTGGGATGCTCTGCATACACATGCACATACAATTTCATTAGCTGTCAGGCATAAAATGGCAACATGCCCTCAAAAAACATAGAACTTGGAACCCTAAAAGCAGGAGAGAATCTTTCAGGTGTGCATTAAGAACTCCCCAGATGTCTGAATCGTGCTTCCTTGCCCTTCATGGCCAAGGAGATGCCTTGCATCTGAGTTTAAACAATTTCTGACCCTTGAGCTCTCTCTGAGGTTCTGAAGAAATCATCTTTTCTGGAACCAGCAGTACCAGCAGGACTGGGGCTGAGTGATGCTGTTTGCCTGGGGTTTCAGCTGTGTTTTGAATGTCTGCTACGGGAGGTGAGGGAGAGAGGGGTGAGCTGAGATGCCCCAAATTCCGGCATGTTGGTACTGGACCACCACAGACAGACACCACACACGTCTCCTGCATCTCCTGGGACCTGCTCTGAAGCTCAGTTCCTTGCCCACAGTTCTTGCCTGGGCTACGTTGTGGGTACCCTACTGATCCCCAACCTGCTCGGCTGCCTTCCAGGCTTGGCCCTGCACCTGCCTCACCACCAGGTACTTGTCCAGCAGTCCCCGGGCTCTTGGTCAGCCCTGGTTCCTGTCCCCAGGTGGGCTCAGTCACCTGGACACTGCGGGACAACACCCTGCCCACTCCTGCCTGCCCACCGTCACCTCGGCGTCCCTTCCCCGGCAGCACCCACTCGGTGCACAGATGGCAGAAGGAGGCAGACGAGGCTGTGTGCTTTCTCCCAGCTGGCAGGGCAGGAGGACACAGATTTTCTGCAGCTTTTTTCCCAGATTGCAGCTTACCCCAGCTCAGGCAGCTGCAAGGGAGACCGGGAAGAAACGTGCCTCCTCCCGTCTGCCCGGGGGAAACCTCCCAGCCACGACGGTGGGCGGCTCTTGCAGATGGACCCTGTGCTGCGCCGTCCTTGCCAGCGCCAGCTGGGAAGCAGTCCTCTGCACAGATTTCTCGTGGGAAAGTCTGCTGCGTGCCGAATGAGGCAGAGGGACCTGGGGAAAAATGAGTACAGCAGCGATGTGAAATGCCAGGGAGACCCTTGCCAGGCTGCATGCTCATGGCAGCGCCCAGCCTGTGCTTTGCGTGCATGTGAGAGGTGACTTTGCAGGGATCTTCGACTCTTTTAATACAACGTTCTTTGTACATAATAACAAATAGCATGGGAGTGAGGTAAACATTCACTTGGTTACCGTATTTATGACCATTATTTACGGCAGCTCTGCACAGCCACAAGGAGACAGCGTGTGTGACAGATGCATAGTGCTTTCCGCTGTGCTTTGTCAACAGTAAACTTACTTTTGAATTATGTGTTTTTCCTGCAGGAGACCGAGCGATTCATATTTGTTTCAGTCCATGTTAACCTTCAGTGGCCTCTGCCCAGAACACGCGCAGGAAGCTGCAGCTGTCAATCGTGTCCTTTTCCTGCAGCGAAGCTGTGGTTAATTAGTCCAGAGCTACCTCCCTGCCCTACTTTGGAAGTGACATTTACTCCTCGAGCTTCTTTGGCTGCTGATCTTTAGCTCTAATTAATTGCCATGCTGCTCACAACAGCCTGAGCTCCATGCAGCGGCTGCTGGTTGCCATTGTTGGGGGAGCCTTTGCCACCCGCTGTTCCCTTCCCGCACAGCGAAGATGCAGCCATCCTCCGTCCTTCCCATAATAGATGTGCTATTAATTGGCCTGACTCCCTCTGCCACTTTACAAAAATTTTTCTTCCTCGTCTGCAAAGCTTTAAGCAATGGCAAATGTTAATGGACGATTGACGGAGCAACAGGATATTCCTGTAGGATGCTGCTCAGACATAACCTACTGCTGGCTAACAGAGTCAGGTAGCGCCCACTGAACACAGGGAACTTGCCTACACTTCCCGATCTGCCAGTGAAATACTGAAAACTCATCAGTCATGAATGCTTTTAATTGCTGAACATGTCAGAACAAGGCAGTAATGACCGTGTTGCTGCTACACATCTCAGGACAACTCTGAGCTGGGATAACTAAGGGGCTGACAAGAAAAATCCCCTGTAGTAGAGGGCATACCCTGGAGAGGATCCCAGACCTTCAGAAGTTGAATCGAGTGATTCATCCAAGAGCGTGCGCTGCCTGACTTTAAAGCTCTCTGCAGTGTTTGGTGCCATTATCATGTCCTGAAGATAAAAAAGCAGGGAAATCAAATTTCCAGCAAAGGGAAATGAATGTTCCTCCTCTAAAACAGCCTGAGCTCCCTGCGTCAAGGCCCTCAGTACTTATTTTACTGGCTGCAGATGTACCTCTGCCATGCATGTGTGGCCCTCCATTCAGCTGTCTCGCAGGTGTGTTGGTTTACATTTTATAGATGGTTGGAGGTATTTTATGGGGAAGGAGAGGGAATCTCCCACAAATTTTGAACAGCGGATGAACTGAAGCACCCACTAAATCATCTGTAAAGCAGGAGAGAAGTGTGCAGTGAATGCTCTCACAAATCTACAGGGCTGTCATGCCCCACCACGGTGAGTGCATCATGTGTTTAGTTAGCAGTTATGCTTTTGTTTCTGCACGCTGCATCTCTAAATCTCGCCTGTCTCTCTAAGACGCTCCTGGATTTCCAGCTGCCTTGAGCCTGTGGAACCCCTAAAACTGGGGAGGAGCAAGCCCTGCGTAGGGAGGAGGCCTCTGCCTGGAGGGAGCTCTGGTTGCTTCTCTCCTGCTGGCTGCAGCTGATGGCTTTGTGCATGCGTGAGTCTTAATTACCTCCCGGAGTCCTACTTAACGGGGATTTGTGCAACCAGCTCCGATACCCCCCGACGAATGGGTAAAGAGGAGCAGGGGCCATCTCCTGCAGCACAGCCTGGTGGAGCTCTGGTGGGTCATGGCTCTGATGCTGGCATCCTACTCTCAATAGTTAGCAGCTTCAAAGCCCAGGGAGGGAAGATTCCCCATCTTGCTGCAGGTTTCAGCTGGTGACAGGTCTGCCAAGCTGTCCCCAGTCTCAGCTGTGCCTCAGGGGCTTGAACCTGAGCAGCTCCCGGATAAAAGTGGGCAGTTGTTCGGAGAAGTTTTTCTTCTCTAAAAGCAGCACATTCAGAACACTTGAAATCACTCAGATGTACCGGGAAGGTTTGTCAAACAACTGTATCGATGGAATAATATGTACATATATATACTGCTTAAAGCTATATGTTTTTCTTCAGAAAATTTTCCTAAATCAATTCTTTATTAAAAAATCAAGTTAAAAAAATTTCCAGGATCATTTCTGGAGATTCCAGGTTATAAATGGCCTGAAATTTGAGCACAGGAGATTCTTGTTCAATAACCAGCAGACCAAAGAGCAGTTCACTTACATCTGTACTGCCAACTAACTACCCTGCCTCCTGCAGATCAGACCTGGGCCCAAGGACAGCAGGAGGAAGCACAGCAGGACCTCTCCCATGGGAAACAGCTCCAAGCAGATGGATGAAATGAAAGGTGGGATCTCCTCTCCCCACTCCTCCAACATCTCCAGCCCCCGTGGCAAACCAGCTCACCGCAGGGGTGCAAGATCTGTCACCGTGGGTGTCTGCATTGCTGTGCCATGATGTGGGGCTGGAGCAGGGGCCAGGCCAGCTGCCAGCACTGAGAAAAAGCTCTCTGAGCCGTGGCAGGCATGTGGGCTTCTCCCATCGCACGCTCTGCAGTGAGAAGCAGACGGGCAGGCTCCGTTGCGCTGACTCCCGCACTGCCGAGCCAGCCTGCAGCCATTCTTTTTACTGCTGATGCTGCTTCCTATGGAAACAATTTAGTGCTAATAAGCTCCATTTATAATAGTAAGAAATGGTTTGGTGGAATAATTGTCACTAAATACCATTCAAGGCTTTGTTGCTTTTCCTGCATGTTGCTAATTATTCTGCATCTGAAATAGCACCCAGAGAAACCACTGAATGCCAGTGAATAGGGTTCTCAGCACTCAAAGAGGCTGAGGCAGGGTATGATTAGAAATATCAAGGCCTCAATCCACCAGACAATGCCTTCCTTACTGTATCTGTTTCTACAAAATCACAGCCTTTGCAAAAGCTGGGGAAATGCAACGTCCTCCACTGACCCTCGGTGCCCCAGCAAGCTCCTGGCAAAGGGGCAGTACTGCAGGACGGAAAGCTGTGTGGACAAACTGACCCCCTGTCAAACACTCGAGCAGGAATGGGAATGAGGAGGGAGGGCCAAGGTTGTCACAGAAGGGGACATGATGGCTCAGATCCCGTAACTCTGCAGAGTCCGTGGTGAAGAGTCCCAGGCAGGAACTTGGCACTGAACTGATGTCCTTCTCCAAATCCCACTCGGCAGCACCATCATGTGCTCTGTAAGCCAAGCAGACAGGCACTGACCCTCTGAGCCAGAGACAGCAGGATAACTGCTGGTCCCGCTCCCTGTTGCTTAGAAAGCATGGGGTGAGGACCCAGGCACGCTCTCCTAAGCCCCTCTCCAGGAGCAAGGCAGCCCCATCCTTTACAGCTTCATCAGCAGTAAATCAACCTCAGGGTGTTCACAGACAGCATCAGATCTGCAGCCAGCCTCTGATCGCAGAGCTCAGCTCAGAAGCTGAGGTTCCCATGCAGTGGGTGAGGTTGCTATCAGATAGAAAGGAGCACACTTTTCCCCAACTTGCTTTGTAACGTGGTGCCATTCTGCAGCACAAAATGCTAATTTGATTTGACTGACCTATCGACGAGCCAAACAAAACAAAGTTAGGCTTACTAGTTTGAATCTGTGCCCGTAAGAAACACACCGACCAGTTGTGTCATTCTTGAAGCTCCTGACAGTTTGTCTCCATGGTGGATCCAGCTAGGTTTGTGTAAAAATAAAAATAGAGGAACATTGCTGTGTCTCATACCCAGACTGTAGCTCAGTTAGTCCTAAAATCCCACGGTAAACGTGTGATTGCTTTATGATCAATATTCGCCCTGCATCTCAAGCTGAATATTGCTGTTACAAGCATACCACTCATTTTTTGGCTTTTAGTCTCCTTTTCAGGTAGCGGATTAAAATGTCCTTTCACTCTTCCAGCCCAGAACTAACCGCAAAGGGACAATCCCTCTTCCCATGTAGCTACAAATGAGGTTTGCACTGAAAGAATTCAAATTTCTGCAACACAAACATTTTCTCACATGCCAGCTACACCAAGTTCCAGCTAAATATTGTCAATCCCTTCTTAATTACTCCAGATGCCTTGGAAAGCTCTGAAGTGTCTGTGAGGAGTCCTGAAGAGCTTCACCTAGAGCATCATGAGCTGAGGAATGCCTGGCCATTGGCAACCACTGGTACAGAGCTCCAGAAACACCCAGCCCCATCACATGTGGGCACCCAAAATTAAAGAAAAAACAGCCCAGAACACCTTGCAGAACCCAGAATTTCTCATTTTCAGCAGCAGGAGTGTGTGATAGCAGACTGATGCTGGAAGGCCCCATGGTGGGGCTGCTGCTGCTGTGCCCACTGGTGAGAGCCCTGAAGGTCCCGAGGCAGAGCCTGGCTGCGAGGCTGAGCACCAGCTGCGTCCGGGTGGGAAGAGCTCCAGGAGAGTGCCTGGGAGCACATTCTGCTCACTCCCAACCTAAGCAAAGCAAGGTCCTCGCTGTCACTGCCCAGCACTGGGCAGCTGCAGTTCCTCACACTGCCTGCGAATCAAGGAAAATTGGTGATTACTGAACAACTGGGACCATGTCCCCAAACCCCCTTCCTGCTCATGTCCAGCACGCCCTTGCTCAGGTACTATCAATATTTAGCTTCTTATATATATATATATATATACATATATATATATATAAAATTGGGTTTTCTTTGTTTGTTTTGGTTTGTCTTTGTTTGTTTTAAAGTGGGTACAAGCAGAAGTTTGGTAAACTCTGAGAGTGCTTTGGCTTTTCACTGAGGGCTTGCTTCAAAATAAGAGTTTGCAAAAGAGATTTATGTAATTAGCACAAAGTGGATGCATACCTTATCAGGGGCTATGAGAATTGAAAACTGAGACTGCTGTGAATTTCCCAGTGCTGACATTTTTAACAGAAGCATTCATTCAGAGGCAATTAAAAAATTGCAAGTAAACTGTGCAAAGCTGCTGTAAACTCTTAAATTATAACCTTTAAAAAGATGATTAAATGATTTCCTTTTGAATTACAACTGGTATTCCACTTCATTTAATGCATTTATCAATAGGCCACAATCAGCAGCTGTGTCATGTGTTTCACACAGAGATATCACTTCATTTTCTCTCCACGTGAGATTTTTGCAATCACACCACTTTTTAATGTTCAGTTTGCTATATAGGGATATTGGGCACTGAGTAACAGCATGAGTGCAGATCAGCGAAGGACAGTTCCAGGCATCAGGGCACACCTCATTCATCTGATAGCATGAAGAAAATAAGAGATTTCTACTGTGATCTTTACCAGCTGGGTTTCACTTCAGAGCGTGCAGGGTAGCTAAATTCTTCTCATCACATCTGCGGTCACCTAATTTCAGACCTTTTCCCAGGAAAACAGAAGCTGCTGCTTTAAAAGCAGGGACTTGCTGGGGATCTGTCATCCCTTTGAAGACAACACAAGAGCAGTGGGAGCTTGGTAGGGCTGTTTTGCAGGAGTCTGAAGAAACATCGTCTTTGCTGCTTACCCACATGGATGTTTTCCCTTTCTCTCTGGCTGTTTTCTGCACTCCAGGATTAAACAAACCCACGATCTCTGCAGGGCTGACAAAACCAGCAGCACTGGGATCGTGAGACTCTGAATCCCAGGTGGTTCCTGTTCATCCCTTCAGCAGAGCTGGATTGAAAAAGCAGCAAAGCAAGCAGTGGCAAATACCTTGCTGTAAGCATGGGGAACATCCAGCTCCCTGGTGTGGCACTGGGGCATGGTTTGCATGAAGCCCTGGTGTTGGTGTTGGATGCTGAGTGGGACCCCGGGGGGTGAAGGAAATGGGGAAGCCCCAGCGCTGAATGCACACCCAGCATTTAGGGGTGTAGCTGGATGCTCCCATGGGTATCTTGCTGAGAGCTGCACAAGAAGTTTGATCAGCACTGGACCTCTTCAAGAAAGAGCTGAAGCAGCACAGCTCTCAGACCTCATCGGGGTTCCCTCTCCTTCTCCTGGGAGCTGTTTTTATGCTGGGGCTCTCATGACCCCGACTTGACAGGTCCCAGCTTGACCTTGGACTTTCCCCATCACTGCAGGCTTGCCTGGGGATCAACACGCTGGCTGATCCCAGATGCTCTCTCCAGACCTGATGCTGACCCTGGATTGCTGACAACCTCAAAACTCACCACCAGCCCCTGCTAGTCACTATGGCCTTTGTCTGGCCATTGGGACTCTTGGCTGAACCCACCTTCTGGTGTTTTCCCACCCACAGGAGGAAGCCCTGGAAGCCCTGCTGGGAAGCTGAGTTTTATTCTGGGCTGTGTTGCACGTTGGCAGAATATTTTCCCCGTACAGGCCATCTGCACTGAAGCCAGCTCCTCCAGCACAATCACCGTGTGGCCAGCCCAGGACTGATGCACGCACTGCTGGGAACCACACTCGGTCATCATGGCCTTTCGGTCTACAGCCCCCGTCCTACAAGCCAGGGAGCACCATACAGCTAGAACACACCCCAGTATGTCCCTCACAGGTGACATGTCCCTCATGGGCTGCTCGCTCCTAGGACTGAACAACCGCAATGGACCTTGAGCTCTGGAAATTAAAATCTGAGACTTGTACGTCCCACACAGGGCCAAGGGGACTTAGCCTGTCAGTCCCTCAGGCACGGCTGATTCGAGCAGGGCTTAGGATTTAATTCTCACCTAGGTTGTCAAAAGTATTTGCCATTTGAGTCACACGCTCTTATCAGTTTAAGGAGCTGAGAAACCAGGTCTTGGCCTAGCTTCATTGTGCACTTATCAGTGAGGAAAGAGATCACTTCGAAGTTGTAGCCATGCATCACTATGGTAACCTCATAATTGACATTTCTGGGGTATTATAGAGTCTGAAAGTCATAAACTTAATGAAAGTATATTTTTATTGCACTTCAGCTTCATCTCTGATTAAATCAAATTTGCATAATGGAAAGTTATTACATTTCCATGTTTCTAATTCCCCCCCCCCTTTTTTTTTCTCCTTTTCACTTCTTTTGCCAAGCGTGTCTAAGGTTTTGTTTATGGTGCAGGCTGCTGAAGGTCGCTAAGCCATGCTTGTGCTGAGAAATGTTTTTAATAATTTGTGTCAGAGGAGCCCAGGAAGTGAACCCCCGAGAACTGGCTACACTGTGGTTCTTTGAAATGTCTCTCTTTCTTCCCCATAATGAGAGAGCTGCAGCGCCTGTACATTATTAAGTGGTTGTTGCAAGAGAGAGGTGCTGGAAGCACTGTGAAAGGTAATTTATCAAGGAGAGATGAAGCATACTGCTCTTCCCCAGCTTTGCCCTCATGCCACCTTTGTAAAACATTTTAAGCAGCATGTATGTTTTTATTTTCAATAAACAAAAGCTCACATCTCTGCCAGCAAGTAAACGTGTTCTTTGCAGGATTGAGTGACGACTGCTCCTAAATGCAGGTTAAGCAGAATGGGCCTGGGAGAAGATTCCTTTCCTTGTCTTCCCCAGGACCGTGGAGCAAAGTGCTCTGCACACCAGGTGTGCTCTGCACACAAGCCAGGCACTGCACAGGTCCCCAGTGTCACAGGGGACTTGCACCAACCGACTTGCTGAGGCCCTTTTGTTTTCTTCACACATGGCTTCACAATGGCTCTCATTACTGCAAGACATGAGCTGGACTCATGCAGGCTACAAGAGTCTGATGGCCCAATTCCAAATCTGGTTCTCCCAGTGAGGTCGCAGAGCGTGTGTGGGTGAACGCAGAGAGCCCCAGCTCCGTGCTGGGCTGTGACCATGGCAGTTGTTGTCCATCATCCACGGCTGATGTAGCAGGGTGGGATGGAGAGCAGGGATCCATGGTGTTCAGGTGGAGCCTGACAGGTCTCCTGACTCCCACCCCTCGAGGTGGTCCCATCCCTATCCTGTGTGCTGCTGAACAGAGCCACGTCTGAGCAGGAAGCAGCACCTCTGAGCAACACCGTTCCATGGGAAGGGACTGGAGGTGATGAAGAGTTTTTGGCTGCGGGACGATCATTCCTTCATGGTCTGTTAAGGATTCAGCTCTGCTCCGTGCACCAAACAACAGAGCTCTGCTTTGGCACTTGGGGACCAGGTATCCTGTGACCCATCAGCACGCTCCCATCACTGGAATCACAGAACCACAGAATGTCTTGGGTTGGAAGGGACCTTAAAGATCATCTATTTCCAACCCCTCATCACGTTCAGGGCCACCACCCACTAGATCAGGTTGCTCAGGGCCTCATCTAACCTGGTCTTGAACACCTCCAGGGATGGGGCACCCACAACCTCTCTTGGCAACTTGTTCCAGTGCCTCACCACCCTCTGAGTGAAGAAAATAGGGATCCCTATCACATTTGTTGTTACTAATAGTGACATTCTGAATGCTGCGCTGTTCTCCACTGCACTTCAGGAGGACACAAGGAATTGGGAGAAGGACATTTTGACCTCTCAGGACCTAAACCTAAATTCATGTTTATCTTTCCCAAGCAGTCTATTGCTTCAAAGGCAAGAAGAAGCACCAGGAACAGGTGAGTTTGAGGGGAGACGTAAAGGTAACCACTGGCCAAGCAGCTCCTTCACTCTCATTAGCGTTTTACACACAGGAGAGCCCTGTCTCAGGGCTTATCTGAAGGTCTGTGAGTCTTAAAGCCTGGGACACACCATGCAGGGCTCCAGTTCCTGACCACCTTCTTGTCCTGCCCTTTGGCTTTCCTTCCATGCAGCACAGAGCACATTCAGTGCCTTCGCTGTAATGTCTCTGCTCCTGCTGTGACATAACTTCTTGCAAGCTTTCCCGTATAAACCTTCACCTCTAGAGAATTTTACTGAGCCATTTGCTCTAGGGTTGAATGCAATTAGCAGGTCAAATGCCTGAGATGCAGCAAGAAAAGCATGTCTGCAGATGTCCAAGTCAATGAGCTGCACTCACTCAGTGCCACTTGGTCCCAGGCAATGCCTGATCCTGAGCAGGTAAGCTGAGGTCCTGAGCTCTGACACATGGCCTAGCAAATGTTGTCATCGCTGCCACAGCCGAATGCTTCCTGACAGGTCTTTATTTGCTGTCACCAGAGGTGAGGCCCTTTTCAGTGCCATCTTGGAGATAACTGCTCGTCCCTGAAGAGGAAAGCTGCAGGAGGTCCCCTGGGTGTCCCAGAATTTGTCACTCCGCTGCTGTGCCATTAACCAAGCTGGTTTCTGTGCATATGCAGATCCCTTGGGATCTGTGCGGGCATGCAGGAGCTCGGAGAACGATGCCCTTCAGGCCAAAGCAAGCCCTGCACTCACCTCACCTGCCCACTGGTGGAGGGCAAGGAGCCCCGGGGCCACCTTCTCTGCTCCCGGGCCACCAACCAGGAGCTGTGCTCACTGCCCATATTCCCCACCCTGCTTGCTCTCCCCTTCCTCCTCATGCTGCTCCCTTCCCCATAAATACTGAAACACACTTTTCTAGGAGTCTTGATTTCTGCCATTCTCCTGCAAAACGCCTGCCACAGGTGACATTTGCACACTAGAGTTGGACGAGCTGCTCGCAGCAAGGTCTCAGCCCTTGGACATGATGGTTTTTCACTTCCCTACCTTATTGGAAACTGCAGATATTCAGGGCTTGACAGTTTAGCTGGAATTTACACATGTACTTTTATATTGCTCAGATGTATTTTTGTATTGCTTGGTGAAAAGCAAGCTTCTTTGGGTTTTCTTTTCAATATTATTTTTTTTTCCCCTGAGAAAACAGACTATCTGTTAAAAAATGCATCTAGAAATTCTTTTTTTTTTTTTTTTTAAACAGAATAATTTTGACAGTCTTCAACAAGAAGTGATAAAATCTGTACTCCAGGGATTATGGGCAATGGGGCTGGCAACTCTAATGAAAATAAACAGGCATTTCCACCAAACTTTAGCTAAAGACCTGTCCTGGAGGGAGGAAGAAAGAAAGCCACATTGTAGAAATGGTCAGATAAAAGGCTGCTTAATCATTCGGCAGGTCAGCCCTGAGGAACAATGAGTGGACATAGAGAGTCAGAGCCTGTAAGTCTGGCATGGGAACAAACAAACGATGTTTGCAGCAAGGACCTGGTCTGAGACAAATCTCACCCTTCTGGTGTGGGACAGGGACCTATCCAAGGACCAGGAACATTTTTCCAAGGAGTAGGTAAGAGCTAGAAATCCCTGCACGATTAAATCTTTATCATTGAGTCTAGTATTTTCAAAGTATTTCTCAAAAGTTACATACTCGTTACCTTTTTAATGCTTTACTTGGTACGGAAGTACGTTTTCTTTTTATGCTATAGGTTAAAATGAAAAAAGGTTGTTTATCTGTTCTGGTTAAAAATGAACCATCAAAGGCTGGGCTCCTCGACATCACAGTTAGACCAGCACATCTTGCTCTTTCCTCTCTTAGGCACCTGAGGGGCAGTGATACAGTGGCAGTGAAAACAAAACAAAACAAACAAACAAGAACATAGACTTCATCTGCATGGTAGAAGATGACTTCATCCATCACCATCATGCTTCCAAGACAGTGGCAGGACCTCAGCAAACCACTCGGTGTCCCTGCAGACAAGGCTCCTGGCACACTGGAAAATCACTGCTCCTTTTCTGTATGTACGTGATCTGATTTCACCTTTCTCCTGAGCTTATTTCTGTATGTGTCCCTTCTAGGGAGGGAGGTTAAAGGGTTAAAAAGGCTTGTGTGGTCATCTGCTGAATGAACTGGGATAGAGAGGGACTGCAGCACACTCTTTGCCAAATGCCACCCAGGCAGCATCTGGAAAGGCAGGCAGCAGAAGAGTTGTTGCTGGTGACCACAGCATGCTTTGCAGTGCGTCTGCAAGCACATATGTTGAAAAAAAAAAAAAAAAAAAAAAAAAATATTTTTCTGTATGGACGTAGTGAGAAGGAGTGGAAAGGGAACCTTCTGGGTGCTGCCAGAAGTGTGCATGGTTGCCCTCAAGCAGAGAAGATCCAGCTATAAAACACCAGCCCCTTGGAGAACACCCAAGTCAATGTTCTTTTCTCACAGGACAGAAGAAAGAAAAAAAAAATGTTTGTTTTCTGTGCAATTTCCAGCCTCTGCTCCAAAGCACAGAAGCACTGGAATTACTCAAAGACTAAGTCTTCAGTGTTTTTCATCTTAACAAAATGAAACTTCTTCTCTCCAGCTCAGTCTCAGAAATAGCTGCTGTGCTTGGACAAAACGCTGCAGAATGGTTCAGTCTGTGCCAGATCCCCAGCATGGAAACCACCTGCCCCAAAGGTTCAACGCTGGTGGAGGAGCAAGGAGCTGAGTGCAGGGTCATATAACTGGAAGCATGGCAGCCTCTAAAAAAGCCCAGTCTTACTGGCCTCCCCCTCAATATCAGTGTGCTTCCAGTTCAGTGCATGGAGCATCCTGCTGCGTGGGGATCAGCCCCGAGGGATGCTTTTTGTCTTGGCTGGGGACAAATTCAGGCTTGCTATGGGATCTGACAGACTCCAAACCCTGAACACCTTCACCATCACCATCGCACCATTGTCTTGTGAGGATTCCATGGCGAGAAACCCACTTTCATGGGGAGTCCTTCCAAAGCACAGTGAAGGGAGGGAGAAAGCCAGGGGGGAAGCAGCCTGCCTGCCAGGCGAGCAGGGCTGGCTGGCTGCACGCGGGGTGGGTGCAGCTCCGTGTCTGAGCCCCAGGAAGGCTCAGCCTGAGCACTGCCTCGGGGGGTGGCCCTTGGCCAGCCCATGGGGTGTACTGATGGCCTTGGACCCCACGTGGACCTCCACAACTGGTGGTGCTGGGCATGTTGTGTCACCAGCCCAGGGTCAAGCAGGTGGCAGATGTCCTGCCTGGGGCAGGCAACCCCATTTTGTAGAAGATGGTCTAGCCTTTACCTGGCCAAGCCACCAAGCTTGGAGGGGAAGGGGATGGATCCTTGTGCTCCTGCTTGCATCAGGACATTGTGGGGTGATTTTCCCCCAAGCAGGACCTAGAGACATGGAGATCTTCGGGAAATCCCAGGCCAAATGCAACAGAGAAGGTAAGGGGCAAAGAGAATAAGGAAATCCCACAGAGGGGAAGAACAAAGCAGAGATACGCCCAAGGGATAAACTTAGTGGAGACTTTTGGACCTGTCCAGAGAGGACATCCAGCCCTCCCCAGGGCAGCGTTGTACTGACCCTGTGGGCAGCCGTGCACCAGATGCATCCCACCCAGCCCTTTGGGGGACAGCACAGCTGCAGAGTGCTGCAGAGCCTTGCTGAGGGCACGGTGGGAAAAGCAAATGAACCCTGCCTGCTGGCGTCCCCTCTCCTGACCATCAGCAGCCTCATTTCTCCCTCAACAAGGCAGCATGTGGAGTGCAGAGGCACGGTCTCTCCTGGGGACAGTGTGCCTGATCCCAGCCTTGCCCCAGCTTAATGAGGAGCTGAGGACCATGAAGCAGCAGTAAATGATGTGCCATGGGGCCACACCAGCGGGGCAGGCTGCCTCTTGCTCACAGCAGAGCATGACAGCACTTGCTTCAGTCATAAAAATGAAAATCAATAAAACTGGAACAGTGAAAAAACAAGGCTCACGCTTGGCAGAGCAGGGCAAATCAGGCATTGGACTGACACTCCAGGGGGACAGGGCAGCTTTCTGGGCAGGCGTTAATGATCCCACTGAGCCCCACAGAGGACTGGAGCTGGGGTTATCGTTCCCTAGCGCTGGTGTCTGCTGCCTGCGGAGCGATAGCACTGGCGAGACTGGCTGCAGCACCAGGGTCAGCAAGGAGACACCAGCCTCAAGGAATCAACGTAACACACAGCCTGGGCTCACCACAAGGAGGTCAAAGCCCCTGTCCAATGGCAGAACCGGTCCCGGGGAAAGGGCTTGGGCAGAGCCCACTACCCCTGAGCTCTCGGGCAGAAGCATCACTTCCATCCTGGCCCTGAGAGGCAGCAGGAGGTCTGACCATGCTGCCAAGAGCACTGCTTGGATCATTTCCCAGCCAGTCCCACCGAGGGTCTGGGCTCTGTTCACTAGGAGAAATGATATTTCATCATCCATCCAGATCCCCCATAGATAACAGAAAATCCAAACTGCCATTGCCCTGCCTGGCCCAACCCATTTCTTATACCCCTGGGCAGCTGATCACTATTTCTTATAGATTTTTCTAACAATGATGGTAAAAGACCTAAAAACTGGTACAAAGTGCCTGCCACTCCTGTAAGTGCCACTCTCAATGAGGTGAGGGTCAAGAGCTTTTGTCAAAATCCGTGCTCCCATTTGGTCCTACTCAGGATGCTCTGACCACTGGCACAGACCTGGAGCAAATGGGCAGCTGGAAGCAGGGGACAGGGATGTGACACTGCTGACACAGCACCGTGCCTCTGGAGCAGCACCTGGCACACTTCAAGTTTCAGAGATCTGAACTGAGTCAGAAGCATGCCATGAAAATGCAAAGCCAGGAGGAGGATTCAAACACCAGAACAGGGCAGGCTCATGCAGTGGAGATGCTGTGCTATGCTCCTTTTGCTGATGTGCCAGGAGAGTGTGGACCTCCTGCAGGACTCATTTCATGTTGGATGGCATTTTGTGCAGACCTTCAGACACCCAGGGTATCTCAGACAGTGCCAGACACCTCTTGGGTGACTGGATCCAACCCCAGCATTCTGGTTTCCTCCTGTCATTACTGAGTGGTGTGACAAGCTCACCGCCTCCCACAGAGCCTCTCAATAACAGGCGTTATGGGAAGAAGAGACCAGCCCAGAGCTGGTCACTTTTAAGGCATCCCATGGAGCTTCCCAGAAGTGCAGACCTATTCCTGGAGCCCATGCAAGGTTCAGCATCATGGTGCTAAAACACCTTTTGTTCCAGTGACCAGGAAATCACCCCTTACATCAGACCGATTTTAGGGTAAAGTATAAAGAAAAAAAAAAAACATGCCCACTGTGCTCCAAGTCTTAGGAAGGAAGAGAATTGATTCAGACACAGATTTACATAGATAAAAGGCAGCTTCTTTCACACACTCACCAAGATGAGAGGCAGTCAGAGAACTTCAGTCACGATTGCGATCCACCAGGACTGAGCAATGGATGAAGTTGGTCTTATTGTGCTGGAAACGCCTTTGGAGTTGTTGAAACGCTCTGCTGGCTGTTTAGGGTGGGATTCAGCACCCACATGTGAGGGTGTCCATGGCTGTCTGAGACATCCGCACCGGGTGGGCAGCTGGGACACGGCACCAGCGGGAAGACCGATGCCTTTCTCGGATGATGACAGGAGGATCTTTGTTGTTGCCTGCAATGACACCAGTCCCCCCTGCTTGGTTAAAATATGACACACACACGCACCAGAAAACTGGCACTGAAACCAATGAAGCAGAAATGGAAAAATCCAAGAAAACTTGTATTATTCTAAAATAGATACTTTTTCATTCCAACATGGCAAAAATCAAGCTTTTGATACCCTTCCAGAAACAAACCTTCTGTCCTTCTCCACACTCCATCTTAGAGATGTCCCACCCAGAATCATGCTCAGTGCCTGGCAAAGCCAGGAGCAATGGGCAAGTGTCTGGCTGGACACTTTGGTGAGGTCTGGGCAACCATTGTCAGCTGCCCCAGTCAGGAACAGGTTAATTTCTGTGCAGCTAAAGGAATTTGGACTAAAGCCTTTGTGTCACCAAAAAAGCTCCTTTAAATCCAGATTTCTTCTGTAAATTTTTAAATGAGGCTTTAAGAGTTAAACAAAACACAGGCTACTGCCTTTTAAACTGAAGTGACCTTTATCGTGATTTTTTTTCCCTAGGTATGTGCTAGTGTATTTTAAAGTCATTTTATTGTTCTTAAGGTTTAGGAAGTGAGTGTTTGGAGTGTGGGGTTTTAAAAAGATCCAGCAAGCAGGAATCCAATATTGACCAGAGGCCAGATTACCTGGGCTGGGATTCCTTTACATGCCCCCAGAGGCCATGCAAACTTCACTGGGGTAAGGGGGGGATGTGGAGAGGTGACACTGCCAGTGAGACTGTCTGTGAGAGGCTAACAAGGAGTTTTATGAAGAAGATCTGATAGGGATTCACTGTCCCCAGATCATGGGTACTGCATTATCTCTACAAACCCCGGAGTCCTCTAGATCTTTCCCAAGTGATGAGACCCCACAACACCAGATGGGAACAGGGGCTGGTCAATTCTGTGGGCTCCTGCATGGGGTAAAGGGTAAAAATAGGATCCTTACCAAAGCCCACCTATGTCCCACACTGAGGGTGCTGAGACCTTCTCAGCATCAGTACTCTGTCAATAGCTGACACCGAGACCTTGGTCTTTCCAGCCATGTATGTCCCTCCTGCACAATCCAGAGAAGTAATTGCAATGTTCACTATTTGCAGGACTGCCTAGTCATATGGACTCTCATAGTTTTGCAGGACTGTAGGTTTTATCCTCCACAGCCACGTGATGCACACACATTTAATGTACAGCCACACAGAAGATATGTTATCACCCACCTTGGTCAAAAACCTCATGCAGAAATCACGTGGGGGTTATTTAATTTCAGTCACGTCTTTTCAAGCAGCCTGTGAGTTGTTGGTCACTTCTGCTCTGCCCTGCCCTGTCACCACCCCTGGCATCACTTGGGCTTTTCTAGGAAAATAGTGGGTATTCGGTAGGACTACATATCCCTGCAATCACCTCGCTGCTAGGAAAGGCATCAGGCCAATGGCACGTGTGTGGTACATGTGTCCCACCCACATGATGCCAGGAGGGAGACCCAGTCCCTCTGGTCCCCTGGTGCAGGGCACTGGGAGGTCTTGTCCTGCTGGTCCTTTGGTTTTGCCTCTGAGTGAAGTTATTTTAGCTCAGTGAGCATGTGCCTGAGCAGCAGACTGGGGGCACAGCCACAAGAAGTCCACCTTAGGTCATTGGCACAGTGTCCTCATCTACCAAGGGGTCTCTGCTCTATTTGTAGTGCTTTAAGATCAAGGGTTTGAAAGCACTCTCCTACGATGTGCAATGCAAAGCCTCCCCCAGCTGCTGTAGGGCCAACACACTGCATGGGGCATCTCTGGGGGCATCTCCACGGCTGATTGCTCACTGGGGGGACAAAACCACAGCATCAGCCCCAGGCAAAAGAACAACGTGAAAAGGCATGTTATACAGCTGGTCATGGAGGAAAACGGGCACTTCCAAGGACAACAGCCACTTCGCAGGCAGGGGAGGTGTTTGCCTGCAAGGGTGCAGTGAAGAGCAGGGCTGTCCAAAGGAGACAATAAAACCCTTGCTGTGGTGGGATGGGTGCCCAGCATCAGCTGCTCTCTCCCTGCTATCCTGCTGGGCGTGGAACAGGTCCAAGGCACCTGGACCACGCTGCCACCAGCAGATGAAAGGCAAAGACTGTGTGAAGTACCAGATAGGTGTGATGGAGAGGGACCAAGCACTAGAGAGCTCTAGCAGGAAGGGAAGAAGTAATCCCTTGGCTGCTTGACAGGGGCCTGCCAATCTTGCAGTAAGCAATGTTTGCAGCCTGCAGCGCTGGGTAGGATTGTCCCAGAGAATCAGGTTTCTATTAGAAAATTCCCATTTTTCTGCCTTCTGATCAGAACATGAGCCTGGACACTGTTTGCTGAGGGCAAGCTTTTGCCTCCACCATGAAGGAACCTTACCCAGAGAGCCGAGCTGGATGATGGAGCAGATACCCTTAATGCAGCAAATATTTATGTACCCAAATATGAAAATCTTCAGGAGCCTGGGGAGTCTCACACAGGCACACTGTAACATGGCATACTGTAGTGTGCAAGAAGATGCTAGAATCAGGGATGAACACCCCAAAACTGGCTAAAAATCCCAGTTAGGGAGTAAGTCCAATCTGGATACCAATGAGACTTGTTAGTAAAAACCTTGCAGCACCCGATTCTTCCCAGAGCAGGGAAGGAAAGTCCTTGAGACATCAAAGCTATGTGCATGGGGGACAATATTCCCTGCTCAGCTCCACCATCGCAGGCAGCTTGGCACCCTAGTGGGAAAAGCTGGCACCGGGTGGCAGCGGTGGCCTCACAGATGCTGCCAGGTACCCGAGCACATCCCCGCTCCCCAGCATGCGTGGTGCAAGGGCAACTTGCAGCTCTCAGGGGTTGTAGGGGCATTTCTGAGCGTGCCTCAGTTTCCCCAGTGCTTTCTGAGGAAGCACCTGGGGGCTGTGACCGCGCTGCCGAGGAATGAGGAGAGTTCAGGGGGAGCAGCGAGGGGGCACCGTGACGGTGACTGAGCACGGAGAGGTGCTGGCCCGGGGCTGGGCAGGGAGCCTGGCAGGTGGCCGTGCCGTGCCGTTCGGTACCGTGCATCACCGTGCTGTGCCGTGCTGTGCCCTGCGGTACCGTGCATCACCGTGCTGTGCCATGCCGTGCCGTTCGGTACCGTGCATCACCGTGCCGTGCCGTGCCGTGCCGTTCGGTACCGTGCATCACCGTGCTGTGCCGTGCTGTGCCGTTCGGTACCGTGCATCACGGTGCCGTGCCGTGCCGTGCCGTTCGGTACCGTGCATCACCGTGCTGTGCCGTGCCGTGCCGTTCGGTACCGTGCATCACGGTGCCGTGCCGTGCCGTGCCGTTCGGTACCGTGCATCACCGTGCTGTGCCGTGCTGTGCCGTTCGGTACCGTGCATCACGGTGCCGTGCCGTGCCGTGCCGTGCTCCGCGCCGCCCGGCGGTCCGTCCCTGCCCTCTAGCGGTGCCGCCGCTCGGTTCCAGCCCCCCGGGACCACCCGGCCGCTCCCGTGCCCCCCGCTCAGCCCTCGCTCCTCCTCCCGCTCCGACCGGCGCTCAGAGCCCAACGAGGGGCCGGGGCCGGCGGGGCTGCTCCTGCCGCCGGGTCGGGGGTGACCACAGGGGGTCGGGGGGGCCCTGCCGGAGCCGGCAGAGGGGCGCTGAGCTCGGGTCCGTGGCGGCTCCCGGCACAGCCCCGGCCCGGTGCTCGGTCGTCGCACGACCCGGGGTTGGGGGCTGGGGGGTGAGAGAAAAGCCCCCGAGAGGGCAGGGGATGAGAAGCAAGAAGAGGTGAGCGGGTCCCAAAGACCAGGAACGGGAGTCTTACCTGCTTGCCCCAAAGAACTGGGCATCATCCTCTGATTTTTCCAGCCCTCGCATGGTAGGTACAGACAGTGGGTCCCTGACCCCCAGCTTCGGAGGTCTGAAAGCTGTGTTCAGCCTTACCTGGCCATGCCCTTCCCTCTGCAGACACCTGCCAGGCACAGGCAGCTCCAGGGGCAGTCTGAGCCCGGCAGCAGAGGCTTGCAGACAGCTGGCTGGGGCTAAAAGCACTTTCCCTCACCCATCAAGGGAGTCCTGGAGACCTGCTTCAGCTCCATGGGCTGCTCCAGTGCCCCAGTACTGCAGAGGATCAGGGCTGGGGCTGCACAAAGCCAGCAGGCCGAGATATATCAAAGACCTTTGGGGTGGGGGGGGTGTGTGGGAGGGGGGGGAAGGATGCTCCTTTCTGGTCTGCTCCCTTCCAACGTGAATGTGCAGGCGAATTTCTACCTGTGGACCCATCTGTGGGTCATGCTGCAGCATCTCAGTGTGGCGTCTTGTGCTCTCCAGTTCCCCTGGGCCTGACGATGGAAAGGACCTGCAGAGAAGAAGGGAAGATCCACCCCAGGTATGCTCCAACACATGGAGCAGAGTTGCCAGAGTTTGGCCAAGTCATCATTTTTTTCCTATCAAAACTAGAAATTAGACAAATGTTGGAGTAGTTCTGCCACTGAGAATGACAGCAAAAGCCACAGGACAGGCATTTCCCTGGCAGAGAGGTCTGAAAGAGGAGCTTGGGGAAATAATGGCTGAGCCTTGTTTTCAAAGAGGGCATACCTCAGGAATTCAGATCAGAGTTTTTCCCCGTCAAATCCATCTGCTGAAAGAAATAGGAAAGGGTCAGGACAATAAGTTTCATTCAAGAACAAGTGTTTCCTGGGCTGACTGTGTTATGCAGAAAACTACAGCGCTGCCAGCACCTGTATGTGCCACAAAGCCTGGCTGGGAGTGGACTGGGAATGGAAGCGATGCAAATATATCAGAGCTGTACACAGTCTTCCTGTAAGGAGAGGCACTTTCAAAGATAAATTAATCTGGTTTGTTAAAATATACAGTGAAATCAAAGAGGAGCCAGAAGGAGGTACAAAATAGATCATAGAGATATGGAGAAACAGCTGGAGTAAATTAAGTTAGGTAATTGGAGCAGGATAAGGTAGGTGAGCAGCAAAGCTGGAAGGAGCTATTCTTAGTGCAAGCATTTACCCATCAACAAATGCAACCCTCCTTTTTGCTAGTGCCTCACCTCTGTCTAGTTTGCCATTTGGCCGAACCTGCTCGTTATTCAAAACTGGTGGTGGCACTGGTGTGGGTGCATAGGGCCATGGCTGGGAGGCTCTTAGAGTGTGATGGGTAAGGGGATGTAGGGAGAGCATGGCTCTCCTGGCACCATGCTCCGCAGGAGGCAACAGCCCCATTGCTGGGGTGTGCTGGGGGCTGGGAGGATGGGGTTAGCCTTGCTTTGGAGCCCAAATGGTTGGGGCGGATCCTGCAATGCCATCCACATTTTTTCCTTTGTGTCGTTTAGCTCATGGTACATTTTCCAGCACCTGGACTGTAATACAACCTCATCAAGCAGGATGGTAGCCTTGTCAGGGCCTCCAGCTCCTGGGAGCTGTCCCAGAGGCAACCGCTGCCCACCCAGGGTTGGCTGCACCCCAGGGTGCTGCTTGGAGCAGGGGGTCCCATGGCTCAGCTGCTTTGTACCTGGTGCCAGAACCCAAGGTAGAAGGGGGGAAGGTGCAGAGCTGGGGGCAAAGCCCCTGGGGCAAGGTAGAAAGGTGGCTTTGCGCTGAGCACACGGGGAGCCTGCCACCCCTCCTGCCAGGGCCATGGGCATCAGATGCCCAGTGGTGAGGAGGGCGCAGGTCATGCCGAGGGAGCAGGACCTGTTTCTGCAGCTCCACCAGACTCCACTCCAGACACAGGCCATCAGCTTGGGAGACACGCAGCTGTCCCAGTGCTGCCAGGTATTTAAAAGCAGTGCCATTTCCAGCTGGCATCACCTCTGCATGTGGTGGCATTAGGTTTTCCAAACGTTTCCCGGTGTTGTGAGTGGCATCCCTGAGGGACCATGCCAAGGAGCTCTTGGGCACTTACCCTTGGGAGACGTGTCATGGTTAATTTGCATCGCTGTTTTGCTATGGTAAGATGGCACGAACTGCCCTGGTACTGCGGTGGCTGCACGTGAGGATGTGTTTGCTACCTGAGCACAGAGCATCTGTTAGTGTCTGGAACCAAATTCAGCAGCGTCAGTCCTCTGAGTAGAGCCACCGACTCAGATGGAACAACCATTCAGGTCAGTTAAGTCTCCTCCATTAGAAAATGTCAATTAATATAAATTGTCGGAATGAAATACCATTCTCCAGCCTCTTCTTATTCCTCAACTGTAGAAGAAAGTCCCAGCAAGCAATTTAGAGTAAATACCGTTATTAAACACTTACATGAAGCAGTTAGGATTACAACACATCTGTAAACAGGAGAACAAACACGTCGATATAATCTTGTAACGGAACAAAGCATGTGCCAAGGGGACAAATCCGTTTGTGTAGAAAAGGCAGCTCTCTAGCGAAGAACTGATAAGTAAATAATAATAGGAAGGACCAATTCATAAATATGGAGGCCTTGAAACTGCGCAGGATGTCCACTGACGATGTGAGCAAAGTTAGGAGAGCTGCTGGGGACAGAGCCCCAAGGGACCACCACACGTGTGGACACTGGGATGGGCGGGAGCCTGCGGCCAGCACAGCAGCACCTGCCTTGTCCTCCCTGCCCCAACGCCACCCTGTCCGCAGGCAGGAGGGAATGGGGACACCCCCCACAACCACCTCACAAAGCCCTCAGCCCGCTGGGTGCATCCATGCACGAACAGCGGCAACCACTTGAACGCTGGGGTGCCCCAGAAGGATGAAGGAGCGTGTGGCAGCCTGGTGGCAGGGAGAAGGCCAAAGCAGCCGTGTCAGGGAGCAGAGAGCCATGCTGGTAATCTCTAACCAAGGGGGGGGGGGGGCAATAGGGAGTAAATAGCTGAGGTTGGATCCCCACTGTTTGAAGGAGGAGGGCTCGATCGAGCTCCAGCTCCATCTTAACCAACCAGAGGCACAGAAAAGCTCTGCTGCTTCCTCCCCCCCTCCACAGCCCGTGATGCTTAGGCCTTCCCGTGCTCAGCACTCCTTGCCCAGAGCTGAAGAGGGGCCTGTGCTAAGAAGTCAGATCTTCCCCTGGGCTGCATCACCTTGACGCAGTCCTTGCCCCTTCACACAGCTATTTTTGCTGGAAGTGGGAAAGCACGGTGCAGGGAGATGAGGTGTTTGGGGCTGTGTTCAGGCAGAGCTGGAGATACCAAACCCTGTATCTCCAGATCAGGGAGCAGAAATGCTCCAGGCATTTCCCGGCTGCTAAGCCTGGATATACTCACCTTACCCCAGCAATGCTCTTCTCTTGTAATTTCCACCTGTCCCAGCAACTCTCCCTCCCGGGAAGGAGAGAGCGGGCACAGCTGCTGCTGGACGGAGTCTGAGCTCCTCACTTGAGACTTCTGTAGGAAGGAGCCCCAGGTACTCTGGGCACAGGGACGAGGCTCCTGAGTGGCACATCTGGCTTTTCTTTCCTCAGCTAAATTTTACCCCGTCATAAGCTGCTGAAGCTCCAGTAGAGTTGCATGATCATGACCTTGCTTGACCAGCAGCAGCATCAACGTGTGGTCACCGTGTCTCTGGAGCCTTCAGCTGAGGCTTCCCCAGCAA
Source organism: Stictonetta naevosa (assembly GCA_011074415.1). NCBI lineage: Eukaryota > Metazoa > Chordata > Aves > Anseriformes > Anatidae > Stictonetta > Stictonetta naevosa. Next base: position 1,460,088 of record CM021714.1, on the reverse strand, counting down.
GACCTTTGTTGTCCCAACCAGGGACAACTGTAAGGAGAGCAAGAGGCATCTCCTGAGGGCTAAGGAGGGCTCTGGCCTTCAGCAAGGAGCTGGGGTAGTGAGGCTCCTCCTGCACACTTTGTGCTCTTCCCCTCCCACCCAGGCCAGTCTCTGATCCAGTAGTGGAGCTTAAACCAGGATCTTTGCTGCTAAACACAAAGGGGAAACTGGGCAGGAGCAGGTGTGTGAGCTCAGAGCTCCCCTCCACACATCCCTCAGCCCACTCCCCCAGTCCCAGGTGGATGGCAGCAGAGGCAGGGACAAGCTGCCAGCATACAAATGTGAGCAAATGAATTTCATAAATCAATTTACTACCTCTCCTGTTCCCCGGAGAACCCCTGCAAAATTAATGCATCTCCTTAAAACATAAATAAAGAAAAAAAATGCAGGCAGCCTGGTGTGAGTCTGAGGGTTGGGGATAAATGGTGGAGGAGAAAAAGCATCCTGGGACTTGGAAGCAGAAATTTAAATGCATATTTTTGGTTTGTTTTGCTTGAGAAAAGTAAGGATAAAGAGACCATCATTATCATGGATTCAATAAAACTAGAAAAGACCTATTGGTTGTGCATCATGTGAGACCTGGCTGGTTACTTTTGGGGTGGGGAAGGAGATGATTGTTCTTCTGACAAGGAAAGAAAAACATTGCCATTGCTGGTAGCATTTTGCTCAGAAGTCGTCCCACAGTTGATCACTCCATTAAGGTGAAGACTTACTCCGAGAGCTTTGGTGTTGTATAACACTTACTAGCAGTTTTGCTCTGCTTGTTAAGAGTATGAGGAGTGGGCAATGTCTATCAACACTTCTTATCCACCCTTAGCTCGAGTAAAGCTTTGCTATTTTTCCAGAAAAAGGATTTGTCAGAAGAGGTCATAGCTTTTATTACTGCAACTGATAGACTGGAAACAAATGGTCAATCACTCAGATGAAGAAGACTTTCATCTGTGGCATGGGGCTTGTCAGGCCTGGGAGACGAGCACTGAAGCTCCCGGAGCAAAGGTGCCCTGGCAAAGATTTATCTCAGAACATCGTGTCTAATGGCCTGTTCTCCCCATCCCCTTGTCGGGTCTCATTAAGAAGAACTAACAGCCTAAGGAAATTCTCATCCAAAGAACTTAATTAAGGTGGTGTTAGGGTTGTGAGCACCTAGAAATCATTTGCTATCTGCAAGTCTGGCTTTCAATTAACGGCAAATGAGAGAGAGGGGCGCAGGGACATGCAGAGCACAGCTGCAGGAGTCTTTGCTTCTGGGCTAGCCCAGAGGCTTTCTGCTGAACCCTGGGTCAAGCAGAAAAGGCTGGGGGCATGGAGCGACCCCGGGGCGAAGGCTCCCATCTGCTCAGGGGAAGGAGTCCCACTGTGGTTCTCGGGTAGTCCCAGCCCCGTTCAAAGCCAGTGCCGGAATCTCTCTTTGTGTCATTGGAGGAAAGGATGCTCACTGCACAAAGTCTGCAAGCCCTCTGCAGGTGCTCAGCCTGCATCTCAAGCAGGACAGCCCCTGGCTGTAAGTCAGACCTGCACATTAGAGAGCTACGGTCCTGTGTGCAGAGGCCAGCTGCACTTCTTAGGCTTCAGGCAGCGTGCCTGATAGCCCAGGGGGTAGCATCCCACTGTGGGTTTGCCTGATAGCCTTTCAAACCCACCTATATTTCTTGTGGCAATGAGTTCCCCACTAACACCATGTTCAATACACGCTAATTTGGAGCCTGACATGCTTAGGTAATTTTTTTCCCCGTCAGCTTTGAGTTAAACAGCAAACCTTAGGACACCTCTGAAAATTCCAGTGCAAAGCAGCCACCTTTCTCCTATAGATACAGAGGTTGGACCTGGGTCTCTGAATCCCCACACAGGTGGGAAGGATGCCTGTGCACTGCTGTTTGCAGCCTGCTCATGAGAAAAAAATAGTTCTTAATCACTTTTGGGCAAGGGCTGTGTTGAGCTGCTCGCGCCGTGCTCACAAGAGGTGAGATTCAGCTTTGTTTGGCAGGTCCGATGCATCCACACCAGCGTGCTCCAAGTTACAAGCCATGAAACCTGGAATCTTTCCAACTAGGAATGGCAAATGCTACCGGGTCAGCCGGAGCCTTGTCCCCAGGCAGAGGAAGGACTCCACACTTCAGAGGATCATTCAGTGGGAGGAAAGCTCTGCTGCAAAGACCTTTCCTCCAAGTCTTCCAAGCCCTGTCTGCTACCAGGGCTCGCCAGCACCCTGCAGTCCCAACCCCATGAGTCTTGACTATTCTTTTGACTACTCTTGACTACCACTTTTCATGTTTTTTGGTAATCAACAGTTGTAGACATCAGCAGAGCTCCACCAACTCCACACAGCTCTCCTGGCTCACAGCAGCTACCACCTAGCTGCCGTTTTGACCTTCCCTGTCCCGACTGGCGGGTGGGTGTCTGGGAGCAATACCAGGTGGGGTGATGCTGGTGAGACAAGCAAAGCTCCCATAAAACCTCGATTCTCACCTCCTCCTACATAGTTTGGGAAACATCAAAATGCCTTGGAAAGTTTCTGAAGTTGCTAGGAACTCAGATCTTGCCCTCAGACAAAAAAAAAAAAGAAAAAAAAAGAAAAAAAAAAGGGGGGGTTTCTTTGTTGTTGTAAAAACAGGCAGACTGGGAAGACATTTTGACCCCTTTTCTGAGAAACCAAGTTGCAGAAAATGCCTCTGCAGCCCTACAAAGGAGAACAAGTTTTTCTTTTTGCGATTTCATACTCAAGTTTCATCAGATTCATGCGAGAAGGGGTGTTAAACCCAGAGTCTTGGCAAGACTCCCGCACAGGTAATTACAATTCAGCTGACCTAAATTTCTCCCCCAATGTCAATTGAATGCATTTTTCTTTTTTGCTTCCTATCCTCAGTGAAGTGACAGTGTCCTAAGCAGTGTGTGCACTTCGTCATACTGCTCTCCTTCCCAGAGCCGGGCACATGTGGTGAGAGACAAAACGGCCTCCACTGTTCCCAAGGCTGTGATGATACACTCGATGGTCTTCTGGCAGAAAGCTGCTACAGGGGTGCAGAGGACAGGTATGAGATGAAGGCTGTGGAGCTATGACCCACCCACATTTCACCAAGACAAAATTCAGCCCAACCTCCCTGGAGACATCAGCTCCCATGCACAGGGCATCTTCTCTGCAAGTAAGAATGCAAGTGGGCAAAAATCCTTAGCATGGATTTTTGTTTTCATGCTTTGTGATACTGGTAATAACAGGAAAGTAGGTGGTGGAGGAGGAGAGGAGAGGAGAGGAGAGGAGAGGAGAGGAGAGGAGAGGAGAGGAGTTTCTGGCAGACTCTGCCACCGCCTCGCAGCAATGCAGCAGCCTGTGAAAAGCAGGATTTAGGGTCTCTGTTCAGGTGCCAGCTGGCAGTGCCCAACTGACAGTCAATATTCCCACTCCTGGCATCTGTGATCCTCGCCAGCAGCACAGAGAGAAGCTGGCAGTGTGTGCTCCTGCACGTCTGTCCCAGGGATATACCTATGCCTCCAGCCCATGGACATGCAGTCCCCATGTCACCTGAGAGGAAGAAGGAGCTGGGACAGGGGTACATGAGGTTCTTATTCTCCCTTTACTCTCCAGGGAAAAAAGTGCCCTAGGATATCCAGAACACAATTCACCAAACCCCTCCAGAAGCACCTCTTTTCCTGCAGTGGCTCAGAGTGGTGCTGGCTCTCAGCACGGACCTGTAGGTGCCTGAGCTGGCTCTGGGGAGCTGGGTCCTGTGGAGATGGCTGTGCTGGGAGATGTGATTTTCTCTGCAGCTGCCCGCTCCCCACCTGCATCACCTGTGTGTGCATCCTCGCTTGTGTGTGCATCACGAGCCACCTGGTAAGCCTCAAAGTAGTGCTGTCCCCTTTGATGTGCTTAAGGCATCATGACCGGCATTTGGGTTATCCACCCACTTACAGACCCTCAGCCCCTCAGAGGGTACAGGCAGAAGCCCTTGGTGCACATTGCTTGTCTCACCATTCCTGGAAATAACCCCAGCTTGCAACACTGCCTGCCAGAGTGGCAAAATAAATAAAGAAAACAAAACAAAACAAAATAAATAAAATAAAATAAAATAAAATAAAATAAAATAAAATAAAATAAAATAAAATAAAAGCTCTTTGTTTGTGACACTGTAAAATCAGAGCCCCAAACCTGACTTGTACATTTCATGCAGTTCAAAACATTCCAGTGAAGTGAAAATATCCAGAGCATTTCTTTGAGGGCATAGGCAATGGGCAAGCAGTTCCCCATGAAAAATCTCCCAGCTCAGCTGTCTTATCCCCACCTGCTGTAGACTCTTCCACAATGGGATAAACTGGAGGGAACAGACAGCTTTTTCTCAGAAGTATTTGCCCTTGGAGAGGACATTTGGGAATGGCTTTGCTGAGGACCCTTCAGTGACTGCACCCCTGTTTGCACCAGCTGAAGCTGCCTGCAGAGCTATGGGGTCTCCTTGGTCCACCTTCCCCAGCAATGGCATCAGGAGCCCTATAAGAAATGAGGTCTGGACTAGTCCAGCAGGAACTAGGCTCATGCAGGAAAGCAAACGCAGAGGGTGCACAGGGTGGCCCTGACCTTTCTCTGAAAACCGAAGGGGAGTGTGCTGTTTGTACCTGACATCCAAGATGCTCTGCAGGTGCATGCAGCCTGAACAGGTCCAGGGGAGAGGCAGAGCTAGCTGCGTAATGTCATAGGAGGCCAGTGGTGCAGCGTGGGGAAGAAGCCTTTTCTCGCAAATACTTTTCCAGTAGTCTCAGAGTCTCTAACTGAGTCTGCTGACACCTTATAAAAATAAACAGCCCTGAAGAGACAAGCAAGCTACTGGCGACCAGGTGGCTTCCAGCCACCCCACACCCACTCTGCCATATGTCACACAGGGACCTGAAAGCAGAATCTCTGTGCTGTCAAGAAGGGAGTTAAAACAGCCAGTATGAAGGACCGTGGGCTCGCTCCTCACACGAAGCTACTGGGAGAACTTGCAGGGCTGGTGCAGACCGCGAGGCTCTGCAAAGACTCACCCGGGGCCAGAGCTGGAGGAGTGCAGCATCTGTGGTGTCTGCTGTCTCGCTGAAGCTTTTACATTTTTAAAGGCTTGCTCCTCCAGCAGAGTGAGGAGTTCCCAGGCACCGTTTGGCTGTGCAGCTGGGGCTGCAGCCCCTCTGCCTGGTGAGGATGCCCTGGGCCCTCAGCACCAGGCACCCTGCGGGGCCCTGCAGAGCATCACTGCAGCAGGGACTTGAAGCTGCCGCTTGTTCTCGGTCTCTCCCCCAGTAACTACTCCCTGCTGGCTCTGGAGCTGGCTCTGGGTGCAGGACCATTGGCTTCCCAAGGGGATCATGCTCCGGGTGGCCCATTGTTATCCAGGGCTGAAAGCAAGGTGGGGAACCAAGCATGGCCAGAACTGCTGCTGAGCAGTGCAGCAAGGACACAGAAGCACGAATGTCTCTGCCTTGTCCCACTGCCCTGTGCCTCAGGAGTGCTGTGCATTGGCCCACTGAATGTCCCCTTTGCTTTTCAGCTCCCACCCTGATCCTCTCCCTGTTGTTCTCCGTTCTGGCTACCAGCCTCCACCTGCCTGTGCTGCCTGGGGGTGGCAGAGACCTCCTTAGGCTGGACACTGTTGAAGAGAGCCCCATACCCCCTACAGGTTAAATACACACTTTTCTTGAGCAATCTTTTAGGAAACACTGTTCTGCTGCTGTACTCCACCAGTGCTGCTTTCTACTAAGTGCATTGCTGCAGTGAATTCAAGATTTTCTTGATCCCCACCTGTGAAGTCCTACATGTATTTGCAAGGGCCACCCTTCATGCTCCCCTGTGCTGCTCTTTGATGTTCCCGCTCACTCCCCTGCATGCCCCTTTCTCCTGAACAGGGAGATGCTGACTGATCAAGAGAGCTGCTGTGTTTGTTTAAATGTCTCCATCGCTCATTGCTTTATTGTGTGTGTGAGCCGTGAGCAGGCAGGTCACAGGTTTGTAGATTTGCAGTGAACATGATTCGTGTCAGGGCAGGGGTCAGTGGCATTCAAGAGCTGCTGTCTCCTCTTTCTTACCTTGCCAAGAGTGGGAGCAGTATCGCTGTGTGCATGCCCTGCCTCTCCCTCTGCTCCACATGGGCAATGCTCCTCCTAAGCAGCCCAATTCTTTCCATCTGGAGGGACTCTGGACTTGCCTTTATGCAAGTGCCAAGAGGTTTTGGTTTTCTTGTCCTTGCCATTAACTGTAGGCAGATACTCACCTGATGCCATGTGCATGGCAGCCCAGAGTCCTGCACTCTTGCTATAATACCTGGCTTTGCATCATGAAGATTCAGCCGGTGCAAATAAAGCAGCTTGATATCTGCCTCTGCAACCCTACCAAAACCACAGGGGGATGCACCAGAGGCCAGACTGCAAATTCCTCTGAGTTTCACATCTGGGATATAACCAAAGCTATTTTCCAGGAGAAAAAAATCTGCAGGGCCCTTCTGTTCAGAGGCTCACCTCCCCTTTTTTTACAAGCCTGAGAAATTCGGTCAAGCCCTGTGCTAGTTCTCGACACTCAGCAGCGTGGTGCACGGAGGAGGAGAGGCACTGCCTGCACCAGCTCCTCCCTGCCCATCTGCAGGGAAGGGAAACGGGGCTGTGGCTTCCTACTTGCATGTAAGCTACAGGCCAGCGGATATTTCAGTGCTCAAGAACTGAACTGAAAATATTCTTTCTGTCTTTTCTGTAATTGCATCAATGAAAAAAATGTAAATAGGAATTTTAATAAAAGTATAACAGTAACCAGATCTAATCTCTAACCTTTTGAAATATAAAGAGGCTGTTTTATCTGCTCGGCGGCACAATCTTTCCCAGCAGCAATGGGAATTTGTGGGAGTTAAATTAACTGAGGCAGCGCTCCCCTCTTGCTCGTTGAATGTAAGCGAAACATATTGAGGATTATTGCAAACGGAGAATTAATAAAATCTGAGTGGGGAAGTTCCAAAGTCCAAGCAAGTTTGCTAACCGTTCCCCACGCACAGGCAGCCACGCACGGGGAGCAGCCCGCCTCTCACACAAGCCGGCTCTCTGCTCGGCTGCTTCCATTGAGGAAGGGGGAAAGCAGCCTGAGGATCCTACAGAAGGGCTTTGCACTGTGAAAAAGGCAGCTGATGGAGTGATTATTCTTTGATATCTCAGGAAGATTGCAAAAAGCTTTCCAGAGCCTGTGTTTCTTTGACCACTAGCCCTGAATATATGGGTGTCTCCATCGCATCTTATGGTCTGCCCACCGTGCTGCAAATGTGGGACATGTCCATCGATTCTCCAGTGCCTCACAGCAATGACCTTTTGAAAATGAGGTGCAAACATGGCTTGGGGTCCTGGCAGTGTCCTTCTGCTGACAGACTCCTGGACTTGCATGGCTTTTGCAAACCAAGCTGGGGCAAAACCAGCACAACCCAGATCTGCTACAGCTGGGGAGTTAGGCAGGGGAGAGCATCTTCTATGTAAGACAGCTACAAATGCTAAACACAAGGCCAGGGAGGGGACGGGGAGGTGACTGTGTCTTGCAGAGCAGCAGGGCAGGCAGCAGCCAGCCACCCTGGTGCAAAGGACCAAACAGAGCAGAGAAGAGCAATTCATCAAACACCTTGGTTCTCCCTGTGCTATCGGAGTGCATTTGACCAGTTTCACCAACAGCTCTATGCTGTTGGCCATGCAGTTGATGAATCCTTCACCTTTCCATGTTGCTTTTCTGTTACTCCAGGATCCAGATTCCACTACCTGCCATCAGGTTTTTCTCTCTCAACCCTCTCTTCTCAGACAGCACTGGCCAGGTGGCTTCTGAGGAATAAACCACAGCCCAAACTTACACCGTCAGGAGCGTGCAGCTCTGACTGATGTTCACTCGATTTGTTCAGCATGTGGGTGAGTTGTCACAGCTATGCAGCTACTTTCAAGTGAGACAGAGTTTGGCAAAAATGTCTTTGAACCATGGGAGTATTCCCAGAAACACCATCACAACATCCCGGCATTGCAGGTCTTTGATTTATGCTCATTTCTCCAGGCTCACATCCTGAAAAAGTGCAGGGAATGAAAGGGAATTTTCAATAAAAACCTTGTATGCCTGTGCTGCACACATCCCCACACAACAATACAACAGAGTTTCCTTTCGTTCCTTCCCAGACACAATTTCTGGTGGAAGCAGCCCAGCTGGCTGATGTATTTTGGTGTCCCCACGTCCCACACGCTCAGCTCTCCCGCACGCTGCCGCACGGCTGGGGACGATGCCTGCCCTCTCCTGGACTGCTCTGAGAGCTGTTGTGCTGGCTGCCGGCAGCAGCAATCCACTCCTAGCGTGTGGCTTTGGCTGCTTTACCAACAGAAGTGGCAGCAGCACAAAGATTTAAAGAAAAAGCTCCTGTCATGCCACGGGGATGAGGCAAAGGCACCCTGCCTAAGCAGCAGCACCTGCCTCCAGCACAGCAGCCCTGGTCCCCCACCAGCCCTGCTCCGTCATTTGGCGCTGCTCACGTGCTGGGTAAAGATTACCCAGGCCTGCCGTGTGAGCCATGCTCTCATCCCTGACTTTTCTGAATTTTGAAAGCCTGGGGCTTGGCATACTTCAGTCTCACTCACAGCCCTAGAAAATATCCTAACTTCAGAGTGCTCTGGGCTCTGTTCAAAAAAAGCTTTTGATGCCTTCCATGTTCCAGCTATTTACCTGGCCTATGAAAGACTGGGAAGAACTGGGGATTTTAGGAAAGGTGTACAGTACAATTCATCTGCAAAGAGAAACAGAGGGACTTACAGAGGGGCAGGATGTGTTACATGGACTGAAGGCACTGCCATGGCTGGGTAACTCATTTGCCTGATGCAGAGATCTCCCCTACTGACACGCCACCTGCAAAGAGGGGGATCGAACACCGGACAGGCTGTTCTCCTGGGCAGCCGACTGTCTTTTATCAGGTCAGTGTGCAGGCACTGTGCTGGCTGTTTTGCTGTTCGACCTTATGAAAAAATGTGAGGCAGTGTGCCTTTTGGCCAGCCCTTCCCGCATTCCCTATTGCTGCCACCGTTCGATGTGCCCCAGAACGCTTCCTCACCTCAGCTTCTGTCAGACCAGAAGAGCTCTGTAGAGCCTTAGATCTGGAGGTATCTCATTCTCTGCTCCTCCATGACCTCACTACCTTTAGCCCGTTCAGAGGGAGCGATGAGAAGACCCCAGGAGAAGCCCTGCCAGGGAAGCCCCATGTGAAAGCTGGGTGGCACCCCACCAACAGCAGAGAAATCCCCCAGGACAGACTCCAGGTCCTTCAGCCCCTCCAGTGCACCTTGACGTAGGGAGCGGGCTCCAGGAGACTGCCGTGGCCTGAGTAAGGCTGCTTCTTCTCGACACCGAGGCCCAGGTGAGGCTGCTTCTCCTTGACACCAAGCCCGGCTCTCCACCCCCCAGCCACAGGCATTGCTTCTAGCCATGGTGCAGGGAAGGGAGGCAATCCTCCAGCACGGGCCCTATTGCTGCAGCTGCACCACGGGTGGGATTTGGGCCAGCATCGCTGCCCGTGCGTGCCCTCCTGGGGGCTCTGACTCAGCCGCAGGGCACAGCAGGATGGGAACAGCCCCAGCAGTCGCTGTCCGTGTGACACCCACTGTAATGACCTCAGACTTTGTTTTCCCAGAACATGAGTTTCTCCTTAAAGAGCAATTGCAAATCCATGCAGCACAGCCTCCCTCTGTCTCTGTGTCCTGACTACAAAGCAAGCCTGAGAGGCTCGGCATAAAACACAAGAATCCAATTGCTTTGACAAGCTGTGGACTCCATTTTAGCAGCCTTCTAGTCCCACAATACTTACAGCCTGGCCTACTTTTGCTGAACAACTGCTCTGTTTTCTATCGTATCCTATCGTATCCTATCGTATCCTATCGTATCCTATCGTATCCTATCCTATCCTATCCTATCCTATCCTATCCCACCCCATCCTTTCCCATCTCATCCCATCCCATCCTATCCCATCCTTTCCCATCTCATCTCATCCCATCTCATCCTATCCTATCCTATCCTATCCTATCCTATCCTATCCTATCCTATCCTATCCTATCCTATCCTATCCTATCCTATCCTATCCTATCCTATCCTATCCTATCCTATCCTATCCTATCCTATCCTATCCCATCCTATCCCATCCCATCCCATCCCATCCCATCCCATTTCTTTGTAGGATTTTACGCTGTGCCCACTACTGTAACTTCTTTGGATCCTCAAGTACAATAAGCAGAGTGCCTGCCTCTTCTTCAGGAAATACGCACACAATTAAGCATCTTATTTGGTACATTTTGTTTTGTTTTCTGTGTTTATGTTAATGAGGACCCCTGGGCAGTAGCAAGGAGGCAATGATCTTTAACCACTGGTGGGAGGTCGTTCTGGGTACCCAGCTATCCATGCAGGAAGAGAGATTCCTTACTGATCACAAGTGATAGTCCGAACTGTCACTTCTGTGATTGAGAAACTAAAAGGAGCAAAGAATGGAGTGGCAATCCTGACCTACAGATGATGCACACCAGTTGTGCAGCCTCCGAGCAGGCTGAACCCTCTCTGTGAACCATTCAACTGCTTCCCTCTGCTCAGCGTCAGCTTTGCTCACTCAAGTTCAGCTGAATCACCTCTTCATCCCTCACAGGCTGTTGAGTGTCTTTTCCAAACAAGAGGAATTCCTTCCCTGACAGAAACACTGGCTGTAGCAGTCAAGTGTTCAGGTAATGTTTAAGAAACAGCAGTTGATGCCTAGGGTGTGACTTTACCACTTGCGAGTTGATGCACTTCCAAGGTTTCCACTGAAGTGCAGGAATGCAGAGGAGCTGCTGAAGGGCGACCTTCGAAGGCCCTCCCAGCTAGGGTGATGCTGTCAGAGGAGCAGGCAGGCAGCTGTCTCCAGGATAAATGTTCACCATGGTTGGTGGGAACTCATAGCTGTGCAAATGGCTGGTAATAATGCAAAGCTTTCTGAAACACAAGTGACAGCAGAAAAGAAGGCTGCTGGGAAATGCTCCTTGTCTGCTCCATGGCCACAGAGGCAGCTGTGAGTAATTTGTGTTTAGCTTGCATGTCCCAGCTGATATGGCATGACCCCTGTGGTCTGGCTTCCACCCTCTTTGTTCATTCAGCGTAGATATCAGAAAACCAAAGACACCAATACATGCTGTTTAGGTCCGGAGGCTGAGCAATTGAACCTAATCACTCAAGTCGATGACTTTCTGTTCTGTGAATGAAGGAGTATAAGCTGAATTTGCTGGGGCCCCAAAGTCTTCAGGATTACAACAAAATAATGGATTTTTCTTATGTGCTAGCAGCTGGGAGTACCATACCCACAGCTCTCCTGAGATGCTGTCTGAGCCTGTGCTGTCACTGGAGCCCTGGGTGAGGGGGGTATGGCCACAGGGCTTGCTGAGCTCCAGGCCAGGAGACCATCTCAGACAGGAAGCTATCTGAGGCCCGGGATAATCAACACCAAAGTTAATAAATCTCATTCTGAGTTATCATCTGCATCCAGCCCACAGCTAGGTAATGATCATGCAAGGTGCTGAATGTGTTCAATCTGCTTCCTTCCATCTGCTTCTCTGCTGACCAGGACAGTTTCTTCTGGCTCAGACGGGTTGGTGATGAAGTGTATTGAGCTGTAGGGTAATCTGAGTGGAAGAACAACTGCGAGGAATGCCACATCCAATGGGAGGGTCAGATCTGTTGGACGTTGATGCAGCAGTGACCTGCTAGGTGCTGAGAAGAGCAGGAGGAGCCTGCCCTTATGTTAGCAAGGGAGACTGGTGCCATGATGGCAAAGGAAATAACAGCAACATTAATGATGTGAAAAAAAAGCTTGCTGGTTTCCCTCCCATGTGCATGTAGCAGGATAAAGGAAGCTAACCACCAGTACCCAACATGGGGGCAAGATACCTGCATCCATCATCTATCTGCTACCACTCAGCTGGCACGTTGTCCTCAACAGGCTGACTAAGACCCAGCCTGTGGCAAAGACCCAGTTTGCAGTGACAAAAGCAGAACGCCCACGCAGGTTGTAATGTCTTCCGTTGCATGGCAGATACCCATAAAGGACAAGAAGCCCATGCCGAAGCCTCAGTGTTCTCGTCTGTGTGCCTGGATCCTCAGGGGATGCCACGCATTGCAGTGAGTAGTGGGAGAGTCTCCCTTGGGCTGAATTTTCTGTTACCACCAAGAAGGCATCACAAGATTTCACACAGCACAGACACGCTACCGGGTGAATTCCCTCCAGGTGAAGCAAGGCTCTGGCAGCTCAGAAGGGACAGCAGGACTGACCTTGGAGCTGGCTCTCTGCACACAGAGGAAGGAGCAAAATGCCTCTGGCACCCCTACACCAGTGTTGCCATGCAAGTGTATTTTAGAGGAGTTCAAACCAGAAGGAAAAGCATCAGAGAATGTGTGAGCTGTGCAGGCATCGGCACTGTCCCTGTCCAGGCCACAGGACATTATTGGAGGAACCTCATGGGTCTTGGTTGGTCAGCTTTCTGTCAGAGCTTCTTCCGTGAGGAGAAGACACCAAGCCTATTTCTGCCCACCTGACAACAGGCCTTTGGGTCTGCAGAGGAGCAGTGGGAAGAGAACCTTCTGGAGCCTTCTCTGTAAGCAAACCTGGAGGAATAATGAAGAATCAGGCATTTGCTGGAGAAGTTTCTTCGTGTCTGTTGGTCCACATGGACATTTCAAGTGAGCGCATTGATGAGCTGCCGAGCCAAAGCTCTGGCTGGTGTCAACTCGTGAAGCCCCCCCGGGAGTGCTCGGCTGTCCGGGCTGGTGGCACCTCCTGCTGCTGACACCATCACAAGCAGCAGCAGCATCTTCATACCCCAGGTGGCACAGGTGGGTGCCTGCCACCCTGTACACATCTGCCAATGGCCCTGCAGTCACTTCTCCAGTCCTGCTGAGACAGAAAACAGAGATTTGAGTGCTGAGAATGTCCCAAAGACAGGCACACACATCACTGCTGTGTGGCATCACGAGCCCGCAACATCCACTGCCACAGTGGCAGGCTGGATAGGAAGGAGAGAGAAAGAAGATGTTCCCTCTGGTAAAGACAGCCACAGTTCCTCAAACTATACAAAACCATAAAAACACAGAATTCTCTCAGGCTTCAGGGGATAAAACACCTGCTACAGGCTGATGAAATGCCCCTTTTTCTGAGCTAGTTTCTTGTCATTTCCTCAGGAGGCTGCTCAGGACACTGCAGAAGGAGTGGATCCTGTCTGGCACTACTCATTTTGCTTCGTGACCCCTGCCTTCTCAACGTCCACCGTCACTGCTTTTGCTCCCCCCACATTTCCTTGTCTTGTTTCCATTCACTGCCTGTCCTGTCTCTGGGACTAGGCAGCCTTCTGCTTAAAACATATGTGGGATCCACCCTATACCTCTGCTACAATCATAAAAAAGCCCACATTGAGTCAAGCAAGAAAGAATTCAGCTTCATAGAAATAATCCCCCAAACTCCTATTATTAGCCTTTTGTAGCTACATTAATTTTAGAAGAAAAATTAGGTCCAAAGTGCTGAGCTCATTTTAATAAAGATTCACGGTCACAATTTAATCCCCTGACGAGTGAGAATCAGCTTTTGAGCACATCAGACTCATTACAAACTCCTCACAAAGTCATCAGAGTCCAAGTGGTGGCAGGGAAAACAGGCTAAGGGTGAACGCGCCTGTGCACGGACCAGGTTAAACAGAAGGGACCTGCACTTCCCTTCGCTGCCAGCAGCCGCGGGATTTCCAGGAGAGAGATGAAAGCACCCAGCAAAGAAGACAAACAAGCCAACAGCTCTGAAACAGGCACGCTAATAAAAACAACCGGGGAGGATGGGACTTGAGACAAACCAGAAAGTGCTGGAGATTTCGCAGTGTTTTCCAGGCGGGGATGGAGCCAGGGAGCGGGGCTGTAACCGGAGTGCCCTGTCCTGGGCATCTCGTCACTGCTGTCGTGGGTCGGTGTGGGGCAGCGTCCCTTCTGTTGCATGCGTCTCAGCCACTGTCCTTCCCTTCTGCAGCCAGCAACGAGCTGCAAGCCCCAGGAAAGCCCCAGACATCCGATATAGCACCTCAGTGACTGCTTCCTTCCTTCCACATTCGCTTTAGCTCTTTCCATCCTGTTATTTTGGCTCAGGGCAAGGCAATGGGATCATGAAGGAGATCTGCGGAGTCTTTGTCCTTCATTAGCACGCTTATTGGTGGTGATAAATGGAGAGGGAGGAAGCAGAGGGTGGTGGTGATAAATGGAGAGGGAGGAAGCAGAGGGTGTTTCGTCATGGCCCCGCTCCGACATGGCCCAAGCAGCACCACGGGATGGGGAGCCCAGACCTCAGCCAGCACTGGAGTTCTGTGTAGGCACACTAAAAAAGGCAAGTCTCTGACCCAAAATATTCTGTAGGGCAGAATACTTAACGCTTGGTGCTCCAGGTGATATCATTTTGCTAGGCATTTTCTATGTCACTGTAACACTCGGCATAAGGACAGAGGAGTCTTGAGACAGTTTATGTCTCAGGAACTATGGATCTGGACTTCCTGAGGCAGGCAGCGTTGCCCACGTGGGGGAGGATGCTGGGTTTCCTCTGGTGGTGACTCCCCTCCCCAGAGCAGTGCCTCTGCGCACACCTCGGTCCCTGTGCAAGGCTGAAGGAAACGACCTGATGAGAGGAAGATGCAGATTTGTCCATCCCAACCTCACGCACCTTGCAAAGCACCCACCTTAGAGATGCAGGGCAGGAGGCAGAATTTCAAGGCAGCTCTGGGCTAAAGATTCTTGCCATGGTGATTTTAACGAAGCCATGCCGGGGAGCTGGAAGACCTATAATGTTTGGAGATGGCCTCCCAGTAGGAGCCAAACCCCCTGCTTCCTCCTCAGAGAACAAGTAGGAAGGAGTCTGGTTTGCAGCCTTTCACATAAGGTTTTGTGGGATACCTAAAATGGGAGCATTGTCCCCAGAGGGAGGACAGATGAGCTGGGCTCACAGCATGCGGGGTTCAGAAGGGCACCGGCGTTAAACCAGCTCACACTGACGCTCACCGGGGTGGTGACATGCGACATGGGGCTCTGGCTACCTCCTCCTGCCTCCCTTGAGTTCGGCGTCAGCTGCTGCTGAGGCCTGGGCACCCCAGGCTGTGATTTACCAGTGCGACCTGGGCATGTCCGCAAAGCCCAGTGCTCCTAGGGCAGAGCGGGTCTTCTCGAGGAAGAGACAGTCTGATTTCCCCAGTCACCCCCAGCTCCCACATCCTAAGGGAGTCTCCAGCCTTGAGCTGTGGGCATTTAAACCTATGTTTAACGAGTCACAGTGTGTGAGGTACATCAGAGGAGACTTTTCAAGGGTGGTTTCCCCAGTCCTCCTTCTTCCCCTACACCACCCTCCCCACGTCCGTGAAAGCCGCTCGTCGGCAGCTGCGGGGCATCGCTTCAGCTCCGTCTGTGTGTGCTCCTCTTTGCTGTGATTCCTCTCTGTCCTCTGCGTGTCCTTACAGCTGGCAGTGCCTTGTATGTCTTCAGGAAATGTTTGTAAAGGCTTTAGTGTAGTTTGCAGTGGGACATGGGGGAAGCACCAGTACTTTGAGGAAATTCTGGCGTGGGGGCCCAGCGGCTCACAGCACTGAAATCGCCTGCGCTTGCAGGAAGCTTGCTCAAAGATACCTTCAACAAACCGGTGGTGGCTGTGCCTGGGTCACTCTGGACTCAGATAGCCCATCGCTAGCCCATCCGAAGGCACCCCCAGTCACCCTGGAGAGGAATTTGTTTGGGGACATGGGGAGTGCATTGGCCAGGTTGGGGGATGCCTTCTCCTCCGCCCTGAGGGGAACAGCTGAGCCCGCACAGCAGGGAACTGGGACACAGCTGGAATGGGTGCAGGTTGTTGTAGTAATTGCCGTGAAGCCTGGGGAGGCATCTCCCTGCACAGGGGGTGGCAGGGCCATGGGGCAACACCTGGCAGCACTGGGTTCTGCTGTGGGCACTGCCCCGGGACAGAGACCTCCAGAGGCGGTGATGGAGCTCTGCCCCTGAGCTGCGTGGGGCAGCCCTGCTCAGACACCCGGGCTCCATCAGCCCTGGCAACCCACACCTGTCTGCAGGGCTCCGCGCAAACAACCTGTACGTGTTTATAGGGCCTGCTCACACACACTTAGGGGCCACACATCCTATGCACTCCAACAGAGAACATAACCATGCGTTTGTCCCCAGGGTCCCTAAAACCCATACACACCTACAGGGTCTACATAGCCCTCAAACTTTTGCAGGGACAACCGCGTTCCCTGCCTGCACTTCTGGGAACTGTAACCTCACACCTGAACAGCCAGTGCACCCACTTTTAGGGACACACCGACTGCAGACCTACATCCCCTGCACGTCTCTGGGCACTGCCGTCCCGTGCACACCCACAGGGACGGCACAGCCCGGCGGGGCCGTGTCCCCCCAGCCCTCTGAGCCCACGGACACCGCACACAGCCCCACGGGGCCCAGACCCCGCACAGCCCCGCGGGCACGGCGACCCCAGCCCGCACCCAGCGGGGGGTGTGAAGGGATGCGCGGTGCCCCGGGCGGGCCGGGGGGCTCGGGGGGGGGCTCGGACCCGGCCCGTCGGCGTGCGGTGACGCCGGCCCGGAGTGATGTAAGGAGCGGGCTCGGCGCCGGTGGGCGGGCTTAATCCGGAGCGGCTCGGCACGGCTCGGCTCGACACGGAGCGCGGGCATCCCGCCTGCTGCTCGCGGCCGCGCTGCGGTCCCGCTCCGGCATGGTAAGGCCGTGGGCGGGCGGGGGCGGGCCGGGCTGCCCGGGGCGCGGCGCGCTCTGACCCTCTCCCCGTCTCTCGCAGCCCCTCGCCGGAGCAGCGCCGGCCCGCGCGGGACCCCGCCGCCTCCAGCCGCGCCCCGCCGGGCTCCGCCGGGCTCCGCCGGCATGA